>CM068828.1:20019935-21219935 GCA_028554795.2 Sinohyriopsis cumingii | reverse complement strand
AAAGATTACATAATGTGATATACTACACATGACATAATATCATATACTACCAAACAAGCTCAATGTAAGAATATATATATTTATCTCCACGTTAATAGGACCTTATTACGCAAGTGTTATTAGACCATTATAATGAAATCTATATCTGTAAAAGAAATGTTTGCGTAAACAAATACATTATACATAGGGTGAAAAAAAATAGCAAACCTTTCGTTTCTCTTATCTGCAGGGTTCATCAAAAAGCACAGTGGAAAAACACAAGTTTTGAAGCTGGATCAGACAAAATAGTTGTCTTAAGTACATATGGCTATAGCTCTGATGAGATTCGTATGTATAGGGGAACTAAACTTCCTCGTTCGTCACTGAATTGTTAGCACGATTAGCCAATCGTTGCATATTTGGTTGCGTAACTCATACTAGTCAGTATAATGGGGTATTGCGTAGCGGTAGAATACTAATGTGGCATAATATGTCGAGCGAAGGGGGGGGGGGGCTGTACGTAAGTTTGATATAACATTTAACGTTTAAACTCGGCTTGTCTTACTAAATAAGATTGAGGAGCAAAACCACACACACACACACACGTATATGTATAGGTTTGTACGCATATCCGTTTTACCACAGTACCTCTCTCTCTCTCTCTCTCTCTTGCCCATTGTAGCAAGGACGAAGATAAGAGAAAAAAGAGCATAGAGGATTTTGGCCTGTGTCATGTTTCGATGTTTTATACATATGAATGGTTGTCAAAGTTAGTCAAGCCGTTTAACGAAAAGGGAAGAAAGAGAGAGACAATGGATAAAACAATATTATGTTATGTAGTAATGTTAATTTAAGCTTGGAAATGATCAACTGGAAATACATTTAAACGTTTGAATTGCCTTTCGTTTGTTCTTCATTTCTATTATTTTATATTCCACACACATTTCTCGAACATATACGTAAATTCGATGCATCCTCATAACTTGCAAGCACCTGACGTAGAATTTAATCATGTACCTCTGCAGCGAAGGGAGATAATAAATGTGTTCTTAGTGATATCAACTTCCGGTACGAATGATGGCTTTTCAGACGTCAAAAATATCCTCACTGACAATAATAATGGCAGAGGTAGATTCACTGTCTAGTAAATAGTCTGAGGGGAAAATTAAGTGCTAACATACGAAATAACGATAAACTATTAGAAGTTACCATGCAGCGACACCACTTTAATTACAGAGGAAAATGCAAACAAAATATAATATACATGTGTAGAAAGATCATCATAACGGCTACCAGTGGACATACAAATATGAAAGGTTACTGACTAAGAACAGCGGAGACATGAATGCAGTAAGCAATGTATTAAACACAGCCAAATGAAAGATAATTTGTGCTATGTATTGTATATTGTAACGAGCGTTGTTAAGATGTTAGAATTAGGATTTATGACAACTACTCATATCAGGGAAAATAATTCGAACAATTGATAAGACGTCAATTGTTTCCTCCTTTCCATCGCTGGTTAAAATTTCTATGTATGTTTTAAATTAAGCTACTACGCGTGGTGGTAGTGGTATATTTGTGATCTGTTCATCCACGTATTGTTTCATAACGTCATTAGCAGTCTCAACTTTGTCATTGATACACCAGCGTCTATTATTTCACCTTTGTCAGTGATTTGAACCAGATTATTTGCAACAGCGCCATTCAGCCTAACAATAACATCTTGAATGTCCACGTTAGACATTTCAAATTTTCCAGTTCGATCTTCGAAATCACAACCTGGCTCAACACCTACAACAATACGGCTGGTAAACTCTTTCAAATCCGGTTTATGTGGTATACTTGCTCAGATTGACATCAGCAGCGCGTCGTCGGGCTAAGTAACGTCCGGATATATTAATCATCATTTTGCATAATATTAAACGTGCTTTAATGTGAAATTGATAAGTGTTTGTGGGTTTGTGTATGAGGAGGCTTTGCTTTTCGCAAGTAATTGCAACGCTCCAGCAACAAGATGGCCACATATGGGCCGTCCAGCTAAGTCTGTATTGGTATAGTCGAAGTACATTGACATGCCCACATAGAGTGCTAGTACCCTTCGTTAAATAATTAACAACTTCAAGTGGTGGTGCAAGTCCATATGAGTCAAAAATAGAAACGATGTCTAAATGTCACCATGTATGCAACCTGTTATGTATATCTATAATGTATGTAACCTTTGGTACATGACTGTATCTATATTGAGTTTAAGTCTCGTTTATGACAGTAAAATGTAGTGATTACCTATCAACAAGATTATATATAGTTACATTTTTCTCCATGGATGTACACTCGTTTTTGGTAGATCTTGAGTTATAAATAGGTGTTTAAAAGTTAACTGCATCCTATATATTGGACCTGTTGACATGTTTTTTAAGAAATATTTCATTGGCTAATAAGGTCAGGTGGGTTTTTAGAAGAGTTAAGATATTTCCCATTGTAGTTGTTGTACAGGGTAGTCAACGACCTCTTATCGATCGTACTCGACAATTTGGTCCTGAGAATCGAAGGCATATTCCATTTTGTGTTCGTATTAGACCATTTACCGCTTTTTTCAAAGCCATCCCAGAAGCAGTTTCAGCAATCCCTATCGCGGCCACTTTAGCAACTGATGGAGCCGGTTCTGCTAACAACGCTGGAGTCGCCACAAGGAATAAACATATTCCACCTGTATTTTGCAATTGCATCACTTCTGATTTGATAATTTTAATACCACTGAGGTGTTATTACGTTTGGCTGTTCAAGCTGTATTTTGGTCAACCACATTTGGACAATTCTGGTTAGTTATGTTGAGGAAAGCCACACTGATCCACCATTTTTGTTATTGCATTTTCCTATTTTCTTCAGCTGATGTTTGCTGAGACTGACCGTAACTTTGTGATAGGACACTCTTGTTTAAAGAGTAATAGGTTCAGTTATGAATTTTCTATAGGGTGCATCAAGGATCTTCATTCGGTAAAACGCGTCCACCTACGAGAGAGTCTTGTCGGAAAGAAACACAGCAAAACATCAATAAACAGCTGCTCCAGCATCACCATGTCAAATACAGACTGTCTGACCAGCTCCAGATGTTCCTATGAAAAGTAATACATTCGGTATAATGTAATAAAGTCTTCATGGGAAATTTGCAAACCAGTGTCAATGTTTATATGTCGATCCACATACGACCACAGTTTGCGATATGCAATTGCAGTATCAAAATTGGTTTCTGGATAATCAAGCAGAATTTCTTGAGAGGGTTCTTAATACACGTTTAACCACAAAGAAACCTGTATCACTCGTACGTTATCAGATAACATCTTACTCCGCTCTTGGTTATTATCTCGCTCTATAAGTTGAAACGACAAAAAAAAACTGTTTTTGTGCGGTTAGACCAATTGTTTCACTTATTGGTTTGGTGCCCATCTATTTAGTGAGCGATAAATTACAGCCTTGAAGCGATTCCTGACGACACGAACGACAATAAACATGGTTCAGTAGTCAGTGACGAGGTTTGCAAGGGCATCCACAGAATCAATATTGATAAATCAACTTTGCCATCATCACCTCCTTTACTCCAAATTAAACTGTTGGCGTTGTTGTTACGGAATAATGTGACGGTATGTTTCGCCATCAAATTAACCTTGGAAACATGTATGCCAAACCAAAATATGCGACTGAGGTGAAAGTTTCCAGCGAGTAGGTTGCGTCGCTGTGTTAATCCATGGATGACAGTAGCATGGTCCGTGAAAGAATCTCGTTCAATTTGATGAAATGTTACACTCTTTGATCTGCATTATTAGTTTTATTTTTGATAAACAGTATTGTTCAACCAGCTGAACTCGCGTAATCGACGCCGTATCTGGCAAGTTTAAATATCGTCGTGACAACATCAAAACTGTCATGAATTGATTCGATTTTCTTCCCGTTTTTTTAATATAGTGTAGTGTTGAACAACGCCATGATTCGATTGCTAACAAATCCAACTTATACATTGGCATTACAAGTGTTACCTTTGTCGGCGGGCCCAAGTTTTCTCTAAATTCCAGGAATACAAGCACGGAAGGAAACCATATACATATCGTGAACTTATAATTCTATATTTTTATTACTCAGTGTCCCTAGTTGGTTACGAATCATACTGAAGATCCCTTTCACGCCAGCGAACCAACACAGCCTCACTGGTGTCAGATGCAATATCTGATGTATATTTGAACTGAGTCATTCTTTCTAAATTGTTAATTTAGTTTAATACCTTTGCGTGACAGAGTGTCGCCCATTTCCACTTCCCATTACAAAGTTTGAAATAGCAGATTCCGCTATCTGCAGTAATTCTACCAGCATCGGCTGTCATAGTTTCTGTTGTTGATAGCGTAGCAGTTTTTATAGCACTCGAGTCATTAATCTTTGTAGCGACTGAACCGATCGTAATCCCATATTTGTT
Organism: Sinohyriopsis cumingii; assembly: GCA_028554795.2. Classification (NCBI taxonomy): domain Eukaryota; kingdom Metazoa; phylum Mollusca; class Bivalvia; order Unionida; family Unionidae; genus Sinohyriopsis; species Sinohyriopsis cumingii. Next base: position 21,215,491 of record CM068828.1, on the reverse strand, counting down.
TAACCGATCCGCAGCGAAATGTTTGATGCTATCAAGAACTCACATTCGAACTTGTTTGACAATTAATGCCACGCGTAGTGTAAAGACAAGGCCGAAAGCACGTTTGGTGTACTTGCAAACAGTCCACAAACAACGTCGCCAAGGCCTGTTCCGTAATATATCACTTAAATGGGTTTTCAGACGTTAACAACGCGCACTTGTAATAAAGGTCCATTTAAGACCGTGATTATATTAAATTATCAGGTCGAGCCTAACGTATAGTGGTTTCATGACCGTTTCAAATCGCAGATCTTCAATGTGCCTGTCTTGAACCAAAAGGTTAGATTTGTGTTGCTGTTGTAAGGTTAAACGCCATTTCTTAGCACAAGATAGGCTATACATGGCGGCCAGTATAACTGATGGAGGGAGAACCCTGGAAAATCACGGGAAGAACAACCGACCCACGATAAGCTACTGGCAGGCTTTCTCACGTACCCACGTTAGCCGAGCCTGAGACTCGAACCCACGCAGATAGAGGCGAGATGGCAGTGATCTGGAGCGATGTGCGCTTTAGACCACTCGGCCACTCGGTGCCGCCTAAAGGTTAAAACGCATATATGTCAACCGACAATTACACATGGAATATACGCAGGTCATTTAATCTATATTACACCATTGGTCCCACAGTGGGCCAAAACCCAAACAGTATACAAGCCTGAACAGCCACACTTGCAGAAAGCCCGCTTCATAACAGTCACTGATGGTGTCACAGGTTAAATTAATCTGTATCGTTTTGATATTCTGACAGTGTCAGGCGCGATGATACAAGCGTAAAAATGCATTCAACTACTGCAATGTCATCATGCCAACCTAAAATAGACCTTACTGACAACTGTTTGATGTCAATCACATACCTCTGAGATTTGATTGCGATGACAAATCTGACGGTCGTCTTATCCTCATGTATCTAAATTTTAGAGTCTTTACCGGTAAACAATGTGATTCGTCGTCGAATTTCTTCAATGATCAATGCAATGTCGTATGCGCACGTGTGAAGTTTAATAGTATATGACATGGCTCCAGTTTCAGCTGATAACACAAATCAGTAGTTCGAGGGGAGAACACCAAACGGTTGTGATCGGTTATTAGTTCCATAATAATAAACTCACAATACTATAAACGCAATTTTAACTGTTCGTGGTTCACCAGCTGTAACAGATGTAAACATAAGGCACATTCAATTCTGGTTTTGTTTACGAGATGGCAATCATCGAGGTAACGATCTGGGTTGTATTTACAACAAGCTGTTGTATCGCGGCATATTTATAACGCAATATACGTCAATAATGTCCTTAACAGGTTCATGCATCAACACGCGATAAGTTGTTCTGTCCATAATGTCGCTGGCGAGCAACCGCTGACAAATCGATGCAGCCTTAATAATGACCTCTGTGCTGATTGCATGAGCGTTTTTAATCGATTCATGAGGTCATTAAAGTCATATTGTCCGCCAAAACCTTTCAATCTTTCTCTTAGTCTTTTTCTTGAACCAGTGTTGGCATAAAAGAATGCTGAAGACAGGGTCGGTAAATGTCTTGGTGGTTGTCGCTGCTCATATCCTTTCACATTTATAGACGTTATCGTTTTCGAAGAGCTCTTATTTGTGGTAGATAATACTAAAACTAAGTTTTCGCATGTGCTGGTGTATGATTTATTTTTCCACGTTCATTTAGACCATTTCTTTTTTCTGGCTGTTTTCAAATTCTTCTGGTTTGCTAGTGGAGGCGCATTTAGCTCTTTGCCAGGCGGTCCACGTGCTGAACATGTTAGAAATGTTTATTTCTCTTCTATGTGCTCTACGTGCGGTTTGATGGCATTGCTGTTCATATTCTTCTATAACATCGCTAGCGGGTTTAGAAATTTTATATTATTTTCAGTATTGTTACAATTATGGTGTGAGACACGTTTGCACTCCGACCCGCATGATACTTTTTTCAGGTTCACCTGTAACTTCAATGGTGAGAAAAATGTACGGGTTTTTAGTGATCCTATCATAGATGTCGTGAAATTCATCCGACGAAACGTCAGAGGCACAACATATCCAATGCATATTTGCGAGGTCATGCAGGCCAATATCACGAAGTATCATCAACATGTTACATTTGTTGTGGGTCACGTTATGCACGTGTGCCTATGGTTAAGACAAAGAAATCACATTGCCATTCTTTTGCTGACCTCGTCAAACATTATCCTCAGAGTTAATTGATTTTCAAGCATCGCATCGTTTTACATGACAAGATTGTTTTCATTTGCATCCAAGTCGTCAATAGCGGTGCGCTGACACTCTTTGCTTCCCATGGATGCTTTGATTGAGAGCTTCGGTAAATCTTTGATTACATCATAACACGGCTGATCATCAGTCGACAGTGCAATCACTTAAAACTGACCCCATGTCAGCCGTTGTAAACTCATATTTAGCAAATTAAAGCTGAATTTTCACTGAACCAGTAGGACCAATGATTAGCTCACGAACCGAGTTTGGAAACATGTCACCGTGCCTGCGTTTTTTGTTCTTTATCTGCGCGGAAAAATAAATTTCGTCCATTCTTCGTTTCCGTGATGCCAATCAACAGACCATTTCATGCATAACACACTCATGTAATCATATTGTGTGCGATGCCTCATGAAAATTCTAACTGCAAATCCAACTCAAGTTCTGAACCACAATGGTGGAGCCGTAATCAAGGGAACTTGTGTTCGATGTTTAGCCGAAAAGTTTACGTTCAAAGGAATTTCGTGTTCTAGCGTTCATAACTGCCCAAGGTTTTAATACGGGCGGAGGTGACGTTGCTACTGCATTGGAAAAAGTACCAGGAAAACCACGGATTAATACTTTGGTAAGAAAAAAAACATACATCGACACAATTCATGTGAGTCTGACACACGGCATTTTATACATCTTGACCTTAATAAGAAATCAAAACCTGGTGAAGCACCCGTTTATTTTGTTGTTGCTGTGTGTTACTGACATGACCTTGTTTATAATATATCAAAAGATATCCGTGTGCGTCAGCGTGCCAACGTAGGTTTCATTCATGACCAGGTGCCGGAGAACGAACAGCTAGATTAATCATTAAAGGAGATAGAAAGCAAAGATTGTCTTGGATGGTAGCCAAAACAAGTAATATGTAATGATACAAACATGGGTACAAAAACTCCGGGCATTATCAGTATATAATATATACCAACAGGGTATTGAAAAGGTGCAGCCGCTGGGTCTGTATTAGCAAGCGTGGCAAAGGTCACTCACGGTATTGCTTGAGCATGGTTGGCCAAACACGCGTTGTGGCAAATTTACCTACGAGTACCAGGAAAACATTCAAGTCGTTGATATCCTAATTATAAATGAGGTCCATCGTGTCGATCTCTTATTTCTTACACATGATCGTAGCAACGATATCAACAAAGTTGATACAAACCTACAAGTACGCGATAACCATTGTTAAAGTTGCAAGCAGATACAAAGAAGACGAGCCATTGACCTCAAAAGATTCTGCAAGTGTCGCTGATTTATGAACGTACACAATTAATATGAGCACGACCAGTAAATGATGATATAGAATTTCTGGAATGCATAGCTGCGCTTTTGAAAAACAGCGTGTGCAAGTTAGTGTTGGATATGTTAGTATACATCGTACCCAAGCCATTGTGGAACGATTTAATTGCACACTTAAGGAACGATTCTTCGGCCAATTAAAGTCATTTACGTGCAGGAATCTCTAACATTGGTGAGAAGTATAACAAGTAATTCGAGCGAATACGCAACTTCCACTAAGAACTATTGAACACGTTAATGAATTGCTTTGGAATCCACAAAGTGCAATAATCGTCTGTTGTTTTGAAAGTAGCACGAAGCTCAAATGGGTTAGTGGCAATACCATCAGGTCATACACATCGCTTGGTAGCAAAGCGGCGACACACTTTAGTGAATCAGGATACACCCATGTGATGTTTCTGACACCAAATGAGATTTTCTGTATGTGCGAATTAATATCGATGTAGAAGACATTCCACATGCATGTTATGCACGAGATCATTTGGCACAATAACCCATCGAACACCTTTTCAATGTTCATGCCACGAAGACCGCCTTCTAGTCCAACCAAAATCGAGTACATATTAGATCGACGTCCCACGTACTGGTTTGCACAGTTTAAATTTCCCAACAACCTTTTCATTGTTGTTACTAAATAACGGGTATTCTTTCACATAATCGCTGTTATCAAATTCGTTCTCAAGTACACGTGTGATATATAGAGGATCCCCAATCGCTAATAATATAATACTGAATTTATGAAACGAGTTGAATAATGTCAAACTTTTGCGAGCCTTACTATTATATCATTACCCATTTGCGATTCTTTTTGTCACATAGTTTTTATTTCCGTATAAATTATTTAGACAGAAAGAAGAACGAATAATTTCGCTCATTCTGACATATGGTACACATTTCATTTGTTGTGCATAAATTATAGTTCCAAACAAAGTTGAACTAGTAAAAGTAGATTGTACTTTTTTACAAACTACAAATCAAAGAAAAAGATTCCATAAAAATAAACAGAACATTTTTTGACGGCAAAATCATTTTTCAAAACAAAATGATCAATGCGATGTGATGCCACATTGTTAGATACGGTAGACAGTAGGTCTAAAGTACATGTTTACCCTAGAATGTCCGTTTTAGAACAAAACATTACACCGTTGCGATTTTCATGTGAAATAGGATTACTGGATGCAGAAATTCCCACATTTACTGCAATGCGTTTGCGACCGGATATTTGCAGTATTTGACTGGAACAACAGACTGCACAGATGACGTGAACTAATTTCTTTTTTCATCGGATTTGCATCCCATATACACTGCGCAAAGATCAGCTGTGGTTGGATAAAGTTCTGTCAGTTAAGACGCCCATTTATAATTGTGTTCAAATTCTTCTGTGAACGGAGGTGAGTTTATTTACTTCTGTATGTTAACATTTAAGCCACGCTTGTTGTATACGGTGGAGTCTATATCTATGTTACAGATATACCAACCCTCCCCCCATCCCGCCATCAAATAAGCAATACCCTTAGTTTTACTTCTTATTGTGGTTCATATTTTGTAGTTTTACGCCATTATTCTCATTGTGATATTGCTATATCTGACATAACAAACAACTGTGTGGGGTTACAAATACGTATTCAGACAGCGGAAATAATTTTTCCTCCATTTCCATTCGTGAGTCGAGATAAAAAATGGCCGCCAAAATTGTTCATTCAAAACAAAACATTCCATAATGTGGGGTTAAAAATGTTTTCCCACGATCCCAGCTAATCATTAAAGAGGATAATGAACAATAATTTCATGGGCTTTTTTGGATCAATCAGACTCGCATAAAGTGATATTTTAACATGTTGTAATATCAAAAATATGAAATTGCACATACTATAGGAAAACTATACCTACTTTGTGATTCATGAATATTCATCATCGGTGGTTAAATGCATCAGCAGCGAATCATAGCCAGTATAAAACATCTTAACACGATCCTGGTATAACAGTTTGATTTTGCTGCATTAAAACTGGTAGAAGAGCACTGATGAAAACCAAAATAAATTAGTTTTGTCAACTTAAGCTGTGGATTTTTTTTATTATGAACGACCATGAGTCCACCAAGAAACATCTTCCGGGATTCGAATGCCGGGTCATAGATGAGCCTTCGAAGTTTGTATTGTTCACTGTCACGAGCAAATCGAAACTCGAAATATTTTCGTAAATTTTCCATCGTCTTCCCGAATATGGATAATTCATGAGTTTCAGCACATTCAATGTCGCTCGTTGCTTTTCCGTTCAGATAGGTATTCACCTGAATGTATGGAGCCATTCAAGCGTACTGGCGTAATCCAAGTACTCGATGTACTTTACTCCCTCGCATTCCTAATCACAGATACAGTGCACATTTCTTACGTTCAGTACATATTTGCTTTTGGCCCTGTGACTTGGAACAAACTTGATGCATTCAGTAAATTTACAACCTGATTAATTTACAATTTCACACTGATAAGGTGACAACCACCAAGAAGCCACAAACGACTATTATGGTGCCAGCTGATAAGCGTGGTAAAATTGTTTTAGAGTATTCTATATAAACTTTAAAGAAGTATGCCCGGTAGTTATTGATGTTGTTTTCACTTAAGTGTTTGTTTAGGTCAACATGTACAGGATCAATCCACTGAAATCCCCGACAGGTAACCGTTGAATCATTGCCTAATCACAAAGGTTATTAAATATACGTAATGTAACTGTTAACATCAGAGGGATCATACGCATCCAGAATAATTCCAGAAATCATATTAATAACAGTTGTCGAGTGTTTTTGAATGGTTTGTATGTGCATGGATAATTGTCACATAATTTTCTAACTCACCTATGTGATTATGAACCTTACATTCTGGTACTTAAAATTGTTGTGTGTTTTCAGTGTGATAAAAATCCACATTTTTGTTCATTTGAAACATGCTTTGCAGCCTAGGCCGAAATAGAGAATGCAAATACGACGACGGTTTTGTCCAGTCTCCCGATGGCGGTTTTGTTCTTTCTCAAGCACACCTGATAATGCAAGTATGTCAGCTTTTCTTACTCCTCTTGGTATTCAAATATTATTTTCATGTGCAAATTGTTTCAGTTGTTGCACCGTTGCAGTTTCATTAGCATCTGGTGATGGATTAACATATGTTGCTGTATTAGCTTGCAGTGGGGAGTTATCTGAAAAAAGAATATTGATCCAATGCAACTATGGGTCTCAATAATTCAAGTATGTCAGATTTATTCATAATGCTTGGCATTCATATTCCACACTGTTGGGAAGTATGTTTTAACTGATGCGTAGTCGGCTTGCTTGTATAAGGGAAAATTATTCTCTAATTGATAATTCCGTCAAACCTAATATTTTGAATATTTAAAAGATCGGAAACGGCAATCAATATAATTTATTTCTGAATCATTTTTGGTGTTTGTGCAATCACTGGTGTTTGTCTAATAGCATGTGTTTGGGCACAGGTTATAGGCGAATGTGCAATTACAGGTTCCTCTAATCATCGCCGACGTTCGCGATAATATTCACGAACAGATTCACACGGCTGGTAAACTATTCATGTGATTTGACTCCAACACCACATTTACGACATGGTCGAGCACCTGTACCAAAACGATACGCGAAGAAATGTGATTTACAATATTCATTATGGCATGTTCTGCCGAATAGTTAATAATTGTTTTATGCAGAAACCTTTATAGTTGTTGTTTCTCAATGCCATTTAACTTTTGTATATGCAAAAAGTTATCTAATTGTGCGTAAAACAGTAGAATTTTGTTGTTGTTTTCTCTTCTTATAAGTCTTCAGTGGTATTTATTACAAGAAACGATGGAGTTCGCCAACAGTAATCGAAGTTTGTCAATCTGTCTTTTGAAATTTGTTAATCTGTGCTTATTTTAAGGTCTTCATAGCTAAATTCCTTTGCGGCATTAGATAAAATATCTTCCAGAATGGAATCGTCCAAAATAACCTCCAATGATTTATCAATGAGTATGAACCAATATGAATTTTGCTATTCTGATCTACATATCCAACAATGTCAAGTGTACTGTAAATTTCAAAAACATTGTTAGGTTTGCTATGTATGGTAATCGCTCTTATTAATTTCATAGTGCTGTTCTACTTTTGTATCGCCTAATATCGTTTTGTAAAACATACAGCGTTTATTTGTTGAATGTTGATGACATTGTTGTACAAATACCAATAGCATTTATCTAACTGATTTGATCTTAGAAATATTCACCACTGCTAGAATATTCGCAGCTAATATCTTCAGAAAATTATGTCGTTTCTGATGAAGCTTAGATTTTGTTTGCATAATATCAAATAAAGTTTTACCATTTTCTGTTCATAATCGTGAACAATCCTGCATTTTTACTATTATTAAATAATCCGCTAAGTTAATTAGTTTATTGATACGTTTCGCATATGTGTCTTTTGATCTTATTTGATAAATATGTATGATGCTTTTAAACGAAACACTAATTTAAGGTTTTCGAACACGCATTTTATATTCCAGTCTTCGGGATGTCGCTATTTTGAGATCACTATGAATTCTTTCAAAATAGTATGATCGTCGATCTGGGATATTGTCTCCATTATATATAAACCACGATAATTCTTCAATATTAAAAAAAGATATATAACGCTCAGTTTCTGTTTTGGAGTTAGTATTTTGAGATTATTAGCACGTGATTAATTGCAAGCTGTTAGATATGAAGTTCTTATGGCCATGATAATGGATGCAGTCGGGTTACAAATGGTTACAATAGATACAGTGCGACCCAAATGAGCCCATAGCTTGCCAAACCACATATTTGAAGCCCATATATCACAGGAAGTAATGCATACCCAAAGACTTATTCTTGCCAACGTATTCGTAGCTGATATCAATCTTACATGATCAGAGTTACTTTCATTTTCATATGTTGCCAAAATGGACGTAGATATCTCCCTAATTATTAAAAAAATCCTCCGGCAGCTCGGCTCTAACCGGGAATCTTGTGTTGATAGCATGGTTATGTTACCAACTCCGCTGTTGACTGTGTGAGTGCACCTTTCCGGTGAAAAGCTAATATAAAAGTGCACAATTTTGAATATCGTTTTGATGAAATTAGCTTTTGCACGCACATATCCTGTATAATAGTTGGCTTACATAGCAATGAAATTGTAAATTTAGGTCTACATAATATTTTAAAGCTGGATCAATTTTCAAATAATTCAGGCATTTGTCGATTTTAGCAAAAGCAGATTTCGTTGGTACTATTACGGATACAAGCTTTGGTTCATTTTACTTTGAGTCTAGTATTACATTACTTGATTAAATCAATCCAGCTTATATCTCATTGGGTTTGCGCACGCAAATTGAAGTGTACTGATATATATTATCTCTACCTGTACCAGATGGCTAATTTTATCACAGCATAGTGTTAATGCGACTAAGTATCGTTGATATACCAGTCGAAGACATTGTTCATTTAATGAAACCTGTATACAGCTGGTGATATATCAATAATACAGAGTACATGATATACATAAAGCATACGTGTTATAAATACATACCTATACTTTAAATTTGAAGCCTAGGGGAATGCATCCCTAACCTTGTAAGGATGCATCTGTCCGCGATATCTCATAAGGTGGGTAGAAATGATTTGTTGATTTGTTCATGTTGTTTCAATCAACTGCTTCGTTTTCTTTTATAAATGTACCAGCACTTATACGACTGTACTCGTTCTTATACAAATACCATTTACTTTATTGAGGAATTGTAAATTTGAAATGTTTGAAATTTTGAAGTTATCTAAAAACAAAAGATTTACCTATCTGGATTTGTTGATTATATTGATCTATTTTCACTGTCCCCATTTATCTATAGTAGGATTTGAAAATATTTTGTATTTTGTCCCCACTTTAATCTTTTTATTTTTTATATTTTTGTTGACATCGTTAAACAAGAGATGGATCCTTTTAATAGTATTTATGACGAAATGTCAGGATTCTTGATTATGAGGCAGTCGGAAAATATGTGCTGAGGTATATGTATTAAAATTATACACTGCATACATAATGTTTATATTTTCATCGGCAAGATGAGTTATTATATGTTCATTGTTCTTCGTTAACTTTATATTGTCAGAATCGTTCAGTATTTTGCACTCGCAAGCAACTTCATATTGAACTCACATCTACCCAATAGTGTATTAGTAACTACTTTGTAAATAAATCATGTACACTCTTGTAGTATACGCTTTACGTTTTGGTTGACTAAATTTGTTTCGGAATGAACTAAATGAGGTGGGGTTTTTAATGCCACATTCCATCTGCTTTGGCACATTCCACGCAAACAGTTTTGATACAATTTTTCGGATTTAGGTTAGCTACAGACGCCAGACATGGTTTTTACAAATAACATGCAGATGACAAGGCATAACTTGTCTGCTTTAGCTGGTAATAAGAATGGCAAAATATATACTTACAGATTAACATCCTGAATTTCCTGAAAATGTACTTTCTTAGCTCTGCAAATCCAAATTACATGAACCATGTCATGGGTTCTCAAGCTTGATTACACATTTCGAAATTGTAATGTAATTTAGACTATATTCCAAGACAAATGACATCTTCCTTACTCCACTCAAAAAGAAAATAAACATTAAATTCCATAGCTGCTTTATGGTAATTGCATTTGAAAGACTTCAAATGTTTCCAACAGTATGATTTCAAAAATTCAATGACAAAAGAGAAACACACTTGGAGATGTCAACACGCTTCTCCCTCGCTGCTTGAATCCGATGTATTTCATGTCGAATCAACACAGATGCATCCGGTCAATAATCACGGAATTTCGTAGAATCAACAAATTTACCAAACTCTGTTCATTCCAGATCAAATAGAAAAGTTGTTGCAATGCGCATTCATTCACAACATAACTCCAATTCAATTGCAAGTAGACCAAAACGACATTTTCTTTCGAAAGTTATGTCCAGCGCGCGACTAAGTTCAAATTTATCTGGGCTGAGTTTTGTAAGCAATATTATTAGCCCATCAGCACATTTAAAACGATTGACACATCAGTACATTCAAGACTGGAATTCATTCCTAGCGCCTATGGAATTCATTCGAAATGCTCTCTACGTTTGGACTGTTGATAGGACGTTTAGGACTTTTGGTGAGTTAATTCACTAAGCTATAATATAATAGAACGTATTTGCCTTATACTACGCAAGCCGGAGCTACACAAAAAAATGTGCAAAAATAAACGTGGTAGTACGATACTTATAGCCTATAATAGACATACGAAATTAATAAATAACTCACATACCTCTACAGCTGAAGATGTGCAAGTCCTTAAGTAGACAGCTCACTGGCAAGACGTTCCGTAATGCAAAGATTTCGTGCTACGGTGAGGCATTTATACACAGACAATGTATCCCTATGTCGTCTGTGCGCTTGATGAATATCTTTTTTTCCCATCGAGAGCACTTCGCACGTGCCGCATAAGATGAACCGAACTCACTGTTCGAAATATTGTACAACATACCTTCGGGTACAGTGTCTTGACACAAAGGCCACAAATATTGTACAAAGGCCACATATATTGTACAGAGGCCACAAATACTATTCAGTTGCCACAAGCATTGTTCAAGGGTCACACGTATTGCACAAGGCAAACACATTTTGATGAAAACGGATTCGCCGTTTTTTAATAACTGGTCACCACTCAGAGTAGGTAATTTCATTGATTATATTAGCATAATGTTGAAATTAGCACGGTCAGAAGAAAAGACAGTTAATTATTTAACTTAGTGATATCATTATAAAGATTCTTAAAAAATGCCGAAAAAAGAATTTGAAAAACACGTTATTTAAAACTGTAACCGTTTGTAAAATCAACGCTTGACCCCTCAACCTCAAAGACGACATATATGCCGGTTATAGGATGGCAACACCAACGACATTTCTGTCAACCTCCGATTGAATGGATACGACGTATTATGTCGTCTGCATGTACTCCGTTTACCAATTGATATTCAAAATATTTTATTAAGCAATACATAAAAACAAACAATATTTGGTGTTCGTTTACAAAACACTATTGCAAAGCTTTGAAACAGAACAAAGGTTTTGCTCTTTTTACACATTACACACTGTGCTGGTGGGTATTAGGACCAAACGTAGCGGATCAAATGTACGGACAAAATGTTAGGAGGATAAAATGTTAATGGTATCGACAAAATGTTGTTGACAAAATGGTGCTTATTAATGCACATTATGGCATGTTACAAACTGCATAAACAAAAGTGAATTGTAAATTTGCTGAGTTTAAAATAAATAGACAAAAAGCAATTGTGTGAACTTACAACCACTTGTTTTAAATTCTAAATAATTTATATATATAGCAATAACAGTAGCTAATGGACAACATGTTGGAAATTACACTGGTCTACAGTCGTTTAGAAGTCGTCTGCTTCAGAGAAAAAATGTGCTGTTTATTATGGATTTTGATGTGCTGAATTTAAATATGACAATTAAACAAGTGATTGACAACAATTTCAAAGATATTCAAGTTTATAGTTATTACTTCTATGTATTTTGAGTAGATAGTAAAGTTTTATTTATCATTTGTAATCCTAGGTTTTTTCATGTGTTTATGGTAGCTTCACTTACCCTTGGAACGTTTACATGGAGGTATTTGAAAGATTTTGTGTTTTGTCTAAGGCCATGACATGCAAGGGTGGTACCAAATTCTTCCTTGATTCAACAAGTGGTGGATGCTAAACACTTTTACTCCTAGGCTGTCGTAGTGGTCAATCGCTCTTAGTAAAGTTGGAACCACTAAAGACTTTCCCGTTCGCAGTTAAAACAGTAGTACTTTGTGTATCCAGACTGCGAAAAAAGCAAGAGTGCAAGAACCTTCAAATTGCCACTAATCTGCCACTGATGTTGTTCATACTTTATTCACCTCAAAAGTTGTTAAATGATTGCATAGGTTTGTTTCGAATGGACTGCATAACCAACTGGAATTTATGGCAAATATACTTCAGAACAGATTTAAACTCCATTTCGATGAATCAACAAACAGTATCCACTCATATGAATCATGAACGTTGTTGAGGGCTGCCATCACTCCATCAATATTTTTGCAGGCTACAAGATCACCTTCCATGGAGAAGAATAGAACAAGATCTTTTTCACAGTCACAGAACATGGAAACCATAACATCATCACCTGCCAGGAGTTTCCACTGCTGTAGCTTTGAGCACAACAGCTCTGCCATACCCTTGGATATTCATGACAAGGTGACTTAGTTTACCTTGTGTTAGGAGGTGTGGTTCAGAGGAGGAGGAGGATGGGAGAACATATGGATCATGTGACATTGATGGTTCAGGACTAAAAGTCTTATCGTCTTCCTCTTCCTCGTCTGACTCAAGTGAGAATGATTATGGTGTATCAGGAACCTGCAGTCCTCCGTGGAGTAACGGGTGTAAAGCGGATGGAACGTTAAGGTGCTGCGCAGTCCATTCCTTTTTCTTTGACAGACCTTTCCCGACTGTAGGCACCAGGCAGAGTTAACAATTGCTGATATGATCTGTTGGTTCCTTACAAATCACTGGCACTGCAAATTGCAAATATATCCTTTTCCTGTTCAACCACGGGCGAAGATTTGTTGTACAAGTGTTGCAGCATATGTGGGGGGCCCACGTCTTGTCATAATCAATTTGCAGTCATAATAAAGGTGATAAGCTTTGTTAAGCATAGTGGTTATATAGTCTTCCTGTGCTTTTGTGATGCAAACGTTTCACCAAAAGCATAGCAGAAGCTACCAGCTTCAGATTGCATGATTCATTGTTTTGCCTGAAAAGCAAGTACTGTCCAAACCCAGTCAAAGATTTATTCATGCATAAATGTGGCTAGTGTATTTAGAGCTTATGGGATGTTTAATAGAGATTTCATATAATAATAAGAGTACCTTTTCAGAAAATGAGTACTGCATGTAAAAAGTGAAAGTTAGGATCATAGTCAGTGCTCTATGGGCCATTTTTCAGTTTTTCTCATTGTCGGTGAAATTTGTAGGTGTCTTTGATCTGCAGAAGAAACACACTCACGTTCACACATAATAAATATGTACATTACGCAAATTAATGTACTGTATTTTTGGAAGTAATGTTTTGAAATATGTTATCCAATTTGATTTCATTTATCTTGAATAAATGTTCCCTCTATACTAGTATTATTTTTAAAATTATTTTTATTATTATTATTATTAGTAGTAGTAGTAGTAGCAGTAGTAGTAGTAGTACCTGAGATATAGTAAATCACGCGTGACAAATAATTTCATTTAAAAGATACTCGTTAAAAAACCAGAAAACAGAAAATGAAGTATACGATCTTTTATATCGCAGGGAAAAAACATGAAAATATTTAAAACATATCGGTCCTTTCGTGGAATTGGACAAGACATAAGCATATGGGTCACTTCGTGGAATTTGACAAGTCATAAACGTAAGAATCCTTTGGTGGAATTTGACAGGGCATTCACATATGGATCGTTTGGTGGAATTTGACAAGGCATAATCATATGATTCTATGGTGGAATTTGACATGGCATTCACGTATGGATCCTTTCGTGGAATTCGATAAAGCATAAACATATGGATCCTTACGTGGGATTCGACAAGGCATAAAGATATGGATCCTTTCGTGGAATTCGACAAAGAATAATCATATGGATCATTTCGTGGGATTCGAAAAGGCATAAACATATGGATCCGTTCGTGGGATTCGACAAGGCATAAATATATGAATCATTTCGTGGGATTCGACAAGGCATAAACATATGGATCCTTTCGTGGAATACGACAAAGCATAAACACTTGGATCCTTTCGTGGAATTCGACAAAGAATAAACTTATGGCTCCTTTCGTGGGATTGGACAAAGCATAAACATATGGATCCTTTCGTGGAATACGACAAAGCATAAACACATGGATCCTTTCGTGGAATTCGACAAAGAATAAACTTATGGATCCTTTCGTGGGATTCGACAAAGCATAAACATATGGATCCTTTCGCGAGATTCGACATGGCATAAACATATGGATCCTTTCGTGGAATACAACAAAGTATAACATATGGATCCTTTCGTGGGATTTGACAAGGCATAAACATATGGATCCTTTCGTGGAATTCGACAAAGCATAAACAAATGGATCATTTCGTGGAATTCGACAAAGAATAATGATATGGATCATTTCGTGGGATTCGACAAAGTATAAACATATGGATCCTTTCGTGGCATTCGACAAGGTATAAACATATGAATCCTGTCGTGGGATGTGACAAGGCGTACACATATGGATCCTTTGATGGAATTTGACATGGCATAACCATATGGGACCTTCGTGGAATTTGACAAAGCATAAACACATGAATGCTTTCATGGAATTTGAGAAGACATGCATATACAGGCCCTATCTTGGGAAACAACAAGGCATAACAATACAGGTCCTTTTGTGGCATTTTACAAGGCACATACATATGGATCCTTTGTTCCAATTTGACATGTCATACATATTCAGGCCCTTTCGTGGGATATGATAAGGATTGGACATACAGGCCTTTTCGTGGGATTCGACAAGGCGTAGATATACAGGCCATTTTGTAGGATTTAACAAGGCATAGACATATATGTCCTTTCGTGGAATTTAACAAAGCATACAGATACAGGTCCTTTCATGGGATTTAACAAAGCATATAAAATCAGGTCCTCTCGTGGAATTTAGCATGGCATAAAGATAATGAAACCACAAGGTCGAACGTTTATTTTTAAAACGTTCAAAGTTTACATGATAATAATGCAACATTTTGATTATTTTCTTCTCACAATGTTCGAAGGATAGGTAAAGAAATCATTCGACACTGTCGTTATGTATCATTTGCAAAGCCAAAAATAACCTATTGAAATAACATCATTGTGTGTATTACTAAAATAAAAATCCAGATATTATCAATTGAAATAGTATCAGGTGATTTTCACTTGACTTACAAATCCAAATGTAATATATTGAAATGAAATCATTTAATTATCAATGGCACGAAAGCCAATCATGGCCTATTAAAATAACATCATTTGCTTTCACTGAACTACATCTTCTACAACATTTCGTTGGTACGCATGCTTCATTTAAAGGTGATCGTCTATTTCAAAGCAAGCATTCTTCAATCATTGGTAATCGTCTAGATTAAAGCAAGCATGCTTCGTTCATACGTAATCGTCTAGTTTAAAACAAACATAATTTTTGACTTGCAATAGAAAGCATGCACTCCTCGTCCATGTGTGTGTGAACGTCGCCTTGCTTATCATTTCATCTATAATGTTAAACATACTGACTGTAAATGTTAATATTTCATTATATTTAAAATGTTGCTTTTGACACATATTTCATTAATGGGTTATGGCAAAAGTACATTGTAGCGTTATACTAAAACTAGTAATAGCCGGCTGAAAAAGTTAAGGCTGCAATGTTTCCTGCTGTTAAAAATTCAGTAGCAGAACACGAACATATTCATTGAGGATGCTGACGACGAAAGTAATTTGTCCCACGATGTTATTGAAGATTTCAACCACTTCCCAATGACCATCGTGATCTTCTTTTATGGTATGATGCTATGTGGATATGAAATAGCATAAGGTATTTTTGGGAACCACATCTACATGACTGTCACTGAGGAATGTTAAATAAACTGGGTTGTTTTTAGTGTGATGATTCTTGTCTGATTTGTGTTAGCATTGGAGAGTTGGATTTAGTTCTTACGAAACATTCACGTTAACAGGGAGCACATATTGTATCCCTTTTTTAGAGAATATTTCTTTGAACGATGATGATCGTGTGAACTCTGTTTCATAATGATTTGAGGAGGAAAAAACCTGAAGTGAATCGTGCCGAACACCTTTTATACAATGATTGTTAGGACACCATGCTAACATAATTTTTGACACCACTATGCAATAATGTGTTTCTAACGGACTAACTCATGCAGTTATTGTTAGGAAACATACGGTAAACTATCTAAAATGCCTGTTAAGCCTTGCACTTTTGTCTTAGGAAATGTCACATTTAATAGTGGGGACAGCTACATTAATTGAAAACGACAACGAAGGAAATGTAGAAAGTGTTTTATAAATGAGTCTTCCTTTTTCATCTAATAGGGAATTGGTCTTGGTGGTAATCTTCAAGAATCGATTAGAAACAGTACCCAGCGCAACCGCCTTGAACATGTGCGTATTCGAGCAGCAGTACCAGTCTTTATTGCAGTATTTTTTTTCTTGGTACTTTTCTTTGTGTGTGACTTCTATTCTCTTTTTGATGGTATGCTAATTAGTATCGTTAGCTTCTGTACTTAGATCCCATCGTGAAAGTGAATACAAATGAAATCATTAGAGCCACTACAACCAAGCCAACAAGAGGGAGGTGATGTGCAAATGACATGCCCTCATTCTTAAAACCAAGCGTGAATAAATATGTACGAAGTCATAAATAATAGAGAATGGTGTGCTGTATATAGAGAATTTAGCCAGTGTGCTCCAAACTGTTTTACGATTTTTCCTAACTTTGACGATCTGGCATTTTGTCAGTAACTTTGAGAAATGAGGATGCATTCATAATAAATGTGTTTGTAAATATAAGATTCCATAGTATTGTAGCACAACAAAAACATCTTTGCATTTCACAAACAAGCCAAGTTCATGTTTTTCATTTCTTCTCTTTCATCAAAGACACACTATCTGTGTCATAGTCATTCTACAAAACTAAAACATGATAAGTACGGCATAAATTACACCCCATAAAACTGAGGTAAAAATTAAATTCACCCATGCTGAGCATAAATAGGTGAGATTACAATAGTATTTTTCTACCTAGACAACATTCAATCTATGCAAGGCTCTATCTCAATCGACCATGTCTCTTTGGAGTCAGTCTGTTCTAACTTCTCCATAAATATAATCTCTTATTCTTTGCTAATATCTGTAAAATACTTATCTTGTCGGCTTGTAGCCATTTCTCCTCTATTTCCAGTTCTTATCACCCTTTATAAGTAAGTTAGGATCCACAAAAATAAGCATGTGTCCTCCACTTAATAAGATCATAATATGTTCCACATTTAATTCTATCTTTCTCCTCTGACTAAATCAAATCATTTTATTTGGTGTGTCACACATAGTGCATTTTGCATCGTCAATCACAAACAGTGTTTTTCCATAATGAATCACACACAGTATTTTGCATAGCTGGTCACACACAGTGTCTTTGGCATAGTCATTGACACACAGTGTCTTTTGCATAGCCAATCACAAGTGTATTTAGCATAGTTAATCACACTTAGTGTGTTAATAGGCAATTACACACAGTGTATTTTGCATCGTCAATTACATACACTGTTTTTTTCATAGTCAATCATACACAGTCTTTGGCAAAATCGATCACACACAGTGTCGTTTGCATAGGCAATCACAAGTTTATGTTGCATATTCAGTCACACTCAGTGTATTTTCATAGTCAGTCACAAACACTGTATTGTGCATAGCCATTCAAACACAATGTCGTTTGAATAGTTAATCACACACGATGTGTTTTGCATGTGTTTTATGCCTAGCTGATCACCTATTGTGTCCAAACTTGAAATCTAAGACTAATAAATTCGAGTACATCCCTCCAGTCGTAAATTTGTTCATGGGCACGCACTTGTCCACCGCACACCCCTATTTCACCTGTAAACATATTTTTGCCCTAATCCTTAAAACGTAATGGCTGACCTTTGCATGTTTGCCACCCCCACTGGCAACTTGTTGCGGGTGCTCTTCAATATCTTTTTATAACCAACTGTCTAAACAAACTTCTTGTGAGAAACAAATTTCTTCTTCACCAGGAATAAGAGGATATATCTGATCATTGTGTTTCATTCGAATCCTGACAAAATCACAGCAAATGTGTTCTCGCAGCTCCAGTGGAAAACTACTATCCCTCTCCTCTTCTAAATTATCGAACATAATTGTCCAGATAAATTGTAATTGTATGTTGTTGTTCGTGAAGTTTGACACCGCATCTGAAACACGGTGCTTTATATCTTTCTCCCAAGACGACAAATCCAGATGTGGATGCAGATCTAAAAGAAGGCCTTTCCAGTAAGGATATTTTCATTTGTAAGTCTGGATTCGACTTTGAAAATTACAATAGCCAGATAAAGTGTTGTTATACATGTAGTCTTAATTGCCGTGTGATTATCGATGAAGGATTTGCATTGATATTCAAAGTGCTGTGTGAGTGATAAATGGGTGAGATTCATAGACGGACAAAGGAACGGCTTACTTTTGATAGTTGAACGACAAGGTAATGCAGAGCTTCAGACGTCATAGGATACGGCACCACTATGGTCACAAGACACAGCTATGCACACACATTAGTAGAGTATGGATTTAGCATTTGGATTCCCCGCACCGTTGCTACGTTGACTTGATCACTGTAGGTTGAGGTATGTATTCCCAATGAACAATATTTCTTGGAACTCTCTGTGTACACGAAGCTAGTTGCACTGGTTTGCCTTCAAATAAGATATCGATGAAAGTTTTTGTAACTATGGTGTTCCTTTCCGTTCCCATTGTCGTCGGTAGGGCCTAAAGTCCAAATTCAGGAAGAGTGTGTGGTTCATGAAATATATTTCGTGCCAAGTCAGGACAAAATTCGAACAGATGAAAGTAAGGTTCTTGCGTATACTTCACACAAACACTATGAGCTACACAAAAGGTATTTACGCTTAATTCGGTGTTAAGTGAACATTGAAAATGAGGAAATACACAAATAACATAAAATAAATAAATACATACATATATAAATAATTAAATAAATACAATTTACACCTTGTACTTTATTTTTGCTCTGATCGTCATTGAATCCCTACTGAAGTTCTTTGTCATATTTTCGAATGATGACTGAAGTCTACAATTTGGTCACAAAAACATTTATTTAATTCGCAAGCAGATTTCTCTTCTTGGAATTGCTGTATACCAAATAAATATGGCGTTTGTAATAGGGGCGACAGGGTTGTGTCTATACGAATTATTTGTTTCCTTTATGAACGCAAAGTCTGGAAGCTGAAACCTCATGATATCTCTGTCCGCAATGGATCTGTTGACTCTGGTAAATCTTCAGTCACTTGTCTCTCATAAATAATTCATGTGATTCTTGTAACAGCATCGAAATGGGTTTGATGATGATAAACATGAATATACTTTCTGTCTTGGAAATTCAGTACATGGAACACGACAGCTCCGCGAAGGACGTCAACGTAAATTGAGGTACCAGCATAACAGGAACTCGCTGCCTTCTCTTGGGAAACATAAAACTTGAACACTTTACATCTCAGCGTGTAACCTATGGTTTGAAATGTTCCGAGGGCACGTTTTCTATTAATCTTCAGGAACTTCCAAGCGACTTTCTCTCTTGGTAAATCTCGATTATCTCGGTCTGGTGGTGGAGGCAGGTATTCGTGGCTTAGGATCACTTATGTCATCTTCAATATTGCTTGAATTTGTGTAACATATCACTTAGCGTATGAGGTAACACCGAAACTTGGGAATAGTTGTCTCATGGTTTAGTATGGTTTCTCCTTAGCAAGATGTACTCATTTCATTTCGATTCAATATTTGATTTCACTGGGAAAACACACTCAGTATATATGGGAATTCTCACCCTAAAAATATATTCATCAAGCCTTCAGAAAGAAAATCAAACAAAGATCGAATATTAGTAACGAAGTCCTAATTGGGCAAGACCAGCAGAAAAAAAGAAGAAAAAACTTTTGAAAACTTCATAAGAAAAGGACGCTAAGAGACAGAAATAAGGAAGAACATGGATTTTGTCCTGTCTTATGAACTGTGATAATGATTGTGATTCAAAGAACATATAGCAAAGGAAACCCTGCAGCTTTGTCTCCTTGTTTCTTTTAGTATGGATAACATATCCCCAAACTAACACACGCACAACGTTGATCATTGAGGGGTTCAAGTTTTATTTAATTAGGCAAAAATAGGTGGCCACGAAAAACACTAGATGCGTTTCTTGAGTAACAAAACCTTCTGGACTTGACATCATCAGTTGTAACTGCCTTAAACATTTCCTATAACCGTATCCCATTCTTGCCGCTATTGTACTGTCATTAGCAATTGCTGTTGCTACTAGCGTCTCAGTGGTGAACGTCGATTTAGTCATAAAGTATTTAGAAGTCTTGATAGTAAACGTCTCTCTCTCGTATGCAGCTCTTAGTATTGTGCTATGTTTTGACAAAATGCAAATGTGGTTTATAATGGAATGCAATGCAATATTTCGCAAAGACTATTTTAATATATACCAGTAAAATCGACGTAATTAGACATATTCATTTGAAGCGTTATAGGTCAAACTGCCGGATTTAAATGAGGTGTAAAATGTATAATATTCACGGGAATCTTTAATAAGGATTTAATGCATTTGAAATGGTCGATATAACAGACGGTAAAGATCAAGTTATGCAGCAAAGCTCGCTTTATTATTACACATTGTCCACGAACTGTTTTAAATATGTTTACATATTTGTTCAATTGTAGACTCTGTAGTAGTGGTAGAAGTAGTTTTACATTCAGCACTCAATTATTTGTATTAGAATATATCCCTGGAACAGATTGGAATTGATTTTAAACACCATTGGAATTCAATTTAAACATCATTCTTTGGACCTTCGATATCATTACAGTGGAGAACCGTTGGACAATATGATTTTATATAGGGAGAAAAGACTGGATGTACTTGGGGGTAATGTGGGTATTTAACATGGTGGTCCACTTGGAAGCAATATGGTTTTATAACATGTTGGGCAACTTGGGGGCAATATAGGTATTGAATATAAACATTAGGGCCACTTGGGATATATATGGGCATTTAAAAAGGTGGATCTCTCGGGGTCAGTTTGGGAGTTGAGCAAAATGACTCTCTCGGGCAATATGAAAAATAGAACATGGTGCGTCTGTCTAGGGTCAAGCGTGTATGGATCAACGTATCCAAATAAACAAAACAAACAAACCAACAAATTCACAAACACATACATATGCACACATGTGGCAGCTGAGTAGAAATCTGTTCGAAGCAACTCAGTGGCTGGGAAAAGGATCGATTGTTTTCTTCTAATTTCGTTCCTAATCTTCTCTATTATATTGTTATATTGTTCTTCTTCGTCGTCTTTTCCCCGTCTTCCTCCTTCTTCTCTTTTGTCTCTTCTTATTTTCTTCTTCCTTCTTGTCGTTACTCATCTTCTCTTTTTCTTCTTTTATCTCCGTTTTCTTTTTCCTCCTTTATTACGTCTTTCGAAATTCCTTTTGGTCTCCTTAGGTTACTCGCTTTAAGTGTTACTCTACGAGTACTGTACCAACCTACTTGCACTTGTTATAGCAACAGTTCTACCAATTTTAGAGTATTTATTACCTCTTGTAACTTTTCAAGCTTGTTGAGGTTATTCGACGCCATCCTTCAATGATAGTGATGAAAGGTACGACTGGAAAACACACCGCTTTATATGCCTCAGAAACGAACGTAAAGGAAAACATCCCCATACACCAACAACACGTATCACACACCACAAAAACCAAAAGACTTAACAGTGCCGACCTTAAAGAAACAGGTTGTACATGTTTTTATAAAACTAACACACTAATACGAACAAAACACATAGTTGAAATGGAAAGCCGTTTTCTAACATTACATACCCAAACCATCACATACAATTTACAATCATCAAACCTACCAAACATAATATCACACAATCAAAGTGATGTATTGTTTATTGACATTACTAAACTCTCACACAAAACAAAAATTCATTAGACTAGGGACATGACTTTTTGTTAGATGAAAAGACACTCACATAGACTAATATACCAAGACACTCAGTCTCTCTTTTCTACAGATATGGTTAGCTCCAAATGCACCCACTCAATGCTCCCACCTTCTAGGTCTAGCACCACACACACAACGTCGACTCCAATCATTCTCCATATTGGGAGCGCAGATGAGGGATGCTTGGCTTCACTAACTCGTTCCTCATTTTGAGACATAGTGAAGATTCGTTCTCTCCTTTCGCTATGCCATGACCCGCGGATGTTGTGTGCTCCCACTCACTTTATCGCCAGCTCCTCTTCCCAGTTTTCAATCAGGGGGACGACAGCTCTTGGTGGTTATGGCTGGCGGTGGTTCGTCACAGGTTTGTCGGAGAAAGAGGTGAGTTGAATTTACTTTTTCGTTTCCTTCTCCTCTGTTTATTTCTTTTCTACTCTTCATTGATTGCAGTTGCCAACTCGCCCAGATGCGTATGGAGCTCAATCAATCAATCTTGTATCCTCTATCGTGACCAGTCAACAATTGTTCGACAGACTGACGAACGCACCACTTTATATGCCTGAAACAAAACCACCCCTTGTACAAAACTAAAAGTATGCACCACTACAAAAATATGGAAAGCGCGGACATACAAAACACCCACTTCAGCTTTGTTACCTACAAGCACATTCTATCACCACCATTACATACAATCATACATCAAACCAACACTATCATTATAGACACATCCATCTCTTTACCTACTAACACACTAACATGAAAAAACACAAGTAGACCAATATGGCAATAGAGTAATAGCTGGTTTCTAGACATTGGGGGTAGCTCTGAATAGGGATGTTTTGATTTAGGGGTTTTCACAATCTTTTAACGCCTGGGATTACATCCTCGTTTCTTTGCAGGCTTGGAGTCTGATTGGTGTCCACACGGCAGTCGACCAGTCCTCTTTCTTGTTCCTGCTGCTGTTATAGTTATTCCTGCTGTTACTGTTGCTGTTTCCGGAGTCTCTACTTTTCTGTCCACTCTTCTTGCTCATTTCTTATTTCTTCTCTAAAGACCTCTTCTTTATGGTATTATGCTGTCTTAATAATTCTCACATTTTCTATAGCCCATTTCAT
Source organism: Sinohyriopsis cumingii (assembly GCA_028554795.2). NCBI lineage: Eukaryota > Metazoa > Mollusca > Bivalvia > Unionida > Unionidae > Sinohyriopsis > Sinohyriopsis cumingii. The sequence continues at coordinate 21,191,836 of CM068828.1, read as the reverse complement.
GCAGACTTCGGTGAACTTCGTAGTTTGCTTGGAATTTTGATCACGTGGCCGGTGTTCAGTTGACCGTAATAGTCAATCTATAGGTGGTGGGCAAAATATGGTGGACGCTTCAGCATCAGCATCAGCTTCTGTAACTACTTAAACATCGTTTATCGAGTTAAACAATGCGTATTCAACAGCGATGCTCCCGCAGATATTGAAGAAATTTAATAATGGAACCATCCTGTCTTATTTTCTGGAAGCCAGAACAGATTTCAAAACCATACGAGAGTGTAGCTTTGAGTTGTTTACATCAGGACATGTACATGTAAGTAAGGAAACGGTGTCGAAGTAAACAAATTTAATCCTGACAATCAAAGAGCAAGTTGTTCAAACTATGTATGTACATCCGAAACTTCACTATAATAAAATGTGTTTCATATGAGTTTATCAGCTTTGTTTTTGAAAGTCTGTGGATAATTTACATATAAATCTCAGTCATTTAATTAATTGTATTTCTGAAATATTTTTAAACAAAAATAGACGCCATTTTGTTATGTACATGTGCCCACGAGCGTTTGATTGGCAGAGTTATAAAGTAACTCGGGAGGTTATTCGGATAATTACAGAGCAACTCGGTTAAATTCGGTATGAAATAGTCTATTTCTTCGGCTTTCGCAATTGTTTTGCCTGACAACACCATGTATGCACATGGGCATGGTATAACATGACTAAGGTTGAAGTCATCCTCACTGGTTGACGAGGCAATAATGGATGGCCAGACCGTCGACCATACCGCTTTGCATGTTTCAGGCTTGAATGTCATATAAAAAAAATGCCGTCGGTTTTGGTAGGAACGTTACAGCAAACATAACCTTGACGGATAGAAAGAGTACATATTCACACAGCATCCATATTTTCGAAAAAGAACAGAGACATCTATTTGTTTCCAAAATACAACAGTTTGTATTAATAATCAACTAACAAATAATCTGTTCATCATCAACAAGTCAACACGTTTTTCAAACAGTTTCTTATTTACAAGGCTGACAACGTTGTGAAGTCAAGCTTGATGATCACAAAACCATCTATCTACTTTTTCTAGAAAAGTCACGATCAAAATATGTCACTAAATGTTCTAAAAAATATCAAAGACTGCGTTGATGAAGAAAATACACACCATATTGTCCACACACCATGGTATCTGTGCCTTGTAATTTCACATTTTGTAATGGATTCGTCTTGGCATTCGTCCTCATAAAAACGATAATGTCTTCTTCCAAAGGAGGAAATCCATAACAATAAAATTACCCCACGCTGTAATCGTTGGAAAAGCAAATACCACCCGAAGCGTTCATGGGATATGACTGTGTACGAACTGTTTTCAAAAGGTAATGCAATTCCCAGGTATCCGAACTGATTTCAAAAGGAAATGAGGTTCCATAATATCCACGTTTTTTCTTCTTCTTTCGCACGTAATGATAAGCCACATTCAATCTTAAATTAGTTCTTCAAATTCTCTGTCAAGCGAACGGCTGTTCGTTTCCTCTCCAACCTCTGTTGAAAGAGACCTTCGATGCGATAGACCTCAAAAAAGTCAATGAAATGGAGGAATGGTCACGCAAGTCTTTATACCACTAATTCCGAGATATGACCAAAAGCGTCCTCCAGATACTCTTCCAACCTTTCTTATTGGCTCTTCTTCATTCATTTATCGTGATGATTTTGCCGCTGATGATCGTTTTGATATCCCGTGCAATGTTTCCGAGTCAACCCTCCAATATTTTCAGCCAGGTGCTTAGCAAAATATGACTAAATGTTATCCTTGTTCTGGTCATATCGACAGTGTGATGTCTCTTTGCATTTGTCATTTGATTCAAAGAAATCATTGTTCCCCATTTCTAAAGTGGCTCAACAATCCAAAGAGTCTTCCATAGCTTCTAATAGTCTAGAATCACTTCTTTTAAGCTGTTAATTCATATCGTATTGCCGAATTCTGCATACAAGATGACGTTCACCGTCTCGGTTAGAGCTGTTGCAAACTGAAGTTCCATTCTAAGTTGGCCAGATTTTATAGGGTGGAAATGTCCCTCGTCACTGCCTTTGTCTGGGTGAAGTCAAAATCCCACAAAGCGTACAACCTGCTTGATCGTTTTACGAAATGCCGTGGCTGCTGTTGATACATAGCTGTCCCGTGGCTTCGTACAGGGACATGTACGATCTCAAGTAAGTTTTCTGTTAAAAGTGTGAATGATGTCGTTTCCCACTTCATGTAACACTTCTACGCGATGCACGTAGAGTCTGACTTCGTTGATGATGGTTTCGTACACGTTTGCGTTGGCTATCAAATGGAAAGCGGTATTACTTCTGTTTAGTCTCAAATGAACATCCCTCCATTCAGGAAATACTTCTGAAAATGTCCTTACTGAGAGAGTAGAGTACCGCTTTGTAGATGTTCCTCTTTACTGTGTCAATCTGCCATCAGTATTAGTCTCAGAACCTGTGATAGTTCGAACGTCTTTACTCATCTAGGGTATTCATTTATTACTAGGCAATGAATTAGGCTTAGATAAGGTTGTGGTTAGTCCACTAGAAACTGACAATCCTTGTTTCGATCAGAAATCTGATCCTAATGAAAATGAATCCCTGATTTATAACCTGCAGTTACTTGAGCTCTTTCAAAAAGAGCTGATGAAAAGGATGTTGATCAGAAATTTATTCCTTTAGCAGACACCTTTAATGTTCGCTTTCTTAATGAATTCAATTTTGTTCCTGGTATTGATCAATCACGAGGGATTGATCACTCTGATCCTCTTTCAAATAATGATTCTCTTTATTCTAATCAGGGTTACAAAAGACAGCCACTCGTTATCGAACAATAAAAAGATCCTGCGATCTCCTGTTTGTTTCGGGGGGGGGTGCTATTAGAAAAACTGAAGTCATGCAAGTACCTGCTTATTATTGTTTGAACGCTACAGTCCTAATAACGAAATGGAGACCACATAGGGTTCACGCTGGTGAAGAGTGGACTGTGGGCTATTTATTGTTGTTCCAATATCATACCGACAAGCAATTCTTAGTCTAGTTCGTGAAACGTCTTTGGCGGTTGATACGACTTATCATCGATTTAGAATCATATTTACTGGCCGCAAATTACAATTTATGGTTCTAAATTATGTATACTGACGCACTATTTAGCAGAATAAAGGAGGACTGTGTCTATCTCTTACCTAAGTCCAAGTTTGGCAACCAAAACGTGTTACGCAAAATTTGTGCGTCCACAAGTTTTCAGAGCCAATTCCTTTCAGGAATATACAAACTAAAACAATTGCAAAAGATTTATAAAATTGTCTTTTATCTTCAAAAGCGCGGACGTGAAGGAAAACATCCCCCTAAAATCCAAAACTTATATTACCTAGATCATGACCAAACAACGCGCGGACGTGAAGGAAAACATCCCCTACTTTTCTCATCTCATATTATCTACTATCCACATACGCGAAGCAGCAATAAACAAACATAAAATCTACTATCCACACACGCAAAGCATTAAAATCAAACCCAAATGTACTATCCACACAAACTTACTTTATCACTTACAAAACCCAAAAATCTACTATCCACATAAACACAAACACAAACACACACTCACACTAGGAAAAAAGAGTCAGTGTTTATATTCACACTACTCTACACACACATTGGCAAATCGATTGTTATTTCTTTTCTAGAGATTTGGGTAGCTCTGAAAAGGGCTGGGTTTTTTTCAACTCCACAGACACCTGTTAATAATGGCACCTTCCAGGCCTGGCACCGCAAACGCATCTCCTACTCCAGTCTCCTTTCACTCTTTTCGCTGAGAGTGCAGAGGCGGAATGAGTGGCTTCAGAATCCCAATCTTCTGTCTCTGGGATTCTGAAATTTCGTTGTTGTGGCTGTGGTACAGCCATTCCTCTCTCCTTTTCCTCCTCTTCTTTTTTTGTTCTCTCCTCCTCTTTCATCCTTCCTTCTTCCACTATAGCCTCTGCGGCCAGCTCATTCAGTATGAGCCTGGCATATTCCAGGTGCACATGAAGTTCTAACAGTTTAGCTAGTCTGGTGCTCATTCTCTAGTGTTGATCAATCAACAAGGGTAGCTAGACTGCCGAACGATTTTCAGTTTATACGAAAAGCGCGGACGTGAAGGAAAACATCCCCAAGACAAAACTTATATTACCTAGATCATGACCAAACAACGCGCGGACCTAAAAGAAACACTCACTCACTTTTTTACTACCCATTACTAATTTAAAAATTTTCATTTAAAAAAATAATATACTATCCATATACGTGAAGCAGTCAAATTAAACCCCAAATCTACTATTCCCACACTTCAAACAACAAAAAACATTATCATAATCTACTATCCACACAAACGTACGTGAGCGCTTACAATGACACACACACACACACTTTCTAAGCAAGATAAATAATTCATGTGCTTATACACTCACTTCTATTTTTTAACTTATTATAGGCAATCGATTGTTATTTCTTTTCTAGAGGTTGGGGTAGCCCTCAAAAGGGCTGGGGTGTTTTTGTTTGCTATGGCAATCCTTTTGAGGTTCTAAGATTGCGGCCTCCTTTGACGATAGGCTTTCTCCCAGGATAAGTTCTGCTTCTTCGGAAAGAGAAGAAGAACTCTTCCGTATCGATACGACAATCGACAAAGCCTCTGTCACGTTCAGGTTACTGTTGCTGCTGTTGTTGCTGTTGCTGCTCTCTCTGCTGTTTCTGAAGTCTGTACTTCTCTGTCCATTCTTCTCCCTGTTAATTTCTTCTCTGAAGAGCTCTTCTATCAGGTCTTCAGTAACTTTTAACATTCTCACATTCTCTATCTCTTCTGGCTTCGGTATCAGACTGTGTCTGACCCTATGCAAATTCACGTAGGCTTCGTTTAGCTTAGCTAGTCTGCAGCACATCATCGTAGGAGGATGAGTCGACAATGGATGGTTAGACTTTTGTTGTTGTTGAGTTGAATTATAGAGGTGTTCGTCTGCAATAGACATGTACCTGTGGCTTGTTTGCACAAGGTGCAGTTTTTTATTACTCCTGAGGGGAGGAATGGTGCCACACCCCTCAAGCATTTATGTACTCACAGAGTACTATTTAATTGGGCCGTTAGTTCGTAGACAGTAGTGGCGTGCCCAAACGATACTAAATGTAAGGCCTAAGATATGAGTAGGAGTAGTACAAACCCACACTCATGTATTCAGTTTGCTTTTAGCTGCCCCAGGTGTCAACCCAAGCAGTATGTAACGTCAGCTGCCATTGGCCAGCTATGACGTCACATTAGGACACCTGGCTTGTGGCAAGTGGAAATCGTTCCACACCTTGCCACTTTTGTACGAAATCCGAGCGTGGTAAAGAAGGAAAGGTGCTCAGCAAGCCAGCCCTGGATGTTGTGTACTTCCCGAAACGCCAGCCCGTACTTATTTCAAATCGAGTCTAGTTATACTAATGGACAATAAAAAAAAACAATAATGTGTAAGCCACCTCTGCAATTAGCCAACTTTTAGAGTTATATCAATTTTGAAAAAAATTTGATCGAACAAGTTGAAATTTTTACGTACATAGTGTACTTTTTAAATTCTAAAAAATAAACCAATCAGTTAAGTCGGAATGACTTAAAAAAGTTAGAATCAGGCATATGTAAATAATCAGTATAAGAAATTTTTACGGCGGTACCAATAAGGTCAAATCTGGTTTAAATAAAGTATTATCAAATACGGATTTCTACCAAATGAAAGCCGTGTATCATTAAGGCAATGGTAACTATCTTTTGTTTCTTCTTTCTTGTTCTTCATAGATAGCTATCGTTCTGGAGCTGCAGGTTAGCCGGTATAGGTAGCTGATGCGGTCCGAAGATTTCCGCATGCTTTCTTTCTGGTACCTCGGTGGTCGACCGGAAAAAAATTCCAGTAAGATTCTGCAAGTTCGTTCGTTCTTCGCTCAGCTAGTTGTATAGTTCCCCATAACGCAGACAAAGCTTTCAGCGGTGCGCTTCTCACAGCTACCCTCTGTTTGTTTACAGAGTTCAGGTGGAGTTCTTTGTATAGCACTTCCTCCCCGCACTCTCTGTCAGATGGCCGCCAGTTAAGAGCTGCTACCATCTTAATCGTCTTTGCCGGTCATGTAGGTATCTCAAATCAGCAATGTTGCTCAAGTGAAGGGCAATAGTTAAGCAGTAGAGTATTTTTCTCTACTAATTCCAGTGCTGTGGGTGCATTCTTTGTTCTGCACTCCTAACGCACGTGTTTCTTGCTTTTCCCGCTCTTTCTTCACCGCTGCTGGTTTTGCGTCCTGCTCTGTCGCTGTCCACTACCTGAATCATGATGGATGGTTAGACTGGAGACTGCCCCGGTTTTAAAGTCAAAGCGCGGACGTGAAGAAAAACATCCCTACACGGTTTTCGAGCCGGAACGTTCAATGAGTGTCATAAGAGGGATAGTAAGAAGTCAAAGAGCATGAATCAACATTCCTATAGCAAAACAAAAGACAAAGGCATTTTTTCTTCAAAACAACTTTTTTTATTCAAAATCACTTAACACTAACAAACAACTATAACATTTTTAACAATAATCAAACAATATAACTTCAAACATTTTTTTTCAAATTACAAACATTTTTTTTTAAACTAACACATTATTTTGGACAGGGCTGACAACGTTGTGAATGAAATTTTGATTTCCACTGTTGGAAGTCATTAGGCCATTGATGGACACCACGTTTCCTAGCTTGAGACAAAAGATAAGCATAATGGTCACAAAACCATCGATCTACTTTCACGTCGTTTCTAGAAGAAGAACGAGGATCAAAACGTGTCACTAAATGTTCTAAGGAATAGCCCAGGCTGCGATGATGCAGAAAATAGACACAATATTGTCCACACACCAAGGAATCTGTGCCTTGTAATTTCACATTATTGAATCGGGTGGTCTGAGCATTTCTTCTCATAAAGTCAAAGATATCGTCTTCCAAAGGAGGCAATCCATACGAATCGAAATATTCCACACATCCTTCTTGAGGAAAGTAGACGGCTACCCAGTGGGTTCCTGGGAGATGACTGTCGTCCGTGTTGATCACATAAGCTTTATGGTCTTGAGGTTTGCGATGAGGGAGTTCATCTTTAGCACAGACGACAGGATTCCAAGAAGCAGTGTACGAACTGTGGTTCAAAAGGTAATACAGTTCCCAGGTATCCATTTATTTGTGTGGTTTTCTTCTTCTTCACCGGTAATGATAAGTGATCAATTCGATCCTGATTTTCTCTTGGAAAATGTCTGACAAGTAAAAGGCGTTTAGCTCTGACTTCGGACCCTGGTTCATGAGAGTGTCGATGAGACGGATCTCCAGAGGCGTTAATGGAGGACAAGAATGTTCACGCAGGCCTTAATACCACTGATGCAACACGACTTCTTTCGAGATGAGACCCCAAGCATTGTCGAGATACTCGTCCAATTTTTCTTCTTGACTCAGCATAAGACATTTATCGTGTTGAATTTGACTGGGATGATCGTTTTGACATCCATAACACTCTTCCTTGATTAATTCCTTCATTTTTTTCTGCCAGGACTGTAGCAAAACAGGAGACTAAATGCGCTTCTTGTTCTGGCCATCTCGACTTCATCATGATAACTTCTTCTTCTTCCAGTCTCCTCACATTCCATGTCTTAAGTTTCTCCACTAGATAAAGAGGGATAACAGTGTTCCATGGCTTCTAATAATCTAGAATGACTTCTCTCAAACTGTTGATTTCTATGGTATTATCAAATTCTGCATACAGGATGACGTTCACTGTCTCTGGCAGATTATTTGCAAACTGAAGTCCCACACGAATCTGGCCAGATTTTATAGGATGGAAATGTCCCTCGTCGCTGCCCTGGTCAGGAGTGAAATAGAAAGCCCACAAAGCATAGCCTCCTGCGTATTCTTCGTACGTAATGCCGTAACTGGTGTTGGTTCCTAACTGTCCGGTAGCTTCGTACAGGGACAAGTACGATCTCAAGTAATTCTTCTTGGTAAAGTCAGGTTCGAAAGGTCTGGTACACAAGGTCTTGCCATCGCGACTGACTTCGATTTTCTTCACGTCGAAGTGTTGAAAGTGGAAAGGATTTTCAGTGAAGGCTCCGTTGAAGGCTGAATTCTCCACCATACCAAGGATTAAACGCTTGGGTAACTGTCCTTGAAACAGATGATCTTCGATCATGGAATGATGGTTAGCGGGAATGGTGAACGTTTTCACTTCCACACGTCGTATTGGATATTTGGCGGTCGTTCTGCTCAAAGTGTTGCTGATGTCATTTCCCACTTTAGGTAACACTTCCACGCGTCGTACGTAGAGTTTGGCCTCCTCGATTTTGCTTTTGAGATTGACGGCAGCACTATCATCCAACAAATGGAAAGCGGTACTGCTGAGATTCAGTCTCAAGCGGACATTTACACCGTTCAGCAAATATTTCTCTTGCAGCCACATGCCCAAATGCAAACGATCCATCAGTTCAAGACACTGTCCATTTAATATTTTTTCTCTTCGTTCTGCAAATCCCGCATTGTGTGGTGTTTTGCCTGAATCAGGTTCGGTTTCGTTAAACTCACCCGTATCGTCTGGTTACCATAACACGCAGGCATTGGGATGGGTGTTCTTGGCGTCTATTCCGTACGTCAAGAGATTTTCCAGGTAGGCACGGTAAGGGTAAGTATCAATGCTGCTACTGACTAGTTTGTTATTCAAGTACAAATCCACTGAGCTGAACAAAGAATGCATGAAATTGTTGACGGGAGCTACTTTCTCGTCTACTATAGTATCTCCTCCCTTATCTAGAATTTTGACTTTCAAGTACAAGTAACTGTTATTCAGATCGATGTAATCTTCGGGCTGTCCTTTGATTTCAAACTCGATGGGAGTGGAATCTGTCAATCAGGAGACGGGATGAAATTCCACCCATTGGGATTCTTGCATCGTCATCATGGTAGGTGGCATGGCAAACAGATCCAGTTCCGACTTGGAACAGGCACATGACTCTCGGTGCATCATTTTTTTTTTTTTGCTGTTTCTCAATAATAGAAAACGTCTAAGTCTCGAACGGTTCTTCTTTCCTTAGTCTTTCTAGCTTTAGACGTGTGAAGTCTGGTGAAAGGCTGTTTTCTTCGTCGTCTCTTTCTGCCTTGTCCTTGCTGTGGCTTCAGGAAAGCGGGAATGATTGACTCGGTAGCGTGCAGGGCATTTATAGGTGTTTCTCGTCGGCCTAAAATGTCTTTGCCCGTTTGCAACAAGACATTTTTGCCTGCCCTCAAGATGGCTTCTTTTGGGTTTTGTTTGTCGGTGATGACATTTTGGAGAAATTCTTTGCCTTGCGTCAGTGAGGCATCTTTCAAGGCATGCAATCCGCGTGTAACCATCGGTTTCAACACCGGAGCCACCGAACGAAAGGCTGATTTCAACATATCTCCTAAACCGTGTCCTCGCTGTCGAGCAACACCTCGGTACACTGGATACATGACTTACGAGTTGTTAGAGAACCGTTTTCGAAAATGGAGTTGCACCGTGACTTTTCGTTTGGTGAATGGAATATTTTGTCCCAAATCTCCTTTTATAGCAATGTTGACCGTGTCCAAATACGACTTGCTGACAGGCAAATAATGAGGATGTACAAATTCGCAGTGTACGTGATAGGTGTTTCCACCTTCCTGGTCATTGTTCGTGGCAGAATTCACTTTGAAAGGAATGACACGCAGTAACGGTACGGAGGTGTGTCCAACCACGTTGTACTCCACCACATCGGAGTACACGAAGATCAAATTCAGTCCCTGGTTCAGTTCTACCGGGAAACGAAAATACCTCGCCAAATGCCCGTTGTTGTCAATGTCTGCGATGTGAATCCTTTTGGTCTGCTTATCCGTGACCATATTGAGGTCTCCACCCAAAATGTCATACAATTCAGGGCAAAATTTAACACGTATACTTTTTTCCTCACTTTCAAATTTGATTAGTGGACGGTGAGACAGTTTATGGTACTCAATCGTAACACGATTTTTTAGTCCGGTTAGATTTTTTTGTCAAATGCTGCATGGAATTTGGCAGCGATTGCCTCCACCAGATGTTGACCGCTAAAATAATGGCCTGAGTTAATTATAAAGTGATAAATGTAAAAAGGAGGAGAAGTGTCACTGCTGCTGCGGGGTACTGTGTCATTCGGAAGTGATTTATGTTGATTAGTGGTAATCATGGTTTGCTGTACTGTTTGGTCCAGAATTTCGACGTCAAAAGTGTTTTGAGTTTCAGTGATGTTTTTTGATTTGTGTTGGGTAAATCATTTCTACCAAAGCCACTTCCCAATGGGCTTCGTGATCTAATTGGATGGCCTGAGGTAATTTGGTCGTGTAACAGCACAAAGTTCTGTTGGGAAACACCTCCATAGAACTATCACTGGGTAAGGCTAAGTAAAATTGGTTTTGGTGACTCATAATTCCAGAGTTCTGTGGCTGTCCGAGGGGTTAGTGGACGTCAGAGGAGTGTCTCTGCCCAAAATGGGGTTATTGTTGGAGTGGTGACTGACACTGGCACTGGACATAAGGTTCCCGTTGTTCCCGTTCGAAGAGAATTTCAGGGAGGAATTGGGAAGCAGGTAACCGATGCAACTGCTCAATAAAATGGTCCACAATTGTTTGTCTCCTTGTTGCAAACTCAAATTGGCGATGGCTGCACCGATGACACAATACACCACGAAGATTTGACAGAAAAAGACGATTTGCGTTTTAGGCACACGTTCTCCACACCACACCCACAAGGGTTGTTTTTGTAAATCTTGCAGAGAAGAACTGGGTGAAGGAATGGTCACCGTAGCTGAGTCTGTGTGAAAGGGCATGATGGTCACTTCTTTTTATAGTCGATGACTTGCGAAGCGTCGATCCAAGAATCAAAACTGGGTGGATATCCTTTCCAACGTACTTTAACTTCTTTGACACGTCGTTTGCCCACTTTACGGGTTCTGCGTTCGAGAATGCTTTCGATGTCGTACACGTCGTCTTCTTTTTTGGTGACACGTTGTAACTCGGGCAAATAAAACGTTCCTTTGAGCACTTCTCCGTTCATGTCTTCCAATTTATAGACGGCAGGATCACGGCCGTGCATTCGTCCAGTGACACGAAACAATTCGGTGCTCCAGTTAGGTAAGTAACCTTTGTCGAAAGTGCGTTTGGTTTTACCAATGCGCACCCAATCTCCTACGGCCAACACTCCACTTTTCTTGGGGACAGCCCTCGTCGGGGACGTACCAAACAGGCGATCAGACACCAGCACCAGCGCTTGCACCAGGTGCGGTAAGATGTCGATGTACTTCAGAGTGTGGTGATGCGTAAAATATTTCCACATGCGTTCTTTCAAAGTGCGTTGAAAACGTTTCACGACGCTGGCTTTTGTTTCAGGATTCTCGGTGGTAAAAAAAATGAATGTCACGTTTCTTTAATTCTTTTTGGAAAGCTTGGTTCAGAAATTCGGTGCCTTTGTCCGTTTGCCATCGAAGATGGTGACGACTGCTTTGTTTCAACACTCGTTGCAGGGCTCGCACTAACTCACTGCTCGATTTCGAAGTCAAGGGCACAACCCAGGCAAATTTGGAAAAGACGTCGATGACACAAAACAAATATTTGTAGCCGCGATTGTAGCTGGCCAAATGAGAGACATCGGCTAAGTCGGCTTGCCATTGATGATCGATGCCTTCCACTCGGGTGCGACTTCTGGAAAACTTGCGTCGAATGGGTTTGTGTAAAGTGTAAATAGCTTGTTCTTGTAACCATCGTTGCACTTGAGGTAAACGGAGACTTTTCAGCCGCGTTTTGGCAGCACGATACAATTTTTGAACTCCTGCGTAACCTGCAGGATGGGAGGGATCGTAGTAAATGCTGGCTAACACTTTTTCCATTTTGTGTTTGTTTGTTAATAAGGCACCCACTCCTGGAGGATGCTACTCTTTTTCTCTTGGGGTATTTTCTTGGATTGCAATGCTTTGCGTGTGCGACCGGCAATAGGTGTCGCAGAGGAGGATTTCTGAACAGGGGATATCTTTTCTTGTTTCACCTCTGTCTTCACCTTCTTTTTCTCTTCTGATGAAGAAGGGGTGGTCATTATCTTTTTAATCCATCCAATTCTGGAGGTAGGTGGTGTTGTTAACTTGCGTGCTTTTTCTGGTGGAGTTTGAAACCCTTCTTCTTCTTCTTCTCCTTTTTCTGTCTTGGCCACTGGTAGTGGTGGTGGTAGTAGTGATGGTGCTGGACTTTTCATCATGGTCTTAAAATCTTTCAGAGTGGGAAGAGCTGTTTCGTCTGAGGCTTTCTGGTGAAAGAGTTGCAGTCGTTGCAAGAGTTGACCGTACTTTTGCGATTTTTCTGTTTCGGACAAATCTTGGCGATCCATTAAGGACTGCAATTCGTGTTGTAACTGGTACGTCTCGCTCAAATTGGGATTGGGAGTTAAATGCGGGGTGCGTTGTTCTTGCCAACGATGGTATTCCATCCATCGTTTGTAAGGCACTAAAGCTAGTTTTCGTCCTTCCATGGGATGTCAGAGGTCGATTCTGTGATCTTGGGACTCCAGAGGGCCTTTTTATCTTTCTCCCACCAGTCCTCCCAACGCGGTTCCCAAGACACCTTTCAGTAATGAGCCTAGCAAGAGGGGTAAAATTCCTCCACGTTGGACCAACATCTTCTTTTTTTGACGAATGGGAATTTTCTTTTGAACCATTTGGCGAAGTACGTGACGATGTTTGCCTAAGCATTGTTTCTGGTGTTTAGACAAAGGGATCGTGCCTTTCAAGACGTTCAAACAACATTCGATGACCTCTTTGGAGGCTGATTGAATGAGTTTTTTTCGCAGGGGTGGAGAAGCTTTGGACAGGACAGATAACATGTCCCCATGTTTGACTAAACGTGGAGGCAGTCCTTTCCTTTTCTTTCCTTGGGGTTTAGAAGAGGAATGTTTTCTGGAGGGTGACATCTTTGCTTGTGGGTTCCGGGACATTCACATAATATACACTAACGTCGATGACTTAACACACGCCCTTTTATCTTTTTTTGGGACTATCGCTTTGTCATAAAGGTGACAATGTTTTTTTCCAAAATCGCCAAGGAATCCTCCCCTTTCTCGACTCCTCTTTTTCTTTGAACGACTGTATCTTTTCTTAGGGTAACGTCGATGCTTGACTAAGCGCTTTGTCGCATGACGAGTCTGCCTTTGTCTCTTTCTTTTTTGACGATAGTGACGGTGTGCACTTCTTGGAGGCAATATCTTTTGGAAGTTCAGTGATACCCCTACTTGGTCGCAGGCCTTTTTATACTGGAAAGCGTCGCCACTGATTGTCTTTACGGCGTATCAACTTGAGGACAGGCATGACACGTCGTGCAGGAGTACGCAACGGACTAAATCGAGCCAGTTCTTGCTTGGACAAATCCAGCAAACTTTGTAACATGCCCGATCTCTCTTGGACTTTGATTTTGGGAGCAGGTACTTTGTGAGCAGCGGCTACTGCCGCTAAATTGAAGGGTCCTGCCACTGGGGAAGTTCTTGGGGTTATCAACGGAGAATTTCTTGGTGTGATCAACGTCTCCAAGTACGTTTCAGTTCTTGGTGTCATCAACGGAGAAGTGAATGACCCTGAGGCTACCGAAGACGCGGTCACCGTCGTTGCAGGTCGTGGTTTGCGAGTGTAAGGTTGTGTTCTGGCCGACGTGCTTCTCTTGCGACTAGTTTTTGTGGGCTTTTCTTTTTCTGGGGACTTTTTCTCTGCTTCTTTTTCTGAGGGCTTTTCTTTTTCCGGGGTGGTGACTGGTAAGAGGAGGGTCCCGCCACTGGAGAAGTTCTTGGAGACATGGGTCTCCTTGGGGACCTGGTCTGGACACTGTGGCTCTTTTTCTTCTTGGAGCTTCGTTTGACTTTTTTCTTGGAGAGAACTTTGGGAGTATTAGGATCTCATCTTAAGAGAGAGCGAATGATGACCCCTCCTAGAGTACCGCTCCCTCCAGGTTTCAAACTAATTTGTTTTTTGGTTTGAGTGTCGATGAGGGGATCGACCAGTTGGGTCAAAGCGACTTTGTTTCTATCAAAAAAGCGTTTGGTTTGATGAGGAATCTGAATGATGCCTTGCAGTAATTGACGTGCTGTCACCGTAAACCATCGTAAGACTTCTTTGAGACTAGCTTCTAAGACACGAGCCCGTATTTGTGGATTTTTTTCTCGACTGATGCCATACAAGGCACGAATCAATTTGACGGGAAGATGCGACTGAAGGGACGTCATGTTCAAACTGTGTGAGACAGACGAAAAGTGTCTGAAGATTTTATAAAATTTTTTTTGAGTGAAGTTAAGTCGAGGACGGAGACGTGTACAGGACAGGCCCTCCATCCTGACACCAGTGGTGAAACAATTGGGTACTTAATCGCAAACCATCAGGGGTCGTAGGTTTCAAATCGACGAGTAAAAAAGCGTGTGGAGTTTGAGTGGCATCGTCGTACGCCTGAGTCAGCCAAGGCGTTCCTAACTGTTTGGCTAAGACTTGCACTTGCGATTTATCTCGAGGGCTTTTAAACAAGACCATGTAATGCGCATTGAGACTGATGGTGCGACGGGCTTTACCTTGTTGAAACAAATTTTGAGTGATGTAAACGACACTGGCATTACGACGATGCCCTTTGCGTGTGAACCACAGTTTAATTTCTTCTTCGTCTTCTCCTAACATGTCGTCGAAAATGACCAAATGGGTTTGACGGGAGTCAGAGACGATTCCGTCGTCTTCTTTAGGAATGCCTTCCACAAACACGATGGAATCGCCTTGACTTTCTCGCAAGAGGCTGTACGCCGATTGCCACTCTTTCTAACACCACACGATGCGTTGAGGTGGACGATCGATCAAATGATGTTTATGTTCGATCAAACGTTTGACGAATTCTGTTTTGCCTGAACCGCTAGGTCCAGCAATGAGCATGTTAAAGGGATGGCGAAGATACAAAGCCTCCCAACTGGCACGATCTAAGTGTTCGTCGATGACTTTGACAGTGGAGGAAGAGGGAGCAGAGAAAGCAGAGGTAGCCATAGTGTCAGGAATGTCACTTGTGACACGAAAACAGACAAGACAAGAGTTTATATACTTTCTTCAGAACACGTTTATTGAATGTTTCAAACATGAACACGAAAGACAAAAATACATAAAAGCCAAAGGCTTAAATACAACGATAAAAGGCACATGAAAACCACCAACGTGAAATAAAAACAAGTTTCTGTACAACATGTTTTGGGCAATGTTCTGACCAGTTCTATAGGGGGTAAGGTCACACAAGTGTCCTCCCGAAAGGGTCTTTCAGAAATGTCCACGACAGTCTTGTCCTGAGTGACGAGTTCTTCTTCTGGTACCGTCACTAACACAGGTTGAAAAGTGACTTTTTTCTTTGGACGTTGAAAGGAAGGATCACCACTCTCGTGCATACTGGGTACCTTCTTCGGTCCAAGCCTCAAAATCCCATTTTTTCCAGGCACGGACATCTGTCCAATGGGGGTCTAAGTCACAAGCTACACACACATCGTCATACACGTCTTGGGTAGCTAAACGTTGACGAATCTTTTTTTCCCGTAGAGGTCGAGAAGTATCCAGATGAAAACGCAAGGCTTTGAGCAAAATGAGTCTCTCGTGAACATTTAAAGGCACCACTTTCATGTTGAATGGGATGGTAAATACTGTTCGTAAAGAGTCCACAAGGAATATGCTGGTAAACCCTGCCAAACTTCCTTGTAAATCTTCTATTGCAGTTTTATAGGTAATGATTCAATATCGTTTTTGAAATGGAGTTTAAATACTGGTCTCAGTGATGTCCAACATTTGATTCCTAACCAATCAGGAAACGAATATTCGTCTTTCACAGGTTCGTTTCGATGAGGGAAGGGTGACATGGACACGCACAGCATCACTTTCCATGATAGGGGTAGTGACACTAAAGTTCCCATGATGCTTTACGGCATCGCTAAGGTCACAGCGTACGGTATGGTTCCCATCGCAAGGCTCACAATCGCATTCCACTTCAGAGGCCCCAAACTTGAACTGTGCCTGTCTGAACTTGTTTTGTCTTTCTCTGAAAGTATTCATCTTGCTCGCTTGGTCTTGCTAGTCACAATGAACTATCGATCTTGACCATATCCCCTTTTTATACTAGTCGCAATGCAGTCTCAAGTTTGTACCATCGTTCCTTTTTTATGTATAGTTTTGGAAGGTACCGTCTCTAAGGAACCGTCATAATTGTACCGTAGTGTAATGGGTGCAAAGGCCATAGAAAGGCAAGGGCAGTGCGGAGACCATCGAGTATGTTCCAGAATAGCTGAATCTTTATAGATACATAGATCCATTCGTAACTTCAGTCCGCAAGCGAAACAGTGTACTTCGTATCCCAAAACAGACTCAGGTCCCAAGTAGACAAATCCTGTTCTAGCTAAAACATGCGAAGAAGATAATTCTTCCCTATCCGTAGGCCATGCTTGAAACGTTTCCAATCGACGGGCACAATCACAATAGTCAGGTAAGAAGACCGGAAAATGGTAGGGTTTGAACATGGAGTTCTCCCTGGATTTCTCACTCGATTCTTGCTGTGGCGAAGTCATGCTTCTGGTGGGTGGCTATCCTCTTACAACCAATGTTTTATACCGACATGTCCATACGGCAAAGTAAAGTGGTTGGGAAGCCGCACTCGCTTCTGATACACGATTTGATAGACTTTTTCCAAGGGTCGACTGACGATGTGGTGGGTGGGTAAACGTACAATCTTGTTGGGTGGTCACTTTAAAGTGTTCATCTTCTCAAGACTGCAAGGCTTCTTTCAATACGCCAAAGTTCACCACTCGACTGGTACGATAATTCAGAGTCAGTCCTTTCACTTTTCACTCCGTGTGCACTTCTCCTTTCTTGTCCCGGTATTCAAAGCCGTAATGTTTAGGTCCGCCACTCGCGAAACTTAGAATCTTGTCGTCGGGATGTTCGTCTGTCCAGGCTCCTAAACGGTCTCCTTCGATGTCAGGGTGTTGTTGACCCGGGTGATGGATGTAAATGCAACTGTCAGTGTCAAAGTACAGGACGCGTTCTTCTAACAGTTCTAAAGCTTCGTACAATTTTAAGCGAGCATGGGCTGTCACGTAAGCCGCAATGATGACATTTCCAAAGGGGCCGGCTTCTACAAAGTCCAGATCTTCTTCGTAATTGACTAAGATCAAATCCTCGCGAACGACGTCCACGTGTTTCATGAATTTGGTTTTGTCGTGAATCATCTGGAAATAGCGGGAAGGTTCTGTCAAATATTCCGTCTTGGGTAAACACGGTCGTTGTGCCATTTTACCCCACAAGCAATTTAACATCACTTTGGCAAACGATCGCCTGCCTTCGTTTTTCTCGATCTGGTCTAAAGAGATGCCTTCTTGTGCATAGTATTTCTCTTTGAATGTCTTTTGGTCTTCGGGAGTGTGACACCAGGAAGGATAGCCACTGGCTTCTTGCTTTAGTTTCAAAAAGGCATCCACGTAGTCTGCGAAAATGCCTTTCTGACTGGGGTCATCCTTGTGGTATTGTTGTGTCTTGGGAAAGTGATAAATTTCATAAACTTCTAACAGTTGGTATCCCATGTCCAGAGCTTTGAACAATTCTACGCTGACCCACGTCCCCGTCAAGGCCCGTTCTTCCTTGGTGTGCTGACAAGGTTGGTCTTGGTTGCACGTTTCAGCACAAGTACGGCACAAAGGAAACATCAGTTTATCTTGGCAATGGTGAGGTAAGACGGGATGGTACAAGTCGGTGGGAGGCAAAACTTTGCACTTGATCAAGCCTTCGTATTGTCGAATGTTTTTCGGGTCGATGTGTTCGTTAACAATTGTGGGTGCTCTGCAGGAAAGTGACAATATTTGCACACGTAGGGATACAGCGAACACACGTCCAAGTATTTGATTTATTCTCCTTTCTCTTCGTCGACTTGGTACAGCAAACAGGTGGTATTGGTCCTTCCTCCGTACAAACTATCCCTCGGGTTCAGGGGGTCCACCCACTGGTAACTTTCCACGAGCCGTTTAAACTCGGGATCGGTTTTCAGACGGTGATCGTACTCGTGTTCCCACATTTCCACCACTTGGTATCCTTCCTGTTCTAACTTGGCCTGGTACACGTCTTCCATGGTTCGTTGTAAAAACTAATTTTTAGTGCCACGATCAGTGTAACAGACGGGGCATCCGTGAAATAAGCAACCGTTAAACTCGTACACGATCTTGGGGTTTTCTAAGTCCCAGCCATCGACCGAATGCGTTCCAATGGTCTTTTCGCCCCCTCCGTTGCGGGCATGCTGAATCCATTTGTCTTCCTTGTCGCACAAGTAATGTAACCAGCGTAGGGCTTTGACCGAGTATTGACGTTTGACATAGTTGGTTGTTTGAGGACTGATGACAGCCACGGTGTTTTCAGGCATGAATCGTTGCCGGTACACTAAGGAACACGCTTTGGCAATGGTGCAAGCTTCTTTCAAAGGATCGACCCCTCCGTGTTCCATGAACAGTTCTCGAAATTTTCTACAGCAATGCCGTAAAATGTCCACGTCGGAACGACAATACTTTAGCATTTCTTCCTGAAAGTCAAAAGGGTCTGAGGCGTGAGCCTGGTACCAAGCGTAGAAAGCTTCTCGTTGTTCGGTACGCATGTTGTCGGGGTCGTAATAGTGAGCCTCAGGCAAATGGGATAGAACGGCGTGTTGATTGGCTTCCGTATTGAAAATGTGTGGAATGTACCCGTTAGCCATTTCTGTCATTCCAAACGTTTTAGGCATTCGACTCAAAGGTATGACCAAATAGCTCATTGAATCTTTAAACTGTACTTGTCCCACTTGCATGACAATGATTTTGCCTCCGTTCAAAGTGAGTTTAGGACGTTCGTTGCCATGTTCTGTATAGTATCTGAGAAGAAACTGTTTATCGTATCCGGAGAAATTGTTAGCCATCACCGTGGCATGACGATGACAATCTCCGTAACGTTCGATGTCCTCTTGGCTCCACGTCTTGTCGATGGGGTCTAAGACCCATCGAGCGAAATCGGCTAGCGTGTTCGGTCCTCGAAAGATTTTTTCACGCCCTCCAGGAATTTTGCTGCAGTGAGGGCAATAACTGAAGATAGGTTCTTGAATACACTTCTCGCACGCTCGATGAGCCACGCAGAAATTAGGAATGTGAATGCCGGTCTCTTGCATGCATTCAAAATCGAAAAAGATGAAATTGCCTTTCTTTGTGTGACCATCCTCTTTCTCTGGTTGTGGTTGGTACATTTGCACGTAGCATTGGTGTTCCAAGTCCACGATGTGGTGAAAAATGTGATATTTTTTCTTTCCTCGACATACGTGTGCCTTGGCATTGTTGGTACATAGACCTTGTCTACACGTAGGGCACCATCTCAGGAGCTGACAAGCGCATTTCTTCTGTGAACCTTGTGTTTTCAAATGTTGTTGGTAACAGGTAGGACTGACAAACGTGCGCGGACAAGCAGGACAATGCACTCGTTCTTGTCCTTCGTTCAGACAGGGTTGAGAGGCCAAACATCCTGAGCATTTCGATCCACAATGTTTGTGATGTTCTCGATTTTTATAGCCATAGTCGCATTTCTCACAGAAATAACTGTATCCCAGGAAGGCAGTGATACTGGTAATGGCATCGAAATGTTCATCGTGATGATAAAGGTGAATGTATTTTCCATCCTTAAAATCTTGGCCTCGAAACAAGAGAGGCCCGCGCACTTCTTGAGGGTGCACTTTCAAGGTGTAGAGTGGAGCTAGGTCATCTTGCAATTTTTGCATCTCAGAATGCCACAGGGTGTGTCTTTGGACAGGCTAGCTTGTTGCAACAGGAGTTCTGCTTCGTTTCGTTGTTTGGCTCGGTCAGATTGTCGAATAGTTTTCCAGGCTGTTTTCCATTCTGCCGTGTCGTTCTTGTTGGCATAGGTTAATCCCACCATGATGGCTCGGGCTAAGCACATCTGGTCTTGAGGGTTGTTAATTTGGACGAGACCCTTTTTTGTGCTGCGAAGACCGTTCACCAATAAGACCTTTTTGTGCTGTCCGGTCCCTTGAGGAGGAGAAACGTGGGTCATGTCCAGTGTGGCTTTTCCATCGGTGATGTCAAACTGGTCGTTGGATTGTTGTGTGTGTTGAATCTTGTCCATCTTGATAGCAAAAAGTCAAATGACTAAAGTTTAAACACCATGGGCTACTTTATAGTCATGGCAGACCAGCGTATATAAAGGGTATGTGTCTTGTCCTTCCACTATTCATTTCACTCTCAAACCGAACACAACGATGGAAGAGGCTACCCAGATCGAACGTTTCATCAGAGCGTTGCGAGGGGTCATTAAAAAATTTTCTTCAGACCAGTCGTCGGACTACTCTCCTTCCTTTCGAGATAAAAGTCAAGATACTTGCTATATCTGTCAGAAGAAAGGGCATTGGTCTTCACAGTGTCCAGACCGTCAAAAAAGAAAAAATGGGGCTAGAAGAGACAAAAGTCAAGATACCTGTTATTATTGTCAAGAAAAAGGACATTGGTCTCCAGATTGCCCTAAGAAACAAGAGGAGTCAGAAGAAGAGAGGGATTCTGAAGAGAAAGAAGAAGAGGAAGAAGAAGAGAAAGAAAGCAGACAGGTGAAGAAAAAGAAACAGGAGAAGAAAAGAAGAAGGGAAGAAAGTGAGGATGAAGAGGAGGAAAAGACTGTGACTGTGAAGAAATTTAAAAGACAGAGAGAGTGAACAGTGAGACAGAAGAAGTCTATGAACTTTATAAAGTGTTATGCTGTGAATTGTGAATTGGTTTGCAAATATTTATAAAAGAATAAATTAGTTATAAAAAGGTAAGTGTCTTTGGGTTTTGATTTTAAAATAAGAACCTACACTCATACACAGACACGTACTATAGGGATAAATTGGTTTCTTTAGTTTGAATGGATGTTGGCAATTGAAAGACTATCTCTTTTCGAGAGACATGGGTGGCCCTGAAAAGGGCCTTTTTTGGTGTATGGGTGAGTTTAAACAATCAACTTTAACTGCCTTAAGCCTTTGCCACGGCCAAGGCCTACTTCTGGACTGGGTAATGTTGATGATGATGATGATGATTTGGTTGAAATCACTAGGGTAGGCTTAGTCACAGAGTTGGAGTGTTTAGCTCGGGAAGGTCGTATTCTCTTCGGTCGTAATAAAGAAGTCTGATACATTTGTTTCAGACTTCTTAACTCCGCTAAAATGTCTAACAGTACCGTGACCGTTTGACTGTCACACCCTTGTTTCTTTGCTGCTGCTGTTTCTTCTTATTGTTGTTTTTTTCTTACCTCTTCTTGTTGTAGTTGCTGTAGGAGAAAAGCTTGATCTGCTTCCTTTTGCTGTTGTATGAATTTCTCCAATTGTTCTTTCTGTCTCTGTCTAAAATTCTCCACGTGCGGTAATGAAGGAGAAGGTGGCGAAGGTTTCAGAACAAATTCTTGCGAGGTAAGAAAATCCACAAAATCCCAATTTACCTCTTCTGAAAGTAAGTCCGGGTTCCCTTGGGTAGTCTCCACGGCTGGTGCACCCCAATTTATCGTTTTCTGAGTTTCCGTCATGTTGAAAAAAACTGTCGCATGGATTGACTGCACACAGGCGCTAGCGAATCTATATAGGTAATGTGACGTCACAGACTGCTCTCTTCGGATTGGACGTGGACTGACTGAATTTTGTAACGCGTGTTTGGATTGGTCAATGAACTCAATCCGTTTCGATCCTTCCTCTCCCTATAAATAAGCTCCGTTCACTGTATTCCTTCACCTGTTCTCGGCACCCTCAACATGTGGACCGATGTGCAATCATCAACTCTTGTGTCTTCCATGATGTTCCGGACGGACAAACCGATGTATGTCCGATCCAAGTGGACAGTTGTCCACAGGACAGACACCAGCCTGTGGATAAGAAGAATATATGTAGAGAGGCAAGGATGCCTAAAAAGAGAATTAATATATGGCCCTGCAGTCAGGCGCAGCTTGGGAAGAAGATCTCACAGATGCCCTTTATGTTCATATTAAGGGTATATTAACATAATACCAAAGGCCCTTTTCAGGGCCACTCATAGGTCTCGAAAAGACCTTGACTGTCATTGCCTACCCTTTTTTAAAAAAAAAATAGAGACCCAAAGTGCCGGGCCTGTATCTCCATGTTCAATTCCCCTTGAGGCCAAAGTACCGGGCTAGTTTTCCCCATGTTCAATTTCCCTTGAGGCCAAAGTGCCGGGACCCTGTGTTTTTAATGGTAAATCCCCTTGAGGCTAAATCGCCGGGCTAGTTTTCCCCATGTTAAATTTACATAGAGGCTAAATCGCCGGGACCATGTTTTTAATGGTAAGTCCCCTTGAGGCTGAATCGCCCCGCTTCACTACTTGTATTGCATATTTAGTAGAATATTGTTTAGTCAGGTCACTAAAAGAGATGATTTCATGTTTTATTGGAATGTACTAATATAATTTAATGAAAGAACAATACCGCAAGCATTGCAGTAACACGGTACAGAGGGATACTATTGAGTAAGGTCTAACTATGAGTGCGGTCAAATATGTGGGACAGACGTACTAACAGGGATTTGTCGGAACAATTGAACTGCGTGGCTATTCAAGACACGTATTGGTGACGTTAAACACATTATATTACATTTCTGGATCACAGAAAATGTAATAATGGGGTCCAACAACTATAAATGTTGAGATCGTTGTACTTACATATACCTTAATGAGACTATTTTCGACTTTGCAGTGATGATCAAAGTACATGTACAGCCTAATGCACAATGATGTACACGTTGCCAAGACATCAATTGACACATTACTGTCGCCCAGAGGAAATGTTTAATGTCACCCAATAAAAAAATAACCATATCCCAAAAAAGGTGTTCTATTAGCTGAATTTGTCAACTGTTCAAAAGGTTTTTAAGGTATGCAAACCAACTTTATTACAACGAATGAGTAAATTATTCCAATTCTTTTAGCGTATAATATATTCACTAATCAAACATTTGCTACATCGCGTTTTTTCTGCTTAATTATGTTGACCTGGTGTATATTTACAACGCTCTGGTACGTTTGAAACGTGTTTCGTCGTCATTATCATCAATATCATCATTTTTACGTATTAAATTGTTATAAGAAATACTGTGAAATACCATTACCACTCGTGTCAAAGATAGTGAGATAAGTTTGTGAAAACGTCATGATTTAGCATCATACGACAAGTGCGACGTATGCCTACTGTCAGCGAACTGACAAGAAGAGCGGCATAGTTTGAAAACGAAACGGTAGGATCGCCATGAGGTCTTGGCCTAGCGTCTGCTATGCTGAATGTAAACTGGGCTATTTCTCATAACCTATGAGAAGAAGTTGAATGTTACGAGGTGATCCGATTGGCATAACCATATGGAGATAAAATGTATTACATCAAGTCCAGTCCCAACGTAGTCACATCTTGTTTTAGAGCAATTTTTATTCTGTAATTTAATTTTGGATGGTGCTAAAATATTTAGATTTAGTCATTATAGGTATTGATATATAGGTAACTGATTATTCTTTAGAATATGACCATTATGTTGTACATGGCTGTGTGTTGTTTGGCGACAGTGCACAGTGAATAATGAGACATTGATGCTGATACAGAAGAGAAATATGTGATCCAATGCAGATTTCTCATCACTTCCAGCCTCCTAAAACAATGATCAAAAATTTGTGACATGGACTTCATTATGAGTTCATCTTTCAAGGTAATTTTGAATAATATATGATTTATGATTCATGATCAGTTTGATCAGTGGATGCAACTGAGACGTAGAAATATCTGCATAAAGGAATGTTCGTATTACAATAGTGTATCCATCTGCAAAATAAACATTACGTTAACCAGTCCATATAATCTCTCCCCGTTCTTCATTGGAAACTTTCATTCATTTAACATTCCATAAACGGGACGGTTTTGTTTAATTTCCTCTGGACAGTAGGGCTACAAAATGGCCGTAACCAATGTATGTGTCTCTGATTCCTGTTTAAACTTTCAAGATTTTTGATAATTTGCATAAAATACGTCCTTTCTTCATTTAAGTCAAAGAGGATGCTAAACATTGAACACGTATTACACTGCGATCAACCTAACTTTCCATTTGGAATATACATTTACATGTTATTTATGACAAAATATTTCTTAAGCAATGTACGTCTTATGCTATTGCTTGTGTTCATATGTACCTACACACCATTAATAAAATATTGCTTTATTAATTATATATTTTGTTTAATTCACTCGAATTGTAATTCGTAAACCCCAAAACTGATATGTAATATGCGAATGATGCATATGTAGTGTTTGTGTACGAGAATGATGAGGGCAGACATATTGAATTAAAGAGAGGAGGAGGAGGAAGGACGATGAATATTATTGGGTGAAGAAAAGAGATTTGATCGCTTGCAAATCGGTAAGAAAATATGTCATACCAATCATCATTTAGACAATATCATCCCGTGTATTAACTTATATATTGTATAATGCGGGAATATAAGGCTGTATTGTCAGAGAAAACTTGAGTGATAAAAGTGATACTCGTTATGATGCCCTACCGTACTATCTCGCTTAACCTTTCAATCACTATTCATGCAACATATATATCATGAGATTAAAGCTAGCAAATTCTAAATAAATTAATGTCACCACTAAGAATTACATCTGCTTTCAAATGTTACACTTAAAGTATATGCGTTGTGCAATGTATGATTACATTCCCTTGGTTTGAGTGTGTGTGTGTGTGTGTGTGTGTTTGTCTCATTTCCACATCTGGTTGATTTAGAGTAATTATACTGAAATAGATACCTTTGTCTCATTAATGAGTCATTTGTAAATGTACTATGTGGCTTCTCATTCTTTAAAAACAGCTCAACAGTCTTAGTTTTTATAACAATGTTGTTTACTTAAAACATTATTCATTCCTGCCGTAACATCTGAAGCAGAATCAGTCTTTTTCTTGTGCTGTTTTTACAGTGGGTGGATGTATTTATTCAAATGATTTTTCACTGGAATTACAAAATGATTAATAATATCCGCGGACTAAAACATTAAATCTGAATTATAGTGAATTCAGACGAGGACATTTTGTATTATGTTCTTGTGATACATCAAAAGACTGGTGCAACTTTTTGAAAATAGGCGAATTTGCACGTTTGAAAATACTTCAAATGGAACTTCATATAATTATTTGGACCTGCGATAGAACTTTCAGAACTGATTGGGATTTATTTCATAATACTGTAAGTTGTTTATAACTTTTAAGTCTGTATTTTAGGAAAATAATTCTTTCTTTTTTTTTGAAGTTTACATAACTTCTTGGTTTTCTCTCCTTTATGTTATTTACTTTAAGACCACATTTTCTTTTCAACATAAATAAGCGATTCATATTTTGTAATATTCATTTAACATGTGTTGAAAAAGTCGAAATGTGTTAATGGAATACACATTTTCCACAATAGCACCTAAATACCGAGCCTCAAAGTAGAAAACTATATGGACGAAATGACTTACATAGGACGACACTATACGAGCAGTCACTGTCATCATGAGGGATAACTATCATGTTTACCACGTATCTTACATGTAACAACACTGATCAGATATTCGTGAGGTGACTTCCATTAACAAGAAATTTCCATATAAAGCTTATGATATACATTTGCCTTTAGTATGGGAGATGATATTGAAAATGTCGGTGCTTGCTTTTGATGCAAGTCGTATAAATTCTTTACAGACAGGTGTCAAAGGCTCTTTTATTATTATTAGTAATAGTAGTAATAGCAGTGCTAGTTGTATTACGAGTAGTAGTAGTGCTAGTAGTTATATTAGCTGTAGTAGTAGTAGTAATATTAATAGCAGTAGAAGTAGCAATAGTCTATTCTGAAGTTTTCAATTGCTACGTATGGTACTAATGGGACAGTGTTGCAAGGGAGATAAATCATAATGAAGACTTCAATGCTTCCGATAGCGATGAGGATAAGTATCGAGGAGAAGGACGTTCATTTTCAGTTAAATAAATACCAGTGAGAAGAATAGAGGGAAGTAACTGCTGAAATCAGAGAGATACGCCTTCACTTCTGAATAGCCCGAACTCCTAGCGTGACAAATTTAAAATAATAGAGTTTTATGGTACAAGATAAAAAAAGGGCTAAAGTTATAAAAAGCAAGGATAGCAAAAACTGGTACATAAGGTTCGCAAAGATGTATTATTCGTTCTTCATATACGAAACAAGGTTACCTGAATATCTCTTATATTAATGATAGGAACGTATTTGGTTCTGAGTCGTTGAAGCATAATGCCTATTTCGCAGCTCGAGTCGTGTTTTTCTTGTAACCTTTTCGAGCTTCGTGGCTTTGTTTTAATAGGAGTTCTGACGACGTGTTTCTTTTAGTTCTTTTTAAAAAAAAGTCAGGTCCATTTCAAATTATTGCCATGGTATTCTAATCATCAAATATCTTAATATTGTAATTGAAAACTATGTTACTTTGATGCTTTATTTTCGATGCTATTTTTAAGAGACGGATTTTCTCTTAAACTCTTGGTCAAGATGTTTCCATGACCCAATAGGGACAGAAAGAAAAAAAGAAAGACTAAGTTCAATCCTCTTGAAAGAGGTGTCACTTGAAATGAAGATATGGCAACATCTGGCGTATTTCGGCAAGCAAAGGAACTCGGGATCGACTGTAAAGACAGAAGCCTGTTTGAGTCTCTGGAGAAGCAACTTTATTGAAATACTCAACATATAAAATTGCATTCCAATATCAAACTACATAAGCTTAAATTACTGATATAAGAGATACATGTAAAACTACGATATTCTTTCATTTACCAATATCATACTTTGTATAATTTCTGCCTTTTACAAAAATACAGATAATTAAATATCGAATAAATTCACGATAGCTAAAGAACCTAACATTCAATATTTCAGACTAATGCCGAAATTGAAATATATTTTACTGAATTTATTCTAAAATGTCAACATTTTGTTAGTGTGAATGTTCAATAACTTTTAAATAAAGGCAATCTGTCTATATCAATGAGTAGACTGTCAAAATGAGTAGACTTTATCAATGAGTTGACTGTATCAATGAGTAGACTGTATCAATGAGTAGGCTGTCTCACTGGGTAGACTGTATCAATGAGTAGACTGTATTAATGAGTAGGCTGTCTCACTGGGTAGACTGTATCAATGAGCAGACCGAATCATTGAGCAGACTGTATCAGTGAGTAGACTGCATCAATGAGTAGACCGTATCAGTGAGTAGACTGTATCAGTGAGCAGACCGAATCATTGAGCAGACTGTATCAGTGAGTAGACTGCATCAATGAGTAGACCGTATCAGTGAGTAGACTGTATCAGTGAGCAGACCGAATCATTGAGCAGACTGTATCACTGAGTAGACTGTATCAATGAGTATATTACTACAATTTCTTTTACAGGATTGAAAACAAATTTGCATACTTATCAATAACTTCTTAGATGTGAGTAAGTATTAATTCAAACAGCAGGTATTGTATTGTTAAAGAGATTAAAGCATTACGATCTCAAAGTAGACTGACTGATCTTTGGCAAGCTTCAAACTGTTGAAATATAATGGTCAGTGATGGATACAATGATATAAGATGTATTTTTACTGATAATTATTAATGTTTAAGGTGATGTTTCTAAGTGCAAGCTGTCTGTTAAGACACTCAGTTGATACTTTTACTATCTTTGATGGAAGTTGTGCTGTCTACGGAAAATGAGAAGTAATGTAATTTTTAATTGCTACATGCTAATATATTTATGATACATATCCATTAGGTACAAGTTAGGATGAATATCTGCAATTCTAAAAGGTATTAAGCATAAGAAAGAATGCATAATACTTGGTACAAAGAAGAATAGATGGAATATGCTAATATAAAGTTACATAAAGGAATGTATTGATCTTTTTCCAACATCAAGTCAGCAGTGTTAACATATATAATCAATAGGCGATAAATCAAGTATCGGTAGTTAGGTATTTGACGCCGATTTAAAAATGTAATTAGACATGTGTATTATTAGTACTTGATGGTCCGAAACCACAGGCACTGGCAGGTAAAGAATGTAATGTGCTTCATTGAAGTAAATTTATGTGTTCGGTAAAATATTCAGATGCCTTTGGTGGTTTTGGTTACTTTGGTGGCAATTATTATTGGCACTATCCTACTCATTGTTTGAAAGTTAAACCTTTTCCCTATTTTACAATATTCATATTCTTTTTATACATTTTCATTTCATATTGGAGCTTAAAGTAAAATCTTCGGTAGTTTCTGAAACTGAAGAGGAGACATTTCATGTGAAAATGGTGATTTACTCGGATTTCGTTTTTCTCCGAATAATGAACTTATCATTTGGAAGAATCCGAACATAGTTCAGTTTCAGTCCTGGTGTTTATCACCATGTTGTCATATGTCACGTCCATCTCAATAGGTAAACATGCACTCCCTTGAGTTACAACATCAGATTTGTTTTCTCCCTTGATTGGCATGTCCGATTTACATGGCTCTAGAACGTCGTATAATTGTGCATCATCTATTGTAGCGTAGTCGGACGATGGAGACCGATAAATGCCTTCATATACTGATTCGCCGTTATTTTTAGATCGCCTCAGCAGAGCCTTGGCTTTATACCACCTGAAATAATAATAATAATAATAATAATAATAATAATAATAATAATAATAATAATAATATTATTATTATTATTATTATTATTATTACTACTACTACTACTACTACTGCTACTACTATTATTAGTATTATTATTATAAAAAAATACAAAATAAGGCAATAAAAAAAACAAATCATCGTAATAACAATTAAGAAGATGATGATGATGATGATGATGATGATGATGAAGATTAAAACGAAAAATGACATAATTAAACCTGAAAGGACATGATACATCGAAGCCGTCAAGATCCGCACCTAGGGCACACATCAGATATTTTCGGACGAAACCAAACAAAGAAGTTTGAGACACAGATACAAAGTATAAAAAGTCAGGTCTTTATGCATTGCATGCATTGAATTCATAGGCTGTTAAAGCCAAACTGTAGAGTTCCAGCAAAAAAGAGGTGGATCATGATTTGCATTGAAATGGCTGAAGGAAATGCAAGAACTGATAGACACGAAGACGGAAGTGGTGCACATCGCAGACATAGTAGTGCAAGTGGAATCTGACGTTGCATGCATGTTGCTATGAAAATGACCATTTCGTGTATCTAATGTTCGCCACAAGCAAATGTCTCAATTACCGAAACACTCGATCCCTCCTATACTAGCTTCAACATATTGTTACGTGTTTAGGCTCTCATGAACAGTAACAAGAAAAAGGTGATGACAACATGCTTTGTAAAATTTAACAAATAATTTATTTCCCTAGAAAAAAAAACAAGATAGCACAGGAAAAGAACTTACGGTTTTAAGAATCAAATCCAAGAATAATCCAAGAATTAAAATCTGTATGAGCACTTAAATATTCCCAGGGAAAGAACTAGTCTCTTAGAATCCAAATAATTTGAAGAAAAATTAAAATTTAACTCCAACTGGTCACAACAGAATTAACACCTTGATGTCTAATTGTTTAAAAGCCCAACTAAAATTATTTATCAAAACATCACGTACAGCCTCGATTTCACTCTAAATTTCACACTAAGAATGAATTTAAAAAAATAGAAAAAAAGAAGTCGTTTACTGATTCTGAATCAAGGTCAGGAACTAGGTCAGCATTTGATACATTTGATACATAGTTCTAATATTAGGTTTTCGAAAAACTGAACTGATATTCTGGAAAATATCAAATCCAGTAAACAAAATTACATTACAATAGCATGTAATGGAAAAAATTAAAATCAACAAACACACAATTAAATTAAATTAAATATAAATTAAATCAAATATACATAACAATATTTACAGAAATTCTCATTCTAGCAAGTTTAATTTCATTGCTACTCAATACACCGTCAACAGCCCTGGGCCATTAATGTGTTCATAAATGATAAATCTATTCCAGATTCTAGGCAATATTGCATCTTCTTAAGTTAAAATTGAATAGAGCAAATACTGATTGGAAAAACTGCGCTCAATACAAACCATGGTATAATATTTTTATTGCAATATGTTTAAATATATTCAGATTTTTGAACAAACTGTTTCATGCGGTTAACAGTAAACACAATAATCCCAAGATGTGGAAATAATGTGTAGTTTGTTTTACAATTTTGGATAAAACATCAGCGTGGCCAGGGCGTAATTTTGGTTAAACCATTCGATTACTATTGCTGTAATAAATAATGGCATTAAAATGGTGGAAAACTAATATGTAACAGTGCAATAAGAAATTGTAAAGGACACAAAGGAAGATACAGATATTAAAATTACGTAGAAGAAAAAGTATATAATGACGGTATTCGTACTGTCAGAGATGCCAAGTGGTGATATTGTCATCCATGTCACTGGAGCTGTAACCATTGTTGAACTCTCTTATTTTAAGTGTCATTTCATTGTTTCACTTGGTTTTAATTTGTCCCAAAAGTTTTAAAATGACATTCTCAAAGTTTTCTGTAAAATTAATCTCGAACTGTATTAAATATCCAAGAAATTGTCTCATTCAATTTTAAAACGTTCCTACCGCTCATTCAATTCCTTTTCTGCTGACACCCTTTTGTAACTCTTCTATTTACTTTTCACCATCAGATTTCAAAGATTCATATTTTGATTTGGCATCTTCTACACCTGTAACCTGTCCTCTCAATTCTTGCTTGAATACTGTGGTTAATGATCTTTTTCAACACAGACGGAAAATTACTTCTTTCAAGTCTTCCACGGCAATCATCAGTCATAGTTTATAATTCTTATTAAAGGCTCATATGTGTCTAGCATTTGCACACGGCAATCATCAGTCATAGTTTATAATTCTTATTAAAGGCTCATATGTGTCTAGCATTTGCACACTGCTTTCCTCAAAGACATGTATTGGTAGCCTTTTTGCACAGTAAAAGATTCAACATAACTTCTGTTACAAAGACGCTATGCAATTCAGGTTGTATATTCTGCGAGGTATAGATGCTAACTAGGTGTTTCATTTCTCCAAAATACTTATTACTGTGCGTTATGTTTTGTGATGTAAGGCCACTTTTTCACATTTTGTTCTTCTTGATACAGAATAAACGTGTGGCGTACAATTCTAATATCTTGTATGAAAACCTTCGGAACATCAAGTCCTCTACCAGCCAATCTACTGGCAAGGTTTATGGTATTTTCACCTTGTATTTGTTGCTTGCCTAACACATTATCTTCACGTGAGGGATTTTCAAATAATTTTTAAGAAAATCTATACTGTCCTCCGACATAGTTTGGATCATGTGAATACGTTGGAAATATATAATTTATGAAAAAGGGCCTCGACAAAGTCCAGCATGAATATGATTGGGATTTATAGAAGACAAATATAGCAATTAAACAGTGGCATTACATATGCATGGTCACATTTGTTCAGATAAAACACAAGCTGGATTTGAGCAGAGCTATCGTAAATGAAACATACAACCTTTGGAAACATGACTGAAAACTAGTTGGAAACAATGGACGAACAAGTATCCATATGAATAAAGAATGCATTTTGGTACATGGCAAAGGTCCGGAAATTTCAAGGTTTTTGTCAGATACAGTAATGTACATTGTAACATCAGTAGGGGGCATCAACCATTTGGTGAGATTTAAAATTGAACTGAATATTC
The DNA here is from genome assembly GCA_028554795.2 of Sinohyriopsis cumingii. NCBI lineage: Eukaryota > Metazoa > Mollusca > Bivalvia > Unionida > Unionidae > Sinohyriopsis > Sinohyriopsis cumingii. The sequence continues at coordinate 21,159,938 of CM068828.1, read as the reverse complement.
TACAGGACATCAAACGGAATTAATGTTTTACCATAATTTTGTCATTCAAGGCTGTTTTTTTTATATCATCGTTGAGTGTTATCTTACTAATTTTGAAGCATATATCAAGACCAACTGTAAATTATGGAATTTAAGAATACTGGAAAAATGCCTGCCGAATAAATATATTTCAGCTTCATTGCAATTCTTCTCATAATCACACTGATTACAATATTCATATTTGACAATGTATTTAAGCTTTCAATTACGTACACAAAACAATAGAGAAAGCTAACATAAAGCTTTCGCCCTTGCGCTAAGGACTTCATCAGCAGAATGATGTGACCTTTACTGACGGTCAACAGTGTACGTAATTGAAAAATTAAAAACATTGTCAAATTTTAATATTACTACACAGTTAAGCTTTCACCAAAGATTACAATATTCATTATTAAAATAGCCCGTTATATTATGCGACGAAGCTTAACAAGGAAAATATATTAAACAGCACTGTACAATAGTATGCCAGGGGCAACGTGTACTCTTATATTATCCTCAGTGATAAATTAACAATCTTGAACGGTTAATTTTTTCGTGGTGATTTTGTATCTCTTTCTTCAAGAGCATTTCATCTTCCGTTGGCAAGATCTTTTGTTTATTTGTTGTTGTTGTTGTTGTTGTTGTTTCTGATGGTTTTCCTGCTTGCATTCGTACGTCATGTGATTATTAAGTTAAACCATCTCGAGTGATTATTTTGTTAGATATATAAAGACAGCTACGTGATGGGACATGCTCAGTATTAATGTCTACACTAACTTTTTCAAGATGTCTTATTTATTGGTTTGATTCAATGTATGTAAACTTATTAGATCTTAATCTAGGATCGTTCCGGTGGCCTAGTGGATAGAGCGTTCTCCTCGGAAGCGGGAGGTCGTGGGTCGTGGATTTGAACCCCGGCCGAGTCATACCAAAGACTTACAAAAATTGTACTAACAGCTGCCTCGCTTGGCGCTCAGCATTAAGAGGTTAGTGCTAGGACTGGTCGGCCTGGTGTCAGGATAATGTGACTGGGTGGGACATCATGCTACATGTCTGCGGCATGATGCCTCAGAGCTAGACATCACTATAAATTGTTACCCTGCAGACCTCCTGGCGATATGACTGAACAATTGTTAAAGATACGTTAAAAATCCAAATCACACACACATAACACAGAACCTAATATTTTGTAATTACTATATTTGTCACTGGAACTCTTTCGCATATTTTTGTGCGTGCTTCTTATTTGTATGTGTTGCTAAATCTTGTACAATAATCATAACTTATGTTAAATGCAGTTATATATTTCTGTTCTAAATAGTTTCGACATGTATTGGAATACTCTTATTACTTACAATATCATTTTTTAAATTAATTTGCACTATTCAAAACAAAATTTTGGTCATCTTGCAAATTGTCTTTGTTCGTATTCATCTTTAAGTTTATATATTATCCAAATTGTATTAGATGGATGATAACAAAAGTAAACGGCAATTGTGAATGTAAGGTGAATATAGAAAGTAGCTTCAATAACGCCGAAAGGTCCTAATACGACTCATCTAGGAAAGTAGCTTCGACGACGTTCGCACGAATGCAACAAAAAAGCAGACAACACTCACACAACCCGAAATTTTTAAAAATAAGACCAAGAGTCTAGCATGTCAATAAGAGTGCAAAACTTACCGCACGATGCCAAATGATAATTCTTGAAAGAAATGAAACAAGATGAATCTGTATTCTTGCTTTCGCCTATTTACTCGTATGGTCAGAAAAACAATTATCTTTTCACAGAATATACAATATGATGCCTTCGGTAGAGTACCACTTTGTTGTAAAAGATGTTGCATTTAGCGGTATGCAATCAGTAAAATGACAGCAGCAACATCACACCATGTCACGATTTTACAATTGCGAAGCCTGAAATGCAGGCAACCAATATCAGAAATGATCTATCAGAACATTTCCGCTGAGATGGTTCACTAACTTGGGTACTATATAGCAGAAATATGTTGAGCACAGAAACCAACATTATCAACACAATCTATTACGCAAGATTAATCTGATCGTACCCGTTGCCAATAGCAATGTATGTTGATGCTATTGGACAACCATCAACAATGGATATCGGAGAAGTTATTGAGCCAATGATTCCATTTTTTTCAGCCGAAATTACAATGGAAATTTATATGAATTTTTAAATGAGAACAAAGGTAAGCATTTGTGTGTCCATCCTGGACATCTACACAGTTAAATATTGCACATACTGCTATAAATCCACGTATAGAGAGAGATCTGTTATAAAAATATCTTCTTGCATATTATTTTATTTCTGACGAGGGCAGAGACAATATAATTTACTTGTCAAATGACAAGGAAGCAATAAAGAGAGTTTCAATGCCTGATGGTAATTAGAATTTTAAAATATAAATTTAGACATCAAAGAGGGCATAGACGAAAATAGTAACAATTAAAATAGTACTAATATGAATGTTGAAAGATAAGGGCAAAAGTTAATATCACTCCGAAAAATAATTGCCCTAAAATCAATGGAGATATCTAATTTAAAAAAAAAACAAAAAAAAAAACATATGCATGTTTTTGAAACCAGTCAGTAAAAATCTTTTCCGTGACGAAAAGAATAACACCAAAATAGTACACTAATAGCTATTCAAAGATACAGACCGGATTGCACGGGAAAGGTCCTAAACTAGTTAATGCACACCTGGGTTTACAGCTTAAAATCAACAAAGAACAAAACATATACTTATTTCTTGTATGATGGTCTGGTAAATATTCCAAATAATCAATTAAGATCAAATATGTTTTAAGTTTGAATACATGTATTTTAAAGGCCCTAATACAATAATCTACTGAGAGAACAATTCAGATCAAAATGTGATTAAGATACACCCCGATGATAAATTTGAACAGCAGTTACAGTTAATTATTCATATAGACCAAGATGTAAAAATACTTTCTTACTTCCATAAGATTTTGCGAAGCGCAAGGAGAAACCAACAATGGCAACATAGTTTGAAGAGAATCGTGCTCGTCCGACCAGAAATAAATGAGAAATTGCAGATGCCTTGAAATAAAAGAAACTAAATTCGTTGAGAATGTACTTTGATTAGATGGCGCTGAGGTATCCTTTTGTTAAAACAAAATGCTTCAGCCACTTCATTTAGTGTACTTCGAAGCTAATTTGTTGATTCTGATAGTATATGAATATATATATATATATATATATATATATATATATATATATATATATATATATATATATATATATATATATATATATATATATATATATATATATATATATATATGTTTATTTGACCAAAATATTTTCATCTCGAGATAATACAACCTGCTTGAATAGCAGTGTTTGCACGTTAACTTTTGCATTTTTTTCGTATCTTTTGTGTTATTTTCCATGTTCTTTTTTGCATTAGTTTTGCACGAATAAATAGACTTTGTGTATTATCCTATAGAAATCTTTAATATATGTGCCGGTTAGTTCGTATTTGAAATATATGTTAATACGATTATTCGTTTATGGTAAGGTAGAGACAATGTCTTGTGGATAGTCACTAGTGACATAAAGTGATATGCTGCATCAATGGAAAAATTTCTGTTTCAACAGAAAAGCATCACTGTATTTAGATTGCAAGTCGGCATAGCATGATTCCTGCATCAGCCTTTTGAATATCCCTTTCTCTGCATACCCACCATTGATTTGGTGGATTAGATCTAACTTTCTCAGACTAACTAGCACGAAAGCTTCTATTTGACTTAGGGTACATACAGAACCGTGATGGAATGTATTTCGATGTTTCCTTTGTCAAGCTGTGATGATGCATATCGAACCACATTCGATTTGGCAACACGTCTTCGATTGCCAGGATATATTTTGCTGATGCACAGCAAGTCTACAATTTTATTTGGTATACAGTATGGGCATGTTGTGTATGGTAGAGATCCATTGTTCTTTAGGCATGCATGTTTATTTGCTATGAGACAAATCTATATCAATCTTTAATTCCATCGCACATTACATCATATCAATGTAACTGTTTTGGTCCTACTTGAAAGCCAAATCGATTGAAATGTCAAAGTGTCTGACTTTTCCATGCAAAATTTTGTTACGGTCAATTTGAAATATCTATAAGTTGCGTTATCGACCGTATTTTTATAAGTGGCAAAATGTATGTCTTCCACTTATTTTAATGACACAATATTTCCAACTGGTTCATACAAATTAAAAACCTAATTATCTCTTTTCATGGGACCAAAAGAAAGTTTACATCGTTCATTTTTCATCGTTTAAAATATTTACAAAATTGTATAGGTTATAATTTTTGTCATAGAAAGAGAACTCTTTCGTGCATAATAGCCAGTGAATATTACCTCCCTTTAAGTGCTCTAATGTATACGTGGCATGGTCATCTAATATGCCCTTCTTATTTTGTAAAAATCATCTGTAATTTTAAGTACATATCCTTATGAAAATATTTACTTATATTTCGCAACTTTATGCGTAGGGCCGGTTGTATACTTTGTTGTTCAATAATATATCAGCTGTCAAATGGACTAATAATGTAATCCATGTTTTGAACGCTCGCGTGAATTGGCGTCATTGTTATGTATCTCTGAAGCATATCGCCATGTTCTTGATCCGCTTAATGTAATACATCTTGAATATTAACAGTTTCATTTGTGGAAAATGTTTCCACAATTTATCATCTAACATTCTATTAAACCTCTCCATAACTGGATTCATTATATCTGAGCAAGTGGATAATTAGTCGGCAGTGTCTGCCTTTCTCAGCGCCTTGCCCTTGTCGTTGTAATTTTTGTTTCATTTCGTTTTAGCTGATAAAGCTTTCTCAAAATGCATGATGCATTTTTATTGATTATTATCATTTACTTGCTTCTGCATATCAATATGCAGTTAAAGATCTAAGTCCAGCACATTATATCACATATGCAACAAGCAACAAGTGACATCAAATATATTTTTATGCAATAAATATTCCAAAATATATTCAAACATATTCATTGCACGTCTTAGTTTCATAATGGCGGTTGATGTCACGATGAAAGAGATGATAGCAATAGAGTGATACAAAGTTTGGATACCCTATAAAAGGCATCACCTTATATCGATGATATTTTCAGGGTAAATGAATCTATTGTATACTAGTATTTGTTGTTTACAGGTGGAAACATAAACCAAAACCATTTCGATTACAACTATATCATCAGACCGACAGCTACGGTCTGCAAAAGACTTACAATAGAAAGTAGTGTTGCAACGGATGCAAAGGTAATCGTGCTAGATCCCGAAGATAAGTGGTGAAAGCGATCAGTTGATATTAACTGGATTTTAATTTTTGTAATCATGACGATACACACAAAAAAAAAACATACGATACTTGAAATATCATTATAATGCAAAAGACATATCTGTAATAAAATATCCAAGATATAAAATATATCGTTTCTTAGGTGAAATTTTACATTAAGGTAAAATAAACAATGGAAATTTACAAAAGGACCAAATAAATATAAATTCTGTATATACCTTTAAATAAAACACCCACCCACTAAAAACAAGCAGAAGGCAACATCTACAGAAACAAAATAATAAAGAAATAAAGTTTTCATGAGGACTCAGCGTTCTATTAAACACATAGATTGTTCCGAAGGTGCGTGTATATACATAAAACACAGACATTGTAAGATTTATTTTTTTATTTTACTGTTATACATGTGGTTTTTATGTCCATAGCAAATCCACCACTTAGTAATTGTCCTTGCGATTAAATGATAATTCAGTGTACATTTAAACAATAATTTGTTTTATTTGCACATTGAATCGTAATCGTTCTTTTCATATTTTTCTATTTTGAATAAATAAGATTTTGGCCCTATTCCATAAGCAGAATGACACTGAACTCATTATGAAAACGTTCAAGAGCTTTTTGTTCATTTGGTGTGATCCAAATACAATATAGTATGTAATTACAGCTTATGTAATTGATGTTATCCTTTCATGTCATTGTAAACGTTTTCTCTCTTATCATGGATTCACAATGAATCAGCATCATGCATAAGTAGTATCATTCTATCAAAGTATTTATGTTTACGAGTGTCGCACTAAAATTCGTGCATCAACTGCTTCATAACACTAACACTGTAAATTGAATTTATTTTTGTGTTGTTGCTTATATTTACTTGGTTTTTTTTATTTCAAAACTTCTAAATTTAAATCATCATCAGTAATTTCGAATAATTTAGGCTTTGTGGTATTTGTAATAATTACACTTAACTGTTATTGTGTTCTTCCGATTTTCTGTATATTAACCATATTTATTCATTAATTGACAGACATTCTTCTCAAAATTATCTGCTGTTTTTTCTGTTGCTTTTTATCATCAGGTTAATTTCTTTATTTTTTATTTACATTTTATTATTTGCTATTGTACTGTAACATTGTATTTTTGGATTAACCTTGTCCAAAATTGAGTTCATTTTCAGCTTGACATGAATTGACTTGTTTTATTTTATTTTTAAACAACTAATACATAGCTAAAATATTCTTTCTGGGTATGGACTTACTATCATGATTATTATTAATAGAAGTAAATATGTTTATTTGGGTCTGGGTCTAGGTTTTGAAATTTCCATTTTATTTTTAATTTTAGTATTAGGCTTCTAATAATAACTGACATTTTTATTTTGTAAACATCGGGATTATTTTAGAAGGTTATTTTTCAATAGGTAATATTTTATATAGGAAATGCTAATTGAGACCTGAGGTCAAGTAGAGAACATCCTAATTCTTTAGCAGAAATGACTTTTCCTTCTTGCTTTAAACAGCTATCCCAATCAGGTTGTATTATATGTTGTGGCCAGTAAGTTTTGGGCTGGAAATGTATTTTCTTTAAATTATTGAATTTAAGTGATTATTTTATCTTGAAATACAAACGTGCTCTGATAAAACTCATAGACAGATACATTCATTGCAATTCATATCGAAATCAAAACTGGAATTATATCAATGTGATTCAACAAGAGACTGTTGACACATCAGCACTCTATGAGTTACAAAGGACACATCATCTGTATCAGGTTTGGATTTAATTTGGGACTTGTACTGAATTGTATTGAGGACTTGAAGTTATTAGGACTTGTATCTGTAATTCTTGGATGGTTTTGGAAATAATTCGCCATATCGTTAGTTCTTTTTTCTCATTTTCACTTTGTATTGCAGAAAAATAAATTAAATGTTGAATTTTGCAAAGCGTTTTGCCTTTTACCCTTTTATCTTACTTATTTTAAGACCCTAGACTCGTACCAGTGTATTCTTTTCAGTTTTAGAACCAAGTGTATAACACTTTCAGTGTATTTAGTGAACGCTATACTTCTCTCATTTTTCTTTGCAGTGATGTACATGTTAGTTTGGTATGGATGGAAGACTACAGTTCAAACATTTGAAACAATCACAGCTTCACTTTCTTTATATAGTAAGTCACGTTGCTTTCTAAGTGTTTCCATAACATCTGCTTGCCTATCTTCTATAGACAGATTTTAAACATGAATATGTATAGTTAATTGTCTGTAAAACAGTTCGATTTCATTTCAGTAAACTGTTTCTTTGTGTAAGTAAATCTTCCATTACTTAAGCTTTTAGCATATGTTCGACAGATTTCCTCATGAAAGTATATCTGAGTACAAACCTAATTGTCCTTTCCAACTGTTCTAATGTTGATCACCCATGAAACAATGAACCATGCAATCCCTACTAAAAGATATGTTTCTTTCGTCTTAGTTCTCTTTATCCCTTTTGGTCTGGATCACTTTGAGTCAATGTTTTGATGAATAAGTGACATAACGTACGAATGAACACTAGATTCTTTTCTGGATATTTAAAAATTAAAATTTAATTAGTTATATTCTGGTCTTGTATACTTATATGGTATGTCATCATGATCATTTACGTTTTGATCCAGAACCGTACCACCGATGCCTTGATTTAAATTTCACAGATGTAAGATGCGTCTGTTAAATTACATTGCTTTTTATAATAACTTTTGCATACACTATTTTCGTATCTTGATTCATCTTTCAATCGGCCTGTAATTTGCCCCAAGCATCGTAAAATACTTGAAACAATACAGTTAGTTTATCTGCATATATTAACGTGTTACTCATTTTACTTGAGTGATACTATTAAAAACACAACGAGAAGTCAGAATGTTTAATTGACAATGCTAGATTTGAATTTTACAACTGAATTCAATTCAGACATTGTACATATTGAATATTTGCTGATGTTTTCTGGCCGTCGTATTTGTTTATTTACATGACAATAATTATGAAAACAAATGTTCATCCCAAGACAATTATTTATGCAAACTTTGTTGATAGTATGACCAACTATTTTCAACTATACTTTTCATTGCTTCTTTTGGGTTTTTTTTCAGTTCAGGATTGATGTAGATCCTTAAATCTGCTAATTGCTTATATCTCCCTCATAATTTTGCACACACAAACACACACATATATATACATTAAGTATTTAATATCCTCGTTTCTCTAGAACGGCTATTTGAAAACAAATTCTATTCTTATGACATTTGATCCACGGCATGCATGAAACATTTATTATCTGATCAGTGTGCAATGTTGACTATAGTAATATTTACTTATTTTCGGTCTACATTTGGCACGTAAATCGTCAGATAAACTTTAGTACCGTATCTAATTTGCATCTATTTATCATATGTGCAGGCCGTGTGCTGTATTTTATAAACTATGCACAACATCTTCGCATTTTTGACTGGGATATTTAATAATAAGATTTTTTTAAACTTGTTCCTGATGATCTACTTCAACTATGACTTGATAGAATTGCACAATTCAAATTTAACCACAGAGTTGCCACCGTAAAATCTGTACTCATATGAATTTCTTTCAAACGAATTTTTAAATCTTTCCTTTTTGATATTTATTTATTATATTATTAATTTATGTTCATAAATATTTTCAAGCTGGAAGGTTCCTACGACGATGATATTTCTTTCTCAATGCTTTTTTGTACTGCTACATTAATTACCGAAGTGTTTGTTTGAATCTTTTAAACTACAATTATTTGCAAGCTTCAATGTTTTGCATTATCGTTTACTGTATACATATACGTCATTATTTATAGTGTGCTAATCAACTCGACACTGAATTTCCCGATCTATATGGCACAGCTTTCACTCAGACCTTCTTGTTTATCAAACGCATGTCATCGTGCATGACGAGTAATTTTCCTGTCATACGGCATCTTAATAACTGTAACACGACATTTTTATCTTTTGTATTTTTATTTTCATCGTTGTTTCATTCATTACGTTGATGGGTTGGATAATAATAAATATATTAACTAGCTTAAAATACATATCCTTAGGAGAAAATGCATATATATATATATATATATATATATATATATATATATATATATATATATATATATATATATATGGTTTGATTTGTATAATTTGTCATTAGGAATACGGTACTAGTTTGTTTCCATGTTTTGTAACTACGACATTTAGAAATACAACGCATGCTTTTCTCTGTGATATACTTCGGGTCAATTAAGTGAATACGAAATTATGAGACATGAAATTTATGAACGAATACATGGCAAATAGTTTTCATTGATTATGTTTTCTGGGGGATTAGTAATCAAAACTAATTATCCACTTATACTGGCCACTTAAAATGTGTTTATTGAATCAGGGAGAGATAATATCGAAAATTATAAAGTATCTATTTTGCATCACAATGGACAGAAAGCAATATTATATTCCCTTTATGCCAAATGATTACCTTTAAATATTATATGTATTGTCTATTTTCACCATTGCGTTTCTTATCGGTAGCACGTGCTTTAATCTAAACCTTAATCACAAACGATATAACACTGAACATCCTAAAACACTTTTGATGTTAACTCACGGCAGCAAGAATAAAGACAAATAAACTCCCTAAAGTGGGTATACTGTTCACGTACCTGTAGCAAAAGAACAGACTGACAGCCACCAAGATGATAAATCCTGCCCCAGCAAGACCTCCAATAATACCATATGGTACCGGTGAATTTACATCAACTGTATAATAAAAATCTTCATCAAAATGATTAATAAATAAATATACAAAAGTACGTATAATTTTTACAAACAGTATTTTATCTCACCAAAGGGGAGATTTATCAGGAAAAAAATCGAACCATTCCACCTCGTAGTGATGACATGAAAGTCTCTATTACATTTCCTTTTTAGACAAATTTAGATAGTATCTTTTCGTCTTTTACGATAACGATTTCATTAGGTCTTTCTGAAACTTTCTCATTTATATTGAATATCTCATTTTTTCGTATAACGGAAAGAGCTTTAACTAGTGAAAATACGTTGCGAGGAAGTGGAAGGTTTGCAATTCGCTTTGCTGAGCAACAACATATGCTTTCCCGCTCTACGTATCCTAACAACAATGTTATACAATGAAACTTCCAGCTTGCAGGCCGAATTTCATTAGGTCGCCTCTAGACATATTACTTAATAGGGACGGCGTCTCCGGTTGAACAAAACAGGACAAAGATTCCAAACGTAAAGTAAATTTGAAACTCTGTATGTTCCAACTGTAGCAATCAAGGCATATATTTCATAAGTTGTATCCATATTATGATTATCATGTATCCTATAGCAGATTTCCACTATATCCAGACATGATCACCTAGTCATCATCTTGCCATATCGACACAAACGTACTTAAGGCATGTTTACGGTTCATTTGGAGCAGTTATATTACAATACCAGAAACAAGTCACCAGCGATCAATATGAAACATTTGCATGGTAATTTTGCACACCAGACTCATTCATGGATAGCGAATGAAGCATGCGAATGCATTCTTTTTGGTGTTTTGTCAAACTTCCAGGTGAACTACTGTCACCTGGGACAACGATTGAAGATTATTATTATTATTAGTAGTAGTAGTAGTAGTAGTAGTTGTATTATCTTTACTAAAACTACATCAATAGTCGCAAGGTTAAGACAAACTCAATGAATGCATAGCATTGGTTTAAGATAATCTCAGTGAATGCATTGCCACGGTCTAAGACAATTTCGATGAATGCATTGCAATGGTCTTTGATTATACTGATTGCGCTGAGGATTATAATGAACAGTAAAACGACAAAATGTATCATATAAGTACTTGTGTGCCGCATTCCAGTTCCCAAATTGCATCATTTGCTTACTTGTGTAAGCAATTCCAGTTCGAAAAATGTGCACATATCATGCATAGAAGTTGGCATAATAAGCATAAATATTTTTGGTTATGGAGTAGGCAGATAAATCTATGCATTATTGTGTATGGCGTGAAATGCCAAGGTTGACGCCACATAACTTTCTTTGCTAAAATGTACAATCTAGAAATCACGAGCCGACCTGAGGTTGGGCAAAAGAAATTAACTATAATGTTTCATCTCAACAGAGGTTCAAATTTGGAGAAATGGGATGAAAGGAGTGGTTTCTCTATACAGTTGTAAGGGGAAGTCCCACACCATAATATGCACTTTATGAAAACACTGTAATACACCATTAGGTCAATCCTGTACAGTAAATAAATGTGTAAATTACTGTTACCTGGTGTAATACCTTAAAATGGACATCCAACGGTACACATATTCTGGAGAAAAAACTATAGACTATGTGTACCTAATAATTACCACCATACGTGATAGTACATTATGAGATACTGGAGATTTTCATTTTAGGGCGACACTGTCACCCCTGCTGAGTTGAATGGCCTTCAATATATCAAACAATATCATACAATTCAGTGTAAAGGTATCATATTGTATGCCTAGGTCCATTTCGTTTGCGTTAGATTGATAATGACAACAATGTGACTCATGCAAACTTATATTGGTTTTCGCAATAGGAATATTCCAGAACGAAGACTTGAAATCGTGGCAATTACAATTGTCCAACATCCGTGTGCAAAGATTTGCCTCAAAATTAACTAAAATGAGGCAAAAAAGCGATTTCATTAGAATACGAAATGATCACGGCAGAGTTTAATTTGATATACAACTTATGAAAGGTTTACAGAAATTTGAAAAGAACAATACAACGTTAAATAAAGATACAATTGACGCAAAAGCATCGAAGACGGTGCTAAAACTTAAACATACACGGCACATGATCAACAGATGGTATGATCACGTTACATAAAGCAGATAAACAAATGCAGACAATATGATATAGTATTGTACATGGGTCTTGTAGCTGTTTTAGGTTTCATTTTGTGGTTTATGTGGCTTTTGTTAAGGCGTCTGAAAACGTTAAAACATATACAAATATACGTTCAGAGACAACAAAAATCAGTATTGATTAATAACAACATACCAAAATAATTAAACCTTTCAGTTAAATGACGGCTTAGCGTTTGACAACAGACAGATGTAGAGTAAAAACTAAACGTATTAAACCTGCTGACTATGCTTTATTTATTACCTTCCTAACAGTAACATACAGCATGTTTTTGAATAAGCAGTTTAAATGTCAATACATATACCATCAAATATTGATACTGCATTATTACGAATTATTCGAAACCCAAACAGTTACGAATCGACTACTGCACAACATCTGCAGTCAGCAAAATTGTTTATCTCTTTATATTATGACATGTCTAATTCATGCACAACAATAACCGATAGGAATAAGTGCTCCACCATGATACGTGTGACTGTCGTGGTAGTTCAGGGACAAAACTTGTCCTGTGCCCTTGTCATCATTTCCGGATAATAGGTCTCGCAGAGGTAGAAAGACACATATATGCATACATCAGGAACATTATGAATATACAATGTTTTAATTACTGAACTTGTACAACTCCAAAATGTATATTAATAAATGAAAGTGGGACATTCTGAAAATGGAGATGACGAGAGTCTTAAACACAACTCACAAGATAAAATCAGCCTTTGTAAAACTTAAAGCGCATAACAAACACTACAATGCTAAATGCCTATGATTCAATAGCTTGGGAACTATATTAGTATATGATGAATTTAATACAGTTCACCTCGCACATTAAATACAGATTAATTAGTTTTCTTCACATTTAGACTCGTGTAAAACTATGGGCGAGCTTGCCTTCAGCTGTTAATACCTATATGTCTACTGTGTTAAATATTTAGTACTTTTAAAAATCTGTCTTATACAATCGCTTATTTCCTGGCCATATTTTACAAGCAAGTTAAAAATAAAAGCTCAATGACATTATCCGTTGTGCTTCTATTTAACATATTTATAAACCTTTTTTATTACGAGGTCAAATTGCCTATACCCAAGGTATCCACCTTTTCAATGGGTTTTGTTATACGTCTACTTATAAAGTATATATATGAACATTCATATTAAATTGCCGACACTTCAAATGATAATCTCGATATAATATGGTCCAAAGTCATTGAAAAATGCACACAAGTATTGACTGTTATCAAAGTAAAGTTTGTGCTCAACAGTATTTAACTGATATTAATTAACATTTTAATTATAATCCTGTCAATCTTCCGAAAAGTCTTGTTTTTAATCTCGTCTGCTTGCAAGGTGATAAAGGTGTTTTAATTTTGTTTTAAAATTTACTTTGGTAATGGCAACGTTTATCTTGCAGCAGTATCTGTTGGGCATATGGAAACATATAGTCAACGGTGTTGGAATTTTTATAGAAGGAGAGCGAGAATAAAATGTATACATTAAACTTAAATGTGTTCGAATGCTGTGTGATAGTCTCTGCACTACAAGTTTGCCAATCAACAAATATAATTGCCTTTAACTTTTCAACTAAAGCAGTTAAACAGTATTGTTAGCTGGATGCGATATGCACTGGACTGTTCATGCTCTATGATAAAAAATGGTCTTTAACTACAGGCCTTATTCGGTGCAAGTGTTCACCATTTTGTTTGTTAGTTAGTATATGTAGTGAAAATATTTTGCTGAAAACAAGAAAAATTATATGATGATATAAACTGATGATATATTCAGTACAGTGTCCCAGTGCAAAATGTCGCCATACCTAACAATACCTTTTTGTTTTGCTACAACAAGGACCTTTACCATTAGGACGTATAAAGCGATACTGATGTCGGTACTGTTGGTGGAATGACAATTTAGTTAAAGTTTCATGTGTTAATTTTTTTCAAATACAATAAAAACGGACCCATTTGTTCCTTTGTCGATAACTGGCGCATAGACTAGAACTTAGTTCCTTAGACTTCAATTCTTTACCAATAAACAAAACGTCTCTCGCACTTAGTAGTTGAAACGCTAAATAAACGGATAATTAAAACAAGAAAAGGGTTATGTTTATAGTATCCTCTTTCAGTCGCTTCGATAATTAGAAACGCTCTGTCTTTAAATACTGAGTTACATTTATTTATCATCGTTCGTTTTGAATCTATCTGCACGCTATTTGTTGTCAGATCACAGTTGTGAGTTCACAATGTTAACTTTGATCAAAGTTGGTAATAAGAAACAGAAAGTACCATAACGACCCATAAAAAGGCGAGCTCAAGATATTGTGTCTTATTGAATCAGATATTGATTATTGTCCATATTTTGCAACATAAAGTTTATAAACTGTGGATCAGTTTCGATACAAGACAGAATATTTTAGATAACCAATGGCAACACTTGAGTCCATGATTCGTACTTGACTTCAGTTTACAGTAATGTCAAACAAGGAAACTTTCCGATCCGCCACATCAAGTTTGACTCTAAGTTACAAAAATATATCAGACTAATACTCGAAAGCTCATAAGCAGGTCAAACTGTTGCATCCTACACCTCCTAGTTTTCACAAAATAGAACCGTACATCAAACTATAGATTCTTCGATATTGTTAATAAAATGAAGGGATGGAATTAAAATAACGTGATGTTCGCTATCTAAGTATTTTAGTGCTCTGAAACATTAAAATTCATGTGGAAGATTTTCTTTTCTTTTTTTGTCTTCAATACATTTTTGCGGTCTCAATCTTATTTGCTTTTGTAATCCTAAATGCATATTCCAGTAAATGTCCTAATGTTTGTATATATTTCTTAGGTTTAAAACCTTGTACGAATTTTGACAGGGAAATGTACACAAAGTTCTTGCCTTTAACTTAACGTAACTGTCACATGTAAAGCAGTTATTCTACGAAATGATTCGGAGTGTAAAGTTATTTCTCTATCTCAGACACGTACATGCGAACACAAACATATAAACGTGTGCGTACACTTTGGAATACATCGATGTACCTGTATAACACGCAGATTCTGATTCCGATCTTTCAGACCTTGTAGTCTTCTTTGTCTCACACGGTAAACATAATATTTGTCCACTTGATTCCTGATACGTTCCAACTTCACATGGTTTGCATATTTTGGCACCTGTCTGGTTACTAAAGCTACCCTTTGGGCAAAGTCTGCAAGAAATTTGACCTGTTAGGTTTTGAAAATGGCCGAGAGGACAAAAATCACATGAAGATTTGCCAGTTACATTTTGATATGTGCCTGGACCGCAATTATGACAATAAGTTTGACCAGCGAGATTCTGATATAGACCAACATCGCAAAACGAGCATGATGACTGTCCAGTTAAGTTCTGAAACTGACCTGATGGACAAAGCAAACATGATGTTTGGCCCGTGTTAAATTGATATTGTCCAAGAGAACAAGACAAACATGAACTTTGACCAGATAGATCTTGATATTGACCTCCAGAACATGGCAAACATAATGTCTGACCAGGTTTGTTCTGATACTTACCAAAAGGACATGAGAGACAAAATGAACGACCGCTCAAGTTTTGATATTCACCAACTGCACAAGGTATGCAAGATGACTGAGCACTTACATTTTGAAAATGGCCAACTGGACAAGATAAACAGAATGGCTGACCGGCACGGTTTTGATAGTGGCCGATTTCGCAAGGTAAACAGGATGTCTGGCCGGTGTTAGGTTGATAATGACCAGTAGGGCAAGTCATGCAGGATACCTGACCGGTGTTAGGTTGATATTGACCAGTAGGGCATAACATACAGGCTGCCTGACCAGTGTTAGGTTGATATTGACCTGCAGGGCACGACATACAGGATACCTGACCGGTGTTAGGTTGATATTGACCAGTAGGGCATAACATGCAAGATGCCTGACCGGTGTTAGGTTGATATTGACCTGTAGGGCACGACATACAGGATACCTGACCGGTGTAAGGTTGATATTGACTTGTAGGGCAAAGCATACAGGATGCCTGACCAGGGTTATGTTGATATTGTCCGACAGGGCAGGATAAACAAGACGTCTGGCCCATTTGATTTTGATACCAACCAACAGGACAAACGATACAGGACACTTGATCCGCTTGATTCTGATACTGACCAACAGGACAATTTTGACATGTCCAGAATGATACGTAGGAACCTGCCGAGCAACCTGAAAAGAAAATAATTGAATTCAAACATTTAGCATATCTTCCTCAAAGTTCCCCTTTCAGCTAGTGTTTGTACAAAACATATTGATTGCTCTTTGTGTATTTGATTTTCACTATCTCTCACGTTTTGCAGATATGCACGTGTTGCTGATGATTACAAATACAATAGATATTATCCAGTCTTCTAAAAGAACAAGCCGTCTTTCGAATCAAAACTTAATTTCCAAAATTGAAATACTATCAGAAAATTTCATCTAACCTTGGCTTTCAAGATAAACCGTCGTCTGAAACAATATTATATGCAATGCAATCTTTGCTTTAGAAATGAACATTTTACTGACATTATAATATGTGATATCATTACGTGTTTAAAATTCAAATCAAACAAACCATCATGGAACTATTTATTGCAGCAATCAATGGTGGTGGTAATAGTTGGGACTATTAAACACTGTCAGAAGATGTTTGAAATATTCGGCTGATTTGTATAAATTTCAAAAGTTATAAAAATTTAATTTGTATTGTGTGATTGCCCTTTGTCCAAATGTAAAGGTTGGAGCTTTGGTCTTCTTGACTAATTTATTTTGTTTACTGAAAAGTTATCACATATCTAAAATGATTTAGATTATATGTTCATTCATCAATGACATTTTGGATTATATTATTGTCATACTACAAGACTCTTGACACATCGCCACATTCCGTGCAAATGGCAGATCAGCGCATTCAAGATTGACATTTATTCGGAACACCATTGGAATTCATTCGAAACACTGTACTTTGCTACTTGCGATAAAATATTTAGGACTAGTTGGAATTTAATTCACAACACTGTAAGCTCGTTTTTAAATTTTCACTTTGTATTCTTGGAAAATAAATAACGTTTTAATTTTACTAAACTTGTTATTGTGGGCTCTTTTATTTTGCTTAGTTTAACACCATATAGTTGTAACAATAATACATCGTACATACTGGTAGTGACGGTTTAATGAAGACTATACATCACATTCCACAGTCATATGCCCAACATCTGTCATCGTCAGGAACGCCAGCAGAAAATATGATACAGTCATACAGTCAGTACGGAAACAAGTAAATTCATCTAATGATCTATATATCGATCGCTCCATGGGCAAAGTAACTGAGTAATGGATCGATTTATGGGTAAAGTAAGTGAATAATTGATTATTATTCTGCCATCACGAACGTTTGATAATGTAGATGCCAGATATGCTAAGAAGCTCTGACATGACTAATGCTAGGTATATCACGAAGTCAAGGATTCGATTCTTGTTCTTAGTTTTTACGGTCCTTTGGTTTTACATGGCGTAACATCATTTTCGACGTTGTACTCTCTCTAAAATATGACTTAATGTTTCGATTTTAATTTTTTAAACTTAAACTGGCAAACTTAAAATATTTTTTCATTTTAAATTTTTACGAGCGAGATATATTTGTCGGATTATTCAGGCTTTAAAACAGAGTATGTTGGGGTATTTATTCCTTATTTTTCACTTTATTTTTCTATAAAGCAACCTTTTTTCTTAGTGCTTCAGAGCATTATATTTTAATATTTTTCGGGCGAGCTTAACGGTAATTGTATTGCTTTTTCAACCGCCGATGAATAGTTTTTAATTGTACTTATGAGCTTTGGCTGGTTAAGGATGAATATTCTTCTTGACTTGCGCTTGGTGGTATTTTGAATATCCTTTTCATTCAACAGGACTAACCTGCTTAACTATCAAATAAGTGACTAATGTTACATTTTACATTTTTATTGGAATGCATATACTGCACATGTTGCACAATGAATTGCCAATATGAAAAAATGGCGTTGCCAAGATAAAACTCCGGGACCTTGATGTGCAAATAACCAATGATTCTGACTAGTTTTCGATTTTAAAGGTGAGCATTTGTGTTCCCTTGTTTGTATGTTGGAATAGCGAGATTTTTGTGAGATTATACTTCGTTAGGTCATATCGGAAATGGTCAAATTCTTGCAAAATATAGACTCATTCCTATTTGATAAAATTTGAACACAACATCCGGTTATTTAAAATTCTTTGATAGATTCAATGGCACACACACATCGGCGGATATAATTCGTACACAACTTAGAACTATAATTCGTTATAAGGAATTTTAGCACAAAAGAAACTTAGCGGTGTCTTTATCATTCTGGTCTAAAGGCGTATGTTTCCAAATAAATTCAGGTGAAATGGTGCACATATCAGAATGGTCTGGCTATAAGTACCTGAAATTTCATTGCAAAAGATTACACCTTCCTCCAGGCATGGGAATATAAAGTTACGAGTTAGATATTTCTTCCGAAATTGACAGACGGGCATAACATACAGACAAAATTTAGTAACAAAAAATGTAAATAGTTGTGACCGAGAAAGCAAAGAAGATTAAAACCTAACGAGATCTAATGTATCCACGTCCAGATTGAACTCATCTTTTATTTAATTGCAGAAGCATAATATATATTTTTAATTCATTCTCCAGCGTGACAGTTCGTTGTAATGCTAGCAATATAACAAAACGGATCACAGACACACAAGCAGTTAACATTCACATTATCCACTCAGGGTAACTGTTATAGAATAGGTTGAATTACCTCAGGGTATTTACATGCAGGAATACTCCCTTTAAATAGCAGTAATGCGAGTTGAATTTTGGTTGCTTATCATCAAGTTTCAACGCACAGTTTATTGATGTTGGATCACACGTATGATACTCAATGTTGCCGCAAAAATCGGAATTGCTAATATCACCTCTACCGAGGCTGTACCACATGAACGAATTTTCTGTTGGGATAGTTGATTCATATATGTTTTCATATAATTGACCACTTATTCAACACGCAGAAAACCGTAGTGTTAAATAATTACGTAATTTTCTGATGTTTCGTCTTGTAAAATATTTAACATTTATATTATTATGCTATATTAATTTGGGAGGCCGAATATTGATATGATAGCATTAAACTCAGATTTAGTTATAATTATCCCAATTTTAATTATTGTCCGATTTTCAAAACTTCCAGACAGAAATATGTCATTTATTAAAGAGATTCTCGACAATACTTTAAGTACAGCAGTATTATTGAGTTACAAGGTACCGAAATCCCTCCCGTCACAATAACGAATTAAAATGCACAGTAAAGAGTGAGCAATGTTTGTCGTTTTAGGTCATTTGATACGAACTGTGTTGTGCATGTATCAGACATCTATGATCTAATTTCTGTATATCAACTCTTTGGAATTAGTTATTCAATGCAATGTGTTATGAGACTGTTGACATTATTTTTTGTATACTATTTTGTCATCACTTTTCTTGTACAAACAAGCTGCCCTAAATTTTCAATGTTACTGTTATTATTATTTAAATTTTGTTTCATTTTGATGATTCAGGTTGCAACCCAACCCTTGGTGAACATTATCATCCAATAAATTTTAACAACAATACCTTTATTTTTATTGAATGTTTAATAGCATCAAGTTTTCTATCACAATTGTCACCCAGTGTACAAGAAATCGTATAACGCTTATATACACTAACGTAACAAAAACACAAAATTAAAACATCATTGATGTAGCAAAAAGGTTGTATGTTAATCCAAATAGACAGCACGTATTAAAATTAACTCTGATAAGAGGCAGCAATAACTAATTAGGAAGGTGTAAACTTATGAAAAAAAGTGTCTGAATAAAACTGGTTACCATCATGATGCTTTAGAAAAAGAAAAGATAGAGCAGTGTGCATATTGACAGAATAAAACGTATATTTTAAACAGTGGATAAATAAATATGAATTTGTTGTTTATTTCCATATCAAGTCATGTTCTACTTCAACCATTTTGGTTTGAGAATTGTTTTTTTATATGGATTTGATAAATATTAACTATTTTGATGTAATACGTAATCAGACATAGGCATATTCTTTCTAGATAAATTCGGTTTTCGTAAGATAAATGGTTTTGTAATACAAGCATAATAATGTTGGTCAAGTTATATGATCAATTTCGTATTTATTTTTCGTTTCATGATTATATAAAAATGGCCTAACGTACCATTTATTGGGATAAACGATTTTTCTTGTAATTTGTCATTTCTGCTTTTCATCATAATAATCTATACAGTCTTTGGCTTCAATATAACCATAGTTCGATGGACAATTTAAGTATAAATGACCAAAAATAATTAATGGTATGCCCGGGTTTGGAAAATTATCATCTGGTAATTATTCATCTAAATTATCATTAGCAAAACAAAAATAAGAAAACATTGATACGGCAAAACATATTTTATGCCCTTTAGCATTATAAGTCTTATAAAACTTGTGAGGCTTATAGCGAGAGAATATTAAAGGAATCTTTTACGAGGAAGAATAATCGCAGTCATGCCGTTGTCAATGTCAAACAATTTTGAAAACTCAAAATTAATGCTAAAATATATTTAGGTAAAGAGAAATGTTAAGATAAATCGTGTGCCAGTTGGAGCACTAGGCAAATATAAATTTTATAAAGCATAGCATTAACAATTATTCATGAAAGAAATACCGAAATTACTGTTAAATAAAAAGAATATCGATTGCATTAAGGAAGAAAAAGAACTTATTCCTGCACAATCCGGACAAAATATCACGGAAATGATTAAAATGAAATTTGACTAAATGACTTTGCCGAAAATAGTTCTGAAAAACAATTGCCCAGATGTTGCATACACTGGGAAAGGCGAATTCTGATTAAAACAAGAACTTAAAAATGGCCAAGAAAAATTGTTTGAAAAATAATAGTGAAATAAATAAATTGACTATTATATAGATTCAGAAAAGCGTATTGCTGCAAAAATCTCAAAAAGTTTCAAAACAAATTATTGGAAATACTATTTGTGAAATAAATAGTCTAGCCTTTGTGTAAATACTAAACAAATGCATTACCCAAAAAAATGTTCAAACATTTGTTAAAAAATAGTTATGAAACAAATTATATCTCAATTCCTTAAGAAATATCCAAAAAGGTAAATCTTAAATTATAAGCACATTTCATGAAACCAGACTGAGAATATAATGGAATTCTTCGTAAAGAAATGTAGCAGGAGTGGTGTAAAGTCTTTTGTTATGTATGTTTAATTTAATTGCTTGTTTGTTAGTTTTATATAATAAAAAAAAACTTATTTCATTACCACGGTAGTTTAATGTAAAATTGTATGCTGGACTTGGCCTTGTCCAAAATTGAGTTCCTTTCTGCTTGACCTGCTTGATTTGTTTAAAACAGTTATTTCATTTTATGTAAACAACTAATAATAGCTTCATTATTCTCTATGTGTATGAGCTTAATATCAGGATTATTATTAAGGTAAACAAGAGCAAATATGTTTTTTTAGGCGTGTTGGTTTGATTTTCCTAAGTGAATTTTGCAGGTTATTGTGTTGGAAGTCAACAGGACTAATTAGATCATTGTAAAAGGTTACTTTGCATTAGAAAATGTTAATTATGAATTTAGGTAAAGTAGATGACTATATAATCTTGTAATTATAATGGCTTGGTCATTCACGATTTAACATCTAGCACTTTTAAGTTGTATTATGCTGTTATCATTTTGTGCTGAATTTTGTTTTCTTCAAATTATTGAATTCAAGTGTTTTATCTCTGGAAATACAAAAGTCCTCTGATAACATTCTTTGATAAAGACATTCACTGGAAATTGTACTGAATTCTAACCTGGGAATTATATTTTTGTGATTTAATAAAAGACTGTTGATAAATCAACATTTCATTAGCTACCATAGACATGTTATCGACTTTAGTTTTGAGATATTTTCTGCCTATTTACTTAATTTTATTCAGGACTGTAAACTACTAAGACTTGTCTCTGTAATTCTTGGATTATTTTGGGATTTAATTAGCAATGCCATAAGTTCTCTCTTCTCATTTTCACTTTGTATTCTAGGGAAATAATTATATTTGTTAAATTTTACAAAGCTTGTTGTCTTTCACTCTTTTCTCTAACTTACTTTAAGAGAATAGACTCGTCACACTTTTATAAAACATTTTAACAAATATAGATTTTATTCAGTAAGGAATTTGTATCTATTGACAATTTTGATGATGTGGAACCGTTTATAAGGAAAATAATAACTAGAAAGTTCACTATGCTTAGATATGTACATTTTCAACACGATTTTATTACATTGCAATATTAACACAGAGCATAATTATATTTCCACTGGATAATAAATATTACTATAATATATATGAATCGATTGAAAGAATGTTTGACATATCACACACGCAGTCTTGATCATTAGTAAACATAATATTTAAAGTTACACATGAATTTATAGATCTCTAGCTAATAATTTATAATAATATAAAACTAATAATGTCTTATTGTCCTAATAATGTCTTTTTGATGAAATACAGATAACAAGTATTGTTATGTCCTTTAAATTTATTATTACGCCTTGATATACATAGAAACACAAAGAGAGACCGACGTAGATATGTTGAATATAACTGCTAGGGAAATTACCATTTTTGTGGGATAAACATTATATCTTGTCATTGTTTTTCTCATTATAATCCAAAGTTAGCTCGAATGAAATTAGAACTTAGTACTGTTACCAATACAATAACTATAACGTCAAAAAAGTTCGGTGTAAAATTTATTAAAATAATCTTAAAATTCCTTTTCTGATATATTACCTAACCATTGTAAAAACGAAATAATTTCTGATGAAAAACAAAACAAAAACAAAACCCTCACTAAAACGAGATAGAAGAGAACAAAGCGAAAACAACTCTAAAACATAAAACAAAAGATCACGACCACCTGGAAATGTAAATATCGAAAAGGTGCACATAATTATTCTAACCTAAATTACATAAAGAGGCTGTAAGGACTGACCCTAAAACAGTCAAAAAAATTCAAAATAATGACGAAAAATGTATTTTCCTTTCAAAACGAATTGAAGTATATACTTACAAATGAATAGTAAAGCTATTTGATAGTCTTTATATCACGGAAATACACTTAGGAAATTGCTAAACATTCTAAAGAGTGTTGTATTCATAAAGCAAAATTTGATTATGGAACAATGCAGAAAATCGAAGAGAACAAAATATTATTAATATGTGGATTATTTTGATAATATTATTATAGCTACTAAAAATTGGAAACTTATTCGAAACTTTCAGGATCCGGTATTAGTGAAAATGATTAACAGCAACATAAACGATTTGATAAAACATTTTAATTTTTGAAGCAGAGCAGATAACATCTTAAGATTCCAAAGATAATCATTTTTTTGTAAATTGGTTTTGGTTTATGTAAGATCTAGAAAATGGCATCGTGATTACAGAATACCAAAAATTGTATAATAATATGTTAAATAGGCGATACAGCTGAAAAGAAATTTCGTCTCTAATTACCTTATATTCCAGAAAGAAAATGATGTTGTTGTTTCATCTTCAGGTCTTTTTATCCATATATGATACAATTAGCAGAACATTTAATGATCAATAAATATAAAGAATTGATAGAACATGAACGAAAGATGGAATACATTATCTTGTATTTAAAAATCGCTCATATATTTCTGGAAAAGCGTTGTATTACAAACAAATAGGTTAAACTAGTAGTCAGCTCTCTTTTGTTGGTAGCCCATGTAAATTTAAATTGCTCTATAGATAAACAAACATATAAAAGTGCTAGTTTGAGTTTTTGTTTTTACTTTAGATGAGAGAAGAACAGAAAATACTATTTGGCTTTCATGCTGCTTAGCCCCTCAGTAGAAGCAATGACTGATTGATGATTGGTCATCACCAAACACCCAACATTGCTCAAAGTAGCTGCTTGTGCATTGCAGTGGTCATTCTTTGGCAGACCGTTTTAGCAGCAGGTATAAACGTGGTGAGTTGGGTCGATTGCGGTACATACTGACCCTAGGAATTTCAAAAGCGGCATAGATTTATGCTATCCCAACGTGTATGGCGGCGTAAGAAGATGACTTGGTAATTTTCACATACAGCTGGGGTCAACAACAGAAAGGCTAAGGGAGTATACACTGTCATACTAATCCAGGGTGTCAGTTTCGACGTCTTGTCTGTAACTTCTGCAGCTCAAGTGGTTCCAAACTGTATTTGTTCTCTCTTTCCTTTAGACAGTAAATGTGACGCCAACAGGCGGGACCTGATAACAACCCAAACTCGCGCCACAGTGTCGAATCCACACGAGAGGCAGCATTTACCTTTTATAAGCCTAGCTCGATTAGCCACAATGTTGGCAATCCGAGGACAATAACATGATGTTCCGACCGTCCGCCTTTTTCAATAGGCGCTTGAAGCTTACAGTCTATACTCGACGACCAGATTGAAACTATGACAAGAGGCGAGAAAAGCACGAATAAAATGAAGATAACAGCCCCCCAAAAATAGGATGATGTGATTTCGGAATCATGACGAATGGCAAGTTCGACGGCTTTCGACAGATCAACGACCCACGCAAAAATGCTGTGGTCACACTCGATATGAAAAGACATCGCATTAATTGCACTGCTGGCAAAAAAAGCCCAGAAGAAATAATGCAGTACAGAGTTGGCTTCGAAGTCAAGAACACAATCATGGGAATGATCGACCCTTCCACAAGCAAAACTAAAATGCGTGTGTTAACTTTTGAGGAAACGTTAATACTTTTGAGAGTTTACAACACTCAACACGCACTTCGAAATAAAGTACCAGTTTTATGATGAGCTCGAGGCCATCATCAACCGAATTATGAAACATAAACATCTATAACTTTTAAAGGGATTTTAACACATGGGTAGCTAATGATAATGACATTTAACCCACTTCTATAGGACACATGCGAAGATGAAAGACAATAGGCAGATAGAACTTGAACTTTCTTCCTACATCGAGTACTTCCAGACAAAGCCTCAAGATAATGTGCATGAAGAAATCCCAGATCTGGCCACTGGCACTAATTGAATCTGATCATCAGCCTCAACACCATCATCATCACAAGCAGCTACAATAACGTTGACTACGACACATACCATTCCTTGGTATGTAGTAAAGTCAGACGTCAGCCAAAGAAACTGCACCGATCAAATACCAAAGGAATCCCACGTATCAACTCCAGCATCACAGCTGACTATAGCTAGTCATAGCGGTACAATGAAGCCCTTCAACAAGCTCTTCGCCTCAGCAGCATTACAGGAATGCGCAGCGAAAATGGGAGCTGAGGAAGAATGTGATCTACAACACATCCATGTAAGTAGTGGCAAATAGTAGAACAAGAGCAATAGCTGGTTCAAAGCAAATTCTTGTGAAATGATCACAGTCATTAAACCAGACGCATAGCCTTTGCCAGCTACAAGAGTTACCAAAACAAACAGAGAATATTATATGCAATGAGATCTGCCTGAAGCAATCCGCACAAAAATGCAATACTCTTTGCTAATTACTATTGGCTCAAGACATATCAGCACATCCAGGCATCAGGGGATACAGGCAATGTGTGAAGCATGTACAACGGGATCAAAACGGCGATAGGTCGAACTTAAAAAAGAGAGCCGTCCAAAGTCAGTTACATCGGAGATCATTAATGATCGCGACAAGCGAATGGAGCAATGGGTAGAACACTACTAAGAGTTGAACTTCCTGTAAAGTGTGTTAGTGATATAGCCCTGAACGCAATCGAAAACGTGCCTATCTTAGACGAACTCAATGATGATCAAACTGTTGATGAGCTCAACAAGGCCTTACATATCTTAGCAAATGGAAAGCCTTCCGGAACGGTTGCATACAATCTTATTCAAGTACCACCACGAGTTCTTATATCTATGTTGGAAAGTAGTTGAAGTACCCACAAGATATGAGAGATGCTAACATTATCACTCTCTACAAAAACATTGGCTGCGCTAGCGGTTTACAGCAACGATCGAGGTATCTCCATATTGTGCAACGTAGGCATAGTGGTTGCTCAAACTCTCTTGCATATACTTCATACCCTTGCTATTCGAGTCTACCACAGAACACAATGCGGTTTCAGAGCAGAAAGTCCACCATCGACTTGATTTTCTCGAGAAGACACCTGCAAGAGAAGTGCAAGGAACAGAGAATGCCGTTCCATACAGCCTTCATTGACATCACAAAGACTTTCGATCTTATCAGCAGAAGCGGATTGTTCAAGCTGCTAAAATCCCTTTAGGCTCCTCAACATGATCAATACGTTTCAGGAACACATGTATGGCACAGTACAGTTCTGTGAATTACTTATGTTAAGAAATTAGGGAGCGTCCATTTTACGAAACTAATCCATGCTATTATAAAGTCTTGTTCTACAGCTTGACGCCTGAACAAAGAAACGTGATAATCATTCGGTCGGAAAAATATATTCCAACATCGATTACCCATAATATAAAACAATAATCACTAAACTCTAGGAACGTTTTGAACAGAGACGCAAATACAAGTAGCTCATACCCTAGGTTACAAATGTTAATTGGACACATTAGATTAGGAGGAACATGGAAACCCTAACATCACCTGACAGGAGATTCCACTGCTGCAGTCTGGAGCCCAATTATTCAGTTCACCTTGTGCAATGAGGTAAGGCTCAGAGGAGGAGAATGTGAGACAAAATGAGTCATGTGATATTGATGGTTCACGACTAGGAGTTTCATCCTCTTCCTCTTCCTCGTCTGACTCAAGTGAGAATGATTCTGGTGCATCAGGAACCAGCTGTCCTTTCCCTGGGGTGCTGGACGTACAGATGATGGAGTGTTTGAATACTGCACAGTTCATTTTTCTTCTTTGACACACCTTTCCCAACTGAGGCACCATGCAGAAGTAACAACTGCTGGTATGATCTGTTGGCTTTCTTCAAATCATTGGCACTGCGAAGGGCATATATTTCCTTTTCCTGTTCAACCACTGGCGAAGATTTGTTGCACAAGTGTTGCAGTATATGTGTGGGCCCCACCTCTCGTCCTGATCTCTAATTCTGCAGGCAAGAAAAAGTGATAGGCTTTCTTAACCATAGTGGTTATACTGCGCTTTTGTGATGCAATGTCACTTCACCACAAACATAGCAGAAGTTATCTGCATTGTTCACAATGTGGTAGAAATGTGCCCTTTGCAAAATCAAACACTGACAACTAAGAGAACACGACACTGTATGATATTTCTAGAGCTGATACAGGGCAATTTGTTCAGCAGAGTGATGTAAGCTTAGTTATGATTGCATCATCTATGACGTCTAGGAATAACATGATGCAATTCCTATCATGTAAGAAACACAACAGCAGCTTCCAATTGCATCATTAATTATTTTGCCTAGAAAGCAAGTACTGTCCAAACCCAGTCACAGATTTATTCATAGATTAATGCCAAGACTTATTTTAGTCATTTCTGGTTTAAACTGGGATCCCTTCCCTACATAACCCACTTATCATCCGCCATTCCCAACTCAAGAGTCGTGTATACTGACCTAGTATCATATTTGTAAAGCTAAAGTCAATCAAACAATGTTAGACATCATTTTTGTCCTCAGAATTAGTAAAGTTTGACTACTTTTTTCGAAAGTATATTGGTTGTAGACCAGTGGAATCATAACCTTCACCTCCTTTGACAATATATGTGTCTAACTGATATTTCACTGATAGCATCCGAAGTATTCTTACTTGGTACAATAAATTCTAGAAGCGCTGTGCATCCTATAAACGGTTTTTGATTTTTGCTTCATACTCTATTTTGCAGCAAGATAACAGTTACATCTACTATTCTCTCAGAGGTGCAGAAAAAGAATGATTTAACCGAAACAACAAATGCAATAGATGATAATGAAAAGACAATAAATGCGATTGACATCTAATTTAGATTAAAACGACATTAATTGTGTTTTTTCGGATACGTATTAAAACATAAATAATAAAATTGCTACTTTACAATGGGTTTATACTTGAAACAGTAGCCATTAAGTCTATCCAATTAGACACATTACATTATATTTTGCATTTCTTTCTGACATTGTTGTAGAGTTCAATCTCTTTAATCATATAATTATTAATTAATTTAATGTTTTGCAACCTGGATTCCATTATCTGCTGGTAGCACATACTATAAAGGTGGTGCGCGTGATATTTATATTCGATGTGTTGTGACGTTTTGGCTGTTTAATCTTGTGTTTAATTTAACAACTTTCTTTGGATTTTAACATTGAACTAAAGTGTCCCATATTTATATTTAACAGTTATTTAATTACACAATGAGACTCTTTTTGGGTTGACATTGAAATCAATATTACACAAAATGTGGCGCAAAAAGATAAAAGTTTGAGGATGGCATTGCTAGAGTTGCTCGGTCAAGACTTACAATTATTTCTCTTTATTCCGTTATATTTTCGTAAATCCCTTGTAAATGAATTAATAACAACAATTTCGTTCTGCAACTAGTTTGAGATATTACATTGTGGTAACAGTGGATTTTTCATAGCAGTAAAAGCGCTGTTTAGGCAGCAGCTTACTATTCCAGATATATTTGGCTACATTCTGCTGGATACAGTGTGGAATAGAAACGTTTTCTTTACATGTTAATACCTTGCTGAAGTTAAAAACAATTTCCTGAAAAAAAAATCAATCTTGAAAGCGCCGTCTTTATAATGAGACTTGTTACCAGTGCTTGACAGTGCGTCCTCATTATTTCTTCCTGAAAAAAAAATCAATCTTGAAAGCGCCGTCTTTATAATGAGACTTGTTACCAGTGCTTGACAGTGCGTCCTCATTATTTCGGTCATAGATGTCAACGACATGATGTGGGGGAGGGGGCTGATGATGTAGTAAAATAGTGGATTTTCCGTATGGCATGCTAAAACATGTTGTATATGCTGCATCTATCTAAGTCACGCTTTGAATGCATAATTTCGAGTCATAAATACCTGATACTGGAAAGATTGCCCAGCACAGCAACAAAGCCACAACTAGAATTTCCTCCATAACTTCACGGATTGAGTTGTCGCTCACATATTATTTTACACTGGAAAGGAATGCGTTCAACTAAATTTAGTAATTAATGAAGAAACTAACAATTGGACAAATGCATCGATTCGTTGAAAAACTGAAGTTGTACTATTCATAGTAATTTCCGCACTTATAAACAAAATATTCAGTGCAATAAATTTTTGAAATTAAGTGGACACGTGATATCAAGACAGTAATGACGTGAATATATTTATGATGGAGCAATTTTAATATTCTTTTCAATGAGAGTTTGGTCTGACAGGTTTACATTTACGTAAATAATCAGAACACGCTCATTTCATTCAGGTTATAGTTAAAATTATACCTTAGATAAAATACACAAGTCGCCATTTCCTTCATATGTAAATTGATTTCCAAATGACGTTATATAATGTTATGCATCCTTAAATCCTGCATCAAGAACACTCAATGATATAAGTGATTTCAACTATGCCAATTTTTTTTTTCAATCCTGAGTTCACTAAACAAACTTTATTTTGTGACAAATCTATTAATTCAACATGCTTCCTCTTTGACATTGCTTAATTAAATTTAAATTAATGATCATATTAATGTGATCAGCCTCAACCCCACCTCTATTTTTAAGAAGCTTGACTCTGTCGAAATATTTTGGAGAAGGAATTTTGGTGGAAAAGAGTTGTACCATTGTTTTTATCAAAATGACAATTTACAGATCTCACATATTGCCAGTCAATAAATAGATCAAATCCTAACTTGTATTAATAACCTGATAAGCTGTGACATATCATAAGAAACTGAGGGTATCTACTTATAAATGTTTCAGTTATGCCTTCTAAAAAGAACTTAGCTGTAAGAAACCTGTAACATTTGGTTATTGTTTCGAATATAGTATTTTCCATTTTTATCGTGTTTAACATGTATAATGTATGTGTAATTTTGTTACAACCCTACGGTCCTGGACTATGTAACAGGAAGAAGAAGAAAAAATTTGAATATTTTTTTCAATTTAATTACTTCTCTGCTAATACGCCGCATGAAAACCCATGAATATATTGTTCATCTAAAACATTTCCAACAACATTCATATACTTTGTTTGTACGATTATTTAGAATATTATACTCTATTTCTTCTATCACATATCTCTTTAATTACTTCAGGATAATGTAGCTGTACACTTCAACTGATTCCAAACTTATAATAAGCATTCTAACAGATTTACCCAGATCTGACAATCAAATGTGTTTGAAACATAGTCGAGGAGATGAATGGAAAAATTAATGTATATACTAATTCACTGTGGATGTATTAAAAGATTATGCTCACATAAAACCAAGAGGGCAAAAGTGTCAAACATAATGCATGATCTGACATGAGGTCATTTTTCCCTTTATTTCCAAAGACATTTAGACAGCAGTCACTCAAGAATACGATAATATGACAAATATATTCTGTCTAATTAAACTAAGGGCGACACGTTCTCGAAACGTTCATTTCATATCTGTATCATTTTTCGGACACACTTTAATATAATATTTTGGTATGCAATTCTATATCGTGACTCGACATTTCATTCCCAAATCACTATACAGATTCCAAACACACAGTATGTATAATTATGCCTGTCTCTGATTACTAAATACTTGTAGCAAGAATATCCCAAGAAAACTTTAAGACTTTTCCGACGTAATGTCATCTCGAAACGGTTCGGTATGACAACTGTACCAGCCATTTTTTTAATTGCTCGGTCTGAGAACTATGTGTCCAAAGTTGATTCCACATAATCCAAACTGTAATCACTTAAATCATATAAATACACTACTCTTGCTGTACAGTTATAGATATGAAAGAATATACAATTGGAAGCAAATGTTCATATCGATTGGGATGCTGAATTTAATTAATTCCCCAGAAATGCGGTTCATATTAGTACAAATTTTAAGTTTGTAAACACTAGGATGCCAGAAATTCTCTTTGACATAAACTGTTTTGCGTTTATTGTAACAATGTGGAAATTCAATGATATACTGAAAATCAATTTCGTGCTCTAGTTTGGAATCCACATAAATGCCAGGCTCCGTATTTGTAGAATATCCGGTGATAATGTAGCGGACTGAAAGTAGGGCATAGAAACATCGTTAAACGTTAAACACAAAAATGATCTGAGGCGATAACATGGCAGGTAGAATGTATGCAGCCAGGTTAAATACTGCGACGAACAGCACCAGTGGCCACTTAAGAAGAGGTGAATAATGATGTATTTGACTTGAACTGTATGTGAAAGATGGACACAGAAGTGAAGCGAGAAAATAATACATGTCCCTGTGCAATTCGGCAAGAACTCCAACCCAAAAAGACAACAAAAACATTTTAATCACTCGACGCACTTGTACCAACTATTTCACGGGCGCTTCAATCTGCATTGATTATTGCTTTGAACGTTCGTTTGGTACACCAGTGGAAAACGGGATTAATTACTTAAGCGCTTCCGCCTAAAATGTGAGAAACCCTAGCACTCAGTGTGCAGCGGTTCTCGCTACGGAGGAAAAAGGTAAAAGCCCGCTGCGCTAGGGATGTATTGTTGCGTCAAAGGAGTAATACGCTTCAACGGATCTGGCGAGTAATTGTCCATTTTCTGACATGTATTTATTTAATTCTTCTTGAACTCGTTGAAATTCATCTTCATCGATTTTGGTGTCCTGCAATGCCCGAGAAAACTCAAACGAGAGAGGTAAAGCTCTGTTTTGGTCTAAAATGCAAAGCAGATCATTCTTACAAGCCTTTTTTACCAATCTCGCATATGAACATAAGGAACTAGCAGACAGCGAAATGAGCCTGAGTTCCAATAACGCCCTTTAAGATAGTTGCATATTTTATATTTAACAAAACATGGCGATACTCGGCCTCGTTTCACACGTCGGGCCCAAAGACATGTTTTGCAGGCACAAGGCATAGGAGCCACTTGTTGCATTATTTGTTATCAGAATGAGCACAATGCCTACAGTAAGCCTATTCCTGAAACATGTTGCTCCCAAATTGCAAAAGGATTGTCGTTCAGTACGCTTGAAACAACAAATAAATTATAAGATTTGTCTGATTCTACATTGCTTTATTTAAACAAAGCAACATTGCTGCTAGCATCTGCTAAAAGCGCCTTGCTGCTTTAAGAAGATTACGTTAAAGTGTAACGTGCATTAAAACCAAACACGATATAGCGTGTATCCAATGATGTGTTTGTGCTGATGAAATAGTTAAAAAGTGACTCCTTGGAGAGTGGGTGCATTTTTTAAGGTTTGGCCAAATTCAATTAAACAAGAACCTAAATAAGCAGAGCTAATGAGCACAGAAGTCTTGATAAAAGAAAATTCCATTCAATACCAAGAACTACCAGAAAAATAAATTCAATTTCATAAACCTTTGTAGACAGGTGGTCGTGTTGATAGTTTGCGACTCAAGCTTGACTGGACGGCTCGCCTCCCGATCGGTCAAAGCTTGATGTTGTAATACCCAGGCCCGAGAACAAGCTCATGCCGAAAAAGCTAATATTAATAATTAGAGACATATATTTTTATGTGCACCCAAAATCGCTAGGAACAGAGGCCGTTACTCTAATATACTCAAACTCGCGAAAAACATCTTTAACAAATTCATGGGCGCTCGTTTGCTGTCTTCAGATAACTCGACCCTAACTGACTTTGCCAACATTTCGTATATGTTTTGCGCGGCGCTGTGGTGTTTCTGCTTGTCACAGAGGGATTGTCGTTTTGATTTACCCAATGATACACCCAACAACGAATACCCACATGTTACTATCTCAGCCAAGATTGCAGCTAACGACAGCGTAAAAACCGGTGGAGCAGATAAGGCCACACACCGTATCAAGGCCATCAGTCACCTACATTGTGCTTGTTTTCAGCGAACCGTTAAAGAGATGGCGGCTAATGGAAGTCAGCTTTGCAGCTGACCGCATCGAAGAAATTATGGAGTGTAGCTGCAACACGTCTTGCAGTAGTTCCGTATTGATGAGGTGACACAATCATGTCCATGTCACATAAGCCATACCAGCGAAACCAACATACAATCGTAGGACCAGCCGTTATCATTGCAAACCTGGCCCAAGCGTTGCACATAAGTACAGAAAACCACACTCTAGCCGCCCACTCGTTCCAAAGGTCAATATTTCTGATTACACAGATATTAACAGTTTGATCATCAGGAAAACTTCCCTAGCACATATCCGGTTCCATTCTCGCCTATCTGGTATTGTGAACAACGTGGAATTGTCTCGGTCATCGTTGGAGGCCTTTATAGCGGTATCATGGGCCTCTACTGGTAGGGACACCTGGTTAATGGGTGACCTGCATCTTAGTTGGGAAAAGCCCATCGTTGATAGTGATCCTGGACGGGATGTCGAAACACAGGCTGCCAGTCATGATGTTGCAGATATGCAGGCACGCATTGTCTATGTTATTCGCGTAAGATTTTGTTTTCGCCTATTCGCTAGTTTGAGGCTCAGCCAGAAAGCTGATGCAGTTGCCGGCCATGGGTAGTTGTCTGGTCACCATAGAGGCAGTATCGCTGATAGAAGCCAAGCTCGTTTGATACGCAAATATCGTCGAAGGGCTGCAATGTAGTTTGGCATAGGCGCTCTGTGCGTTCGTACCGTTTGTAAAACGGCTTAGCTCCCCAAAGACAAGTAAATCTCTATAGCACTGGCAGGCAGTGAGTTTGCCAGTCATTATGTCCCAAAACGTTGCAGTACGACTGGTTCCAGTACCGTCTGCGTAGCATTTGGTAGACCGCTTCGGAGGTGCTAACATGCTAACCAAAGCCTGTGACAATTCAATCGTCTATTATCAGGTTACTATGGACTGTATCACCAGACATTCCTACAAACCCGCTTACAATGTGCCGTGGACTGCTGAGATCTAACCGTGAGCTCATGAATGCGACCACAATAAAATTTGCGCTAGGATCTGGTCATATTCAGATTACGGTGCAACTACTTGCAGACAACA
Source organism: Sinohyriopsis cumingii (assembly GCA_028554795.2). Lineage (NCBI taxonomy): Eukaryota > Metazoa > Mollusca > Bivalvia > Unionida > Unionidae > Sinohyriopsis > Sinohyriopsis cumingii. Next base: position 21,125,353 of record CM068828.1, on the reverse strand, counting down.
GATATGTCGTTCAGCAGTGTCTTTGCTTGCCATCCAGGTCGTTTTCAGTAATATAGAGCTGGTCCTGATGAAGAAAGAATTTCTGGGGTTATCAGTTCTTTAAGCCTCTATGGACGCTGGTATGAACAAATGTCAAACTTCCGATCCAATGTCATGCATGTGAAGACCTTTGCTGTATCGGTATGAATCGAAGGTGTTTTTGTTAAGCTTCAAGGTTTGGTGCGCGTCAACTGGTTATGGCTTAAACCTCGACGACAACATACTGCTGTACTAAGGGAAAGATTAATTATTATCGCACGAACGTCTGGGACCGGTAAACTTTAAAACACAAACTTTCGCCTCGTTGGGAGACAAATAATATAAACCCTCGACTGGGATTTCCTTGTCTCGGCCCAAACCCCAATATAGATTCTATATATCCTTACGTCAATGAAATACCAACATATATTCCTGTCGGCATACTGATCTAAGGTGATTTGTCTAGTATATTCTCAAATCGAATCATATGTTTTAATACGAAATGTGATTCTGGAGCACTGTAATTCCACCGAATAATTAAATTGAATAAATGAATCAATCCCCTCAGTATAACTCTTCCAAGAATGATTGTACTACTAAGAATGCTTCATTCTAAATATTAATTTTCTTATATAGAATTCTATTAGGCAACAGAGAGAATGCGATAGGAGATTTAAAATGAATCAGCTTTGTAATTTGAAAACACACTATCATTAATAATACAGCTATTTTATACACCGAAGTATCATAAAATAGGTCAGCTTGACCTTTCATAACGCAGGTTTCAGAAGAAGGTCACGTGATGTTTACTTGAATTACAGCATACATCATCCTTGGAACTTTATGAATGGAGCTATATACTACACAAGAACGACTAATCTATAAAGTACTACGATAATTGTAGAGTATTAGTGTTTAAATTGTTATTGACGAAAAAACCTTTACGAATGATAATACATATCGGACAGAGAAACATAACAATATCAAGACGTACTCCATAATGGTTTCTCTATTTCAGGAAATTCTCAAGGCTTCCACTTCCGCCACCACGCATACACCAAGTTCTCCCCAGAACATAAATGTGTGTTTGTGTTTTCATTGTTTATATAGTTTCTTTTTCTATAATGAATAACTTGTTGATTGTAATCTCTAAGTCGCCAATATGTCATTACACCAGTTATATTTTATTTTTCAAATTATCAAACGTTACATTGTTTCTTGTATATAGTGCATGTCCCCGTCTTCACACACACAGACACACCCACACATAATAGAGAAGTATTCCAAATCATCGCCGGGAGGCACACGGAATAAAACTATTAGTAAAAATAACCGACCGGAAGAACATGTATGTTTAGCAGATTCAAATATATATTAATATATCGCATATTTGCTAAATCTGATACGACTCAAGCATGTACCACACAAAATACTGTACATCGGTATTCAAAGTGGAATAAAAGGCTTCTTCCATTATCCTTGTATTACCTAAATTTGAATACATTTCTTGCTGGTATACTGATCTAGTATATTCTCAGATCGTGCGTGATAACCAGCCTGAAATCTCCGGCTATTTTTATTAAAACACGATATCATGATTCAAGAACAGTTCACATTTCTTCCGGATTTTTCATTTTTTAGAAAATCACAAACTTGATCCCATAAATGATATGTTCAGAAACAATAATAATCTAGAAATCTATCTAACAAATGTAACAAAATGTGAATAGAGGACAATATACTTTTTGCCATTTTATGACATTGAAATTTATTTTTTAATACAATTTTGCTCAGTAATTATGAACAAATAACTTGTGGAAGACGCACTAAACGTACTAGGCAAGCTTGCATGCGTTTGTATAAGGTAGAGACTATCGCAAAATTTATAAATAAATAATGAAATAAATAATATATATATATATATATATATATATATATATATATATATATATATATATATATATATATATATATATAGTATATTCGCTGCACCAATAATATATGATATACCACAAGATGTATACATTTTTTATTAAAAGGAAACAAGGCATTTATAAAGCGAGTGCTATATCATTGATGCAGCGTATATACTATACGTATATTTTATTTATATCACATTCCAATACATATATTTGCCCTTTGAACGGAGTTCAGATTTACTACAGGTAGCTGGGTATTGACCGAGTGAATGAACTCATCATCTCGCTGCCGAGTATGTCCGCTACAAAATGTAGTTCTTTTCCTTTTGCGGCTATTCACAATCATCCTTGGATATTGATAAGGTGATTGTTGTTTTTTTCTTTTGAGTTCTTATTTTTCTTCCCATTGATTAAATCAATATAACAAACACTTATGGTTTAAGCATGAAATACAGTTATAATGAAGAAAGTAGAGCGCAATAAACAATTTGTTACCTACGCCATTCACATGAACGCTCAGTAATTCAATATCGTCGCATGGAAACTAATGTGGAATAGAAACTAAGCGAAATGACTAACCAACAAGAGGTTTATAAAAATATATTAATATACTGACAGTTCGTCTAAGTCATTATTCTGCTTTAATAACAGTACTACCAACCATAAAACTCTCTCTCTCTCTCTCTCTCTCTCTCTCTTTTATACCTCTCTGTCTCTCTCTGTCTCTCTGTCTCTCTCGCTCTCTCTCTCTCTCTCAACCTTTGGTTGGTTTAACTTAACTTTTTCCATCAATCAAAAGTTAAGAGACATTGTTGGATGTCAGAAGCGTCTTTTCATAGATTTTCGCCTGTATCTTGCTACGACGGTCCAGAGAGAGAGAGAGAGAGAGAGAGAGAGAGAGAGGCGGTATTTTCATATTTAATTAATAATTGTTTAGACCTTTATAATATGTTTAAGAAACGACAATGCCAACAAAACAATACATCACAGTATGTCTACAACGTAACCGAGAAATGTACTCTATAATGTCGACAGAGTTTGCAGCTTCGTATTCATTGATTATATGAACACGGTAGATAAATCCCAAGAAAATGCATACATACCGTTATGACAAACCATAACCATATTCTTGCAAGTTACTCGGTGTAAGTTCAATTTTAAGGTTCACAACATATTCTTTTTCTTTCTCACTGCAGATTTTTGCGTAGTTTTTTCCTGTTATGCATGAGAAATAATAATAATAATTATATATATATATATATATATATATATATATATATATATATATATATATATATATATATATATATATATATATATATATATGACTGCAATAATTGAGGGTTCGAAGATTCTATAATTGCAATACACGTAACTGAGATTGTAAGATATATATATATATATATATATATATATATATATATATATATATATATATATATATATATATATATATATATATATATATATATATATTTCCCGTTCTTCAATAAATATTCGTTAGGTATGGGAGCAAAGTAGAACATATATAAAGTGAGGATACGACAAGATAATTACAAAAGGTGTTTACTGTAAAAATAAATCAGTATTGCTTTCGACAGCGCTGCTACCTTTTGAGGACTTTGAAGATGCCGAAATCAATCGAAATTTGATATTTCGATGGAACACATATCTTGTGTGCTTACGTTGCGGTAGACAATCTGTAGATATGGCATAACTATAAAAAAATATTTATACAGACATTTTTATTTGTCGCTAATGTGGGAGCCAAAATAGGCGTTTAACGAACCATGCCTTTGTGTGAATTGAGGTTCTAATGGTGTATTCCAGTAGCTGCAGCTGGGATGCATTATACTGATGTATGTGAACATCACACGAATGTCAAACTTACAAAACGTGGCATTCCTGGAGAAATTACTAAAAAGACATTCAGGGAAAAGTTGTTTGCAGTACAGATAATCACAACTGTATGGTCCATCTTTATGCATCATGCGCATAAAAACTGCCGTTTAGATTATAATTTCAGATTCCTTCACTTCGCATGATTTTGAGGGTGACGGTTTAGTTGTATACAAAGAGTAGCTTCACGCTGACAGGACTTGTCTTGCATGTCTAGTAATTTCTGCCTTGGACTTTATACATATAGTCACAGATGATGTGTATGGTATTATCTGTCAGCAGCATTTTATTCTACTGCCCAGTCCAGCTACATCAGCGAAACGAAGGATGATCGTACTTGACTTTACTGAAAACTACAGCTTCATCATCCAATAGGTTCTGCAAGGTCACCATTGGACAGGTTACAATCTACACTGCATCCATTTTTCTTTTATTATAAAATGAATGCCAAGTTACAATGCTGAAATGTTGCATTATTCGGATTGCCTCAAGCATGACACTTCCACTGCATATTCATTTATTTCACCCCAGAACCCAATCTTAGGACCATCCATGTGGAAGATCACATATTTCAGTGATATGACAACTAATCAATCTAAAATCCATTAAAGAACTTGACAGACATGACCACGGACTTGAAGAAGCCTGGCATTAATTTGACAGAGGCCATAGGAAACGAACACGAGATGGCATCGGTGAAGCACTTAGTTGCTAGAGCCAGCTTGCAAGCAACAATAGAATACCACATTGTGACGCCAACTCAAATGTTCAACTTGCAGCTAAAACATTCATGGAGCTAAAAGTACCTGCAGAAGATATTGCAAGCAGTGCAACAAATGTTCATTTGTAATAGAGCTTTGCTTATGTTATTATATTCTATTCATGTATTAGTTTAAACATTTTAATAACGGCAATTTCAGTCAAGCATTATATTTATATGTTGACAAGGATTGCTGAAGAACCGGAAAGTGAGAGAAAGAAAGAGAAAGCGTTTAGAGCTTTTTAAGATAAATGAATATGGCTTGCCATTATATACTGACACAAGGAAAGTGTTGCATTGTATGTTTAGTTCATACCTTCAAGGTAAAAGTCGAAGATCCAATTTTAAAGTTTTATTAGTGTATGCTTAATATCATAAAAGCTGTTTGAGGTACAGGAATACTATGGCACATGAATACACCATGTTTCAGGAATAAACCATGGTTCACTTATGTTTATTTGTTTGATGTCATCTCTTATATCACCGGTCTGTCAAGGTTTCATCTTTTCGGTCATCCACTTAACCGTTCACTTCATCATCATATAAAACGGTTCATGAGCTCAGCTAGTGTAGACCTAGTAACAGCTCTCAATACTTTGTTATGTAATTCTTGCAATAAAGTCATATGTAGATGACGTTACCAATTTAATATGCTTCAATATTACATAAAAAACCTTTGTCCAAATCTTCACTTTTGTAAGAAATATGCTTGTAATTACTAAGCGCAATAATTTGTTGAGGCATGTTTTGTTGGTAGAATACAGGGGATGTGGATGAGGGTTTAGGTATCATTAAGAAAGGTGAAAAATATCTAATATTCTTGTATTTTCAAGAGAAAATGTGACCTGTTGAATAATTTTACCTACAAAATGTATTTTACTGATTTTTATAATCTTGTACCTAAATCTGAAGTTACAAACATAAAGGAAACAAATCGAACATTGTAAGTAATTAGACTCCTAAAACCTTGTTTTATTTATTTATGACATGCCTTTCAGAATGGAGAATGATCTCTATGACTTCTGTTTTGAAGTGGGTGGTTTTATGAACACGTGACCAGTTACATTCAAACATGAAGAGCTGTCATATTTTAGTCGTACAGTGGTACAGTTTAATTTACAGTTTCATTTTTAGTTGTACAGTTTTGGCTCCCTTTCAGTAATTTCTTTAATGTTAAATAATGTTTAATTGTGTTTGCATTTTGTTGCTGTTAATACTCTCATATTCATTATTGTAAAAGTATCGCATGGTTTGCATGGATATGGATATAACAAATTTACGGTTAGAAGGAAGTGAATTAACATAATAAAGCACAAAAGCAGTACCGTAACAAGGTTATAACAAAGTATGGATACAGTAATGTATTTGGGGCTTCCTCTGAGGTTTGCTATAGAGATAGTTTACAGTATATACAATAAAAACTGGACATAATAGCAATAAGTACTAAAATAGATGATCTTCAGTGACATGTTCATGTGAAACGCAAGAAGGTCATTTGCTGACATATATAATGTTAAAGTACAAATGATCAACAATCATGTTTCTTATTCCAGTCATATCAGCATTACGTCAATTCTCCACATCTGTACAGTTTTTTGTCATGGTGCACAAATCTATGTGTTTAGGATCTATAAATATTTGTTTATCTACAGCTTCTTTAATCTATTCAACTTTTTATTTACAATTTTAGTTTGAAAGCTATGTAGATCAGTACATTAAATTACGAATCCAGATATATATTCATCCTTAGGATCATACTACTGATTACATGACCGTCTAAAACATCACTAAATTCTATGAGAGACAGAACACTTTTGATTTCGAGACATTATCATATAAAGTGACCAGATTTAAAAGCAAGTTATAGGAATGCAGTTACCTCATATGAGATGAAAAACATTTCGATGAAGCGCTTACAATGAAAATCTTTGAAACTGTTATATTAAGGACGATTTGAGCCATTCAGACATAAATTAAGTATATACCTCAATAAATGGAGAAAAATGTTTATCGAAATCACAAGACATAATTTAAAAATGCCAGTTTATGCAGGCTGGTAGATGCATTAGGAATAACTCATTTGTATTGTGGAAACAGCTACATGTCAAATAATAAGCACACAATAATGTCAGTATTTCTGCAAATAAATTCTAATAATATAATTTGAAATAAAATCTTTCAAATCTTTTTTAAAAGTCTATTTTTTTACTCTTCTGATATGAGTCAGTATGTTTTACTTAAAACCTTAAAAAAATTCACATGAAGATGCTACTCTTTTATTTAGATCTGATAACCATTCTCACACACACACACACACACAAATACACATACATATATATATATATATATATATATATATATATATATATATATATATATATATATATATATATATATATATATATGTCACTAGAAGTTCGCGGTATTACAGGTATACCGGCTTACCGCGATTTTTTTTCTGGTGGTACATACCACGGTACTTTTCACTATCTTCAGTACTTCTATACACGTGAAAGTGTATCTGCAATCAGATTATTTTTTTCCTAATGTCAATGTTTTATTTCTGCAAAATCAAATTCTGATTCAGTAATCTCTGATTGTTGCTTTTTATTTTGGTAATAACCTAAGAGATTTGTAATCAATGAATGCAAAAATCGGAAAAGGAGCTAGACTGTTTTGCACTACTAAGTTATGAAAAGTAGATATCAAAGCCGAACATTCTTCTTGACTTAAACATTTATCTGGTGCTTGTTTAATTTCTTAGAAAAATATCACATTGGATGATCCACGCCATTTTTTTTTTTTTTTTTTTTTTTTTTTTTTTGTCTTCTTCACTCAACAAAATTTGTCATTGTATACTTGACAGGGAATATTGAGCTGACAGCTTAGTTGACAGCCAAAACAATGTTCTCTGGTTACGTTGTGATTTTTTTCAGTCAAGTGGTAAGTAAAACGAGAGAAAGTGTTGTTTTTGTTTTTGTCAACTTGACACGGCGACAGTATCTTTCTTTTCTTCTCTGCAATTTGGAGCTGGAACATGCGACTGCGATTGATCTGGATGTAAAACATCATCCTCTTCGCCTATGTCCATGACATTGTTTGTCATATATTCTCCTCATCTCAACTTGTAGTTTGCGTCTTTGACTCCTTTTATGGATGGATAATAGCATCGTTTTCGCATATATGCATGGTTTTGTATGTTCCGTGCTTTAATATTCTGGGAACACTTTGTTTAGGCCGCTGTCTTCATAAGTATTATCAAATTATTTGGAATTCAATATTACGTTTGATGTATTCTTGATGGTCGCATAGCAAAATAAGGTTCCACGTGGAGTAGACCTTATTGTATGGGTTGGAAATGTATTTCAACCTTGCCATGAATGGAGTGAAATCAAGTCCACACAAAGCATAAGTATGGATACTGATGGTTCTTAATTGAACCGTGGACTCAAACAGAATCAAAATCTCTAATAATTGTTACGAGCAAAGCTAGATTGAAACATTATGGTACAAACTGTTGACTGTCTCGGGAGACTTCGATCTTAAACGTGTTGCAGTGATGGAACTGGCGATGATTTTGACCAATACCTCCAGCGAGAGCAATAGGGCAGATGATGCCAGTAAAAAAGTAGTAGGCAATTGACATTGAAAATTATGATTTCCGATCTTGAATGAGAGTTCTGAGGCATTGGTGATGTGCCAGGTAAAAACGGCTTGTGAGTTCATAGATGACATCGCTCATTTCGTACACGAACGGTGTTGGTTCAGAAGACAAAGCGGCATCGTTGTACTACATCGCTAATGCTGCAGGTTATAGTATCACACTGGCCGCACGGTAAATGCATCACATTCGACCTCGTTCAAATCGAAATCGATGTGTCCATTACACTGTGGTACCCGTCTAGCGACCAATACCGTTCTTTGTGCTGATATTTTCTTCTCGACTGTGACACCAGAAAAGATATATAATGGCTTCTGGTTTCAAGTTCAGAAACCCATTCACTACCTGAAGAAATCCCTCGATTTGAGTCGTCCGTCCATTTGTATTGTTATGTCGTAGGCAAGTGACAAATTCTGTGGCAATTTATGCGATCCGTTAGCACGATCGAGAGCTTGAAACAATGTAATGCTCACCTAGGTTCCTATCAAGGTGTGTTCTTGACGATATTGAAGACATATCTTGTTGCAGCAAAAGTATATATCAAGGAAACATCTGTTTTCCGTTACAGTGATGGGACAACACGGGATCGTACAAGTTTTAGTAGAAGAACTATACATTTCAACAAATCTTTGCACCAGCGAATGTATTCAACTTAGAGTGTCTTGCCAATATTTCCTGATGACCTGATGAGCATATTTATACACCAAAAAAAACAAGGAACACAATCGACATATTTAATTTGTTCTATTTGGTATTCCTCCGCTTTGTCCGTCCTGTTTTACCGATCGCGTGGATTATATGGTTTGATGTCCATCACAATGAAATCTTCGAGGATGAATGCGAATTCTGAATCTGATTTTAAAGGCCGATCGCAGTTTTGTTCCACATTTATACAACTTAGTATCCTTGACTTTCAAAGCTATGACTTTCTTTTTAAGTTTTGTAACGTTTAGCACTTCTAAGTTCGAGTCTGTCAACGGATTTTTCAGGTCTCGGTGAGGATAGGAGGTGGGATTGTATCCACTGGTCTTGCGTTTTACACAAGTAATATAACCAACACAAAACTTTCGCTGATGACAGATCGATATAACTGCGGTGGTATGATGGCTACATTTCTCTCGGACAGCAACTTTTTCAGTACACAAATCCACAAGCTTTGGCGATGGCAGAATTTTACTTCAAGGGATTGACACTTCCTTGAACCAGAGATAACTGACGAAATATTGCAATGTAGTTAAATGTCCGGATAGAATAGACAATATTTCAAGATTTCTTTCCAAACATTTTAGTTATTCTGCACAATCACAACAAAGACATATGTCATAACTCTTGGAGTCATTACGTTATACTTTCCCACTTTCATGTTAATGATTTTGACTCCTTTACGTATGTGAATTCGAGTCTTCTGAGAACTTTCCAAGAAAAACGTACAGCAGTCGACAACACGTTGATTTGGCTACAAAACAAGCATCTGATTTTCCTGGATAAAGGAATGACCTGTATGAATCGGTGCCAACATGGTCTCCACAAGTGCAGAACACTGTAAATGATTATTCCGCACTTCAAATTGATTGATGTGAAGTCGATCAAATAGTAGTTGACTGATAAATAGTCTTTTGCAACTAGAACATTGTTGATTCCTGTCGTATCGGTCAGGACAACAAGGTCTGGACGATAAAGAACACAAGGCTAATCATAATGAAAATGATTTTACAATTGTTAAATCCTTGGTCACGTTTGTCACATTAATATGTTTATCGTCTGAGAGATTATCTCATACTAGTAATATCATCGAACTGATTTTCGTTATGATAAAGATGAAGTTACATCCCGTTTGGATAATTATTGCCTTGACAAAAAGGATATCTCGACAAAAGAATTGAAAGTACACCGTCAACTTAAATCGTTGGTGGGACATAGCTTACGTGTTTGGCTCTTTTGTGCATTTAAGGAACATTTACACAATATATGTTTCGAAATTACTGATTGTGCTACAAGGGTACCTGTTTCTCTTCGCTTCCTGGCCCTCTATGATTGTCCAATGCTTTTATATAGTTGTTTCCATTTGGTGTATATGGTATATTGTTTTCTTTTGTGAGCCAAAACATTTTGAGACAGATGAATACACATATCGAGATATTTGATAGAGCTCTAGACACACGGGCAATACATATCACCGGCCACACAAAACCAAGCTCTCTCAAGTGTAACTGCAAAGCAGGCAAAATAAATCCAGAGATGTGCTATGTCAGACTGGTTTCTTCTAACTTTGTCGAACGCCCACAATCCGCCCCAGTTGAATCAATTATAACAGCGTAATGTGATTGCAAATGAAACCCCTGCACGTACCAACCAGAGTGGTTCATTCGTCAATCCACATGCTATTCCACAAAAAGATCTCCATGTAGCGTATCCTTGCGCTAGTGATTGCAACACTTGCCATGTTTCCAGGATAGAAAATAAAAATTTCCAAGAAGGCCATGAATTAGAATGTTCCTGCTGCCACCACACACTTCGTTAGAACTGTACCCAGCACGCATATTGTACTGTACAGTATAGTAATATTACCTACCTTAGACAGTTCTCCAAATTAGAGCTGATGAAACTTAAATTTAAACGTATAAAATATATTAATTATTTATTCATAATACAGCCATCGATTAAATATGATAATATAGTACTAATATATAATGATTTTATGTTTATATTTTCTCATGCGTTGAACTTGTTTACTAAGGGTGGACAGGTCATTCCATTGCCCTCATCAACATATCCATTTTAATGCGAGGTATGGGAGAAACAAAAGCACGTGGCTGGAGACGCTCGTTGCGCCATAGTTCCAATAAATAACAGTTATAACTTTTTTCTTGATCTTCTTCCTTTTAGGAGTGGCATATATAGCTAGATTCTACTTAGACAATTATTTAGATTTTCACAAAAGAATTCAAAAGCTGCTGACCTTAATACAGAGTGAGAAGCAATGATAGTACCTGATGAATTCTGTGTTTTGAATCTGCTAACTAAATTGCAAGGGTTCAGAGCTAGAAAAATAATTTATGTCGGTGTTTGTAACAAGGGAAAGGAAACCCCAGTCGAGGGGTTAAATTATTTGTCTCCCCACCTGACAGAGCCTCATGGGGAGACAATTAACCTAACCCTTTGACCGGGAATTCCTTTTCTCGGTCCAAACCCAAACAGATTATATTAGCCACAAAGGCATATGACACAAAGGTCAAGGCGTCTCTCTATATACAGTGCACAAATCAGAATATAATTCGCTTAGGGGGAGTTTTACATCTTCCACTCAGAATACAGCGGATGCGTGTCGTCTTTGTCGTGCTCTCACTCTCTCTCTCTCTCTCTCTCTCTCTCTCTATATATATATATATATATATATATATATATATAAGTAGTTAAGTGGGATACTATAGGGACAATGGGACTTAGCATTAAAAAGACCCCTGGGACACTTTAGGGACAATGGAAATTTAACATGGAGAAAAATCGTGGGTCACTTTAGGGACACTGGGAATTTAACATAGAGTTTGGGTCTGTCTAGGGACAAGGGAAATTAACATGGGAATAGAGTTTGGGTTTGTCTAGGGACAAGGGGAATTGAATATGGGATTTTTTCTTAAAGTTTTTTTTAAATTTAAATTTAAATTTAAATTTAGAAAAGGGGTAAGCAATGGAAAGGCTATCTCTTTTCGAGAAATATGGCTGGCCCTGAAAAGGGCCTTTGGGTTTATGTTAATATTAATATTAACATAGATGGCATCTGTCACATCTTCTTCTTCTTCCTCTTCTTAAACTCCTTCTAACTACCGGTCCATACACAAGTACCCTCTTGAGACATCCTTGTCTTTCTATGTAAACTCTCCTCATCCATTGACTAGTATCTGTCCTATCAACAACAGTCCACTTGGACCTGACATACATGAGCATGTCCGTCCTAAACATCATGGAAGACACAAGGGTGGATGACTCAACTGTGGTCCACATCTTGAAGCGACGAGAATAGGTGAATCAATGCAGTGAACTGTGCTTATTTATAGGTACAGGAAGGATTGAAACGGATTGAATTCATTCACCAATCCGAACACGCGTTACAAAATTCAGTCAGCTCGCATCCAATCCGAAGAGAACAGTCTGTGACGTCACGTGGTCTATATAGATTCGTTAGCGCTTGTGTGCAGTCAATCTATGCGACAGTGATTCAACATGACGGAAACTCAGAAAACGATCCATTGGGGTGCACCAGCAGGGGAGACTGCCCAAGGGAACCCGGACTTACTTTCAGAAGAGGTACACTGGGATTTTGTGGATTTTCTTACCTCGCAAGAATTTGTTCCAGAACCTTCGTTACCTTCTTCATTACCGCAAGTGGAGAATTTTAGACAGAGACAGAAAGAAGAATTGGAGAAATTTATGCAACGACAAAAGGAAGCGGAACAAGCTTTTCTCCTACAGCAACAGCAACAGCAACAAGAAGAGGTAAGAAAAAAACAACAGCAACAACAGCAAGAAGAAGTAGCAGCAAAGAAACAAGAGGGTGAAAATCAAACGGCTACGGTACTGTTGGACATTTTAGCGGAGTTAAGAAGTCTGAAACAAATGTATCAGACTTCTTTATCACGACCGAAGAGAATACGACCTTCCCGAGCTAAACACGCCAACCCTGTGACTAAGCCTGTCGTACCACCCTTAGTGATTTCAACCCAATCATCAGAAGTAGGCCTTGGCCGTGGCAAAGGCTTAAGGCAGTTAAAGTTGATTGGTTAAACTCACTCCTACACCAAAATAAAAAGGCCCTTTTCAGGGCCACCCACATTTCTCGAAAAGAAATACAATTTCAATTTGCCAATAACTCAAAAATAAACCCCACCCATTTTACCCTTATAGTACGTGTCTGTGTATGAGTGCGTGAGTGTAGCTTCTTATTTTAAAATCAAAACTCAAAGACACTTACCTTATATCATTCATGTATTCTTTTATCCATTTTTTTACAATCCAATTCACAATTCACCACAGAACACGTTAATTAAAAGTTCATTGACTTCTTCTTTCTCCTTGTTTAGTCTCTCTGTTTTTTGAATTTCTTCACCGTTTTTACCTCATTTTCTTCCCTTCTTCTTTTCTTCTCCTGTTTCTTTGCTTCTTTTAAATAGAATTGTCTTCTTTCTTCCTCTTCTTCCTCTGAAAAATCCCTCTCTTCTTCCGAAGAATCCCTCTCTTCTTTTGAAGAATCCTTCTTTTCTTCTGACTCCTCTTGTTTCTTTTTTGGGCAATCTGGAGACCAATGTCCTTTTTCTTTACAATAATAACAGGTATCTTGACTTTTGTCTCTTTTAGTCCCTGTTTTTGTTCTTTTTTGACGGTCTGGACACTCTGAAGACCAATGCCCTTTCTTCTGACAGATATAGCAAGTATCTTGACTTTTATCTCGAAAGGAAGGAGAGTAGTCCGTCGGCTGGTCTGAAGAGAATTTTCTAATGACCCCTCGCAAAGCTCTGACGAAACGTTCCATCTGGGTAGTCTCTTCCATCGTTGTGCTCAGCTTGAGAGTGAAATGAATAGTGAAAGGACAAGACACACACCCTTTTTATATACGCTGGTTTGCCAAGACTATAAATTAGTCTGTGGTGTTTAAACTTGAGTCATTTGACGTTTTGCACTCAAGATGAAACGATCCCATTCATTCGAGAAGAAAGAAGAAGAAGAAAGTAAGAGGCAGAAACGTGATCTATCGCCTCGTACCAGGGCTGAAATCTTGGCACAAATTCATGCCAGTGATTTTGAAGAGGACATGAGTGAACCAGAATCCGAACCCTCTAAACCAAGTTCACCACCCTTAGTCAACCCTGAAAAGTACTATTCCATTCGAGAGACGGAAAAGCGCTCCTCTAGAAAATTTAGAACCACGGCTTACACCTACACGGTGAAGTTTAAAGATTTCAAGGCTGACGTACCCCTGGAGAAAGCAGAAGGGTTTATCACCGAGATGTGGGATTCTTTGCTCACCTCACTCAAGCGACAATGTCAACCCAAAGAAGACGATCGCTTGACACTATCCATAGATCACGACGGTTTGAAATCCCCTGTTTGGATCGAGTTTAGCAGACCTGCAGAACTAACCCCTTCCAAAGTCATGGACAAGATTCAACACGTACAACAATCTAATGACCAGTTTGACATCACCGATGGTAAAGCCACACTGAAAATGGCTCACGTCTCTCTTCCTCAAGGGACAGGACGCAAAAAGATGTTATTGGTGGACGACCTTCGCAACATTAAGCGTAGTCTTGTCCGAATTAACAACCCTCAAGACCAGATGTGCTTTGCCCGTGCCATCGTGGTGGGACGAACCTATGCCAACAAGAACGACACGGTAGAATGGAAAAGAACCTGGGAGAACATTCGAAAATCGAACCGAACCAAACAACGAAACGAAGCAGAACTCCTGTTGCAACAAGCTGGCCTGTCCAAAGACACACCCTGTGGCATTCCTGAGATGCAAAAATTGCAAGATGCCCTAGCTCCACGCTACACCTTGAAAGTGCACCCTCAAGAAATGCGCGGGTCTCTGTTGTTTCGAGGCCAAGACTTTAAGGACGGAAAATACATTCATGTCTATCATCACGATGACCATTTCGATACCATTACCAGTATCACTGGATTCCTGGGATACGGTTATTATTGTGAGAAATGTGATTATGGTTATAACAATCGAGAGCAACACAAGCATTGTGGATTGAAATGCCCAGGATGTTTGGCCTCTCCACCCTGTCTGAGCGAAGAACCAGTGCCTTGTTCAACTTGTCTGCGTACGTTTGTCAGCCCTGCCTGTTACCAGCAACATCTGAAGACGCAAGGTTCACAGCAGAAATGTGCTTGTCAACTCTTGAAATTGTGCCCTACCTGTGGACAAGGCATACTTACCAACAATGCCAAGGCACACGTATGTCGAGGAAAGAAAAAATGTCACATTTGTCACCACATCGTGGACTTGGAACACGAATGCTACGTGCAAAAATACCAACCCCCACCAGAGAAAGAGGACGGTCACAAGAAGAAGGGCAATTTCATCTTTTTCGATTTCGAATGCATGCAAGAGACTGGCATTCACATCCCTAACTTCTGCGTGGCTCATCGAGCGTGCGAGAAGTGCATTCAAGAACCTATCTTCAGTCATTGCCCTCACTGCAGCAAGATTCCTGGAGGGCGTGAAAAAATCTTTCGGGGACCAAACACGTTAGCCGATTTTGCCCAATGGGTCTTAGATCCCATCGACAAGACGTGGAGCCAAGAGGACATCGAACGTTACGGAGATTGTCATCGTCATGCCACGGTGATGGCTCACAATTTCTCCGGATACGATGGACAGTTTCTTTTGAGGTACTATACGGAACATGGCACCGAACGTCCTAAAGTGATTTTGAACGGAGCCAAAATCATTTTCATGCAAGTGGGACAAGTACAGTTTAAAGATTCGATGAGTTACTTGGCCATGCCTTTGAGCCGAATGCCTAAAACGTTTGGAATGACAGAAATGGCTAAAGGGTACTTTCCACACTTTTTCAATACGGAAGCCAATCAACATGCTGTTCTACCCCATTTGCCTGAGGCTCACTATTACGACCCCGACAACATGCGTACCGAACAACGAGAAGCTTTCTACGCATGGTACCAGGCTCACGCCTCGGACCCTTTCGACTTTCAGGAAGAAATGTTAAAGTATTGTCGTTCCGACGTGGACATTTTACGGCGTTGCTGTGGAAAATTTCGAGAACTGTTCATGGAACACGGAGGGGTCGATCCTTTGAAAGAAGCTTGCACCATTGCCAAAGCGTGTTCCTTAGTGTACCGCCAACGATTCATGCCTGAAAACACCGTGGCTGTCATCAGTCCTCAAACGACCCACTATGTCAAGCGTCAATACTCGGTCAAAGCCCTACGTTGGTTACATTACTTGTGCGACAAGGAAGACAAATGGATTCAGCATGCCCGCAACGGAGGAGGCGAAAAGACCATCGGAACGTATTCGGTAGATGGCTGGGACTTAGAAAACCCCAAGATCGTGTACGAGTTTAACGGTTGCTTATTTCACGGATGTCCCGTCTGTTACCCTGACCGTGGCACTAAAAATCAGTTTTTGCAACGGACCATGGAAGACTTGTACCAGGACACTTGTCAGCGACGCCTAAAGTTAGAACAGCAAGGATACCAAGTGGTGGAAATGTGGGAACACGAGTACGATCACCGTTTGAAAACCGATCCCGAGTTTAAACGCCTCGTGGAAAGTTACCAGTTCATGGACCCGCTGAACCCGAGGGATAGTTTGTACGGAGGAAGGACCAATGCCACCTGTTTGCTGTACCAAGCCGACGAAGAGAAAGGAGAAGAAATCAAATACTTGGACGTGTGTTCGCTGTATCCCTACGTGTGCAAATATTGTCGCTTTCCTGTAGGGCACCCGCAATTGTTCACGGAACACATCGACCTGAAAAACATTCGACAATACGAAGGCTTGATCAAGTGTAAAGTTTTGCCTCCCACGAACCTATACCATCCCGTCTTACCTCACCATTGTCAAGGCAAACTGATGTTTCCCTTGTGCGGTACTTGTGCCGAAACGTGCAACCAGGACCAACCTTGCCATCACAGCCAGGAAGAACGTGCCTTGACGGGAACCTGGGTCAGCGTGGAATTGTTCAAAGCTCTGGACATGGGATACCAACTGTTAGAAGTGTACGAAATTTGTCACTTTCCCAAGACACAACAGTACCACAAGGGTGACCCTACTCAGAAAGGCATTTTCGCTGACTACGTGGATGCCTTTTTGAAACTGAAACAAGAAGCCAGCGGCTATCCTTCCTGGTGTCACCCTCCCGAAGACCAAATACAATTCAAAGAGAAATACTACGCACAAGAAGGCATCTCCTTAGACCACATCGAAAAAAACGAAGGTAGCCGATCCTTTGCCAAAGTGATGTTAAATTGCTTGTGGGGTAAAATGGCACAACGACCGTGTTTACCCAAGACGGAATATTTGACAGAACCTTCCCGCTACTTCCAGATGATTCACGACAAAACCAAATACATGAAACACGTGGACGTCGTTCGAGAGGATTTGATCTTGGTCAATTACGAAGAAGATCTGGACTTTGTATAAGACGACCCTTTTGGAAACGTCATCATTGCGGCTTACGTGACAGCTCATGCTCGCTTAAAATTGTACGAAGCTTTAGAACTGTTAGAAGAACGCGTCCTGTACTTTGACACGGACAGTTGCATTTACATCCATCACCCGATTCAACAGCACCCTGACATCGAAGGAGACCGTTTAGGAGCCTGGACAGACGAGCATCCCGACGACAAGATTCTAAGTTTCGTCAGTGGTGGTCCCAAAAATTACGGCTACGAATACCGGGACAAACAAGGAGAAGTGCACACGACGTGCCAAGTGAAAGGACTGACTCTGAATCATCGTACCAGTCGAGTGGTCAACTTTGGGGTATTGAAAGAAGCCTTGCAATCGGGAGAGGATGGAAACTTTAAAGTGACCACCTATCAACCGAACAAGATTGTACGTTTACCCACTCACCACATCGTCAGTCGACCCTTGGAAAAAGTCTATCAAATTGTATACCAGAAGCGAGTGCGACTTCCCAATCACTTCACCTTACCGTACGGTCACGTTGGTATTGGTCTGTATATGAAAAGGAACCCAAGGCAAGATCGATAGTTCATTGTTCATTGAAGTAACTTACCATGTCGTTGACGGAGAAGAAACCAGATTGGTTAGGAGTCAAATGTTGGACATCTCCGAGACCAGGGTTTTGAGGCTTAGACACAATAGGTGGCCAAGTATGCACGAGAGTTATTCAAGGAAAAAAGTTACTTTTCAACCTGTGTTAGTGACGGTGCCAGAAGAACCCGTCACCCAGGACAGGACTGTCGTGGACAGGCCTGAAAGACCCTTTCGGGAGGACACTTGTGTGACCTTACCCCTACTATAGAACTGGTTAGAACTTTACCCAAAACATGTTGTACAGACACTTGTGTTTATTCCACGTTCATGGTTATCATGTGCCTTTTATTCTTGTACTTAAGCCTTTGGCTTTTATGCATTTTTGTCTTTCGTATTCATGTTTGAAACATTCAATAAACGTGTTCTGAAAAAGTATATAAACTCTTGTCTTGTTTGTTTTTCGTGTCACAAGTGACATTTCTCACACCATGGCTACCTCTGCTGTCTCTGCTCCCTCTTCCTCTACTGTCAAAGTCATCGACGAACACTTAGATCGTGCCAGTTGGGAGGCTTTGTATCTTCGCCATCCCTTTAACATGCTCATTGCTGGACCTAGCGGTTCAGGCAAAACCGAATTCGTCAAACGTTTGATCGAACATAAACATCATTTGATCGATCGACCCCCTCAACGGATCGTGTGGTGTTACAAAGAGTGGCAATCGGCGTACAGCCTCTTGCGAGAAAGTCAAGGCGATTCCATCGTGTTTGTGGAAGGCATTCCTAAAGAAGACGATGGCATCGTCTCTGACTCCCGTCTAACCCATTTGGTCATTTTCGACGACATGTTAGGAGAAGACGAAGAAGAAATTAAACTGTGGTTCACGCGCAAAGGGCATCACCGTAATGCCAGTGTCGTTTACATCACCCAAAATTTGTTTCAACAAAGTAAAGCCCATCGCACCATCAGTCTCAATGCGCATTACGTGGTCTTGTTTAAAAGCCCTCGAGATAAATCGCAAGTGCAAGTCTTAACCAAACAGTTAGGAACGCCTTGGCTGGCTCAGGCGTACGACGATGCCACTCAAACGCCACACGTCTATTTACTCGTCGATTTGAAACCTACGACTCCCGAGGATTTGCGATTTCGTACCCACTTGTTTCACCACTGGTGCCAAGACGGAGGGCCTGTCCTGTACACGTCTCCGTCCTCGACTTCATTTCACTCCCCATAAAAAAATCTATAAAAACCTCAGACCCTTTTTCGTCTGTCTCACTCTCAGTGCGAACATGACGTCCCTTCAGTCGCATCTTCCCGTCAAATTGATTAGTGCCTTGTATGGAATCAGTCGAGAAAAAGATCCACAAACACGAGCTCGTGTCTTAGAAGCTAGTCTCAAAGAAGTCTTACGATGGTTCACGGTGACGGCACGTCAATTACTCCAAGGAATCATTCAGATTCCTCATCAAACCAAACGCTTTTTCGATCGAAACAAAGTCTCTTTGGTCCAACTGGCCGATCCCCGCATCGACACTCAAACCAAAAAACAAATCATTTTGAAACCTGGAGGGAGCGGTACTCTAGGAGGGGTCATCATTCGCTCACTCTTAAGATGGGATCCTAATGCCCCCAAAGTTATCCCCAAGACAAAAGTCCAACGAAGCCCCAAGAAGAAAAAGACCAGGTCCCCAAGGAGAACTTCTCCAGTGGCAGGACCCTCCTCTGACCAGACACCACCACCACCCCGGAAAAAGAAAAGAAGCCCCCAGAAAAAGAAAAGTCCACAGAAAACTAGTCGCAAGAGAGGCACTTCGGCCAGGACGCAACCTTACACTCGCAAACCACGACCTGCCACGGCGGTGACTGCGTCTCCGGCAGCTTCACGTTTGTCCACTTCTCCGTTAATGACACCCAGAACTGAAGAGTACTTGGAGACGTTGATCACACCAAGAACTTCTCCGTTGATGACCCCCAAAAGAACTTCCGCAGTGGCAGGACCTTCCAATTTAGTGGCAGTGGCTGCTGCTCACAAAGTACCTTCTCCCAAAATCAAAGTTCAAGAAAGATCGGGCATGTTACAAAGTTTACTGGATTTGTCCAAGCAAGAACTGGCTCGATTTAGTCCGTTACGTACCCCTGCACGACGTGTCATGCCTGTCCTCAAACTGATACGACGTAAAGACAATCAGTGGCGACGCGTTCCAGTATAAAAAAGGCCTGTGACCAAGTCGGGTATCAGTGTTTTTTTGGTGCTCCTGAAGACTCAAAGATGTCACCCTCCAGAAAACCCCAAGGAAAGAAAAGGAAAGGACTGCCACCACGTTTAGCCAAACATGGGGACATGTTATCTGTCCTGTCCAAAGCTTCTCCACCCCTACGAAAAAAACTCATTCAAACAGCCTCCAAAGAGGTCATCGATACCGTGTGCGAATGTTGTTTGAACGTTTTGAAAGGTACGATCCCTTTGTTCAAACACCAGAAACAATGCTTAGGCAAACATCGTCACGTTCTTCGCCAAATGGTTCAAAAGAAAATTCCCATTCGTCAAAAAAGAAGATGTTAGTGCAAGGTGGAGGTATTTTACCTCTCTTGTTAGGCCCCATACTGAAAGGAGTCTTGGGAACCATGTTGGGAGGACTGGTGGGAGCAAGATAAAAAGGCCTCGGAAGTTCCAAGATCTCAGAATCGATCCCTGACAACCCCATGGAAGGACGAAAACTAGCTTTAGTGCCTTACAAACGATGGATGGAATACCATCGGTGGCAAGAACAACACACCCCGCATTTACCTCCCAATCCCCATTTGAGCGAGATGTCCCAGTTACAACACGAATTGCAGTCCTTAATGGATCGCCAAGATTTGTCCGAAACAGAAAAATCGCAAAAGTACGGTCAACTCTTGCAACGACTGCAACTCTTTCACCAGAAAGCTTTAGACGAAACAGCTCTACCCACTCTGAAAGATTTTAAGACCTTGATGAAAAGTCCAGCACCATCACTAGTACCAGTACCACCAGCACCCGTGACCAAGACAGAAAAAGGAGAAGAAGAGGAAGGGTTTCAAACTCCACAAGAAAAAGTACGCAAGTTAACAACACCACCTACCTCCAGAATTGGATGGATTAAAAAGATGATGGTCACCCCTTCTTCATCACAAGAGAAAAAGAAAGTGAAGACAGAAGTGAAGACAGAAGTGAAACAAGAACCGATATCCACCGCTCAGACATCCTTCTCCTCTTCGACACCTATTGCTGGCCGCACACGCAAAGCATTGCAATCCAAGAAAATACCCCAAGAGAAAAAGAGTAGCATCCTCCAAGAGTGGGTGTCTTATTAACACACCAACCAACACAAAAAATGGAAAAAGTCTTAGCCAGCATTTACTACGATCCCTCCCATCCTGCAGGTTACGCAGGAGTTCAAAAATTGTATCGTGCTGCCAAAACGCGACTGAAAAGTCTCCGTTTACCTCAAGTGCAACGATGGTTACAAGAACAAGCTACCTACACTTTATACAAACCCATTCGACGCAAGTTTGCCAGAAGTCGCACCCGAGTGGAAGGCATCGATCATCAATGGCAAGCCGATTTAGCCGGTGTCTCTCATTTGGTCAGCTACAATCGTGGCTACAAATATTTGTTTTGTGTCATCGACGTCTTTTCCAAATTTGCCTGGGTCGTACCCTTGACTTCCAAATCGAGCAGCGAGTTAGTGCGAGCCCTGCAACGGGTGTTGAAACAAAGCGGTCGTCACCCTCTTCGATGGCAAACGGACAAAGGCACCGAATTTCTGAACCAAGCTTTCCAAAAAGCATTAAAGAAACGTGACATTCATTTTTTTACCACCGAGAATCCCGAAACCAAAGCCAGCATCGTGGAACGTTTTCAACGCACTTTGAAAGAACGCATGTGGAAATATTTTACGCATCACCACACTCTGAAGTACATCGACATCTTACCGCACCTGGTGCAAGCGTACAACCAATCTTACCATCGAAGCATCGGATGTGCCCCGCAAGACGTGACTCCCGACAACGAAGTGTTGGTGTTTGAGCGCCTGTTTGGTACGTCCCCGACGAGGGCTGTCCCCGAGAAAAGTGGAATGTTGGCCGTAGGAGATTGGGTGCGCATTGGCAAAACCAAACGCACTTTCGACAAAGGTTACTTACCTAACTGGACGACCGAATTGTTTCGCGTCACTGGACGAGTGCATGGCCGTCATCCTGCCGTCTATAAATTGGAAGACATGAACGGAGAAGTGCTCAAAGGAACGTTTTATTTGCCCGAGTTACAACGTGTCACCAAAAAAGAAGACGACGTGTACGACATCGAAAGCATTCTCGAACGCAGAACCCGTAAAGTGGGCAAACGACGTGTCAAAGAAGTGAAAGTACGTTGGAAAGGATATCCCCCCAGTTTCGATTCTTGGATCGACGCTTCGCAAGTCATCGACTATAAAAAGAAGTGACCATCATGCCCTTTCACACAGCAGACGCAGCTACGTCGACCACTCCTCCTTCACCTAGTTCTTCTGTGCAAGATTTACAAAAACAACCCTTGTGGGTGTGGTGTGGAGAACGTGTGCCTAAAACGCAAATCGTCTTTTTCTGCCAAATCTTCGTGGTGTATTGTGTCATCGGGGCAGCCATCGCCAATTTGAGTTTGCAACAAGGAGACAAACAATTGTGGACCATTTTATTGAGCAGTTGCATCGGTTACCTGCTTCCTAATCCCTCCCTGAAATTCACCTCGAACGGGAACCCCGGGAACCTTGTGTCCAGTGCCAGTGCCAGTCACCACTTCAATCACAACCAGAACCCCATTTTAGAAGGAGACATGCCTCTGACGTCCACTAACCCCTCGGACAGCCACAGAACTCTGGAATTATGAGTCACCAAAACCAATTTTACTTAACCTTACCCAGTGACAGTTCCATGGAGGTGTTTCCCAAGAACACGTTGTGCTGTTACACGGCCAAATTACCTCAAGCCATCCCCTTAGATCACGAAGCCCATTGGGAGGTGGCTTTAGTAGAAATGATTCACCCGACCCAAGTCCTCAATGTCCTTCCCAATCAAAATTGTTTTGATGTGGAAGTTCATGACGAACAATTGCAACAGTGGATGGATAGCAATGTCAAATATGACAAGAAAACCCGTACACCACCTATCACTTGTTCATTTCCTCAGGCTATTATTTTAGTGGTCAACATTTGGTCAGTACCATAGCCTCCAGGTTTAATGCCGTGTTTCTGAAAGCTTTGGAGCATGTTAACAAAAGTGTCACCATGGAGTACCACAAAACAGCTCGTCGCTTCTAGATGAAATTTGAACGGAGTAAAATCCTGTCCATTTTATTTTGTCCTGAATTGTATGACATGTTGGGCGGAGACATGAACCTGAGAATGAGCATGATGAAGAAAAGCGAATTACCCATCGTTTACGACAACGAGTCTTTTAGCAAGTTATTTCGTGCCCCGGTAGAACTGAACCAAGGACTGAATTTGATGTTTGTGTACTCCGATGTGGTGGAGTATAACGTGGTGGGACACACCTCCGTACCGTTACTGCGTGTCATTCCTTTCAAAGTGGATTCTGCCACGAACACTGACGAGGAAGGTGGAAACACTTACCACGTCCACCGCGAATTTGTACATCCTCACTATTTGCCTGTCAGTAAGTCGTATTTGGACACGGTCAACATTACTATAAAAGGAGATTTGGGACAAAATATTCCATTCACCAAAGGAAAAGTCACGGTGAAACTCCATTTTCGAAAACGGTTTTCTCACGATTCGTAAGTCATGTATCCAGTGTACCGAGGCGTTGCTCGACAGCGAGGACACGGTTTAGGAGATATGTTAAAATCGGCCTTTCGTTCGGTGGCCCCGGTGTTGAAACCGATGGTGACACGCAGATTGCACGCCTTGAAAGATGCGGCACTGACGCAAGGCAAAGAATTTCTCCAAAATGTCATCATCGACAAACAAAACCCTAAAGAAGCCTTCATGAGGGCAGGCAAAAATGTCTTGTTGCAAATGGGCAAAGACATTTTAGGCCAACGAGAAACACCTATAAATACCCTGCACGCTACCGAGTCAGGCATTCAGCAAGGACAAGGCAGAAAGAGACGACGAAGAAAACACCCTTTCACCAGACTTCAAGCGAGAAAGGCCAAGAAAAGAAGAACCGTTCGAGACTTAGACGTTTTCGATTATTGAGAAAAGAGACCAAAAAAAAAAAATGATGCACCGAGAATCTTGCGCTTGTTCCAAGACGGAACTTGATCTGTTTGCCATGCCCCCCACGATGATGACGTTGCAAGAATCCCAGTGGGTGGAATTTCACCCCGTCTCCTCACTGACCGATTCCGCTCCCATCGAGTTTGAAATCAAAGGACAGCCCGAAGATTACATCGATCTAAATAGCAGTTACTTGTACCTGAAAGTCAAAATTCTAGATAAGACTGGAGGTGCTATAGACGATGAAGCAGTACCTACCGTCAACAATTTCATGCATTCCTTGTTCAGTGGAGTGGACTTGTACTTGAATAACAAACTGGTCAGTAGCAGCATGGATATTTACCCTTATCGTGCCTACCTGGAAAATCTCTTGACGTACGGAATAGATGCCAAGAACACTCATCTCAATGCCTGTGTGGTATGGGAAGCTGACGAACCTACCAAGTTTGAAATATTGGAAACTGATGAAAAGAAAGACAACAATGATGGATTTGTAGAACGAAGAAAGAGAATCACGGGAGCCGACACAAGTTTAGAACTGATGGATCGTTTGCATTTGGACATGTGGTTGCAAGAAAAGTATTTGCTGAACGGGGTGGATATCTGTCTGAGACTGAATCGTAGCAGTGCCGCTTTCCATTTGATGGCTGATAGTGACGGTTACAAAACCAAAATCCTAGAAGCCAGACTCTACGTACGCCGTGTGGAAGTGTTACCTAAAGTGGGAAACGACATCAGTCAGACGTTGAGCAGAACGACCGCCAAGTATCCCATACGACGCGTGGAAGTGAAAACCTTCACCATTCCCAAGGGACAGCGATCCATGATCGAAGATCATCTGTTCCAAGGACAGTTACCCAAACGTTTGATCGTTGGTATCGTCGAGAATACAGCCTTCAACGGAGCTGCCGAAAAAAATCCTTTCTACTTTCAACACTTTGGCGTGTCCAAAATCGAAGTCAGTCGCGATGGCAAGACCTTGTGTACCCGACCTTTCGAACCTGACTTTACCAAGAAGAATTACTTGAGATCGTACTTGTCCCTGTACGAAGCCACCGGACAGTTAGGAACCAATACCAGTCACGGTATTACGTACGAGGATTATGCAGGAGGCTACGCTTTGTGGGCTTTCGATTTCACTCCGGACCAAGGCAGCGACGAGGGACATTTCCACCCTATAAAATCCGGCCAGATTCGTGTGGAAATTCAGTTTAAAGACCGAGACCCTGATGAAACGGTGAACGTCATCCTGTATGCAGAATTCGATAATACCATAGAAATCAACAGTTTGAGAGAAGTCATCCTAGATTACTAGAAACCATGGAAGGCTGTTATCCCTCTTTACTTAGTGGAGAAACTTTTAGTGTTGCATTGTTGTTAAAAAATGTTAGAGTTGTTGTTTAGTGTTAAGTGATTTTTAAATAAAAAGTGTTGTGTTTTGAAAAAAATGCCTTTGTCTTTTGTTTAGCTATAAGAATGTTGGATTGATGC
The DNA here is from genome assembly GCA_028554795.2 of Sinohyriopsis cumingii. Classification (NCBI taxonomy): domain Eukaryota; kingdom Metazoa; phylum Mollusca; class Bivalvia; order Unionida; family Unionidae; genus Sinohyriopsis; species Sinohyriopsis cumingii. The sequence continues at coordinate 21,099,617 of CM068828.1, read as the reverse complement.
TCTTTCATTTCTTACTATCCCTCTCATGACACTCACTAAACGTTGCGACTCAAAAACCGTGTGGGGGGATGTTTTCCTTCACGTCCGCGCTTTGACTTTAAGAACCGGGTTGTTTCCAGTCTAACTATCCATTGTCGACTCATCCTCCTAAGAAGATGTGCTCCAAACTAGCTAAACTCAACGAAGCCTACGTGAATTTGCATAGGGTCAGACACAGTCTGATACCGAAGCCAGAAGAAATAGAGAATGTGAGAATGTTAAAAATCACTGAAGACCTGATAGAAGAGCTCTTCAGAGAAGAAATGAACAGGGAGAAAGAAGAATGGACAGAGAAGTACAGACTTCAGAGACAGCAACAACAGCAGCAGCAGCAGCAACCTGAACCTGACAGAGGCTTTGTCGATTGCCGTATCGACACCAAAGAGTTCTTCTTTTCTTTCCGAAGAAGCAGACCTATCGCCAGAAAGTCTATCCTCAGAGGACATCGCATTCTTAGAAACTAAAAAAAGAATGCCATAGCAAACAAAAAAAACAGCCCTTTTCAGGGCTACCCCAATACTCTAGAAAAGAAATAACGATCGATTTGCCAATGTGTGTAGGTAGAGTAGTGTGAAAATAAACACTAACTCTTTTTTAAAAAATGTGAGGGTATGTGTTTGTGTGTTATTAAGTGCTTAAGTAAGTTGGTATGAATAGTAGATTAAAATCATGTTTTTTTGGTGTTTGAGGTGTATATTTGGAGTTAGATTGGATTGCTTTGCGTATGTGGATAGTCTATTGAAGTGATTTATAAAAAATTTTAAAATAGTGATGGGTAGCATAAAAAAGTGAGTGAGTGTTTCTTTTAGGTCCGCGCGTTGTTGTTTTTGGTCATGATGTAGGTAACATCAATTTTATGTTTTTTAGGGGGATGTTTTCCTTCACGTCCGCGCTTTCACTATAAATTGAAACTCGCTGGGCAGTCTAGCTACCCTTGTTGATTGATCAACACCAAAAATGAACACGAGACTGTCTAAACTGTTGGAACTTCATGTGCATCTGGAATATGCCAGGCGCCTGTTGAATGAACTGGCCGCGGAAGCCATTGTGGAGGAGGGAAGGATAAGAGAGGAGGAGGAAAGAAGAAAAAAAGAAGAGGAGGAGAGAAGATATAAAGAAGAAGAAGAGGAAAGAAGATACAAAGAGGAGGAGAGAAGAAACAAAGAAGAGGAGGAGGAGAAGGAAAAGAAGAGAAGAAGAATAAATTTCAGAATCCCAGAGAGCGAAAATTGGGATTCTGAAGCGACATATCCTGCCTCTGCTCTCTCCCCCAAAAAAGTAAAAAGTAACTGGGGGATAAGATGTGTATGTGGCGCCAGGCCTGGAAGGTGCCACCATTAACCAGGTGTCCATGAAGTTCCAAAAACAACAGCCCTTTTCAGGGCTACCCAATACTCTAGAAAAGAAATAACCATCAATTTGCCAATGTGTAGGTAGAGTAGTGTGAATATAAACACTAACTCTTTTTTAAGATAGTGTGAGGGTATGTGTTTGTGTGTTTGTGTTTGTGTGTTTGTGTTTGTACCCGCTCACGTACGATTGTGTGGATAGTAGATTATGGATTTGTTTATCGTTTCTTAGCGTATGTGTTTGTGTGTTTGTGTTTGTGTGTTTGTGTTTGTACCCGCTCACGTAAGATTGTGTGGATAGTAGATTATGGATTTGTTTATTGTTCCTTAGCGTATGTGTTTGTGTATTTGTGTTTGTGTGTTTGTGTTTGTGTGTTTGTGTTTGTACCCGCTCACGTACAATTGTGTGGATAGTAGATTATGGATTTGTTTATTGTTTCTTAGCGTGTGTGTTTGTGTGTTTGTGTTTGTACCCGCTCACGTACGATTGTGTGGATAGTAGATTATGGATTTGTTTATTGTTTCTTAGCGTATGTGTTTTTGTGTTTGTGTTTGTGTGTTTGTGTTTGTACCCGCTCACGTACGATTGTGTGGATAGTAGATTATGGATTTGTTTATTGTTTCTTAGCGTATGTGTTTGTGTATTTGTGTTTGTGTGTTTGTGTTTGTGTGTTTGTGTTTGTACCCGCTCACGTACGATTGTGTGGATAGTAGATTATGGATTTGTTTATTGTTTCTTAGCATATGTGTTTGTGTATTTGTGTTTGTGTGTTTGTGTTTGTGTGTTTGTGTTTGTACCCGCTCACGTACGATTGTGTGGATAGTAGATTATGGATTTGTTTATTGTTTCTTAGCGTATGTGTTTGTGTATTTGTGTTTGTGTGTTTGTGTTTGTGTGTTTGTGTTTGTACCCGCTCATTGAGTCATCCACCCTTGTGTCTTCCATGATGTTTAGGACGGACATGCTCATGTATGTTAGGTCCAAGTGGACTGTTGTTGATAGGACAGATACTAGTCAATGGATGAGGAGAGTTTACATAGAAAGACAAGGATGTCTCAAGAGGGTACTTGTGTATGGACCGGTAGTTAGAAGGAGTTTAAGAAGAAGAAGAAGAAGAAGATGTGACAGATGCCATCTATGTTAATATTAATATTAACATAAACCCAAAGGCCCTTTTCAGGGCCAGCCATATTTCTCGAAAAGAGATAGCCTTTCCATTGCTTACCCCTTTTCTAAATTTAAATTTAAATTTAAATTTAAAAAAAACTTTTGAAAAAAAAATCCCATATTCAATTCCCCTTGTCCCTAGACAAACCCAAACTCTATTCCCATGTTAATTTCCCTTGTCCCTAGACAGACCCAAACTCTATGTTAAATTCCCATTGTCCCTAAAGTGACCCACGATTTTTCTCCATGTTAAATTTCCATTGTCCCTAAAGTGTCCCAGGGGTCTTTTTAATGCTAAGTCCCATTGTCCCTATAGTATCCCACTTAACTACTTATTTATATATATTATATATATATATATATATATATATATATATATATATATATATATATATATATATATATATATATATATATATATACAGTGAGAGAGAGAACATTTTTCATTACCCGCCTTGTTGAACTTTATGTTTTTACTGTTTCTATCAACATTTTGCGGCCATTTTCCGATTTGAGTGGAAATCGGGAATAAACGATCACGTCTGTATGAATATGACCAATTTATTCCATAGGGGCTCATTACGGAAAGTGCAGCCTATCATGTGCTGACAATGGAGTTAAACCCCAAACAAAAAGATCATCTATAACTAAGGGAATCGGTCGATTGATCGCGAAGAAGTGGAGAGGGCTGTTGGTATAGCTGTAACATGGAATTCACCCTATATACAAGAGTGGTTAGGTAGCTACCTATACTGTTGTCTACTTTTTCAAATCAAATAATGCACATATCAGGCCTCAAATACACAAAGAGTAAATCTGGAACTTATGCATACATCCATTCACATCAATAACCCAACAAACTGAAATGCTTAGTGATGAAACGGATACACTCTAGGTATGAATATTGATTGTCTACCCCAACAGGACTCACACTGTAAAATCACACGGAATTTCCATTCGACATTCTGTGCTGAAAAATGATTTTGTCTGTGTTAAATGTTTTATTTCTTCCGAACGACAGTTGCTCTTTAATTTACAATTTGTAAAAAAATCAAACCTACATTTAAATATTATTTATTATCGAACTGCGTCTGGAACTAATTTTACTCGCAACAAATAAAAGGTCTTAGTCATAATACACGAAATTGTTTGTTCGTTATCTCTAAAATATTTCCATTACAATAAATTCTGGCCATTACTCAACTCGCTTCATACATTCAAAATTAAATCATAACCCCTTTGAGATCCTCTGTTTACTCACATTTTTTTATAATGTGATAAATAATGTATATTAAATACTTTTTTTAATTAAATAAATAATGTATATTAAATACTTAATTATATTAAATATTTTCTAATTGATGCTGTATGGTATAACCTTTTGGACATTCCTTTTTCCACAAACCTTACTAATGGGGTAGAAAGTAATTCATTATCCTTCTGACAAGTTAATTTGGGCTAGAGCAAAAATTGCTACTGTGTTACTTTGTAACGTATAAGAAGATTTTTTCCAAAGCGCTTCTTTTTGAAAAGAAACGCGTTATTTTGCCATTTAAGGCATGAACCGCCTCTCATAGATTACATAACAGCATATAATGTTATTTAAGTTGAATGCAAGGACGTGAATATTTTGCCACTTATGACATGAACCGCCTCTCATAACTGACATAACATGATATGCTGCCAAACAAGCTGAACGTAAAAACATGTATATTTATCTGCACTCATTCTGTTCTCAGCCTTTAACGGTTGCAAATTGTCGCTTCTGTGTGCGATTGTAATTGATCCATTCGTCTGGAATCGTGAAATGAATGACTGCCACTCATTAGTAAAATGAAGAAGTATAACAAATAGTCTGTGTATGGTGAAAAGAAAAAAAGCACAAACCTTTCACTTTTCCTTTACATGCAGGTTTCATCAAAAGGCATCGTGGAAATAATAAAAGTGAAGTCGGATCAGATTTTTCCTAAAAAGTCGATCACCTTGAAACATAACAACGGCTTTTCTTTGAGTTTTATGCAGATGGAAACTAAACTTCCTTGTTGGGCACATATCCGTTACCTTGACTAGCCAACCGTTTCATATTTGGGTATTGTAAGATATATTAGTAGTTTTATTGGTATTTCAAAGCAGTAGTAATGGACGACACACTAGACCCAATTAGAAACCGGTTGCTAAGATCGCAAAACGTTTATAGCCTCAAACGAGAAATTAACATGGGCGATGTCTCGGTAATGGACAATAGGGTCAAATGGGAGCAGTGTTACAAGTGGCTGACCTCAGTCGGGTGGGAACTTCAAAACAGAGTGTTCGAAGTGACCTGCTGTAGGTAGATATGAAATATTCTGTTAAATGTTTATAGCCTCAAAAGAGTTTATAATCGCATAAGGGTTTATAGAGTCAAAAGGGTTTATAGTCGCATACGGGTTTATAGAGTCAAAAGGATTTAGAGTCTCATAGGGTTTATAAAGTAAAAAGGGTTTATAGTCTCATACGGGTTTATAGAATCAAAAGGGTTCATAGTCTGCTAAGGGCTTATAGAGTCAAAAGGGTTTATATTCTCATAGGGTTTATGGAGTCAAAAGGGTTTATAGTCTCATAAGGGTTCATAGAGCTAAAACGGTTTATAGCCTCATACGGATTTATGAAGTTAAAAGGGTTCATAGTCTGATAAGTGCTTATAAAGTCAAAATGGTTTATAGTCTCATACGGTTTTATGGATTCAAAAAGATTTATAGTCTTATAAGAGTTTATAGTCAGTAGTGTAGTGGGACACTTAGGCCTCATGTAGACTTCTAGTCTTCCACGTTAGAAAATGGACCTGGCACTATAGCCTCAAACTGGAATTGAACATGGGCCTGTTTCGACTCAGTAGGAATTGAAGTTACGTTAGTGGACACTGGCATCAACGTTGCAAGTAGCTGACCTCTTTGGCGCAACACTGGCAACAGTGTTGCAAGTGGCTGACCTGAATACGCCCTACCCTAGGTAGAGGCAAATACACTATAGTCATGGACATATATAACACATATACATAGATTGATGAACATTAATATATCACACAAACAACTATACAACCGAGTTAAAAAAATTTAGGCAAGAAAGCAAATCTTTTCGAGGCAGTGGAGTGGTCCTTAAAAATGGGCCTTTGGGTTTCTACTATCTTCATACAAACCCCAAATATAATATGCACACAAACGTACGGGCACGCATACAAACACACACTGTTCTATCCACAAAAAAGGGAAGGGTAAAAAAAACAATATCTACTATCAAAAGTACCCCAATATTTACTATCAAGAAACCCCAATATCTACTATCCACACAAACGTACGCGCGCGCATACAAACACACACTCTACTATCCACACAGAAGGGAAGGGTAAAATCCTAATATCTACTATCAAATATACCCCAATATTTACTATTAAAAAAAAGCAAATATCTGCTATTCACACAAACGTACGCGCATGCATACAAACACACACTCCACACAGAAGGGAAAGGTAAAAAAATAAAAATATCTACTATCAAAAATACCTCAATATTTACTATCACAAACCTCAGTATCTACCATCCACACAAACGTACGCGAACGCATAAAAACACACACACACATATCAGCAAAGGAGTGAGTGTTTATAGTCACACTACTCCACACTCATACCAATTAGCAAATTGAATAGTCTCTTTTCTAGAGATCTGGGTAACCATGAGAAGGGCTGTTTTTGTGACTGGAGATTATGGCAATCTTTTATCGTCTAAGATTGCGTCCCCGTCTGGCGGCAGGCTTTCCCACAGGATAGGGTCTGCTTCTTCGGAAAGAGAATGAGAACTCTTTCGTGTCCACACGGCAGTCGAAAAATCTCTGTCTGGTTAATGATGTTGTTACTGCTGCTCTCTCTGCTTCTGAAGTCTGGACGTCTCTGTCCATTATTCTTTATCCTTCTTGATTTCCTCTCTGAAGACCTCTTCTATCAGGTCTTCGGTAACTTTCAGCATCCTGACCTTATCTCTTCAGGTTTGATTATCAGGCTTTGCCTGACACGATGCAAATGCACGTAGGCTTCGTTTAGTTTAACCTACTTAGAAGGCATTTTCATAGGTGAACGAGTCAACAATGGATGGTCAGACTGGAGACTGCCTCGCTTTATATGGTTCAAGCGCAGACGTGATAAAAAACATCCCTACATTTTTTTGTTGGGTCGGAATACTATAGAGTTGATATTAGGGTGAGTGATAGAGAGAAGTAAAAGAGCATGTATAACGATAAAAAATGAAAACAAACGACAAACACATTTTTTCAAAACACAACATTTTTTATTAAAACAACAAACATCCAACCATTAATCATAAAACTTTTTTTTTAAACAAACAAACAAACAATTAATCAAACAAATGATTTTTATTGGCATGGTTGACAACGCTGTGAAGTGAAGTAAGATTTCCGCTGATGAAAATCATTGGGCCATTGATGTACACTACCTTTTCTAGCTAAAGACAAGAGATAGCTATAATGGTCACAAAACCACTGATCTACTTTTTCATCGTTTCTAGAAGACTGAAGATCACAATAAGTCACTAAATATTTTAAAGAATATCCAAGACTGCGTTGATGAAGAAAATACACACCATGTTGTCCACACACCATGGAATATGTGCCTTGTAATTTCACATTATTGAATCGATTCCTCTGGGCATTTCTCCTCATAAAGTCGATGATGTCGTCTTCCAAAGGTGGTAATCAGTACAAATCAAAATGCTCCACACAACCCATGTTAGGGAAGTAGACGTCTACCCAGTGGGTTCCTAGAAGATGACTGTCGTCCATGTTGATAAGCTTGACGGTCTTGAGGTTTGCGATGAGGCAGTTCATCTTTAGCACACACGACAGGATTCCAAAAAGCAGTGTACGAACTGTTGTTCAAAAGTTAATAAAGTTCCCAGGTATCCATTTTTTGTTTTGTTCTTTTCTATCACAGGTAATGATAAGTCATCAACTCAATCCTGACTTTTTGCTTGAAAATCTCTGACAAGTAACTTTTTCATCGCCTTGTCTCCGCCTTCTGGGACAAGAGATCTTCGAAGTGATGACTCTCTTGAGCCATCAATGGAGGTGAGGAATGATCACGCAAGTCTTTATACCACTGCAACACGGCTTCTTTCGAGATGAGACCCCAAGCGTCCTCCAGATACTCGCCCAATTTTTCTTCTTGACTCATCATCAGACAGTTATCGTGTTGAATTTGACTGGGATGATCGTGTTGACATCAATAACAATCTTTCTTGATCAAGTCCGTAATTTTTTTCTGCCAAGTGTTTGACAAATCAGAAGACTAAATGGTGCTCTTGTTCTGACCATCTGGACCTCATCACCACGTACTCTTCGTCTCTGTCTTGGGGTTCTTCTTCCACGATGTCCTCCCATTCCATTTTCATAGCTACTCCACAGAGTCTTCCATAATTTCTAATAATCTAGAATGACGTTTCTCAAACTGTAGATTTATCGTATTGTCGAATTCGGCATTCAAGATGACGTTCAACGTGTTGTTTACGGATATTGGCTTTGCAAACTGAAGTTCCACACAAACTTGGCCGGATTTTATAGGGTAGAAATGTCCCTCGTCGCTGCCTTGGTCTGGAGTGAAATCAAACACCCACAAAATGGAACCTTCTGCATAATCCTCCTACGTAATGCCGTGACTGGTGTTGGTTACTAATTGTCCCAAGGCTTCGTACATGGGCAAGTACGGTCTCAAGTAATTTTTCTTCTCGTCACTAACGTCAGGTTCGAATGATCTGGTACACAATGATCAAACGTTTATCGATTGATCTATAGGTGGAATGGTAAAGGTTTTCACTTCCACGCGTCGTATCAGATACTTGGCGGTCGTTCTGCGACTGGTGTCGTTTCCCACGTGACACTTCCACACGTTGCTCGTAGAGTCTGGCTTCTTGAATGAACGTTTTGTAATAGGCAGACTCAGCTACCAAATGGAAAGTGACTCTGCTACGATTCAGTCTCAGGCTGACATCCACTGCCTTCACCAAATACTTCTCTTGCAACCACTTGTCTAAATGCCAACGATCCATCAGTTCTACATTTTTGTTATGTCCTTTGATTTTGTTTCGTCGTCTGTTGAATCCCACATTGTGGTTTGGTTTTTCATCTGTAATCAAATCGGTATCGTTGAATTTGCCTGCTGTGCCAGTTTTCCATACCATACAATCATCCAGATGGGTGTTCTTGGCTTCTTTTCCGTACGTCAAGAGATTTTCCAGGTACGTTCAGTAAGGGTATGTGTCCATGCTGTTAATGACAAGTTTGTTATTCAAGTACAAATCCACTCCACTGAACAAGGAATGCATGAAATTGTTGATGGGGATACTTTATCTTCGTCCTTTATATCGGGACCGTCCGTCGATATGTCGATCACTTTCACTTTCAATTACAAGTAACTGCTATTCAGATCGATGGAATCTTCGGGCTGTCCTTTGATTTCTTCGTCGTCTCTTTCTGCCTTGTCCTTGCTGTGGCGTCAGGGAAGCAGGAATACCTGACTCGGCAGTGTCCATGGCATTTCTAGGAGTTTCTCGTCGGCCCAAATTGTTTTTGCAAGACATTTTTGCCTGCTCTCAAGAAAGCTTCTTTGGGATTTTGATTGTTCATGATGACATTTCGGACAAATTCTTTGCCGTGCGTCAATGCTGTATCTTTCAAAGCGTGTAATCCTCGTGTCACAATCGGTTTCAAATCCGGTGAACCGAACAAAAGGCCAATTGCAGCATATCTCCTAAGCCATATCCTTGCTCTCGAGCGACGCCTCGGTACACTAGTTACATGACTTAAAGAATCGTTTTCGAAAATAGAGTTTCACCGTAACTTTCCCTTTTGTCCCAGATCTCCTTTTATAGCAATGTCGACAGTGTCAAAATACGACTTACTGACGGGTAAATAATGAGGATGTACAAATTCACGGTGAACGCGAAAGGTGTTTCCACCTTCCTGGTCATTGGTTGTGGTAGAATCCACTTAGAGAATGACACGTAATAACGGGTACGGACGTGTGTCCCACTACGTTCACATCGGAATACACAAAGATAAAATTAGGTCCTTGGTTCATTTCTACAGGGGATCCAAAATTCCTATAAAGGTCAATATTACTGTTGATTTTTGGGATCAAATTGTGAGATACCATCTGTGGATGTCCACCGAAAATTGCAAACAAACTACCATTAAACCTGATGGACAACGCTTTGGTATCCTGAAATTTCGTCAGCAGGCGACAAGCCACTTGATGGTACTCAATCTTAACACTTTTTTACTCTGTTCAGAGCTTTTCCAAACGCTGCCTTGAACCTGTCAGCAATTTTGTCCACCCAATTTTCGCCGCTAAAATAATAGCCTGACGGAATTTTCAACGTGTAGATGCTGCATGATGAATTGTTTGCTGACGTTGTGTCACCTGAAAACCCGATTTTATTTATTTCTTCTTGCAATTGGACGTTCAGGATTTATACCTGATGATTTTGATTTGTGTAGGGTAAATCATTTCCGCCATAGCCACTTCCCAATGGGCTTCGTGTTCTAATTGGATGGCCTGAGGTAATTTGGCCGTGTTCACCTGCTCTCCGAGGGGTCACTCGAAGCCAGAGGACTGTCTAAAAGATGATTGTTGTTGTGGTTATTGTTGGAGTGGTGACTGAATTTGGATTCAAGACTCTCGTTGTTCCCGTTTGAGGAGTGTTTCACTGAAGGATTGGGTAGATGGTAACCAATGCAACTGCTCAGTAAAATGGTCCACATTTATTAGTCTCCTTCCTCTAAACTCAAAATGGCAATGGCCGCAACGATGACACAATATACCACAAAGATTTGGCAGAAAAAGACGATTTGCATTTTAGGCACAAGCTCCACACACCACACCCGCAAGAGTTGCGTTTGCAGATCTTGCAGAAATTAATATGTGAAGGAGTGGTTACTGTGGTGGTAGCGGTTGAGGCTGTGTTGAAAGGCATGATGGTCACTTCATTTTCTAGTTGATGATTTGCGAAGCGTTGAAAACGTTCCACAATGCTGGCTTTGTTGTTGGGATTCTCGGAAGTGAAAAATGAATGGCTCGTACTTTTAATTCTTTTTAGAAAGCGTGGTTAAGAAATTCGGTGCCTTTGTTGGTTTCCCATCGAAGAGGGTCACAATCACTTTGTTTGAGGGCTCGCACTAATTCACTGCTCGATTCGGAAGTCAATGGTACAATCCTGGCAAATTTGTAAAGGATGTCGATGACACTGGTCAACAGTGAAATCATTACTGACTTGAAAAGGCCCTAATCTGTAGTATTTTGGTGTGCCGAACACGAATATAACCGTGAAAAATTTGTATTGGCTCTCGTTTTGAAGATATTCATATACCTCATTTTCTATGTTTCACTGTGTAAATTTCTCCAGTAGGACTGCAGCAACATCCGGAATAATGATGTAACATTGCATAATACCATCATGCTCACATCATCCACAGTTGATTGCATCATTTTCTGATGCAACGCAATACTAATGCCATGCGGCTGCTGAAGTAAGTTGACGTCAGCAGTGTACTATACATGTGTAGGCCTATTATACTAATGCCAGGCGGCTGCTGAAGCTGACGTAAGCAGTGTACTATATAAAACCCAATCAGATAGGTTCAGCATTTAAAATATTTTAGACGTTGTGCGAGACAGTTCAAGCTACTGTTACATAAAACTTATTATTTTATCCATTTACGTACAATAAAGAACAGTAATGCCTCGAAAGTGTGTTAATACCGCGGACAATTTTTGCTATATTTGTGGGGAAGTGACATTTGCCAACCAGAAGAAAAGTATCAATTCTCAAGTGAAGAAGGCATATCATCTTTACTTCGGATGCAAGGTTGGTGACCAAGACAAGCCTTGGGCTCCGCATATATGCTGTGCTACATGTACAACACAGCTTTCACAGTGGTTGAATTGCAAAAGGTCATCAATGCCGTTTGCAGTCCCAATGGTGTGGAGAGAGCCAAGCAACCACCTAAATGACTGTTACTTCTGCTTGGTTCCTCCTCTTTCCGGCGGAATAACGAAGCGAAAGAAGTGGAGAATAGTCTACCCAAACATTCCGTCTGCATTGAGACCAGTTCCACATGGTGAGGGACTTCCTATTCCAGAACCTCCAGCAGAATATTCTCTTGATTCATCTGACGAAGACAAAGGTGAGTCGACCTGTTCTTCTACTGGTCCATCAGCATGCAGTGATCCAGATTTTCACTGTGGTGCATCATCAACCCCACACAGAATAACACAGGAAGAACTAAATGACCTGATTCGTGATTTGGACTTATCAAAGAACAAGGCAGAATTGCTAGGATCAAGACTCCAACAATGGAATCTTCTAGAAGAAGATGTCACAATTACTGCATATCGAAAGCGCCACCAGCAATTGGAGCCTTTCTTCAGAAAGGAAAGTAATCTGATATTCTGTTCCGATATTGAGGGCCTCATGAATGCTTTAAAAATCACTCATGACCCACAAGAATGGAGACTATTTGTGGACTCTTCGAAACTGAGTCTCAAGGCTGTGCTTTTGCACAATGGAAACATTCTTCCATCTATTCCAGTAGCGTATGCTGTCCACATGAAAGAGACATACGATAACTTAAGGCAGCTACTGAATTCCATTGAGTATAACAAGTACAGCTGGCACCTCTGTGGTGATTTGAAGGTAGTTGCCCTTTTAATGGGACTGCAGCAAGGATATACAAAATACATGTGTTTCTTATGCGAGTGGGATAGCCGAGCAAGGGAAATGCACTACATGAGGAAGGAATGGACTCACAGGCAGAATGTAGCCATTGGAGAGAAGAATATCCAACACCCAGCTCTGGTTGAGGCTCAGAAAATCTTGCTACCACCCCTTCACATCAAACTAGGTTTGATGAAGAACTTCGTGAAAGCCATTGACCGGACTTTGCCAGCATTCCGATACCTGCATGAAAAATTCCCTCGACTCAGCGAAGCAAAGATTAAAGAGGGAGTTTTTGTGGGTCCTCAGATTCGAGAGCTTTTCGAAGATGACCGGTTCAACAACTTGCTGGAAGGTGACGCGAAACAAGCATGGAATGCTTTTCGCCTAGTTTCTACAAACTTCCTCGGAAATGTTAGGGCAGAAAACTATAAGGAACTAGTAGAAGACATGTTGATGAAGTATAAGAAACTTGGCTGCAATATGTCTCTAAAGATTCACTTCCTTCATTCCCATTTGGATTTCTTTCCTAGCAACTGTGCTATTGTTAGTGATGAACACGGCGAACGTTTTCATCAAGATATCGCAACAATGGAACAAAGATACCAGGGAAAATGGTCCACTACAATGCTGGCTGACTACTGCTGGACACTCCTCAGAGATGCTCCCGAACAGCTGTACAAGAGACAGGCGAAGAAATCTAAGATGTAGTCAATGACTTGATTTTTTATAGGTAGGCTATTACAGTTGACCTTTTACTATTGGAATGCATTTCGTTATGTAAACATTAATTTCTTGCAGATTACAAAAAAACTAGAGCCAATTTTGCAATTTGACTGTCATATTCGTGTTCAGCACATAAAAATTGATAAGAATTGACTAATTTTATTTCAGTAACATGACTTTTGTAAAAATTTGTTGTCCAGTGTGACATAAAAGAAATATTTGTAGCCACTATTGTAGGTGGCCAAATGAGAGAAGTCGGCTAAATCGGCTTGACATTGATGATCGATGCCCTCCACACGGGTGCGACTTCTGGAAATTTTTAGTCGAATTGGTTTGTGTAGAGTTTACGTGGCTTGTTCTTGTAAGCATCGTTGCACTTGAGGTAAACGGAAACTTTTCAGATGGGTTTTGGCAGCATCATACAATTTCTGAACTCCTCCTTAACCTGCAGGATGGACTGGATCATAGCAAATGCTTGCCAACACCTTCTGCAATTTTTAATAGGTCACCCACTCTTCGCTGATGCTACTGTACGTCCAGAACCCCAGGGAAAGGACAGCCGGTTCCTGATGCACCAGAATCATTCTCACTTGAGTCAGACGAGGAAGAGGAAGAGGATGAAACTACTAGTCGTGAACCATCAATATCACATGACTCATTTTGTCTCACATTCTCCTCCTCTGAGCCTTACCTCATTGCACAAGGTGAACTGAATAATTTTGTCAGGGATCAGGAAATACTCAAGAGTAAGGCAGAGCTATTGGGCTCCAGACTGCAGCAGTGGAATCTCCTGTCAGGTGATGTTAGGGTTTCCATGTTCCTCCTAATCTAATGTGTCCAATTAACATTTGTAACCTAGGGTATGAGCTACTTGTATTTGCGTCTCTGTTCAAAACGTTCCTAGAGTTTAGTGATTATTGTTTTATATTATGGATAATCAATGTTGGAATATATTTTTCCGACCGAATGATTATCACGTTTCTTTGTTCAGGCGTCAAGCTGTAGAACAAGACTTTATAATAGCATGGATTAGTTTCGTAAAATGGACGCTCCCTAATTTCTTAACATAAGTAATTCACAGAACTGTACTGTGCCATACATGTGTTCCTGAAACGTATTGATCATGTTGAGGAGCCTAAAGGGATTTTAGCAGCTTGAACAATCCGCTTCTGCTGATAAGATCGAAAGTCTTTGTGATGTCAATGAAGGCTGTATGGAACGGCATTCTCTGTTCCTTGCACTTCTCTTGCAGGTGTCTTCTCGAGAAAATCAAGTCGATGGTGGACTTTCTGCTCTGAAACCGCATTGTGTTCTGTGGTAGACTCGAATAGCAAGGGTATGAAGTATATGCAAGAGAGTTTGAGCAACCACTATGCCTACGTTGCACAATATGGAGATACCTCGATCGTTGCTGTAAACCGCTAGCGCAGCCAATGTTTTTGTAGAGAGTGATAATGTTAGCATCTCTCATATCTTGTGGGTACTTCAACTACTTTCCAACATAGATATAAGAACTCGTGGTGGTACTTGAATAAGATTGTATGCAACCGTTCCGGAAGCTTTCCATTTGCTAAGATATGTAAGGCCTTGTTGAGCTCATCAACAGTTTGATCATCATCGAGTTCGTCTAAGATAGGCACGTTTTCGATTGCGTTCAGGGCTATATCACTAACACACTTCACAGGAAGTTCAACTCTGAGTAGTGTTCTACCCATTGCTCCATTCGCTTGTCGCGATCATTAATGATCTCCGATGTAACTGACTTTGGACGGCTCTCTTTTTTAAGTTCGACCTATCGCCGTTTTGATCCCGTTGTACATGCTTCACACATTGCCTGTATCCCCTGATGCCTGGATGTGCTGATATGTCTTGAGCCAATAGTAATTAGCAAAGAGTATTGCATTTTTGTGCGGATTGCTTCAGGCAGATCTCATTGCATATAATATTCTCTGTTTGTTTTGGTAACTCTTGTAGCTGGCAAAGGCTATGCGTCTGGTTTAATGACTGTGATCATTTCACAAGAATTTGCTTTGAACCAGCTATTGCTCTTGTTCTACTATTTGCCACTACTTACATGGATGTGTTGTAGATCACATTCTTCCTCAGCTCCCATTTTCGCTGCGCATTCCTGTAATGCTGCTGAGGCGAAGAGCTTGTTGAAGGGCGTCATTGTACCGCTATGACTAGTTATAGTCAGCTGTGATGCTGGAGTTGATACGTGGGATTCCTTTGGTATTTGATCGGTGCAGTTTCTTTGGCTGACGTCTGACTTTACTACATACCAAGGAATGGTATGTGTCGTAGTCAACGTTATTGTAGCTGCTTGTGATGATGATGGTGTTGAGGCTGATGATCAGATTCAATTAGTGCCAGTGGCAAGATCTGGGATTTCTTCATGCACATTATTTTGAGGCTTTGTCTGGAAGTACTCGATGTAGGAAGAAAGTTCAAGTTCTATCTGCCTATTGTCTTTCATCTTCGCATGTGTCCTATAGAAGTGGGTTAAATGTCATTATCATTAGCTACCCATGTGTTAAAATCCCTTTAAAAGTTATAGATGTTTATGTTTCATAATTCGGTTGATGATGGCCTCGAGCTCATCATAAAACTGGTACTTTATTTCGAAGTGCGTGTTGAGTGTTGTAAACTCTCAAAAGTATTAACGTTTCCTCAAAAGTTAACACACGCATTTTAGTTTTGCTTGTGGAAGGGTCGATCATTCCCATGATTGTGTTCTTGACTTCGAAGCCAACTCTGTACTGCATTATTTCTTCTGGGCTTTTTTTGCCAGCAGTGCAATTAATGCGATATCTTTTCATATCGAGAGTGACCACAGCATTTTTGCGTGGGTCGTTGATCTGTCGAAAGCCGTCGAACTTGCCATTCGTCATGATTCCGAAATCACATCATCCTATTTTTGGGGGGCTGTTATCTTCATTTTATTCGTGCTTTTCTCGCCTCTTGTCATAGTTTCAATCTGGTCGTCGAGTATAGACTGTAAGCTTCAAGCGCCTATTGAAAAAGGCGGACGGTCGGAACATCATGTTATTGTCCTCGGATTGCCAACGTTGTGGCTAATCGAGCTAGGCTTATAAAAGGTAAATGCTGCCTCTCGTGTGGATTCGACACTGTGGCGCGAGTTTGGGTTGTTATCAGGTCCCGCCTGTTGGCGTCACATTTACTGTCTAAAGGAAAGAGAGAACAAATACAGTTTGGAACCACTTGAGCTGCAGAAGTGACAGACAAGACGTCGAAACTGACACCCTGGATTAGTATGACAGTGTATACTCCCTTAGCCTTTCTGTTGTTGACCCCAGCTGTATGTGAAAATTACCAAGTCATCTTCTTACGCCGCCATACACGTTGGGATAGCATAAATCTATGCCGCTTTTGAAATTCCTAGGGTCAGTATGTACCGCAATCGACCCAACTCACCATGTTTATACCTGCTGCTAAAACGGTCTGCCAAAGAATGACCACTGCAATGCACAAGCAGATACTTTGAGCAATGTTGGGTGTTTGGTGATGACCAATCATTGATCAGTCATTGCTTCTACTGAGGGGCTAAGCAGCATGAAAGCCAAATAGTATTTTCTGTTCTTCTCTCATCTAAAGTAAAAACAAAAACTCAAACTAGCACTTTTATATGTTTGTTTATCTATAGAGCAATTTAAATTTACATGGGCTACCAACAAAAGAGAGCTGACTACTAGTTTAACCTATTTGTTTGTAATACAACGCTTTTCCAGAAATATATGAGCGATTTTTAAATACAAGATAATGTATTCCATCTTTCGTTCATGTTCTATCAATTCTTTATATTTATTGATCATTAAATGTTCTGCTAATTGTATCATATATGGATAAAAAGACCTGAAGATGAAACAACAACATCATTTTCTTTCTGGAATATAAGGTAATTAGAGACGAAATTTCTTTTCAGCTGTATCGCTTGTTTAACATATTATTATACAATTTTTGGTATTCTGTAATCACGATGCCATTTTCTAGATCTTACATAAACCAAAACCAATTTACAAAAAAAATGATTATCTTTGGAATCTTAAGATGTTATCTGCTCTGCTTCAAAAATTAAAATGTTTTATCAAATCGTTTATGTTGCTGTTAATCATTTTCACTAATACCGGATCCTGAAAGTTTCGAATAAGTTTCCAATTTTTAGTAGCTATAATAATATTATCAAAATAATCCACATATTAATAATATTTTGTTCTCTTCGATTTTCTGCATTGTTCCATAATCAAATTTTGCTTTATGAATACAACACTCTTTAGAATGTTTAGCAATTTCCTAAGTGTATTTCCGTGATATAAAGACTATCAAATAGCTTTACTATTCATTTGTAAGTATATACTTCAATTCGTTTTGAAAGCAAAATACATTTTTCGTCATTATTTTGAATTTTTTTGACTGTTTTAGGGTCAGTCCTTACAGCCTCTTTATGTAATTTAGGTTAGAATAATTATGTGCACCTTTTCGATATTTACATTTCCAGGTGGTCGTGATCTTTTGTTTTATGTTTTAGAGTTGTTTTCGCTTTGTTCTCTTCTATCTCGTTTTAGTGAGGGTTTTGTTTTTGTTTTGTTTTTCATCAGAAATTATTTCGTTTTTACATTGGTTAGGTAATATATCAGAAAAGGAATTTTAAGATTATTTTAATAAATTTTACACCGAACTTTTTTGACGTTATAGTTATTGTATTGGTAACAGTACTAAGTTCTAATTTCATTCGAGCTAACTTTGGATTATAATGAGAAAAACAATGACAAGATATAATGTTTATCCCACAAAAATGGTAATTTCCCTATCAGTTATATTCAATATATCTACGTCGGTCTCTCTTTGTGTTTCTATGTATATCAAGGCGTAATAATAAATTTAAAGGACATAACAATACTTGTTATCTGTATTTCATCAAAAAGACATTATTAGGACAATAAGACATTATTAGTTTTATATTATTATAAATTATTAGCTAGAGATCTATAAATTCATGTGTAACTTTAAATATTATGTTTACTAATGATCAAGACTGCGTGTGTGATATGTCAAACATTCTTTCAATCGATTCATATATATTATAGTAATATTTATTATCCAGTGGAAATATAATTATGCTCTGTGTTAATATTGCAATGTAATAAAATCGTGTTGAAAATGTACATATCTAAGCATAGTAAACTTTCTAGTTATTATTTTCCTTATAAACGGTTCCACATCATCAAAATTGTCAATAGATACAAATTCCTTACTGAATAAAATCTATATTTGTTAAAATGTTTTATAAAAGTGTGACGAGTCTATTCTCTTAAAGTAAGTTAGAGAAAAGAGTGAAAGACAACAAGCTTTGTAAAATTTAACAAATATAGTTATTTCCCTAGAATACAAAGTGAAAATGAGAAGAGAGAACTTATGGCATTGCTAATTAAATCCCAAAATAATCCAAGAATTACAGAGACAAGTCCTAGTAGTTTACAGTCCTGAATAAAATTAAGTAAATAGGCAGAAAATATCTCAAAACTAAAGTCGATAACATGTCTATGGTAGCTAATGAAATGTTGATTTATCAACAGTCTTTTATTAAATCACAAAAATATAATTCCCAGGTTAGAATTCAGTACAATTTCCAGTGAATGTCTTTATCAAAGAATGTTATCAGAGGACTTTTGTATTTCCAGAGATAAAACACTTGAATTCAATAATTTGAAGAAAACAAAATTCAGCACAAAATGATAACAGCATAATACAACTTAAAAGTGCTAGATGTTAAATCGTCAATGACCAAGCCATTATAATTACAAGATTATATAGTCATCTACTTTACCTAAATTCATAATTAACATTTTCTAATGCAAAGTAACCTTTTTCAATGATCTAATTAGCCCTGTTGACTTCCAACACAATAACCTGCAAAATTCACTTAGGAAAATCAAACCAACACGCCTAAAAAAAAAATATTTGCTCTTGTTTACCTTAATAATAATCCTGATATTAAGCTCATACACATAGAGAATAATGAAGCTATTATTAGTTGTTTACATAAAATGAAATAACTGTTTTAAACAAATCAAGCAGGTCAAGCAGAAAGGAACTCAATTTTGGACAAGGCCAAGTCCAACATACAATTTTACATTAAACTACCGTGGTAATGAAATAAGTTTTTTATTATATAAAACTAACAAACAAGCAATTAAATTAAACATACATAACAAAAGACTTTACACCACTCCTGCTACATTTCTTTACGAAGAATTCCATTATATTCTCAGTCTGGTTTCATGAAATGAGCTAATAATTTAAGATTTACCTTTTTGGAAATTTCTTAAGTAAATTTTCAGGTCACCGTCATTAAAATCTAGCTAAAAGTACCTAATTGACTTCACACGAAGTACTGTAAAGAAATTGAATACTTTTAGATACTTTCAATGACGCTGACCTGAAAATTTGCTAAATTACAGATATGATAAAATTCACCTTGCTGTATATAATTTATAGCATAATACCAAATAGCTCAGTTTCTTGTGTGTGTCTGTGTCTGTCTCTCTCAAAATGTTTTGCATGGTGTGTTATCAAAGTTTAAGGGACCTTATGTTGCTTAATGATTATAATATTTTTTCTTATATATCTGCTGTTGTTTTATTTTAGAATAACTCCGTTAGGCTCAGAAGAAGACAACATGGATTTCTTGTTTTTAAAAGTAGTTCCAAGTGCGTGAACCGAGACAGCCTAACAGAGACAACCAGATTGAGATAAGAAAAGTAAGGTTTGCAAAGTAGCTAGATTTCTCTGTCGCATAGGTGACCATAATAGAATATATGATGGGGTTTTGACTTAGACAAAGAAATCCCAGTCAAGACTTATATTGTGTGTCTCCCCCACTAGGCTATGCCGATTAGGGAGAGAAATAATGAAACCCGACCACTGGGATTTTCTTGTCTTGATAAAACCATGGACATAGACTATCTTTCTCAACAATTTTTCAAACTAAATTAAATAACACTGAACCCATGCAATTTAGTTAGCAGATTCAAAACACAGTATGCATCAGGTATTATTATTGCTTCTCTCTCTCTCTCTCTCTCTCTCTCTCTCTCTCTCTCTCTCTATATATATATATATATATATATATATATATATATATATATATATATATATATATATATATATATACATACATATATATATATATATACATACATATATATATATATATATATATATATATATATATATATATATATATATATATATATATATATATATATATATATATATATATATATATATATATATATATATATATAAAGGTAATCAGGTTTTGTACTATTTTATGAAAACCTGAATAATTATCTAAGTAGACTTGAGATATATGTGCCGCTCTTAGGAAAGGAAAAATATCAAGGCAAACGTTGTAATTGTTATCTGTTGGCAGTATTGCATCATGAGAGTCTCGAGCCACGTGCTTTTGTCTTTCCAAATACTGCACAAGAAGACGAAAATGTTAATGAGGGCACTGGGATGACCTATCAACCCTAAGTACACATGTTCTACGCACGAGTAAATAGAAATATAAAATCAATTGATATTTTACTGTGATATCACATTAAACTAATGGATGTCATATGAAGTTGAAAATGAATAGTTAAAATATTTTTTGCGGTTACGTTTAAACTTTCATCAGTTCTAATTTTGGAAAACGTTCTACGATAGGTTACAGCAGGATACGGTGCAGTAAAATATGCCTGCAGGGTACAGTTCTAATGAAGTGTGACATCAGGAAATTTATAATTCATGCCTTACTTGAAAATTTATATTTTCTGTCCTTGGAATGTGGCAAGTGTTGCATTCACTAGTGCAATGATATGCTACATGGAAATCTATTGGTACAATAGCATGTGGACTGATGAGTGAACCACTCATGTTGATAAGTGTAGGAGTTTTCGTTTGCAATTGCATTTATGCTATTATATTTTATTTGACTGGGCGGACTGTGGATGTTCGACAAAGTTAGATGAAGCCAGTTTGACATTACACATTTCTGGTCTTTTGCCGGCTTTGCAGTACCACTTGAGAGTTTCGTCTTGTGTGGCCAGTGGCGTGTATTGCCTATGTGTGAAGCTTTATCGGATAGCTCGACTTATGTGCGTGTGTCTCAGAATGTTTTGTATCGTCTTACCAAAGTTGGAGATACGTTAAGTTGCTTTATGAGTTAATTTCTTTTGGTTATATAATGTTTTTGTTGTTGTTGCTGGACTTTATAACAACTCCGTAGGGCACAGCAGAAGGCATCAATGGTTCCTTTTTAAAAGTATTTCCTAGCGAGTGGACACCGCGACTGAAACGACAGGTCTGAGATAACCAGACTGAGATAAGAAAAGTAAGGTTAGCAAAACAGGTTGATTTCTGTCTCATGTGTGATTATATGCTGAGAATTTGTCGCCAGCTAATGAAATTTCCTGCAACGAAAATAGGACCGCAACTACAAATTAGTTATCTCAAAAATATTAGCGACAGGGGCAGCAGTGAATTTTGCTGAATATATTTAGTCTAGGAAAAGGCCCGGTCTTCAAAACCCCCCGTCGGCATGCTCACAAAATGTCACAAATACTATGCCCTCTGTTCGTAAGTTCACCAGTTAAATGCTTTGTTGTTTGTTTGTTTTTTTTGGAGGGGTGTTGCTTTGTTTTTTGTTTGTTTTTGTATTTATTTGGGGGGGGGGCGGAGGGGTGGATAATTCCTGTGATAAGACAAAGCGCATCTTTTCGAATATAACTCAGTTTTCTTATCTAACAATACGATTGACAGAAGGCCCCACATGACATACACGGACGGAAGTGTTTTGTCTTCTACGTTAACATTGTAGTAGCAATTGCGACATAGAGCACATCAGGGGAGTACTTTTGAGGTTTGTTTCGACAATAAAATCGCACTTATCTCTAGCTGTCCGCAGATGGACTTGCGGTGCTTTTGTTGATCTTAGTAGTTAATGTATATCTGATTTGCATCCTCGTTCCATCCAAAGCTTGTGTTAGTTGTTCCAATACTCCGTTGTCGACGTCATAACTTTCAGGCATTTGAACTCTTTGTCTTTGTGTCTGGTTCCTGCCACATGGCCTGTCAAGGCTATTGCTTAAAACTTTTAAAGTCTAATTTCTAAGGCCTAAGAAAGGGTATAAGTGGTTTAGAATCACGTCTGCTGTGTTTTCATTTTGAGGCCTTCGGTCCAAGTGGTTCCTTTTTGACGGCTAAATAGACGCAAAGCTTGTTTTGAGGATTTCGTGTGATGCATTAGTCGGAACAGTAATATTTTCATTATATATCACTGAGGCCACATTTACAAAGCTTGAAAGCAACACCCACATTCCGTTACTACGATTTCCAAGGAGATTGATGAGTGTTATATATATATATATATATATATATATATATATATATATATATATATATATATATATATATATATATATATATATATATATATATATATATATATATATATATATATATATTGTCTATGGTTATATGTTATAAACACCGTGTTTACATAGCCAACTTTTGTCTACGCTTGTAAGTTGCACACAATACGTTTGCTTAGCGAGGGTAAGTTTTGGTTACAGTTAAATTAGGTTTTTCAGTTGAAAATATTCTCATTCTATTACTTTATAGGTCAAGCGAAAACGGATTAAATGATTTGATATTAATTCCTATTCTGTATCAGTCTGTGGGAATCTATGATCAGAGTTTGAAACTGTGTTGTTGACATCATATACAATTCGAGAGGAAATGTTTGTTTTAAACATACATAGGAATAACAAAAATCCTTATTAAATTGTATGCACACTACATGGGATTATTGTGAGCTCGTAACTCTAAGTGCAACTCTGCGCCCAGGATAGTAATAGTGTCGTCGTTGCTGAGTGGAAATTCACCATTATTTTAAAGTCTTGTACTGAACCCCAGCGACACATGCCAGACGCGTTTATCAGCCATTACTCGAACAGCCATTAAGGCGGTGCTGACTGTGCTAGCAATCGTAACCTCGCGTCCGAGAATATTAGCCTCTGGAACAAACAGGGGCGTTTACCCAGAGGCTACTTTGGGTATTAAAGAACCCTGAACCATGTAACTGCATATTGTGTTTGTCTCTTAATTTCAATGTTGATGGTTCACTCAAAT
This sequence comes from Sinohyriopsis cumingii, assembly GCA_028554795.2. Lineage (NCBI taxonomy): Eukaryota > Metazoa > Mollusca > Bivalvia > Unionida > Unionidae > Sinohyriopsis > Sinohyriopsis cumingii. The sequence goes on along the minus strand of CM068828.1, from coordinate 21,076,380 downwards.
ATTTTAACTTGTTTTACATCTAAAATATGTCATATATATCCATGAAAGGCTTTTGTGGGTGGCATGTGGGGCGAGCGCCCCAGGCCCAGCTTTTGAGGGGGCCCCTCGCTTCAGGCCTAAGGTCGTCCTTATGAGTTTGTCAAGCTATATTCTCCGGTAAATTGGAAACGCTGATACAGGCCGCAAGTAATGCACGCAAAGTTGCGAAGTCAACTTAGTCAACTTCGTAACGCAATTAACAGGTGGCAGCACAGATGCAGACAGATGCAGCCATTTTCTCAACGCCACTAGCGAGCAAAGGCTGTCCGAATACTTGGATCTCAGTTTTTCAAATTTTCGCAGGGTTGCGCGGGAGTCGTTGGGCTAGGTGGGCGATGTCCCGTCTATATCTAGCCTATGGTCATTCCTGTCCAGGTACCCGGATAGCCTATATATACCACAACAAACTATTGTTCTTAATTCGTGTCTTCATGTTATTTGAAAAATGACAATAATAATCAGTTAATTAGGCCAAAGGCATTGTCGTCATGTTATTATTTCGATTAAAAAACCCGTTGTCAACAAACAAGATTTTTTAAATGAATAATGTAAAAACTAAATTCGTGCGCCAATCGCGAAAGTTGATCTAGTCTAGACATAATTAGTGTTTGCAGTAGCATACCATTCGAGATACCGATACTCTGGCCCCGCGCGGTCATGGTCGGCCCTAGGCCCCGCGTACTCCTAACGCCGCCTCTGTATATATCGAGATCTCATGGATACAGCCTTCACGCAATTTGCGCCAGAGTAGTTTTCCATTGAAGACAGCGCGAGTAAACCATAGCACTCAACACCCACAGGAATAACAAATGGCATAGTAAAAAAATTTCTATCAGGAATATTCCAGGCTGTGTTTATCGGATTGTGGTCAACCTAAAGCCGAAGGATGCTGACGGACGCAAATGGATTGGGAGTCGAGTGTGTTCCTGCAGAGAAGCTGTTCTTATCTACTGGGGCAAAGCGAAAGATAGAGCGGAGCTGTCTGATCAAGAGAATCACAAGTTGTTTAGTGACCGTGGGGCTGAAGCTCAAGGCAGCCATACGATATCCCAATCAGGTTATGAATATAAGCCTGTATTACTTATTTGAGCGTATTGTTGGTGTAATACCCAACAGGAATGGTGACCCATAATTATTGCGGAGTTGAAGGTAGCGCTAATACAAGTCTGTTTGATTGTTTCCGTGGGCCACCGAAGTGCTACAACATACCGGTTCGTACGAAATATTCATGAGCTATAACTATGCGCTAGAATCGTTACATATCTTATGTTTATGAGCCGCAGACTAATCTAGAATATTGGTCAATACAATACACATTGACATAACCAGCATACATTATCAGAAATGGCACTTATGAAATCCCTAGTGGTACTAGATGGCACTAACACAAGTAACTTCACTTTCATAGCAACGCAAAATACAGCATAGCTGATTTAATGAAACAGAACAATCGTGAACACTCTGGGCCGCGCAAAGGTCAAGAAGATATGTGTCAGGCTCGAAGACAAAGAACTGGACAGCATCGACGACAAGGGCGTTTTCGATGTCAACAAAAATCTTTGGCTGAGAGCAAGAGCCATAATATTACAGCTATTCGTGTCAGAGCTGGCAATGACACTTATTTCACAAAAACCGACGCTTCTATGACAGCCACGTTTAGGAATCGCTTCTTTGTGCCGCTAAGAACGATTTGCATACGATGCTACTAATCCGATCTTTCGAAATGCCTTTCATTTGAGTATTCGATGAATAATGCCTGGTAATCACAAGTACTAACAGTAAGGCAAGCTACACAATCAGTGACATCTCTCTGGAGTTTGTTGTTCTGACCCTTGCAGATTACGCACTCAATATCGGACGGCAGTACACAGAGTGCTACGCCATCACATGAGCACGCTAGAAAAGAAGTAGAACAGCAACTTAAACAACAAATGGGCACGCCACGCGTGAAGGCAACGAGTATGCTCTCTAGAATGCTGCACACAGCACGTGATACAGAATATTTATATAACCTCTTATCCACAAGGTTTTGGGTATGATCGAAGGTGTCCTAGCCAGAAGTTGGAAGAGGCCCTCCAAAAATTACCCATTCTACCGAAACTGGTTTACCATTGTCCTTCATACGAGTTCAACGGAGGACCACACAATCCATAAGCCAAGATAATAAAAACGGCCAAGGCGAGATGCATATTATGCATGTGCTTATATATCAACAAAGACGATCATCTCATCATACAAAATAGGCAGTTTATGTTAGCCATCAACAAGAGTCCGGACAAGCCCTGTAAAGCACCGCCTCTGCTATTCCAGTGGCAACCTGCACGTATTCTTTGATAACTTAAAGCCACACCGTGGTTGTGGTAGCAGCGTGCTTTCATGTGAACTGCTTGAATCAGCATTTAGATACAACTTTGATTCTGAACCAACATCCGTGTCATCTCAGGAAGTGATGCATGCCACTAAAGTTGGGATACCAGTTAGAAGCGCTCCTGGTAAAATACTTTCTGTTATGATGAAATAAAGTCTGACGATGAAAACCTGAGTTGGCGCGATGCCATCTAATGTTCCAAGGGTAGGCCTAGCCTTGGCGGCTCGCATCGAGTACACTTATGCCGCAGAAAGCCGTCCAAGCCACTGGAACTGCAGTGGTGGCCGGGTATGCTTTAAACCCCACAGAAAATGCAGTAAGCCCGGAGGAACAAAACATTGCAGCCACCATTCGAGCTAATGGAGAATGGCCTCTGCTTTATTAATGTTTGGCGTAACACGTTGTAAAGCATTCGCATTCGGAGGCACAAGCTACCTCGTTTCTCATATAGATAAAAAAAATGGAAAGACAAGTAAGTCGCCCGCCAATGCTGTTGAAGACCTCCAAGTAAAGCAGGCTGAGTACCAACGTAAGCGCAACAAGCGTCTCAGTTACCTCAATGAAGGGAAGCTTGATAAACAGCAGGCTGAACAGCCGTCAAGGAATCTGCGTCATATACGAGATGGTGGAACAACAGACGACGGTTCACAGTTTGTCCATGAACCCAATGTCACGGAATTGTGTATATTTGTTGTTTATATATATATTTGGAATAAAATGTACTCGAGTTTCATTTATGTGTCCATCATTACCTGAGGATAGTTTATCTATATGATATATTATTTCGATGTAGTGAGTTCGGTTTACTCCATACTGCACGAGAAAGTGCTTATAATGGGAAAAACCGATTTACCTTGAGTGAACAGGCCGTGCATTGCAACATAGCCAGTATACATATAGGCCCATGGTACATTCAAACTTCCCATTACGAAAAGTCTTGACAGTGAGCGGTCCGCTATAAGGCAAATATTTCCAGATGTAGAACTGGAAGGGTGAGGGACTGAAAGGGGTGAAGTGCGGAAGGGGTGATGGAGTGCCGGTGATAGAGCAATAACGGCATAGCTATGCTGTATCTTTGTGTCTGCACGGTACTGTGGGTGTTGTTTTAGGCGTGGTGCTAATTTGGGTTGGTATATACTCGGTGTGCTGCTGTCGGTGGTGACGATGGACCGGAGGTAGATAATGGTTAACCTTTTACTTCGTGGTGAGGAACCATTGCTTCGGGACCAAAAGGTCTGCAGGGAGCCAGAGGTTCTACGGATCGTTAGGCAGCCTGTGAGAGGCGGACCACTCGTGGTGGTTCTTTGATCATCCTCCAGATCGGTGGGGATGGAAATACATTGTGGTTATGAACTGGATGCCACAAGATATACGTCTAAATTTATATTAAATTGTTTATCACTATTTGATCAAAAACAATTAATTGAAACCAGTTAGTACTATTTGAGTGAAAACATGTCATTGCTTATATGAAACCCGTTATATCTATTTGAGTGAAACCATATCATTGTTTTGAAATTTACGTATCATTGCTTGAGTGATTAATTATTGAGATCTTTTGCTTATTTTTTGTTTGTTTGTTTAATTTCAATTAATTTACTATTGTTGACTGTTCACGTTAAATTACATCTTACAATTCGTTCCAGTAAGGAACAGTATAATATTTTTTTAATATTATTTCAGTTATCGTTCAGTTATTTAACTCAGTGCGCACTATTGTGTTAACAATCCAGTCTTGGAATTTATGCGCACGAGTTTGTAGAAGTTTTTTTCTATCTTTAATCATCTAAAACTAAACATCGTATTTTCGGTATCATTCTTAGTGTCTTTATTGTAATAATCTGACCCCAACTCGGTTCATCTTGCTACATCCAAGTTTTTGTTTTCTGATTTGTGCACTCCCTAATTCGTGGAGCAGAGATAAAAGATGATTTGTATCATTGTGATTCTTGTCGCCGTCGGTTAAGTGGTCTTAAAATATTTCCAGCTGACAAGTGCAGGCATTCTGTTTTTGCGTGTTCAGACTGGAATTTGTTTAGTATCACTAACTGGTTAAACGTAAAAAAATACTAGCTGTAGTCAATATTCTAAGACCTGCAAGGTTACTGGAAGGGCGTTGAAAAAGGCTGTACACCGATTGTTTGCGCCACACAGCAAGGTTGGACGATGCAAACACACGTTTACCCTGACCGAAGGTGATGTTGCAAGTGGCTACAAGAAGGCCAAGCTCTTGGCTACAAAGAGAATTTCAAATTTGCGGAGGACCTGACACGTATCCACAAACATAAGCACCTCAAAGTGGTTCAAATTGCTGAAGTGTGACAGGGCATTGTGGAGCGGTTTAACCGTACTCTAGCCGAGAGACTGTTTGGTTAACAGTACACTCAAGAAATGTTACTTTCTGAGAGCGAGATTACTAAGCGCAGCATTTAGTGGGTGCGTCACCTACCGGTCGTTATGGCAATCCTAAATAACAAGGTAATATAGCTCTTGTTGAAAAATATTTGTCGGTTGACCTGACAGAGAAGTACCTGCCACAAAATATCATGATATGGTCACTATGTACACCTGGAGAACAGGGATATGGGAATCTCCGTGTTACCGATCCTGTATGGTTACTCGGGGTATACATCCTGGCTGATAGGTTTGATATACCGGTCAGCGATCTATATACCATTTTTAGGAATTAGAATTTACATTGTCGAAGAACTGCAGATTGTGCCTGAAAATACTAAAGTACCAACTAACTGCATTCTGTGCCAAAGCTAAAGGGCAATATTGATGTATTCATTCCTCTTTTCTAGGAGTCAAAAGGTACTGCTGCAGAGGGTGAGTACTTGGCCAAAATAGCAGTTCATCCACAACCTTTGATGAGACGCAGTAGTTGTCTAATTAGTAGTCTCAAAGATGATGCCCCCGAGCTCAGTACCTAATCGAAACTTTCCGACTAGTATAATCCTTCTCCGACACACAGTATTATGAAACTCTTTGTGATTGGAAACCTCGCTATGTTAGGGATATTGGCGTTTAGATATCTCTCAAATATGTGAAGAACTATGGAGCAAATGTATGTGGTAAGCGGCCAGGCGCTCTTGTGAATATATCCTGATCAGCGATACCTGTTGAAAGATGCAGATATTGCAAATCAGTTACTCGAGGAAGGCTTGACTTCTGTATGGAATCGATTGAGCAATTGAATGATCATCTGCATTATACAATAGATAAAAGATGAGTCATTAAGGGTCTGGTAACACCAGAACTGTACACACATCGGGTATGGTATTTCCCACTGCTAACAATATTATTAACGCTGACAGCTCTACTGCTGAGAGTGCCAGTGGGTTTTATTATTACGGTAACATTCGTTGTATAACTGCTGTAGCCAGTAGCTCGATCGTCAAGTGATTAAAATCAAAGTGTGGAGTGTGCTGCATGGTGTTACAGTGGTCATCACCACAGATAAGCAAAAAGGATCGCTGCACAGTGTTAGCAAAATTGTTAACATATACCTCAAAAAATGGCGACAAGAATCCAAGATTCACAAGAAATTTGCCAACGACATTTTTGGTGAGCAGCATGAATACTACTCCGAAATGCAGGCGACATCCACTATTTCGCGACAGAAGGACTCGGCATGATCTTGCTAATACAGTACACCTCTGTATTGAGGTGCTTGTTTCGTATGATGCTCATATGATGAAAGACCTTCCAGTAGATAAGGGTATTAACGACAGCCTTTGAAACGATACTGTCCTTTCCGACATCATTCGATGTATCCGTTCGCTCCTAAATGAGCTTCTTGGTATTATTTTTTATTAGAACTTCCCATTGACAAAGGTCTGCGTCCATCTCGCGATCGTAATGCTGCACCTTTACGGGCGTAACGCGAGATATTCCTCGATTGGTGTTACTTGCATTGGTCCTTAAACTTTCCGACAGATTTTTGCTGACAACGGATCGCCCGCATTTAGTCGCTTGTATAGCATATGGTGTCGTCCTTTCTAATTTTCCGGTATAGATCTTCCGATTCCATGCTAATGGGGAGGTCATTGGTGTCACGTGTAATATAATCATATATTATGAACTTGCTCAGATCCAAAATTGATGTACCATGGATAGATCGTAAGCGTGGCTTGTGTTGAATAAAAAGCAACGTCTGGTCGGCATCCTGGTTACAAGCTTTGTTTTTCGCACCTTTGAGCTTAACCAGGTCAACTTTGATATACTTTCTCAGATTTTCTATCTTCTTTCCCAAGGTTGAGCCATTTAGCAGCTTAAAGAATTCCTTCTCCAAGCCTTTGTTCCCCTTTGTCCTGAGATCATTATGTGCTAGATGTATTGCGATATCCACTCGCTCTTGTCGAATTCCAGTGCTCTGCGAACATTGGTGGCACGCATCTCAATACGTGTATATTGCTATGTTCCTGTAATGAACTGTATATCGTCCCTTTTATCGCAGGCTGCGAACCACCTTCTTGCATTCAAAGAAACTCCCCAGCTCATTCACTAAACCTTGTTGTCAGCTCTGAAATGCAAATTGCCTCTGGGATCAGCAGGTACACCATGTTGATCTCATAGACGTATCCATTGGGTACCGACTGGAATTTGGTCAGCTTATCAAGGCTGTTGTTCATTAACTGGAGGATAGCAACTGCGTCAGTGAGAAAACCACGCATTTCCATGTTGTTTATAATGGCGTTGATATTTTCCGTCAAGTCTGTTCCAGTAGCTTGCATGATGAGGTGACAGTCCTAGAAACACATGTTATGTAGCACAAATAGGATCTTGATTATTTTCTAAAAATACTAAATCATCAGCTTTGAGCACATGTTTTTCTTGCTCGGTTGACTTGCAGTCTCTTCAGCTTTCCCCTTCCGCCATTTTAAAATCTGCAGTTTTCCCTGCAATGTCCACTGTTTTGAGCAGCTCGTATCTGAGCTAGCCAATGATATCCTGTGTGACTGTGGACAATGCACTCAACCCTGCGTTCAGGAGCCGAAACAAATGGTTTTATCTCCCGTCTAGGGGCCTGGATTTAAGACTCATTCCTGTACATAGGAGCCAGAACTGGAGGCTCAACCTTGCACTTGGAAGTTTGAACTTGTCGTCCATCTGCAAGGCAGCCTCATTCTTTCTCCTTGCTAATATCCCGCTTGGCATAAACTGTACCAATCTCTCGATGGTGAGCATTGCTTCATACAGTTTTTCCCACGTTTTATTTCTACCCAGTCGTACATGTTTTTGCTTATATACATTGCCCTCAAGTTGTATGTTATAATATTTCACACAAATCTATTTAAATATATTATCAAGATTGAGGTGGCTATTGAGGGAGGGATGGGAGGTGGATTATCTAAAATCAGCAGTTTAAGCTCCGCAAAGTTTGATCCCATCCCAGTGAGGTAGACGGCAAACCTAAACCTCTATTTTGAAACTACTGCAGACATTCACATTTCGATATATCAAGCTAAAATACCCTTTGATTAGATAAGTGCTAGTTATAAACAATAAACATATTTCAGAAACATGATGACGGTCAATGCCCCAGTCGACCGTTTCTTCGCTAAGTACAGTGAACAGTACCACTAACATATATGTTACCTTAACAAATTGCTGTACCTCTCATGATACAATTTTCATTAGGAAATTAAAGGAGAAAACCATTACATAGTTTGAATGGTAAAAATTAACTGAATCTTGCAAATGAAATACATTTTAAATAAAAATTGCGTAAATTTGTATTTAAATGTATTATATTTGATCCTGGACGAATCTTTCTAGGTGTCCATTCACTCAAAATTAACATTTTCTTGTATCTATGTACATTTCAGTTTAGGATTTCCCTAAATGGCGAGAGACTGTTTGAATTTACCTCATTGTCCCGTTCAGACGCTGGAAAGGGTCTAACCTGAGACCATGTCACTATCAAAAGGACCTTAACAGCGAAAGAAGACCTATTTTCAGCATTCTTGATGATGTTCTGTGCCATGACAATATTTTCATGCATCGTGAGACTCCTGTTCTTTATTACAGTATATACTTGGTAATAGATAGCCCCAGCATTTCCCGAGACTCCTAGGTCAATGTCTGTATAGTAGGTGGACAGAAAAGAAAATCCGGAGATGTGTGTATTTGGTGGATTAGGATTTGTGTACTTGGTATTTAAAGAGATAACTCCATTAGTACAAATCTGAAAATAGACATGTGAATAGTTAGTCCTATTAAAGGAAAATCTGAAATACGTGGACATGATCGGAAATAAAGTTAAAAGTATCTAAAGTCCGATTCAAAACAATTAATTATGTGAACTGTTAAAGTTTTCGAAAAAGATAATTCACTGATGCGGACTCATACCTTACAAATCTAGACAATTCAAGAATTCAATGACTTTTAACAAGTGAACGGACTTCAGTTTGTAGCAGACAACGACAGAAGCAGAAATTCGGTTAAAATTGGCCAGATTTTACTAGGTACTTGTAGGCAGGGCATGATTAGTCTGACGGGTATTGTGCTATGAAAGATTTATTTCAGTGAGAGCTTTGTAAAGCTTAACATGATATCAGTTTTAGCCACAATGTGTAGCAGCCAGTAACCGCAACTTCTTGCCAAACTGGTTCTGCTTGTATCGATTTTATGTGATTACCGTCATTTCCACAAGGTATACTTCTAAGCCAAATTAATATTCAGACATGCGCTCAAAATACTTAAGCATTAGGTATATCAAGATCTGTAATTATTTTAATTTGTTGATGTACTTTTTAAAATCTTCAAGGATAAACATAATTCACGCATTTGAACACATTTTATGTTTTAACAGTAGAACAAGAATAGTCTTATTATTACAAGGAATTTAAGATTTTACCACAAGTGATTACCACGCTAGAAAGAATGGGAGTAGGTCCTGATGCATCAGTTAGTGACGGTTTCATAAATTAAATAGAATCAATTTAAAAGAACCAGTGCTTACGTAAATGTCTTCATATCTTCGCCCAAACACCCTAAGTGGTAAAACAGCAATTCTGTCACTGCAAGCATCTTCGTTTATATTAAGACGAGTATCCCCATATTCCAATCCAAACAGAAATTGGTTATCTGAAAGAATACTTCTGTTAGAAAATACAATGAAACAACATGATTACATACACCTTTTACAGATAGAAAATATAGAGTTCTGGTAAGTACCATATTTCCAAAGAGCGCATGAGGTAATCAGATTATTGTAATGCACTCTTTCCTCGAGGACTTACGAAAATCTGTGGAGCATATACATGTAGTATAATTAAATATGGATGTAAAAGTACAGATCTGACAATGCTCAAAATTGCATCGCACAATCTAGCACAAATATCTTCGGTTCGTGACAAAACAGGTTATTATAAGTTATTTTTTGCTGTATCTTAGCGTATTAATTAACGGTTAAAAAAGGGACGCGAACGGTAACTAGACGATATATCTATTGTTCTTAGACAGTTCGGTGACCTTAAAACAGACAACGTTTCACAGCATTTACTTGTTTTACCAGGAGGGTTTTGCTAAAGATAGTGTTTGTGTCACTAACTTTATATTTTCTATTTACGTACAAATTATTCATCGAATTTGGCGTGCATACTTGACACTATACCATTACGAAATATCTACAGTAATTTTACCTTTGTAACAAACGTCTTCAGATTTTGATCCCTCTGATCTTGTCGTCTTATTTTTCCCGCATGGTAAACATGAAGACTGTCCGCTCGAATTCTGAAAGGTTCCGACTTCACACGGCTTACACAAATGGACACCTGTCCTGTTACTAAAGCTCCCCCTTGGGCAAATAAGGCAAGATATTTGGGAAGAGAAGTTCTGAAATGTACCCGGTTGACAAGGTGTGCAAAACGATTGTCCCCTCAAATTCTGATACGTCCCAGCGGGACAAGTCTCACATACTACTTGACCAGTCTGATTTTGATAAGTTCCCATAGAGCAATCGTAACATAAAGATTCCCCAGTGCTGCTCTGATACTGACCAATCGGACACGGCAGGCATGCGGTTTGACCCGTGAGATTTTGATATTGACCTTGAGGACAGTTAACGCAGGCTGATTCTCCAATCAGATACTGATATTGTCCTGACGGACAAGGAAAGCAAGAGCTTTGAGCAGTGACATTTTGAAATTGACCCATTGGACAGGACAAACAATATGATTGACCTTTGAGATTTTGATACTGTCCTCTGGGACAAGACAAACAGATAGCCTGACCCGTTTCATTTTGATATTGGCCCATCGTGCAAGGCATACAGGATGACTGACCGGTTAGATTTTGATATTGACCAGAAGGGCAAGACAAACAGAGAGCCTGACCAGTTTGATTTTGATATTGACCTTCAGGACAAGGGAAACAAAAGGACTGCCCTGATTGATTTTGAAATTGTCCCACTGGACAGGGAACAAAACCTGCCTGACCGGTTTCATTTTGATAGTAACCGACAGGAGAAGATGAACAATATGTTTGACCAATGCTTGTTTGATATTGGCTAGTAGGACAAGGAATGCAAGAGGTTTGACCAGTACGATTTTGAAATTGCCCAGTTTGGCACAATACACAAGATTGCTGGCCAGTGAGGTTCTGATATTGACCTACTGGACAGGGTGAACAGTAAGACTGGCCGGTGCGGTTTTGGTAATACCCCGATCTACAAGATATGCAAGATGATTGCCCTGTACGATTCTGATATTGACCAAGTGGACATAACGCACAGGACGACTGGCTAGTCAGATTTTGATATTCTCCAATGGGACAAAAAAGACACGATGACTGACCAGTTATGTCAGGCCAGACAAGAAACCTTGCCGGTGTTATTTTGAAAGAACCCGAAAGGACACGACATACACAATGATTCCCCAGTGCTGTTCTGATACTGACCAATCGGACACGGCAGGCATGCGGTTTGACCCGTGAGATTTTGATATTGACCTCGAGGACAGATAACGCAGGCTGATTCTCCAATCAGATACTGATATTGTCCTGACGGACAAGGAATGCAAGAGCTTTGAGCAGTGACATTTTGAAATTGACCCATTGGAGAGGTCAAACAATATGATTGACCTTTGAGATTTTGATACTGCCCTCTGGGACAAGACAAACAGGTAGCCTGACCCGTTTCATTTTGATATTGGCCCATCGTGCAAGGCATACAGGATGACTGACCGGTTAGATTTTGATATTGACCAGAAGGACAAGACAAACAGAGAGCCTGACCAGTTTGATTTTGATATTGACCGACAGGGCAAGATGAACATGATGTATTGCCAGTGCTGTTTTGATACCGGCCAATAGAACAAGGGAGACAGTACTGCTGGCCAGTGCGATTTTGAAATTGGCCAGTTGGACACAAAAAACAATTTGGCTGTCCAGTGAGGTTCTGATATTGACCGATGTTGCACAGCTGACACGATGATTGACCAATCACATTTTGATACTGTCCGCTTGGACAAGACAAACAGATAGCCTGACCCGTTTCATTTTGATACTGACCTACAGGACAAGTGAAACAAGTGGACTGCCCTGATTGATTTTAAAATTGTCCCACTGGACAGGGAACAAAACCTGCCTGACCGGTTTCATTTTGATAGTAACCGACAGGAGAAGATGAACAATATATTTGACCAATGTTTGTTTGATATTGGCCAGTAGGACAAGGAATGCAAGAGGTTTGACCAGTACGATTTTGAAATTGCCCAGTTGGACACAATACACAATACTGCTGGCCAGTGTGGTGCTGGTATTGACCTGCTGGACAAAGTGAGCAATAAGATTGGCCGGTGCGGTTTTGGTAATACCCCGATCTACAAGATATGCAAGATGATTGCCCTGTACGATTCTGATATTGACCAAGTGGACATAACGCACAGGACGATTGGCTAGTCAGATTTTGATATTCACCAGTGAGACAAAAAGGACACGATGACTGACCAGTTATGTTTTGGAATTCTCCAGATGGACAGGCCAGACAAGAAACCTGGCCGGTGTTATTTTGAAAGAACCCGAAAGGACACAACATACAGACTGATTACCCAGTGCTGTTCTGATACTGACCAATTGGACACGGCAGGCATGCGGTTTGACCCGTGAGATTTTGATATTGACCTTGAGGACAGTTAACGCAGGCTGATTCTCCAATCAGAGACTGATATTGTCCTGACGGACAAGGAAAGCAAGAGCTTTGAGCAGTGACATTTTGAAATTGACCCATTGGACAAGTCAAACAATATGATTGACCTTTGAGGTTTTGATACTGCCCTCTGGGACAAGACAAACAGATAGCCTGACCCGTTTCATTTTGATATTGGCCCATCGTGCAAGGTATACAGGATGACTGACCGGTTAGATTTTGATATTGACCAGAAGGGCAAGACAAACAGAGAGCCTGACCAGTTTGATTTTGATATTGACCTTCAGGACAAGGGAAACAAAAGGACTGCCCTGATTGATTTTGAAATTGTCCCACTGGACAGGGAACAAAACCTGCCTGACCGGTTTCGTTTTGATAGTAACCGACAGGAGAAGATGAACAATATGCTTGACCAATGTTTGTTTGATATTGGCCAGTAGGACAAGGAATGCAAGAGCTTTGAGCAGGGACATTTTGAAATTGACCCATTGGACAGGACAAACAATATGATTGACCTTTGAGATTTTGATACTGCCCTCTGGGACAAGACAAACAGATAGCCTGACCCGTTTCATTTTGATATTGGCCCATCGTGCAAAGCATACAGGATGACTGACCGGTTAGATTTTGATATTGACCAGAAGGACAAGACAAACAGAGAGCCTGACCAGTTTGATTTTGATATTGACCGACAGGGCAAGATGAACATGATGTATTGCCAGTGCTGTTTTGATACCGGCCAATAGAACAAGGGAGACAGTACTGCTGGCCAGTGCGATTTTGAAATTGGCCAGTTGGACACAAAAAACAATTTGGCTGTCCAGTGAGGTTCTGATATTGACCGATGTTGCACAGCTGACACGATGATGGACCAATCACATTTTGATACTGTCCACTTGGACAAGACAAACATAGCCTGACCCGTTTCATTTTGATACTGACCTACAGGACAAGTGAAACAAGTGGACTGCCCTGATTGATTTTGAAATTGTCCCACTGGACAGGGAACAAAACCTGCCTGACCGGTTTCATTTTGATAGTAACCGACAGGAGAAGATGAACAATATGTTTGACCAATGTTTGTTTGATATTGGCCAGTAGGACAAGGAATGCAAGAGGTTTGACCAGTACGATTTTGAAATTGCCCAGTTGGACACAATACACAAGACTGCTGGCCAGTGAGGTGCTGGTATTGACCTGCTGGACAAAGTAAGCAATAAGATTGGCCGGTGCGGTTTTGGTAATACCCCGATCTACAAGATATGCAAGATGATTGCCCTGTACGATTCTGATATTGACCAAGTGGACATAACGCACAGGACGATTGGCTAGTCAGATTTTGATATTCACCAGTGAGACAAAAAGGACACGATGACTGACCAGTTATGTTTTGGAATTCTCCAGATGGACAGGCCAGACAAGAAACCTGGCCGGTGTTATTTTGAAAGAACCCGAAAGGACACAACATACAGACTGATTACCCAGTGCTGTTCTGATACTGACCAATCGGACACGGCAGGCATGCGGTTTGACCCGTGAGATTTTGATATTGACCTTGAGGACAGTTAACGCAGGCTGATTCTCCAATCAGATACTGATATTGTCCTGACGGACAAGGAAAGCAAGAGCTTTGAGCAGTGACATTTTGAAATTGACCCATTGGACAGGTCAAACAATATGATTGACCTTTGAGGTTTTGATACTGCCCTCTGGGACAAGACAAACAGATAGCCTGACCCGTTTCATTTTGATATTGGCCCATCGTGCAAGGTATACAGGATGACTGACCGGTTAGATTTTGATATTGACCAGAAGGGCAAGACAAACAGAGAGCCTTACCAGTTTGATTTTGATATTGACCTTCAGGACAAGGGAAACAAAAGGACTGCCCTGATTGATTTTGAAATTGTCCCACTGGACAGGGAACAAAACCTGCCTGACCGGTTTCATTTTGATAGTAACCGACAGGAGAAGATGAACAATATGTTTGACCAATGTTTGTTTGATATTGGCCAGTAGGAGGTTTGACCAGTAAGATTTTGAAATTGCCCAGTTGGACACAATACACAAGATTGCTGGCCAGTGAGGTTCTGATATTGACCTACTGGACAGGGTGAACAGTAAGACTGGCCGGTGCGGTTTTGGTAATACCCCGATCTACAAGATATGCAAGATGATTGCCCTGTACGATTCTGATATTGACCAAGTGGACATAACGCACAGGACGACTGACTAGTCAGATTTTGATATTCTCCAATGCGACAAAAAAGACACGATGACTGACCAGTTATGTTTTGGAATTCTCCAGATGGACAGACCAGACAAGAAACCTGGCCGGTGTTATTTTGAAAGAACCCGAAAGGACACGACATACACAATGATTCCCCAGTGCTGTTCTGATACTGACCAATCGGACACGGCAGGCATGCGGTTTGACCCGTGAGATTTTGATATTGACCTTGAGGACAGTTAACGCAGGCTGATTCTCCAATCAGATACTGATATTGTCCTGACGGACAAGGAATGCAAGAGCTTTGAGCAGTGACATTTTGAAATTGACCCATTGGACAGGACAAACAATATGATTGACCTTTGAGATTTTGATACTGCCCTCTGGGACAAGACAAACAGATAGCCTGACCCGTTTCATTTTGATATTGGCCCATCGTGCAAGGCATACAGGATGACTGACCGGTTAGATTTTGATATTGACCAGAAGGGCAAGACAAACAGAGAGCCTGACCAGTTTGATTTTGATATTGACCGACAGGGCAAGATGAACATGATGTATTGCCAGTGCTGTTTTGATACCGGCCAATAGAACAAGGGAGACAGTACTGCTGGCCAGTGCGATTTTGAAATTGGCCAGTTGGACACAAAAGACAATTTGGCTGTCCAGTGAGGTTCTGATATTGACCGATGTTGCACAGCTGACACGATGATTGACCAATCACATTTTGATACTGTCCGCTTGGACAAGACAAACAGATAGCCTGACCCGTTTCATTTTGATACTGACCTACAGGACAAGTGAAACAAGAGGACTGCTCTGATTGATTTTGAAATTGTCCCACTGGACAGGGAACAAAACCTGCCTGACCGGTTTCATTTTGATAGTAACCGACAGGAGAAGATGAACAATATGTTTGACCAATGTTTGTTTGATATTGGCCAGTAGGACAAGGAATGCAAGAGGTTTGACCAGTACGATTTTGAAATTGCCCAGTTGGACACAATACACAAGACTGCTGGCCAGTGTGGTGCTGGTATTGACCTGCTGGACAAAGTGAGCAATAAGATTGGCCGGTGCGATTTTGGTAATACCCCGATCTACAAGATATGCAAGATGATTGCCCTGTACGATTCTGATATTGACCAAGTGGACATAACGCACAGGACGATTGGCTAGTCAGATTTTGATATTCTCCAATGGGACAAAAAAAGACACGATGACTGACCAGTTATGTTTTGGAATTCTCCAGATGGACAGGCCAGACAAGAAACCTGGCCGGTGTTATTTTGAAAGAAGCCGAAAGGACACGACATACACAATGATTCCCCAGTGCTGTTCTGATACTGACCAATCGGACACGGCAGGCATGCGGTTTGACCCGTGAGATTTTGATATTGACCTTGAGGACAGTTAACGCAGGCTGATTCTCCAATCAGATACTGATACTGCCCTGACGGACAAGGAATGCAAGAGCTTTGAGCAGTGACATTTTGAAATTGACCCATTGGACAGGTCAAACAATATGATTGACCTTTGAGGTTTTGATACTGCCCTCTGGGACAAGACAAACAGATAGCCTGACCCGTTTCATTTTGATATTGGCCCATCGTGCAAGGTATACAGGATGACTGACCGGTTAGATTTTGATATTGACCAGAAGGGCAAGACAAACAGAGAGCCTGACCAGTTTGATTTTGATATTGACCTTCAGGGCAAGGGAAACAAAAGGACTGCCCTGATTGATTTTGAAATTGTCCCACTGGACAGGGAACAAAACCTGCCTGACCGGTTTCATTTTGATAGTAACCGACAGGAGAAGATGAACAATATGTTTGACCAATGTTTGTTTGATATTGGCCAGTAGGACAAGGAATGCAAGAGGTTTGACCAGTAAGATTTTGAAATTGCCCAGTTGGACACAATACACAAGATTGCTGGCCAATGAGGTTCTGATATTGACCTACTGGACAGGGTGAACAGTAAGACTTGCCGGTGCGGTTTTGGTAATACCCCGATCTACAAGATATGCAAGATGATTGCCCTGTACGATTCTGGTATTGACCAAGTGGACATAACGCACAGGACGACTGACTAGTCAGATTTTGATATTCTCCAATGGGACAAAAAAGACACGATGACTGACCAGTTATGTTTTGGAATTCTCCAGATTGACAGGCCAGACAAGAAACCTGGCCGGTGTTATTTTGAAAGAACCCGAAAGGACACGACATACACACTGATTCCCCAGTGCTGTTCTGATACTGACCAATCGGACACGGCAGGCATGCGGTTTGACCCGTGAGATTTTGATATTGACCTCGAAGACAGTTAACGCAGGCTGATTCTCCAATCAGATACTGATATTGTCCTGACGGACAAGGAATGCAAGAGCTTTGAGCAGTGACATTTTGAAATTGACCCATTGGACAGGTCAAACAATATGATAGACCTTTGAGATTTTGATACTGTCCTTTGGGACAAGACAAACAGGTAGCCTGACCCATTTCATTTTGATATTCTCCAGTCGAACATGCTAAACATGACGGCTGACCAGTTTGATTTTGATACTGACCTTGATAGCAGTTTAAACAGTTTGATTGTCCGACTGAATTTTGATACTGCCCCATTGAGCATGTCAGGCAGGATGTCTGACCGGTTTGATTTTGATAATGACCGACAGGGCATGAAAAACAAGCTGTTGTTTGAACTGTTTGGTTTTGATATTGGCCCTCCGGACAATATTTACAGGTTCCGTAACTATTATATTGTCCTGGTGGACAGAAGGTACAAACAGCAGATTCGCAATCTGAAACATAGAATCATATGAAATTGATTACTGGAAGAATGTCTAAATCTAGTATGAAAGTTTTTTTATGTATATGTTTTTACTCAAAAAAATTGGTTTCCTTTTTAAATTAACTATCCAATTTTAATACGTCAAGACATCAAGATATGGGCCGAGTTGCAAGCCTTTACCTCGATGCAGGCTCTAAATCGTTTCGTTAACGTATGTGAATCGACTCTTCAACAAGGGCTAGGGTCAGTACAGGTCAGTGACTGTACACTGTCTTCAGAATGATTTTCTCCGGCAAAATCAGCAAAAGCAGAGTAACCCGTGTCGTCTCGAAGCTGCTGCGTGACCTGGAACGGTAGACTGGTGCGCAACTGATATAGATCCGAACAAGTCGAATTCAACTATTACTGACAAAAGTTCCCTTAGGTAAAACTTCCCTTGGGCAAGTTATTTGCTAAATGTGCAGACAGTAAATTCGCCCACGACAACAGAGATCCAGCTAAATATTATCCAGTCATTCTTTCAGTGGTAAAATATAAGCAACAAATTACACTTGGTTACCTTTAGAAAGTTTAGATGAAAACAACAGTTTAAATATAAAAGGCTGACTTCAAGCAAGGTAAGAAAAGACTGATAGAAACTACAACATCGTGTCGAGACGATAGATAGTTCGTGTCAGTTAATAAGACATATGTTTCTCTATTACTGCTAGCGTGACTAGAATGTAGTCCTTAGGTGAGTCAACGGGATTCTTGACAGTGGTCTAAATAATGCTTTGTCAACCACCCCACCGGTAGGTTCCCTTTTCGACAAGGTGGGCTTTAAAGCCTCTGTCGAGGCAAATTAAAGTGGTCTCTAAAGTTTTAGACGTCTAACATCATGCCTGTCATTCCTTCTATGCGAAATGTGTCTGAAATCTGATAATGATATCCCCTGATGGTGATGGCAGCTAACGTCATCTCCTCGAGGAACATAATGAGGATCTTAGATATTTGCGATGCAGACGCTTTTGAGGGAGAAATGTTTTTTCTCGTCGCACTACTGTAAGAACGCTTTACAGTTTTCTTCATTTGTTTCAAAGTGGTATGACTTCTTGTCGGATTAATCTGTCCACCACTTGAGCGGTACAATTTTATTTCTAGCGGTCTATCTGATATGTTTCACCCTAGCACGTCGGGCATTTCTTTGTTGAAAGCAAACATCTGTATTTGCGATTGTTTAATCAGTCAAATGAAGTTAGTAATTTCCTGGAAGTCACAGCCTCCACCTATATGATACATGTGTACTCAGATACACTAGATTTCTGTAAGACAACGGGGGTCAATCGTTTAGTTGGGGGGTGCTGTGGCATTGGAGGTTGGAGGAAGCAGTATGAATTTCACCTCTTCCAGTACATAGAAAGGGCGCCGACTACACAGAGATTTGGATTTGAATTGGAGAGACGAAAGTTGGAACATGCAGATTTATGTATCACAAAGTGGTTCAGATTCGAGCAAGACCACAAGGACAGTTGGCTTTATTAGTATGCGTAAATTTATCCACAATGACAAAGTGTGAGAAAATCTCAGCAAGAACACATATGATTGTGAATCTGGTTGGCCTTGTTGACTGAGATAAATGACGAATGTTGAGATGTCGGAATATCAGGACATCATTACGAACAGCGTTTCTTGGCACGATCAAAAGGCACCATGTCTCTGAGGGGATAAACAGCTTCAAGGAAGACTGCCTGTAGGTACCAGAGCCGCCTTGTTTTGTCCGCTTCTCCCAGCCTCGCCAAAATCCCTCAAAAATCTCGTTGGTCAAGAACATTTGACCACAATGAATAAAACAGTATCACCATTTGAACCAACTTTACCTTTGACGAGAGTATTTGGGTTACACAAAACTCACACTTCAGCGACTCTCCCTAACAGCTAAAAAAGCAATTAGTAAACCGTGTAATACATGAGACGTTTAAGTACGAATACAATTATATACATCACGTGTTGTTATTTATATTTAATTTGCATTGTTTATTAGGTGTTCGTTTTTTGTTTTTATTTCATTACATGCTATTGTAATGTAACATTGCATGTTGAACTTGACATTGTCCAAAACTGAGTTCATTTCTTCTTCACCTGAAATGATTTTTTTTAAAATTGTCTCTGTAAACAGCTAATACAAAGATAGTTATTCTATTTGTGAATGGGTTTAAAATCAGAATTATTATTAACAGAAGTAAATATGTTTATTTGGGTCTCGGTCAAGATTATTGGAATTTTCTTGGTCTACCTGACATAATTCAGGTTCTATATTTTAATTTTAGTAATAGATTTCTTATAGTAACTAATATTTTTATTTCGTAAACATCAAATCATTCTAGAAGGTTATTTTATATTAGGTAATACTTTGTTTTTTTAGAAAACGCTAATTGTGTCCTGAAACCAAGCAGTAAACAATATAATATTGTCACTCAAAGGAAAATTCATTCGCGCTTTAAGTTCTAGCACAGTCAAGTTCTATTATATGTTGTGTCCAGTATTTCATTTCGGGCTGGAATCTAATTCTTCAAATTATTGAATTCAAGCGATTATTTTCTCTGGAAATACAAACGTGCTATGATAAACTTATTGGATTGAGACATTCACTGGAATTTATATTGAATTCAAACCTGGAATTATATTACTGTGATTCAACAAAAGACTGTTGGCAAATCAACACTCTAGGACATATAATCATCTTCAGTTTTTGGATTTAATTTGGACTTTACTGAATTATATTCAGGACTTTAAATTATTAGGACTTGGGTCTGTAACTATATGATTTTTTGGGATTTGATTCGTAATACCGCAGATTCCTTTTCTCGTTACATTTTTACCTTGTTTTCTAAAGAAATAAACTATGTATTGAATTTTACAAAGCTTGCTGCTTTTCGCTTTTTTATGTTATTTATTTTAAGAGCATGGACTCGTAATAGTATGCATGCATACTAATTGGCTTTCTTGCACATTAAATTCTTTCAAAATGACGACTGTACACAAGATGAATATTTTCGACAAGAATAATTGCACTGGTTTACAAAAACTAGTACATTTCTCAACATTTAATGCAACTTGTCAGCTCAGCTTAATCTGTCCAAGCAGCAACTGACTGTGTTCTATCCAATAATATGGCGTCATATAAGGCAGTTAGCACGTTTTAGAAAGTTTAGAATAAAGTCCGAAACATTCTCTATGTTAGACAATTTCGTCACATACAGTTGATAGCAGAAAGAATGCAGTTTTATTTTGACTTATCTCTAACCGCTTCCTTTTATCTCTATTGTGACGACACAGAGAGAATTTCGGCTTTAAGTACTCTGCTGACGGAGAACTCGAGATAAAAGGGTTCCACACTGCTGACACTTTGTGTGTGCATCGGTGCGTGAAAGAAAATCAGTATTTCTAAATATCCAATGTTAAAAATAGTACACAACTTGGTAACGCCGCACACGGCAAGGTAACCCAGCTAAACATCCATATTGCATAGGCATATTCGTATACACAATTCCATTACATAGAGAGGGATGATGATCGTAGCCGAGATATGTCCTGTCATTCGCTGAGACGGTTAGAATAATCACCTTTATGTGTCTCACGAAAAATCGGCAAAAATCATGCAAAAATCGCTGCATTGAGAAGACACAAGAGGCGAAATAATTCCTGGTAATAAATTTGACTCTTAGCCTCGATGCATGACACCACTCAGATATTATTCAAGGCACGTTCTTGCGGGATACAAACTCGATTCAAAACTGACTTTACCTCTATGTCCATGTGAATGAAACCCTGGGACAGAATGAGAACGAATTCGTCCTTGTTTACAATGAATGCGAAGCAATGCAAGACATTTCAAGTTATGGTATAAACAATTGCTTTCCTTTCTGTCTTTGTAGAATGTCATCCAGGTAGTTCGATGTCAGGCATGTGGATATGGTTCTAAGTGTAACCCGACTTTATGTTTGGTACATGTTAAGACCAATAGACTGCGATTCAGACCCAATGAAAATGCCCTAAATTTGTAAACAGTATCCATGAAAATGGATCTCAGCAAATTCATTGGAGACCAGTGTATGAGAATATCAAAGTACGCATCTTAGAAGTCTGTGATGACTGCAAAATCTCCCTCCTGAACTGCACTAAGGACCGATCTCGTAAATATAGATCTCAAGCCGTAGTTACCGGGTGTGCTAGTTGAGACGTGGTTTCCGAGTGTGCTAGTTGAGACGTGGTGGCCGAGTTTGCTAGTTGAGACGTGGTGGCCGAGTGTGCTAGTTGAGACGTGGTGGCCGAGTTTGCTAGTTGAGACGTGGTGGCCGAGTGTACTAGCTGAGACGTGCTGCAGCTTTCAATTTGCTTTTTGGAACAAGGAAAATATGTAGCGAATTCCCGGTGAGTTTCTGTTATGAACGATTACTACCACCCTTTTCGTGAGCAAATTATTTATTTCCTGAGCAGAATATATTCCTTGCTTAAGTCACTGGAGACGTCTATAGATAGAGTAAACTATGATTGCCGCGGAGGGTCGAGGAAAGTGACATCTAGGTCCTTAAAGACGATTTACAGCGCCCACAGGTAGCCATGGCATTCTTTCGAAAATCATGTTTGAGTGCTGAAGTCATACCTCCGCCAGGATGATCGAATTGGCGTCATGAACATGGTGTAAGTTTCCTGCTGGAAGGTTCCCGGGGTGAACATCTGTAACAAACCTGTTCTTTTCTTATCTTGGTTTCTCATGAATCGCTCTAAGAAACCGAGCCCTAGCTGAGAAGTAAGACTTAGAAGAGTTTTCCGTCTGGCATGCCTTAGATGGATCTTTTTTGTTTCTTGGTACATCTTATGACTTGATTGCTTGGGTTCGTTGGAGCTGCGAGAGGTTTTCTCTATTTCCCTCTTCGTTGAAGCTGTGGTATAAAGTTTCAAAGATACGATATAGTACTGACATTATGATCGAGGCCAGAGCTAAGACTATGTCGGAGGTCCTAAAAGGCAAATATTGCCGAATCCTGTTAGGAATGGGTGATCTCAGTGACTCATTTGATTCATATATAAGAAGGATGGCAATTGAGACAGCCTGTTAGTGGAAACTGATATCGTTACCCAGAGTGTAGCGTTTGGGGTTGGAAGTCTCGCTAGCCCCGTTTAACTGGCCATAATTAACGTCCCACTCTTATGACCAAAGAAAGTTGATATTACAAGTATACTACATATCGGTTGAATGTTTTCATATAGCTTGAATTTCGTAAAGATACCACACTTAATCAGGACCATTGTCGCAAGCAATTAAAGAGACCAAACCAATAGTATACATGTGAAATAGGTCAAGCGTCTCGTAAAGCTTAGCAGCAGGGGGGGGGGGGCGAATCGGACATTTTGTCCAATCGTCATTTGGCTTAATTAATACTTTCTGCACTCAGCGGATCCGGTGTCGTCAGCGCCCGGTAAAAAAAAACGACGTCGTCGTCGGGGGGTCGTCCAATCGTCATTTGGTTTAATTAATACTTTCTGCGCGCCGATCCCAGCGTCGTCAGCGTCCGGTAAAAAAGCGCGACGACCGCGTCGATGTCATTGCCCCCCTGCTGCTAAGGGGCTATTTACAATGATCTTACAAACAGAGTGATCACTAACTCCTCCTCTTGTAGATCAATTAGGTTATTTGACTGATCGGTAAGTCTGAAATTAATTCTTGTTAAAAACCGATTATGGCATCGCATATAGACCGGATTAATCGGGCTTTCAACGATTAAGAATCCGGGAGGGGCTGTTGGTGAAAATGAATAAAGGATATACCCCTGTTGAGCTTGATTTGATTGCTTGGTATCTACCTGGTAACTCCCTTCGATAACATCGCACACTAGATTGATTGCTATCACCGATGCGATATTTACGTTGTATGGGGCAATATGCCTACCACCCTCTCCGTTATCGTGTCTGAGGATAGTTGATGGACCGAAAAAATCATTAAGAGACTTTCTTAGTTCTGGCGCGTTGTATCCTGGAAACTTGAAATCGGGTAAATCGGCTTCTGTGATATTATACTCGGTTAGGAATTTTTGTTTATCATCATCGCTGCTATCGGATATTATTTTAACGATTCGTTCATTGATATATTCCATGTCTGATATAAGTTGATTTAACACCTCAACGTGTTTTTGTGCTTTTGTTTTCCGTAGTTGTTCTAGTTGCAATCGGTAATTACGATTAATCTCGATAAAAAAACTATCGATATCATTTAAATTAACTGTGACCATGACGAGCGATTCAGGAGTTTCATTATACATAAAATACCATTCAATGGTATTCCTGTCTTGAAATATAAACCCGCTGGGTAATAACGTGTTTTTCATAATAGACAAATTATCTCGATAACTGGGATTAATTTCATGATACGATTGCGCATTCGTGTGAAATTCCCGCGGACTTTCATGAGGTGGATTCTTGGGCCAACCAAGTATGGTTCTTATTGAACTGTTATAAATATCAACCATATACCCCGGTGTGCTTATTTCAATCGTCGACGATAACGTCGGTTCATGAACCGTAATAGCGATTTTTGATTCTTTTCCTGTGATCGATTTTATCCTGCGTTGAAATTCTTTATTGATTTGGTCTACTTTGTATGACCCAGTTGGTATTGTAACCTCCTTCCAGTCTGGGGTCCCATTGGGTTTATTTGTCCATGCAAAAACCAGCGAGTTATTAGGTTGTTGTCCGTTAAATGCTTCCGCTCTGATATTAGGCCAACTGTGATATACTCGCAATTTTGCCAGCGCTATTTCCTTCACTGGAATCGGAGAAGGGAAGTTTACACTGAATTCTGGCTTCGTTGATGTTATCGATATCATACTTGTTTGTACCGGAGTGGTGTTCTCCGCGATCCGTTGAAGTAATTGAAACCCTTCGGGGTTCAGCGACATTATTATTATTCGCTGTTTCTAGTGTTTAATTTCAACACCGAATATTAACAACCTGCTTGTTTTCAGGAGAATGTTTTGAGCCCATTGAAGTGGTTTCAGCGACGTGGTTTCCAGCTTCCAGTTGAAAATCCTCGATTTTTGAGTCATACAACTGGACCATCGTGGAGAATTCAACATCGGATATAAACGAATTATCTATCGCCAACGAGATCAACCCGGATAATTTCGAGTACGCGTCGGATACTATTTGATGTTTTACTGTATACTCGTTGAGTTTTTTCTGAGAACACGATGATATCTTTCTAGTGATTGCGTTGGCGACTCCAGCAATTGTTGTCGCCGCGGAGATAGCGATTGGAACAGCGATCGGGGCCATCATGGTCACCGTGGATAAAATAACACCGGTACCGGTTACTATACCTGACACCGAGTACACGACCGCGTCGATGGCGGTTATTTTTCGACGGTATCTTTTTATTTTTACACGGTATTGTTCGGAAAGCGTTTTCAAATTCGCGGAGAATTCTTTTACGGTATTGAATCGATATTGATGTGACGTCGGTGATACCTCTGATTCAATTACCTTGGTGGTCATTTTTATTTTAAAAGAGCTAGTGTTTTTAATTACTTAGATCCGCTACAAATTCCACATACCATGTAATATTTGCCCTGGTTAAAATTCTATCAACGGCTCTAATTGTAAACGGTTCAGTTGCGTCCTTGTCTATAATTGTTGATATTGTATTGTTAAACCCGAATGAACTCGACGATGATATATTAAACTGCATCATTGAAACCAGTGTCAATCGATAAATGCCCTTAACAGTTGCGGTAATATTTACTATATTCTGTGTAGGAGTCCAGATAAATGATCCATGCCGAATCGTGTATACTGTGTTGATGGTGTTCTCATGAGGGATTTTTATTTTTGTCATTTCCGGTAGTCTGTCTTTGATATCTGTAACATCAGCTCTGATTGTTCCTATTTCCTGTGTATGCGCGTCTATATTCCCCTTAATCGCTGCAACATTAGTTTTGATTGTTTCTATTTCCTGTGTATTCTCGGTCATACTTTTTTTGTTCGCTGCAACATCAAGTTTGATTGTTCCTATTTCATATGTATGCACGTCTATACCTTTTTTGTTCGCTACAACATCAGTTTTGATTATTCCTATTCCCCGCCAATACGCGTCTACATTTTTTTTGTTCGCTTCAATATCAGTTTTGATTGTTCCTATTTCCCGTGTATGCGCGTCTACACTCCTTTTGTTCGCTTCAATATCAGTTTTGATTATTTCTATGTCCTGTGTATGCGCGTCTACATTATTTATGATCGTTGCAACATTAGCGCCGATTATTTCTATTTCCCGTTCATGCACGTCTACACTCCTTTTGTTCGTTGCAACATCAGTTTTGATTGTTTCTATTTCCTGTCCATACGCAGTGATATCATTTATAGTTATTGTAATTTCATCCGGTTTGACATTTTTTCTACCAAAGAATTTATCAACGGCGTCATCAACCCTGTTAATATTTTTTCGTAACGAGGTAAATTGACCCGACAGCGTTGTAAACTCCAAAATACTATTTTTTATCCCTACAAGATTCGGTTCGGTCACCGTCGGGGTCCCAAAAAAACTAGCAGTAGTGAGTTGTATACCGGTGACAGACTTTTGTATCCCCTCGAACTGATTTGCTTGCGCGTTAAATTTATCATAGAAATTTTTTAACGAATTCGACATGGATATATAATTGTCGCCCAGTGTATTTATTTTTCCATTTATCGTCAAGATGGATTCACCTGATTTAAGTCGTCCGTCGCCGGTATATAGCGCGATAGTGTTCTCGGCGGCATTACGCTGTCGTGTTAAAACGTCATCCAGCGACACATTACTGGATTTTAATTTACCCTGACGATCTTGAAATACAACTATTTCGCCCGGGTCAACACTGGTTAGATTTAACGTATCAGCGATTTCATCCTCGATTAGTTTTTTTATGTCATCGGTGGCGAGCGTTTCCGTGGATTCTTTCAGCGCCGAAACCGGTCGTCCCCAGATATCAATCATTATTATTGTAAAAAAAACACAGTGTTTTTAATTAACCCGCCGGGCCTCTACGACCCCACTAGTGTATTCGTTTATAACCACATGAGGTGGTTTACGCGATGATGAAATCTCCGCGAGTACGTTCAATACCTCACGGCCGCATATCGGTGGGTCACTTAATTGTTGTGTTGGCAGCGTGGAATAAAAAACCGGGGCTGAACACGCCCGGATATACCGCATGAACTCGTTTGGCGGGGCTAACCCGTATGAATCAAAATAGACGATCGCACGCGGGTCAATTGCGTATGCAACCCAATGAGTTCCCGCTCCGGAGGATTTATCGAGGTTAATTATACCGGTTTCAATATTCCTTGGTTTTGTCGGCAATTGATCCCTCATAAAAACACCTCTGAAGTTTTTTATCGCTAACGCGTTTGCGGCATCTATTAAATCAAAATTAGACATAGGAGTCATTGACTCTTGCGTTAATAAATGGTTCCCGGTAGTCTTAGACCCTTCCCCGAGTACCATGAATACGGGGTTCCCGGTAGTCTTAGACCCTTTCCGGCTACGGGTCGTCCTCGTTTCTTTTTTTTATAGGCTTTCCCGGTTGCCTTCTTCAATGCTTTACCAACGGCTCTTAACGCCGCCGCCTTCGCCACTGCTGGGGCCGCCGCGGCAATCAACGCTGGAATCGCAGCTAACAACGGAAATATCCCGCCGGTCTTTTCCATGTTTTTAATCGCTGCGGCCGAAAAATCTATTTGAACACCCTTTTTATTCTTCATCGCATCATTGAAATGTTTTATTTGACGCCCCGTCAACGATATCTTATGATTACCACCTGCCATCTGTGACGGCTTTAACGTTATTGTGGTTCCACATTGTTTAGCCGACTTTGATCGTAATTTCTTGACTTGACCATCGGTCAACTCTACACCGACAACACTATACGATATTTTTATTGTAAACGCGTTTATGTTTTCAATTACATGTTTTCCACTGGTGCATCAACGATTCTCATTCGTCCACCAACACCTTCCAACAGCATTGATTTATCGCTGAGAATGACAGCAACCGCTCTATAATCAACACCACCCGGGGCTATACGAGCTCGGAAGTGTATATCAACGACGGACTGTCTCGTTAAATCAAGATGTTCCAGCGAAAAGTAATAAATCGGATACAGGTTTTTAAAATCAAGTTGTGATATTTGCAAACCGGTGTCGACGTTTTGATCACGACTCATATATGACAGCAATCGATGGTACACACGTGCGACATGGTTGTTGTCGTAATTAAGCTGTACATCCTCGGATGGTTCCTGTTGTCCGTTTATTCTCAGCGAAACCTCCCTGACTCCTAATCGATCAAATATCATATGGCTTCGTTCTTGATTACCCAATCGATCCCTATTCTGTAGCGCTATAAATATATGACGCGGGGCTGAAACGCCTTGTTTTGATGCCAGGTGCCATGTAAATGTATCAGCGACATTATCCTCTTTAGCATCAGTTGTTACCGCTAGCCAACTCAACAACGATTTTCCCCCCTGTTCCATAAATGATAACAATCGTGCTTCCGTGGTAACTGATGGAGTCAACACCGGCATCCACAATGCTATTTTAGTTAAAACGACTTTACCGGCAGCGACACCAGCAGCACGCCATATTGCATTGTTATCATCGTCCCTTCGCGTTAGAGCGATTGTATGCTTAGCCCCATAGATAACTTTTCTGACATTTCTACAAAATCCGAATATGTGATGGAGTGGAATCGCGCATGAAAACTGTCGGCGTTGTCCTTGTAATGTTGCTACTCGTGTTGCAAACCCTAGATTAAAATTATCGTTAGTACTTTTTATAATAGTAAAATTGTCACCTGGTCTTGCCCTGCGGTCTGGGTTGGCTGCTTCAGCTTGATTAGCAACTGAAGTATCTTGTGGTGTCAGCACGTTAATGTACTGAATATGCTCAGCGTTATTAGTGGTATCCTTTGCGAACATCATAGATGGGCCGGCCGATCTTGTATAATCATCTGAGTATCTTGCTAGCCCAATTATCGTCGTTGCAACATCAACCTCGCGTTCTATTGATTCAATTTCTCGCCCGTCAATAAGATATCTGGCACTCTCAAATAACGCCATGATACCGTTGTTGACAAAACCAACTCGAACACGACCGTCATTTGCGTATGGTGCATTATCGGCAGCATTTGTTACAAGTTCTCCCTCAATTTCGATAAACGCTTCACACGGCAAAAAGTATTTACTGGTATCTTGGACTTGAAGTTCAATTCGCGATCGTAGGTCGGCTTGTGGTGGTTGATAGGAATAAAATTGATAATCACGGACAGAATCATCCCTGCGCACTGGGGCATCCATATCAAACGCGGGATCAGCGGTTCGCGCAAACATTTTATTATTTATCATGTTGATGTTTTCAATTGCAATTCATTAACGTCGTTTTCGTCGTAAATTCTTTGAATCCTGTTTAAGACCACTTCCCGCTATCGCGTTCATGAGCGCGTTGGTTGTTGCATCGGTGGATGACTGAGCCGCCATCGACGCTAGTTTTTTTTTCCACCGCGTTATTTATTACCCTGCTGACATTTGCAGGCATCATTGTCGTTGATGGCATCACCGGTGGTTTCTGTTTTCTTTTTCTCACCAACGATGCTAGTTTATCTCGTGCGGCAGAAAACGCCCTTCCGGCGACATCTCCAATAGCACTAATACCCCTATCACGAATAACATCAATGGCCTTCATAGATAATTGTTTGGCTAACGGCGCCACTTTTGGAGCCATTCTTGTAAATAACCCCGCAATGGTGCTACCGAGACCGTCTCCGTACCACGCGCGGTATACAGGCAATCGTGAGTTTACCACGTAGATGCTGACTGGTTTATCATGGTTGTAGTGTATAATCATCTTTATTATAAAAACACCAGTGGTTTCCAATTAGTGATTGGTCAATCGCTGTAATGACCGTGGTCATCAAAACCGTCCACGAGTTCGTCTATGAGCGTTCGATATACATTAATGTCCATGATACCACCGGCAAATAACCGCCTGCAAATATCAGCGGCCTCATTGATTATTTCCGGAGAGTTATTTCCGGCTCGTTTTCCTCCGATTAGTACTTCCAGCCGTGATATATCACTGAGAACATTACCAGGACAAGTAACGTCTTTACCAACAGAGTATCCTTTTCCGTGCTTTGGTCTTTTACTTTTTACTTTCTCGTGGAATATTATATAATTATTATCACGCGGTGGTAATACATTTTTATGTTTAGTTGCCAAATACACTATTCTTGTCCAATCCTTTAACGACTTTATATTTTTCTCGTAGCCGCTATTGATATGCTCATCTCGTGAATCCTTATCAAAATTTATGGCAGTAAAATTAACTAATCCTTCGTAGCTGTCGAAGGCTCTAATTTTATCTATTGCGGACTTTGTAAGTACTTTAGAGGGTATATTCTCCTTTATCTCTATTTCTTCCGGTATTTCTTCCGGTATTTCTTCCGGTATTTCTTCTTCTGGTTCTCTTGCGGTGGCGCCTAGTTCTTCTTCATCGGCCATTGTAACATAAGGTTCTTGTGGGTCCGTTATAGCGAGTGGTGGCGGCCTCTCCCTCCGTTGGTGTGTTGTAGCAACCGCTATTTTCGCAGGAAGTGTTTCCAGAGACTCTTTTGTTTGCTCGGTCTGAGCCGCTATCTTTTCAAGCGCACCGAGGACGGGCACAGTTGCGCTTTTTACCGGGGCAAAGAGTTGTTCACTTCCAACAGCAAAATCAGTTTGTAGTTGTTGCCGCGTTTGAAGTTGTTTTCGGACCCTGTCTCGTAACGGTATGAACTTTTTAAGCGCTGCTAGCCGCTCTCTGGCTAGCCGAGTAGTAAGTGATTCGCCTACCATTATTGCAAATTGCTCCGTAATTTCTAATTTCCCTGTGGCAGCCGTTACCACGACCTATCGGGGGGGAAAAAAATGTATACAACGTAAAAATTCACTTCCGTACGCTACATGCCAGGCTCCACGGAGTTTTCGTCTATAATCCTTCTAATGTTTTTGATCTTACTAGAAATCTCCCGCCGTCGTTCATAAACACGTCCGAGTTTTTTTCGTACTGTCTCAACGGTAGTAAACAATCCAATAAATGCATTTACGTCATTGCCATACAGGTTTTCATTGATCGTATATTGTAATCGCTTTATAAAAGAATACTCACGTGGCAAGGTATATCGACCTTTCTTTGATTGCTCGTTAATAATTTCATAATCGGACAATATTTTTTGGTTATCAAGCTTATCAGATAATACAATTCCTTGATTTTTTAATTTTGAAATTTCAGTTAAAATGTTATTGATGTCTTCGATATTCATATTCTTATAAACATCTTTATTTCTAATATAAAAAAAAATGTTTTACAAAATGAACTCTAGGCGCATAAAGGTGCTGTTAACATCTTTACTGCCTAGAGAAATATGTGCGTGATTATGGACTCGTATAACACGAAGATGCCACCGCATCTTCGTGTTAACAGAGAGTATTATGATTGGACGGCACATACATAAAAGACCCGTTTGGCAACCCCGCTGGCGCCCTATGACGTCAGAGAGGCCCATCGGTTACTTAATTAAGGACATCCATCAACAACACATCTTGGAACCCCTTGGGTGCCTTCGCATCCATCTGAGCCCAAGGGAACCCCGAAACATACATCTCCGGGAGGGAGGCCTAGGGTGACAAACGTCATTGTAGACCGCCCAGAAGATATGCTTGGGGGGACATCACTACATGTACGGATATATTTACAATGAAATGTTGGGACGGCACAAGACAGCACAAACATAAAACGGCGGGGCGGAACTCTACGGCCGATTCGACCAATCAAAAGCAACCCAATTAAATTAACCCGGTTGCATGATTGTGAACAAAAGACAAAGAAACGCCCGGGTCAAGAGCGTGGGTTAGTTTTGATTTATCGAATCGGCTTTCGAAAGCCCCAGGCTTATAACGAGTCGTCTTATATATAAGGTGACTAATACAACCGCGTCAGTCACAAGGTGTGTTATTGTATTTTGTTAAATTACTTAAAAAAACACTATCAATAGCGTTTAAACAACACTAAATACTTCGATGAAACATAAAAGAGAATATTACAGTTGTTTGTAAAGACAATTTATTCCATCAGTTTTCTTTAAAACAGACAATTTATTAATTGTAATAGACTGTAGCATTCACACTGTCGGTAACTTCGTCACTCGGTGATATACCATCACGAGTTATTCCCCTTTGATGTTATATATGAAAATCGAATTCTGTGTCCGGTCTTTTTTGAGATCGCTGTTTTAGTTATATTCTCTGCAACATCTCGAACTGATTTACTACAAATGTCGAAGTACCTACCAGCCGCATTCATAGAGTGAAATATTTTTTCTTCGTGCGTTATTGTATCAAACGATTTGACACTCTTTGCTTTTTTGCGTGTTTCCCTCTTTTACCTTTTTTGTTATTCTGACTCTGAGTAATGGATTGCAGGTTTATAAGAGAATTATTTAGACAATCAGAATCAATGTGATCAATAACGAAACCATCCTCGATTGGCCCCTTAAACGTTTCATATACCACCCTGTGAACAAGATAGATTTTTTTCCCAGCACCAAATATCAAATATCCGTGATTATTTTTCCATCCAACTGGTTTTTTTAGTCTGCGGTTTCGAACAACGCCGTCGCGAGATGCCTCGTAATTAACGAGCACAGGATGCGGCTGAAATTCTTGGTTCATTTGTATAATAATACTACTTGCCTAATTCATTATTTGGTTTAATTATAAACCTTTCAATGTAGTCCTGAGGAGTTTTGATGATTTTGTCTTTGACGGAGTCAAGGACGGAGTCAATGACGGCGTTTTTTATTCGCTTGTCATAATAGCGTTTTAGTTCCCTGTATCGTTTGCCGCCACAATTGATACATAATTGTGATTTTCCTCTTACACCAACGTGGCAAACCAAGCACGGGAGGGGACCAAGAGAACCATTACGAACGCTTTGTAAATGATACCCGCAGAATTCACCTCTACATGATTTATTGCACGGGGTTGTCGACCCAATCATCAACCATTTGCAGTGATTCATTATACTATATTCTTTTATTTAAATACTTGTTTTAATTATATGGAGGAGTTCGAGAGATTATCAGCAATTAAGCCCTGGAAAAATATTAGGTTTAATCTCGATAGAGTCCTCAAGGACGCACCAAAAGCGTTAATAAACGATAGAACCCTGTTGAATAAAATACGCGATTGTATCAATGAATTCAAGCGTGATGGTGCATCTCATAGTTGGTCAACATTTCGAATTGATGGCGTTGTTGATGCTACCATGAACGACAAACGCGCGGCAACGATAATATCACACCTTGACGGTAAAAACTATTTTTTCAGAGTAAAATTCATTGTCCGGGTGGAATCAGGTAATTGGATCATACGTGATAAATTTGAACCGGTTCTCAGCGACAAGAAATCAGTCATTGTTAGCCGCGACTCCAAGCCAGGGCTGTTAACCGGAATTGACAGACCATACTATGAACGAGCGTATCCTGAAACAGCAGTTGTCTATGGAATATACCCGTTAAATAAGAAACCTGATATCGGAAAACTAGCGCCGATGAAACAGTCAACGGGGATAAATTGTGTAGCAGAACGAGTAATAGAGCATTTTACAAATGCGTGTCGAGGAAATAAACTGACCGATTTACGACGTAGCAAAATAAACCAATGGGAGGAGACAGTGCGCGAGCGAGGAGCAACCATCAGCGACATAGCGAGATTAGAAACGTCGTTGAGATTTCCAATAACCGTTACAACAATAACCGGTGAAGTAATATACGAATCAAAGTATAAATCAAAGGGAGCCCCAATCAAAATTATTGATCATAACGAACACGCGTGGACGCCCGCGGTCACAATATTTCCACGGGATAGAACAGTAAAGTATATCCCGGGGGAATTCCTGGGAGAGGATGGTTTTCTCGCGAAGAGGAAACTATTTGATGCTATTGCCTGCTTGTGTAAAAACGACCCTGTATCAGTGTGGTTACTTAGCAGCGCTGAAAACGATGTGGATACCTTTGATCAGTTTGTAAGACCAAACGGTGAATTATATCGCACTGAAGCGTTTCACAACAAGATGAAAAAACCGCCATGGAATTTGAAGAGCATGATGAACAACTGCTAACAAATTGATTTACGATTCCATCGGTTGCGGCTCATGTTGCAGCAAGGAAAAATGCGTGGAGACCAACGCGCAAGGAATTTCTACCGGATGTACAATCCAGTTGTTTGGAATACTATCACGGTGGACTATGGAACACTGAATACAACCGCGACGCTATGATTTCCGTTGATATGGTTGCCTGTTATCCAGCGAGTTTTCTCGAGTATGGATCCGCCGCTGAGTACTTTAAACGATTTGGACACCCCAGACATGAAATGACTCGTGTTGCTATTAATGGACCACTGCCTGATTTTGATTTAACCGGATTCGCTCGCATAGTATCATTTGAATTCGCAGCAGGACTTCATCGCTGTTGTTATATTTGGATCGGTAGACACATGGCTGAAAAGAGATGGCTGCCAATAGCGCTGCTACGGTTTATGATTGATTGTAGCATGCTTGTATCGTTGATTGTCAGCGACGCAATAATATCATATCGGGCGCAGACTGAAGTCTGGTTACCAGAACCAGAGCGTCTAGATAGCATAATTGACGAATCCAGAAAACACATTGATGCCGACGAGGAATATATCATCGAATGGTCCAAAAAGATATTCAACCAACGAAACCGCGAGGCAAAAGATCTCGGTAGAAGGATAATTGGTAAGTTCACACAAGGTGGAAAAAACTGCGACTACAAACGATATTCCTCACGGCTGATTATAGATGACGCAGAATATGATTTCGTAATCAAGGACGCAGTGGCAAAAAATAGATACGTGAACTGCAAAACAGCTCTGCTGTCCAATGGAACAAAGTTGGGTACAGTTGTTACTTACGCCAATGGAGACAGCCCCGCGTATCCACATTTGAGGGCGTCTATGCTGGGTTACGCCGCTGTCAATTTATTCTCGATGATAAATAGATTTCCCGACACCGCGGTTAGAGTTGCGATTGATTCATTTTACATAGACGTAAAGTATAAGGGAAACATAGCCGAGTTTACTAGTCCGGACGAGAGTTGGGGTATATGGAGAATTAAAAATGAAATACGACGCGATTATTCCCCGTCAGCAGATGTCACCGTTGAAAATAATTACTTACGCGGTCATAATCTATCAGAATGGTCTAATGCACCACCGTGTTCTGATCCAATTTGTAGATATAAAACAGTTTGTTTAAGCGGTTGTGGCGGGTCAGGAAAGACGACTCGGGCAATTGAATTATTTCGAACGCGGGCAAGTATAATCGTGCTTACACCGACCCATAGACTAGCGCGAGAGATAAAACAACGAAATGTTGACGCCGTTACTTATCACAGCTTTTTTCGATACAGCGGCGGTAAGTGGACTCCTGATCGAATGGGGGAAAAATTTATTCCTGAGCGCGAATACAGCGGTGATAATGTGCGGAGATCATGGCCAACCACCACCATTTGTCGACGAGGGTCCACATGATTGGTTAAAGGGTTTTGTTCACTATTAATAAGAAAGCGATACTGATTACCGAGCACTTGATGAACAACTGCGCGAGGTTAAAAAATTAATCAGATTACAGCCGGATAGAGTTCAATGTGAAATAATCCGCGAGGTGATTCCGGAAACGCCGTTAAATGAATTCTGGGAAACATGGAGACCAAACGATTTAATTGTAGCGAGTAGAAAGATAGTCAGAGACACACTTCAGCGGAAGTTGTTTACGTTGCATAAGGAAAAGTTTCCAACGCGCCCAGTTCCGTTATGTTATAGACCCGCGGACACACGGCGGCAGAACATTGAAGTTGAAATCCCGGGCCCGACAGCGTCAGGGACAAAAAAACAAATTCTCGTGCTGAATGATATCGTGCTCGTTGATATCAGCGTCGTCGAGGACGCGCTACGTGCTGATAAATCCCCGTGGACGCTAGGATACGCAACGACAATACATTCCTCGCAGGGATTAACCATCACGGACACAATTGTTTGGATGGTTGATAATCGCATCGAATGGTCAAATCTAGTCTATCTTGCAGTGTCCCGAGTACGGAGAATGAATCAGCTTCGAAGAATTGTTATTGACGAAGCCAGTGACAACGATGACATTATTGATGCTAGCGTCATTGATAGAAAACTCTCGGGTTACCGCCAACAGGATAAAAAAAAACAGCGGCGTTTTGATATTGATGCCGAATTAATAATTGCGTTACGACAACAACAGAATAATCACTGCGCGAGTTGCAATTGTGTAATGCGCTGGCGTTATTCGGATAAAGACGCTCGCCAATTTACCGTGGACAGGATCGATAACAGTCTCGGTCATGTCAAAAACAATGTGAGGTTGACCTGTCTTGAGTGCAATAGACGCAACGGCGCTAGTTAAGACCACGCGGGGGCAATTGAGTATCGTCAGGTATCACTTGTAGTTGCTCGCGTGTAAACCCCCGCTGTGGGGCAGTTGAATCCAGTCTATAGATCGGTGGTCTACCAGTTGATCGTGTTATCGTTGATATGTTATGTGTGGTAACACTCCAAATAGGATCAGTAGCTCTTTTTTTACCGCCTTCAAGCTCTCCTGGTTCATACAGATATCTAACAGTGACATCGCCGAGAATCGGCTTGGAAACGCTATCTATTTTTGATCTTCCGGGTATATACTTTTTTTTAATCGCGTCGCTGGGCTCCATGTTGATTGCTCGGGTAATCTCGTTATTTAACGCTGCAATTACGCCTGGCAACCTTTTGACCCATTCACGAGATCGTTTTTCCTGGATGAATTCTTTCGCGTATTGATATCCAAATAACCGTTCAGCAAGAGTTCGATTGAATCGTTCAACAATTGCCTGATCACGATGTAGCGCAGTATGACCTCGTCGTATCGCGACGCTATGATGTTTCAGCGTTGATAAAACAGCGCCGCGAAATTCATTGCCAGGATCAACTTGTAATAGATTTGGCCAGCGCAGAGGACCCCTTCGGTAAATCCGCTCAAACGCATCGGCTACTTCAGTTGCTGACTTTGTTTTTAACGGCTCCGCTTGTTTGTATCGACTCGCAACATCAACTACGGTTAGCGCGTATTTGTAACCGTTGTCATGAGGCAGAAATAGTATATCAGCCTGATGAACTTCATTAGGTACGCTGACATCAAAGCGCGAAAAGTTGATTTGTTTAGGCGGTGGTAGATAAATTTGCCATATAGCCTGTTTGGATAACCAATTAGACGCAACGGCCTTTGTTACCTTTGCAGCGCTTGCGAGTTTACCAATTGCGGCCTTCCCCTTCCAGTATCCTCTCGGAGAATAATAGATGGATTCCATGTTGTTATTATAAACGCTAGCGTTTTCAATTACCAGCGCGAGAAGCTCCGCTTCCAATCATTAATTTACCTTTCATAGCCGATTTTACCAACCATGAAGCCAATTTTTCTTTGAATGATTTATCAGGAATAGCATTTAACGCGTGAATTAATTTTACATCCGCGATATGACGCTGTTGCAGATCGCTACTTTTGTAGTAGGCAACATCATGAGCATGACACGCCTTATCGATAGCGTTTATTGGATACTCACCGGGTTTGGGCTGATTTTGATCATCGAGTCTGATATCTAATCGTGTTCCGGGGCCACAGTAGCTATATCCTGGGAGGTGCTTTTCTCCTGGATACTTTGCCCACTGGGTTCCGGGAAGTTTTGATAACTTGGCTGCAATATCACCTCCTCGCTTTTTTTTAAAGCATCCCCGGGTCTAATAGAAATAAATCTAAATTTCTTTGTACCGCATTGTACACACTTACCAGTAAGTGCCGATCTGTTATTTCTTGTTGTAACGGTTGTCATATCATTTGTGCCAGTACGCACTCTACACTTCACACAATATAAATCCATAATTTATGTATAGAGATATGAATATAATTGATTTTTCGGCGACTAAAACGAGAGAACCAGTTAAGCATGTTGCAGCGTTACCAAACTCGATCCGGATGATTATCATCGGACCATCTGGATCATGCAAGACGCAATTGTTACTTAATTTAATAATGAGATGGATGAAGTGGGATAAGTTGTATTTAATCGCCCCTAGCGTGGATGATCAACGATGCTACGAGGTGTTGAAAGATTTTAACGAGAATGCATCAGCGATCGCTGAAAAAAATGTTATTGAGTTTATTACAGATATCAATGATGCACCAGGTATTGATGATATTGATGGCGACGTTAACAATCTAGTCGTGCACGATGATGTTATGTTAGACAATCAAAAAAAAACAGCTAGGATATTTTCCAGAGGCAGGCATAAAAACACCGACGTGATATATGTCACTCAACGATACACTCAGATTCCAAAAGTAATCAGAGACAACTGTAATATTCTTGCTGTATTCAACGGCGTTGATACACACACGCTACCAAATATATGGCAGACATGGTGCGGCGGTGACATGGACTTTAATGGTTTTCGAAACTTTTTTAGTCATGCTCAGTCGACCCCACATGGATTTGTAACGATAAATTTACATGATCCTCGGACACGATATCGTATCGGACTTGACCAAATATTCGGTTAGTTGTAAATAATTTTCATTGTAAATAACTTCTTAGCAGCAGGGGGGGCAATGACATCGACGCGGTCGTCGGGCTTTTTTACCGGACGCTGACGACGCTGGGATCGGCGCGCAGAAAGTATTAATTAAACCAAATGACGATTGGACGATCCCCCGACGACGACGTCGTTTTTTTTTTACCGGGCGCTGACGACACCGGATCCGCTGAGTGCAGAAAGTATTAATTAAGCCAAGTGACGATTGGACAAAATGTCCGATTCGCCCCCCCCCCCCCCCCCCCCCCCCGCTGCTAGCTTTCAGTCGAGTGCGTGCGATGAATTAACAAAAATGATAAAATAGTATACGGAAATGATGGTATTAACATGAGGAAAGAACCCGTTATTAGATATAACTTACAAAAAGGTGGAAAACTGAAATTAATTGTCCATAATATTAAATATTAGGGCAAGAAATAAATATGGCGCCAAACAGCCTGTTGTACCATGAAGAGCAAATCGAAGTGTAAAATATTCATCTGTGATAATGATAAAACAAGATTCACTAAGAAAATAGATGGAGCATTCTTCCCTGTGAAGGAGAAACGATAAAAGATCGGTCAAACTAGTGTAAAGGCAGTAGATAGAAAGTATTTGGGAGGCAATGCAAAGTCCTGCTGACCAGGCACAAGGGGTAATAATACATATTGAGTGGCGGAATTTGGCGGCAATCCCTCTATTCCGGCGGCGACTACTCTCGTCTGACCCCCCCCCCCTTTCCTTGTTAAGTGTTTAATCTGGGAGGGCAGACATGTTGTGGTAGGGGATGTTCTTCTAAGGTATTATCATTTGGTAATATAACTGAAAACAAAATATGTGCACCTGTGGTTTACGAAAACATTAGTATTCTTATTTAATGTTAAAGTGTTTTGCAAAGCTCAACAAACTCCACGTTTTATCAGTTTTTATTTATCTTTCAC
This sequence comes from Sinohyriopsis cumingii, assembly GCA_028554795.2. NCBI lineage: Eukaryota > Metazoa > Mollusca > Bivalvia > Unionida > Unionidae > Sinohyriopsis > Sinohyriopsis cumingii. The sequence goes on along the minus strand of CM068828.1, from coordinate 21,037,091 downwards.
AAAACTAGTAAGTTATTAAGTTGTATCCTAATCGCCCTTCAAGAGATATACTCCTAACAAAATGTGTTTAATCACACACCCGTGGAACAATCAATCATCCTATTCTGATTTTGATCATGCATGATTCTTCCGACGGTTGACACGTTAGTTGTGTTAACAAAGATGCCAAAGTTCTTATTCCATAATCTATGTACAATACTTTTGATTCTGAGAAAGCTTCACAGAAAGACGGGAGTAAATAACCTTTGAAACACATCGAGTTACAGACGCTGAATAAACTATACGTGTTTCTTTTCTTAGCTCACAATTTGACAACTGCCATTTAAATCATATTAAACTCGTACTTGTTATGCACTAGCCATCAGACTCGTACCATATCATGAGGGAGAGAAGACTCGATTATGCAGGTTACAAACACAGAAATGTGAAATTGACACATTAGAAGTTCTTAGTAATTTTTATACGCATATAAATTGACATTTTAGCTGAATTGGGTGTTCTTTTTAATGTAATAAAGCATAACCTTCAGACTTTGCTATACTAAACTCGTTAACAACTGTTAAAAAAAAGTTGAATATATATTAAGTACTGAATTTAACGTCATATTATCATATTTGGGATACACTACCTCCACGCAAAATACTTATATCGTTTACATATTTGCTGATTAGGACTGAATCACTGGTATGCACGTTACATGATGTGATTGAAAAGAGTGTTATTCAATAAGTGAATATCTCTCTCTCTCTCTCTCTCTCTCTCTCTCTCTCTCTCTTGTGTGGTATAGATAAAAAACGTATTCCAGGTTTACAGCGTGCCGTCGTTGTTTTTAAAAAAAAGCAATTTTTTGCGCAATGCAGACGATAATCAGCGAGATCTGAATGTAGCCGTGATCTTTACATTCAGTAAATTATTACAAGAACTGTAAATGTCAATAAAATAGTTATTATGCGAACAAAACAGATATACAAAAATAGATTGCTACTTTTTGCGGTCTTCGGACATCAGTATTTATACAGATAATGAATCAGATAGGTTTACATTGGAAAATATAATAAATGTGTCTGATAGGGAATGGGGGAATAGTGAAAATTCCAGATACGAGAGTACTTCCTGTGACAGCACATTTGTTTTCTTGGAAATATCATTACAAACCTCTCATAAACTGATTCATTGGCCGCATCCGCAGGCTGTCAGTTATCTGTCACATGATTATATTATAATCCAGACAGAAGGCGGGGGCGGGCATTTTATAGTAAAATTGGTTGGGGTGGGTGGTGGAATGACGGTTCGCAAGAAGTTGAGACCTTACCCTGTTTAAAACAAGCTTTGACACTCAACGCAACGTGTGAACTTGCCTGACCAGAATGCCAAGGAATGATAATCCGATGTAATTAGTATTGTTGCTATTAATCGCTGTTCCTATTTTATTGTATATGTTAGACATCTAGCTGATAAAACCTGACAAAAACGACATTCCGGTGTCGGTCAGGATTATTTTCCACCACGCGTAAGACACTGAAATAAACTTTTAGAATTGAGGTGCAAAATGGCAACTCCATTTCAGGCAGTCAATCAACCCTACTACCACCTTTTGAATATTACTGCTATCACTTATAAAGTTCTCCAACCCCATCCCACCCTTTTACGTTTCCTATGGATAAGTCAAATTGTGCGTCTTCTTGTTTACAAATTACCCCTACAATACTAAATCATGGACAAACGTGTGTGTGTGTGTGTGTGTGTGTGATTAGGATTTTTAACGTAGCTTTAATAATTTTTCAGTCATATCGCTACGATGTCTGCAGTGTGGCATTTTATAGTGATGTCTGGCACTGAGGCATCATGCCGCAGACATGTAGTATGATGTCCCACCTAGTCACATTATCCTGACACCAGGCCGACCATTCCGAACACTAACCTCTTAATGCTGAGCGGCTAGCGAGGCAGCTGTTAGTACCGTTTTCCTAAGTCTTTGGTATGACTTGACTGGGGTTCGAAGCCACGACCTCCCGCTCTAAACACCTGGCAACCGGATCGGTCACAAACGTCAGACACATATTATATTATATTATATTATATATATATATATATATATATATATATATATATATATATATATATATATATATATATATATATATATATATATATATATATATATATATATATACTAGTTTATAATGGTTTAGGAATCTTATAATCATTCTACTGAGCATTCTGTACTTAGCAAATACAAAAATGTAAGTGTTTATCTTATGAATGTTTTGTTACAACCTCGTGTCTGCTTACCTTCGTGTTATCTTTAAACATAAATGTTTAAATTCAGTGTATATGACTGAGAATATGATGCTATATAACGGAAACATTCTTTTGAATATATTAGTAACATTTTCTGCTCTTTAAGACGAAATTTTAATTGTACATGCAGATAAGAAATATGTATGTTTCCTTTCTTAAATTCGTATTGAAAGATAATATCTCAAGACTTGTTGACTTTAATTCAAAACAAGCGCATCCCTCAACCATCTGCAAATGAATCTTTTCATCGGATGTAGGCTGGTTTCAATTTCATTTCGTTTCAAAAGCGAATCTACAAAATATAATTGTGCACATTGTTTTCTGAGCATTCATACGAAACATAAAATTGTACAAGAATTTTGTATCAGGCTACAACTTCAAATCATGCATAAATGATATGCATACAAATGCTGAATCCGTTCGTATACTGTACCTTTAGAACTGTATCTCAAAGACGCCAACACATTTTTAAACTAATGCTTTGAATTATAAAACTTACCACAATGTACACCCGCTATCTCCCAATAATCACAGTTGTGCCTTCTCCAGCCTAGGAAAGTGCAATTTTCAATGGAATCCTCTACTCCAGTGCACATTACATCATCCATTAGAAACGTTTTTGAGGTACAGCAGGAAGCGGATGCGTTGTCAATTCTAAATAGAGGCAGAAAGTTCAATTACCTTCAGATCCCTTGAGTTAGGTGGTAACTTACAAAGTACCTATAGCTGATTTTTAGACTATGTTACTATAGTCATACCCTTCGTAAGCAGTCACCTATGAAAAAGGACAGGATGTTGCTTAATACAGCACGTATTTCTACAGTATGTTGGCTTAAGGGACCTGGGACGCGTGATTTTTAGTGGAAAGTTGTTGCTTTACAAAGGTATCAGTTATTTTTATATGCTCATATTTTTTCCGTTAACTTTACATTGTCAGAATCGTTCAGTATTTACGATATTGCACTCGCGCGTACAATTCATATTGCACTCATAAAATAACTAATTTCTATTGTAAACAAACAATGGACGCAGACGCCGGCACTTTGATTTATTTGATTTGTCTGTGGATGAAGTAAATCAACTGTTTGAGCCTTTGAAAGTAGAGATGCCAACTTCGACAATGTGTCAAGGAAGCAGGCGACTGAAATAAGAAATAAGCAGCGATGGCTGTATGATAACTACTTTGCAAAACAGATCCCGTACACCCATGTAGTAGGCGCTTTACGTTTTGGTTGATTAAATTTGTTTCTGAATGAACTAAAGCAGATGTTTCGTGGACTGTCACATAGCAGCTACTTTGCCACATTCCGCGTTACCTTTTTTTTGATACAATGTTTCGGATTTAGGCGGTGGATAGACGTCAAATTTCATAAAGATTTCTCGGTCCCTACAAATAACATGCAAGTGACAAGGCAAAAAATATATACTTACAGTTTTACATCATGAATTTCCTCAAAATGTACTTTCTTAGTTCTGCAAATCCGAATTACATGAGTCATGTCATGAGTTCTCAAGATTGATTAGACATTTCTAAATTGTACTATAATTTTTACTATATTCCAAGTGCAATTACGCCCTCCTTACCGCACTCAAAAATAAAATAAATATTAAATTCTATAGCGTCTGCTTGATAACTGCAATTGAAACACTTCATACTTTCCTCACCTTATGATATCAAACATTTAATGACAGAACAGAAACACACTTGCAAATGTCAACACGCTTCTCCCTCGCTGCTTCAATCCGATGTATTTCACGTAGAATTGGCTTATATAAATCCAGTCCGTAATCATGAACTTTCGTAGAATCGACAACAATACAAACCTATATTCACTCTAGATCAAAAGGAAAAGTGGTTGCAATGCTCGTTCATTCACAATATGACTCCAATTTCATTTTTAAGTGGACCAAAACGCCATTTTATTTCGAAAGTCATGTCTAGCGCGCGACTAAGTTCAAATTTATCTGGGAAGAGTTATATGCGCATTGATAATGTTCTTGTTGTGTACTGGTTGTAAAGGGATTTTGTTTTCTGTTAGGTGTCCCGCTTAATTTGGTTTTCGTTATCTAGAGGTTGACTACCCTCGATGTTATTGCCCGGTTCGAGTAAATATAAATATAAGTGGTGAAACTTATAGGTGAAATAGATAGAGATCTGAGCGGATATATAGAACAAACCAACACGAGCCCCCCGTACATGCAAACAAACAATTTAATCAATTACATAAAACAACTGGATTATACTCTGCTTTTAGAAATAAAACTTTCACCGAATTACAAAAAAAAAACGCAAATAGATTTAAATAAAATAGCCGATCTGTTTACTGGTAGATTTAGTTCATCATAGGATCGAGTGAACAATCGAAGTCAACGTCTTGTACGATTGCATAACCTGCTCGTCCCAGTTTGTTCCGCTTCCACTGTTACTAGCTGTTCAGAACCATGGATCTCAGGATGATACTTTCCACCATCCGTCTCAGGATACTCTCAGAATACGTTTCAGAAATTAATACGTCGCAGGATTACGTCACAGGATTGTACGTCCCACTGCACTTCTCTCTATACTTCTCAGTATACGTCTCAGGGTAACGTCACATCATACGTCCCAGGAGCTATTTTCTCCCTTTTAAATAAATACAAATAGAGACAACCTAAATTTCCTGTTATTTATGATACAGGGGATTTCGCATTATTCTCCCTCGTTATCAGATTTTACTATCAGTGCTAGACAGATGCTAAGGCTATCAATCGACTCCACATGTCCTATAATGACCCTAGTTAGTCAAATGGCTAATTCGTTACGCCTTGATCTTACACATTAACGCACCATACACTAGGCCTTGGGTTCTGAGCCAGCCTCAATTTACACAGCGAATAAACGGGATACATTAAATCAATTACTACATCATTTCAGTCAATACACACTTACTCTTAATGATACGTGAAATCTTCTAAATTCGGTGAATTCACACGGATTCTCGTAATCATATTAACTAATGTAATGCATTAAATTCTTAGAACCTAATTCTTATGCAAACAAGGCGACAAATTCAAACAATTCTGCAAACTTATCTAAAGAAGATTAATGTACGACTTCCTATGCATAAACCCAACACAGTTATACTTCATAAAGCAAATTATTATACGAATGTAGAAAAAAGATTCATGCAAATACATGTAAATAAATTCAGCAAAGCATTATATATGGCATCAACAAATTACATGGAATTGTCACACTACCTTTGCTTTCAACGTTCCTCCCTCTAATCGCCAAATTATTTTGTCGGTTTCTTTCGACAACAGTCCCCTTTGGACAACAGTTCTTTTACGAGGAATTTCTTGCAAATCCCCGGAGCCTACTCTGATTTCTCTTCCAGAAAAGCTTAGACTGATTAAAATTCCCGATGTGGCAATTTTGAAACCTAGAAAATTTTGTGTGGGAAACACGTCCCTTATTTAACGTAACCAATCAGAATCAAATATCTCTGCCGACTTGTTTTCAGAGGCGCCAAAGTCGGGGTCAGCTTGACCTGGTAGTTTGAGTAACAGAGTTTCTGCGATTTCTCAGTTGTGACAACTTTACCATGAAAATTAAGTTTACCGTGTCCCTAATAGTCCGTCTGGCTGCTGTATAAACAAATGCTTAATTAAGAATAAAATTCTCCCTCTAAAGGACATTACCGCACACGGTAGTATGGCGATATGATACGCGCCTGTCTCCATAAATCTAATTAATGGTTCTCTGGTCTCAACTAATGTATTCTTGTTAGATCGCCAGAAATTTGCCCCTTCACACTGGTGAATCTGCGGTTGTGTATTTAGTTTGGAATACGGCATGCATTCAGTTACTTTGTTTCTTGTAGCGTATGTTTGTTTATATAATTAATACTTAGGTAAAATAAGAAAATGATCATCTACTAAAAAGGTTACTGCATTTGTATAGGAAAATATGTACTCATTTTTTCGGATGGATATACTGTACTCCCAAGGTTGTGCAGTATTTTCATCCCAAAAATTCAATCATATTTTCCCATACAAATACAGTAACCTATAATGACAGGACTTACTGTATATCAAGCATGTTTATCACCTGTGTTAAGAACAAAAGATATATTATTAAAAGACTATGATTGCTTCGTATATAAAAGGGATTTGATATATCGATCTGCTTAAGGTGAAAGAGATGCAATACTTTAATAATTTTGGATCAATATTTTTTCCAAAGGTGTTATTGTTGGCTTCAAGTCTTCATTGTCATTGAGTAATCAAGCAATAAATAATATGTGACGTTATAAGAACTTGTAAGTTGTTGATGACGCTGCATTGGACTTGAATCATAATAAGTTCTTCAGAGCAACGCTCTTGCTTCAAAACTGCTTAAAAGCCTGGCAATAATAACGGAGGTCAACCTTGAAAACAGATTACGTAAATGCAGTTGGCATATGAAATGTTCCTGAAAGGGCATGGTCACATGCGCGATATTCTCTACTATCAGTTCATCTAAAGCTCTGATGAAGGCAACATTTTGTCAAAACATTAACTTGAAATTTCTCCTTCAAATTCACATTTAAGCAGACCTTCTTGCATCACGTTTCACATTGCAAGAGCAGAAATCTTCAAACAAAAATTGGCTACGCGTACAGAACTTGACGACCATTATTTGGATCTTGTGCAGTCATCAAGGCTTATCGCGTGAATGAGCACTTTCAGAAAATATGTTTCAGGCTGTTATGAATGCATCCAGCTGTCATTAGTCATATCTGAAGACTATAAACGTTGCATGTACTACGCGTTTAGAATCCTTCATTACATTAATACACTCGGCATGTTTGAAAAAATGCGATGCGCTACAAGATAATAGACATTTGACTTCATCTCGAGATCACGTACCTATTAAACCAGATTTTCCTGACACTGCATTTGTTGACTTCGTAATTTGGGTAATATTTTAAATAAGAATATACATTTGCTTGTGCTGATTCATTTCAGTTAAAACAGTCTCGCTTTCTATCACTTAATTTTGACAATACTTTTAATTAATTAATCGATACTTATAGAGTATTACAAAAGCTGCAAAGCTATTAACCAGGAACAATTCGCAGCATACTCTAATGTTGAAAACGACAATGCATTTTAGCTATTAAATTGTGGATTATTTTAATCCATCGCCTTCTTAATAATATCTGGCAAGTATAAAAGCATAAAACAGGATATATTTTGTTTGTTTTTGGTATTTCTATGCGTGGATCACATGATTTGCAGGCTATGACATGGTTTGAAGGAATGTTTTGTTTTACTGGTGATCATATTAAATTATATATATATATATATATATATATATATATATATATATATATATATATATATATATATATATATTCCGCTTTGTGTATGGCAATTTGCATTGTCTTGCAGAACAACTAATTAGGATTTGTTTCTTTAATTTTCATAGTTTCTAAACTGTAAAAAGATAATACTATCCAATACCTCATATATACTATCCAAAATCTGGTGTGTAGTGACCACTACTAATAAGATGAGAAGGATGTAAAAGAAGCGGGATTAAATCACACGAACATACGATAACAGACCAGCATCGATAGGAGTGTATATACACTGACTATACCGTCAAACATACTTTGCACACGAGCACGGGTATAATTATACTGATGACAGATGAAACAGTGACAAAGATGACACAGCATGTATGTATAAACTATAAATGGACGGAAATAAATGTATGTTTCCACAAATCAGAATGCGAGTGACGTAATTCAGTCATGACGTGTTGTCTATCATCCGGTCAGAATATAGTAGACTCGTGATGTAAATTTCTACACTAAGGCTACTGATACTGTTACTGCTGCTGTAGCAACTATTCTTCCACAAGAGAATGGCTTCATTTTGACTTTGTGAGATTTTTTCTTTTCTTTGCAACATTTTTTACCAGACGTAGTACCACCTTCACCTCCTTCTCTATCATTGACAGTTTATGATTTCAGAAGAAAAAACAGAAGGATGAGTTGCAGACGTTTTACAACGCCAGAAAGAAGAAAGTGACATATATGTTCAGCATAAACAAACAAGAGGACTAAAGAAAGCAAGAAGAAAAGAAACTTTGAATAGTGAGCAGAAGGAAGAGGGTTAACACAAAGCGGCCAGACTGTTACAAGACATTGTGGCAGGGTTAAAATACTTAAGAGAAATCTGTCAGACTTCTTTAGCCCATCGGAAAGAGAAAGAGTCCTCCACGATCCAAGACTTCAAAATGTTTGACATCAATGATATGCCAGCAGCATCAGCATCATCTACTTATACCATTACCACAGTAGCATAACCTGGGATATGTTTTTATCACGAACGGTCTTTACAGGGACACGTATATCTGTTCGAAAGGGGATATACACAATGACTGCCCAATCAAATAAAATTTAAATCTCTCCATTATAAAATGTGTTCGCGTTTTTTTAGTGTGTCAACATCGTATCCATGCTATGGAAAACATTAAGACAAGTCTTACTTACGTTTTTTCTTTTATATTCTTATTCAAATGACCCGGAGGATATTATTAGGAAAATAATTTTTGAGTAAAAGTAATAAAATTTAAGATTTCTCTATATTGTATTAAAAGTAATTTTTCATTAAATTTTATTGAAAGTAATTTTCCACCAAATATATTGAGATTAATTTTATTTATTTTTCTGTACTACAACTATATATTATTTTAATAAAGACTGTGCTTTACGAGAAATTGCAAACCCCTTGTACTATAAAATACATTTCGCTTGTATCCAAAAGACAGCAATTTTTAGACTCGGTTGTAAGTTATGCCGAACAGGCGAATTCTTTTTGAATGAGTAAGCTAGAAGATTCACGCGTTTCTTGAAACGAATAAGCCGATGCAGCAAAATTGTCTGTCTGATGACGTACACAGACGCAGACAGTATCAGTAAGAGAGATGGGAGTCTTGTTCTGATTCGAAATGAATGAACACCAAGTACCTAGACGAATGTCCATATTTGGCCGTGAGCTTAAGCCCAAAATTGCATACAAATTGATAATAAGCTTTGCGCCAAATCAGTTCACTCATAGAGGATCGGAAGACTCTGTCTTTCCTTCCAGCGATCCCTTGCCTTTCTCGCATTGTCATTCCCCAAGATGTAGACTTATCTACACCGTTATGAGTTACACCTCTTTTAAGAGACCCTGAACTCTCTCTCTCTCTCTCTCTCTCTCTCTCTCTCTCTCTCTCTCTCTCTCTCCATGGACAAAGACATTTCTTAAGTTACGAGTATTTCCTTCTCATAGTAGTAAGTGAGAAGGTTTTGAGAAAAATCCTCATCATAACACATGCAGCTAATCTTCTGAAATTGCTTTATATTTTCCTTTAGTTTTGACATTTTGACTACTTAGAATAGAATTGGTTTTTAGCGATATGATAAAAATATTTACTGTTTTGCTTCTATGTACTTTTGCATGTTCATTATTGACACGGGAGGAAAACTTGTATATTTATCAAAGGTTAAAATGGATTTCATTTGTTGTACTTTGATGGTTTCGGATATGGGTTTTTGTTTGTCTTTCTCTTCTTTTTTCAAGTCAGTTAATGTTGTCGTTTGAGTTCCCCCCCACCACCACCACCACCACCATATGTTAAATGTTCCAAATATAGCACGTCAGGAAATTTTTAACATTTTTTACTTCACACATACTAAACATTTATTAACACTAAAAGTAACTCTGCCAATAAACTCTTGAAAGTAGTGGTCTCGGTCATTTGCTTTCAGATTAGACATGCCAATCTGTATATCCGTATGTTCTGGCCTCTGTGCTAGGGATTGAGTACGATCCGGAACGCATGAAATGCTTTATTAATCTTGTGGGTCGCGGATAAGCAACCACCATTGTGCAATATCTGTAATCAGAGGTTCTTCTCTTTCGCGACACGTACAATGTCTGAATCCTGTGTTATATTAAACTATTTATCTGGATACGGAAGTGCCATATATCTCTTACCATACATAAATGAACTACTTTGCCACATGGTCAAAACACTAATTTGTCGCACTGTATTCGCCCTTAACCAAGTAAAACTAATCAGGTAAATAACCGTTTGTACCTAACTCTTTCTCTTTCTGCACCCTTGACAGACGTCTTTATTTTGCATACTTAGTTTTTCCTTTTTGACAATGGATACCTTCTATCCACTTCTTCGATTTCCCCAATGTAATTCACTAGAGATATGTACATGCCTTATTGCTTTACCTGCCACACGAATTGCTAGTAGACTGATTGGGTTTTATGTACAGTTTCTTCCGTGTTCATTGTACCTTTCTGACTTTGTCTTAACCGCATCATACCTGTCACGTTATAAGTAAGGAACAATAGCCAGATTGCAACATGTATATGCTAGACCCTGAGGCTAATTATTCGCTTCATAAATGTTGCGAGTGTAAGCCGACATAAAAAAGACGGATGGGAAGCCAGTTGTATATAACATGGCCATATGAACGTGTTACTGGCGCCTTATTCTGCGGCGTGCGATTCACATGTACATGGCATGAATTGCCGGTTTGGGCTCAAAAGAACATCAAGTGAGGGTCGTAAATCCACCCTTGACAGACTGCCGGGGAGGGGGCAATGTCTGCTAATTATGTAGACCATGGGTGAATCGACATCCACTCGGAATTGAGCAAGGCGTGGCCACCATTGGAATCGCAAGTTTAAATCTAGTGTCTTGAAACTAAACGTCAGTAGTCGCTAAACCATCTTGCGGGAATTACATAAGGAAGTTATAAGCTACTCCAACGTCATTCGAAATTGGCGGGAAACATTGTTATTCTGGGAATTACAAAGGAGCTTCGGAAAGGTCAGTGACTTATTTGCTCGATTATCGCAATCTATTACGGCAAGATAATTGTACTTTAATTATGTGCAGTATGCATACTTCATTACTAGAATCGTTAGTACGTAGAACTACCATTTGTAGGGTTTGATTCATTTGTAGTGGTTGATCAAGATGCATATTTTGAGATATGAGCAATGTTTATGTAAAGAATAAATATTGTAATTTTTGCTATTTGGTTAATTCGTAGTAACCTCGTGCATTTATTCATGTCATATTCTAGATTTCCAAATGTTGAATTGAATTATAACTTTGTATAATGGTTGCAGCGTGCAACATTAGTTAATAGAAGTATTTGAATATTTGTGTATACTTTGTTGGAGTATAATGTGTAAGGATATATCAGCGCATGAATATGTGGATATCTGTGTACACTTTGTAGAAGTGTAATGTACAGAAATGCGTCTGATTATGTGATATTGTTCTGTATAATAAGATTGATAATCTATATATACCGATGTGATGAAATCTATTGATATATGCATGATAAGCAGTTGATACCGTGCATACCATACCAGAAAGTATGGGTATTTCGATGTGCACGAATGCGTGACCAAAGAAGGTAATGGCTTATCTGATGACTGTTGTTTAGTGTGAGACTAGATAGTAGAGGAATATACTAATGTCCTTATGTGTGTTCGGACAAGAAGCTTTTAGGGACCGGAGGAGCTGTATGAGACAGAGAAGGGAAATACCCTGGTACAGTTGATCCCGAGTCTCTGGGAGGCAAGAAAAGGGGAGAACGGAAGTGGAGGAAGTGGAAGGTTGAAGGTCGTGATTGTTGGACTGAAGGGGTACTGGGTACCAGTCAAGAAATACTACAGATGAGTAGAAACACAGGACAGGAGGAAAATCTATCACACTAAGTCAAATGATGAAATAGGCCGTCACTTGGTGAAGTGAAAGACGAGTGATAGGGTTTGGAATATTGAATTTCATTTGAGAAAGGACTATTTGTAATTGAATGGCATTAAATTTGTTGTTTATTTGAATTTCACCTTTTGTGTATTTAGTAATTTAATTGTCGGCATCGCTGACTAGGGGCTCGGAGCTTTGCATCTCTATCACTACTTCAATTTCTAACAAAAACGAGCCAGGGTGGGTCTTCTGTAATAATTAAAGATAATACTGGGAGCACCCCACCCCAACCTAAGGTAGTCTATGACGAGACCCTTTACTATACCTTCATCTTGATCTTCAGGAGAAATTTAATTTCATTGTCTATCACATACCGTTTCTTCTCTGGCTTGACACTCTGTTACACCCATAATTTCTCTTTCTCCATTATAATGGAACGGTATTGACTGCCCAGATTAGCTTTGGGGTGCAGTGCGCTATGGGTAGATTTTAGCTTTGTATTATTTTTGTAGTCTTCATGTTAATGCCTTTTGACTTTTTCTAATTATATCCCAAGATGCCGGTCATTTATCGGATGACAAGGCCTCCTGTATATTTATGAGAGTGGCTGTATTTATCATTTAATATAGAATACAGAACTTTCTGCAACCTTACGAATATAATTCCTTTCCTTGCCCCCACCCTGATTCATCCTGTCCTTTACTTTCGCCCAATAATACATTGTGGTCCAATAATTCCTTGGACTTTTTAGACATCTTCCACCTATGATTCTGTATAGTAGTGAACATCCAAAGTATGCATACCCTGGCTTCTGAACATTTACCGCGCTTGGAATTTTGAACTACATATTTGTCAATTTCACGCCTTTCACTTCTGGGCTATGCAGCTGTAAACCAAAATTAAAATGCGGGAGAAAAAATAAACAGACCCTATTTATGTTTGTTTCCCTCACTAACATTTAGGTCTACTTTGAAAATGCGTGTGTGTGTGTGTGTGTGTGTGTGTGTGTGTTAAAGTTCTCGTTGTTAAGAATTTTCCTCCGTGTTCTTCATTACCCTTGAGAGAGGCATCAGTTTTAGGACAGATGGTGATACTAAGTCAAGTTGGAAAACATCTCTCTGGAGTGCTACTTCGTGTCATCCTGCTGTATGCAAAACTATCTTTTGATATTAACTGATTATGCAAGGTTTAGGCACTCCATCATTCTCGAATGATATATTGAGACAAGGTACTTTTGGTACATATTCCATGTCACCCATCGTTTTGTTTGTATTTTTATTATTTATGTGTAAGCCATCTACTGTTTCCAAAATGTGTATTGCAGGTCAGCAGCTGTCCCTTTCGTCCATTTTACCTTCATCTAGACCTTCTGTGCTCTAGAGCGAATGCATCATTGAAATAATTATGTACCTGATGTGCAATTTATTCAACAAGCAACTTTTGTAGCATTATAATCAGAACTAAAAATATTAAATCTCGTTGTTTATAAAGTTACAAAATATCTTGTTTACCCAAAGCCAAGCATCCTGCATACCACTCTAGCTTCTGTGATATCCCATGTGCTTACGTTGTTACATATGATTCTCCAACTACCACCGTAATACACCTCAACTATTCCTTCGTATTCTGTTGAGCCACCAACTAGACGAAAATCAATGCCTGATGAAACAAACAAAGAAAATAATTATATTTATATCAAGGGATAAACCATCAGTGTAAGACTTTAATATGCATTTAGTCTAAGAAAGTCAATCTTATTTAATTTGGAACAGATTATGCAAAGCAAGAGAATACAACATACAATTGTTCTGGAAACTATTGCAATAATTAAAAATAAATAATGCTTTTATTCCGTACATCATTAATATGGCAAATATACCATATCATTTTAGGCTTAAAACAAGAACCATTGTCGCTGAATAATTAGTATATAAATGCATACATTGCATTTTAGCAGTTATGTATAAATATTTACAAAACTTCCTGTACAAGACATTGACGGACATGGCAATTTCGAGGTTAAGGAAATACGCTTGAGTCTAAGATTTCCACGAATGCCTTGTAGACAGCAATACAGGTAGGTATCTAAACACAAAAGATGTATAATTTAATTTGTAGATTCTAATTATATTACGTTATTGTTATTTAATTCGATCGAGATCATTCGGAAATAAAGACTTGACAAGCATAAAAATCATGATAAAATATCTCATTTTAAAATGCTGGCGAGAATAGTATGTTGACTTTTAATGAACAAACATACTAACATTTCTTTTCGTGCGCGCAAAAGGAAAATACAAATAATATTTGCTCCGTATTGTTAGAACCATTAATTATTCACCCTCTCGAATATAAAATGAAATGAAAACATATGGATGTCAACATAAGCTTATTTACATAAAATACTAGTAATATCTCATACAGCCCTCTTGGAATGAACTATACGCAGCCGATGTTGCCTTAAACACATAATATTTTTCACTTGTTTAAAAAGACGATTCCACCTTTCTTATGTTCTATAAAACGTATTACAATCAAAGGTGTACAGTTTGTTTATTCAATATTTGCAACCACTCTCTGCAAACAAGTTTGTTATTTAACGTTAGAGAATGTATATGTTAGCTGATAAACAATGGCGAAGTCAGTGCATCATCCCTGGAGGACTTTTTTCTGGAAATACTGATATGTATATTATCAATAATATCATTGATCCTCGGATTTAATTCATTGATAACAGTAACCCAAACCATAATCAATAGGGATAGCTAAATGAGACATATTCATCTGGAGACTAAACAAAACTGTAGCCTCCTCATTATTGTTTTATTTCCTCTCGTCGTTCTTTAATTAGCTCTCGTCGAGCAAATAGTAACGTAGCCCTCTCATTAGAACCTGTATCACCTGTCCACGGCCAGAGAGTAGACAAGTTTGTATTTTAAAACAAATACACTTTCACTGTTCAAAATTGGAACTGGAAAATATATATATGTACTGGCGCACTTTTCTCACAGTGAAATCATTTTATTTTCTCTACCATGCAAATTTGAAATGTTGTATCTTTAAGAAATTAAGTATGTTCTGCACTGGTAAAAGTCAGTCATTTTTCCTCCCTCAATATGCCGAAATATAATATGAATCTGAACAATGGAACATTTCGTTTTGATTCCATATTGGTCATTTGCATTTCAGACCCGCATACAACTCAGTACGGGTTTCAAAAAGATGAGCTCCTCAATATCTGAAGGTTGAATATGGACTCTATGTATATAAAGATAAAGATAAACGTTCTCTTGGGGTTTTTTTTAGGTCATGTTTGAGAATTTTTCTATTTGAAAGAAACGTAAAGACAACGTATTCACAGCTATTCTGCCCGTTTTCTAAGATTGTTCTCCAACATCTTTGGTCATGTTTTAACACAAAAATGAAAAAGAAAATAAATAACCATGACAACAACTGGATATGACATTTTACAAATCCTTAATGCAAAGATTAAAGAAATTTGATAGAATTATCACTGTCAAATGTTAAACCTTGGTAATACCAATCTCTAATGCTAAGATCAAAGCAATTTGATATGAATTATCACTGTCAGGTGTTAATCCTTGGCAATATGTAACTTATATTAATCCTTGAAAATTCATGAAGTGTGTTAATCATTGAAAATCCGTGGCATACGTTAATCCTTGACAATCTGTGACATACGTTAATCCTTGAACATCTGTGGCATACGTTAATCCTTGAAAATCTGTGGCATACGTTAATCCTTGAAAATCTGTGGCATACGTTAATCCTTGAAAATCTGTGACATATATTAATCCTTGAAAATCTGTGACATATTAATCCTCGAAAATCTGTGGCATACGTTAATCCTTAAAAATCTGTGGCATATATTCATCCTTGAAAATCTCTGGCATCTATTAATCCTTGAAAATCTGTGCATACGTTAATCCTTGAAAATCTGTGGCATACGTTAATCCTTGAAAATCTGTGGCATATATTAATCCTTGAAAATCTCTGGCATCTATTAATCCTTGAAAATCTGTGGCATACGTTAATCCTTGACAATCTGTGACATATATTAATCCTTGAAAATCGGTGACATATATTAATCATTGAACTTGAGAGTTGTATTACCTGATATACTTGAACTTGGGGTCGTTCTCGAAGATCCTGCAATAGATAAATTGAACAGAATATTCGAGAAGAATAATTACTGTACAAGGCAATATATGGTACAAGTTTGTATTAGAGAAGAATAATGATTGTAATAAGCGATGCATCATACACGAGAGCATCAGAACTGTAAGCAGCAGATTTTTAATTTGACAGAATAATAATGTTTCGGATCGGCATTTACACTTTATAAACTATCGATTAAGCTAAAACGTGTGTGTCATTTAAGCAGATTTCACACAAAATTGGATATCTTGAAGATCGGCACTTTATCCAGAACAAAAGTAGGGACGTTGCTGGCTGGGTGCATATTGGGTTGTTTGACCTTCGATAACTGTGAAAAAATCTAAGATAAACATTATTGGGCAGCCCAGGCTTAGTTTAATTCCTTTATAATTTGAGAAACAACATTACAACTTCTAGACAAGCAAAACTGACAGAAGGTAATAAATATCATTTTGATGTCTTTTGTATGTTCAATAATGCCGAAGACTGGAGTTTTATGGCATTAAATTCAACAGAGTTTAGAAACTTTGTAGAAATTTTGTATGAATTTCATATGAAATCAACTATTTTAGTATCTTGAGACAATGCCTACTTGTTCGTGATTACAGATAGGATAAACGCCTGGCCAGCGTTGGTGAGGCATACAAATAGCATGCAGGAACACAGAAAGCTGTATAATATGTTTCAAAGAGAAAGAAGAATGAAATATTACTTGCAGTGACTTGTAATAGTATCGAATTAAAGATGGTGTTTTAACATAGTCTGAAAAAGGTATACAATTTTAAGCAAATGCATGAACACATTAATATACTGCTAAATTTTTGGACATACTTTTGGAGAACATGAAGTCAGTCTCTAAAAATGTAAAAGGTCATATAATATAAACGATTACAGACTAGTTTGTGAGATGCTGATCAAACTAAATAGTAGAGAAAATTACATAAATGTAATATAAGCATGAAAATATTTTAACGTCTCTCATATTGTATCCAGAAAAGAGGTATGAATTACAAAATTCTTCTCGATAAAAGAATTGCAGTGTACACACAAAAGAAATACAGAGTACACTTCCAGTGATTCCGAAAATCTAAAACACGCGAAAAAAGCATTCTAAAATTATATAAATGTTACAAATAAAACGAATGAAACACCGGAAATATTAAACACAATATATCATAGCTGCTGCTTAAAGGGAATTTGTATAGGTTACAGGATCAAATAGGCATAATGGGCAAGGAAATGAAAATATTATGAATAGAAACACAAAATGTTACATGTGAATGCAGAAAAGATAGAAAAAAGATGAACAATTTATTTACATAAGAAAAAGCAATTTCACAACATTTCCTAATTGAATCAGAGTCAGAAGATATATATATATATATATATATATATATATATATATATATATATATATATATATATATATATATATATATATATATATAAGTATTTAAAGAGATTAAAAAGGTACTAAACGGAAAGACAAGTGTATGTTATCACGTCGCCAACACTGTCTCGATTATTGTTTATTTAACTTAGCAAAAAAAGGTACAGGTAGATAGATGCAAAACATATGATGAAACAGTTTCTTTGTGATAAATCAGCATATTTGGGTTTTATGGATCGTTATGCATTTATCTGCTTGTGCTCTTTTTAGAGGGGGGTGAGCGGGATCTACAAACATTTAACAGATTAAACTGGTGGTAGTGTCACGAATTTTATGTTAACGCTTATATACAGCTATAGTATCAGCGAGTGACAGGTTACTGAAATTACTGTCATTAGTAGGTACAAAAATATCTTAATAAAACCTATTGACAGTGTCAAAATATAGCTTTAACTGATCTGTCAGTAATCGGATTACAACGGAATTTCCCTGTTTTAAGGTAACAAACTTACAAAGCCAGTTTGTATATGTGACATAAGCTCTTGATACAAACAATTGGATAAGGATCATCAGGGACATTACAAAGAGGGAGATGAATGCTTTTGTGGTAATGGTAGGCGTTTGAAAAAATGGTGGCGTGACGCTATCACCAAACTATCTTTCCAAGCTCCTTCCCCTTGCTACAAGATGCAGGTTGGCCATTAAAGCTTTGGCTTTCTAGTCCCCCTCCCACTACCTGCACCAGCACTATTCAGACTAGAGTGACTGCTCCCAACCAATTAAATGTACACACCTGATTGCCGACGATCACGACTTACTGTACATATATCAGGAAAAGTAATATTTAAGTACTCTTACCTAGGGTAATCCTAAGGTATTGGCATTAAACCAGTTGTGCGGATCTCGTGCTGAAATATCTATGCAACCATGGCCTTAGCGAGCGATCACGGTCCCTGGGGAAAGAAACACTCGGGCCTACCCTAGTCCTTGTTCAAACAAAAAATTTCTTTTATAACATTAAAACGCGTTGTTCTACCCGGTCCCCGGGGATATGTCCCCGGTTGCCCCCTCCCCTTATCGGCCCTGTATGAAACGTGCCTTCCCGACAATTTGTATTTCGTTCAGACAAACAATCTTTGCACATTTACAATTTTATACTTTATTATGATTATTCATGTCAACCCGCTGCACAATTTCTTTGTTCTTTGGCAGTTCTACATGAATTAATTTTACTTCTAGGATTGAATAACTACAATTCCATTTAACTCATCGTTGAACAATTCAGTTACTTTTATGTTAGCTAAACCATGTATGGTATTATTCTAATAGTATGTAGTCTATTAAACCTTTACGCTCTCCTTCATATGATCGTTTAAAATATCCGTCTTAAAATTAAAACAGCACGAATCAGTTCTAGTAATCAACAGCTTCCTTCATCATCATATTTATGATGGAGCTTGTCGTAGTTGAACATGAGCAATGTGACTCCATCCAACACTGAGAACCTCTGCATATAGGTTTAGCAAATTTGATTTTCTTCGTTTTCTAGTCAACCAGTATTTTCTTCCTGCTGACAATGACTCTTTATAGCCTTTGTAAACGTTTTTCTTCGACACTTTATATACTAGCTGTACCATGTGTTTTCTTAATACAGAAGAATATGAAAACATCATGTTTAGTGTTTTGCCTTAGACCTGTATTAAATTGAATACAGCATTTTAACCATGTATCATTTTAATCATGGGTGAAGTTCTCTGCAGCTATCTGTGTCTTTGAAATAGCTTAGCATAATATACTGGTACCTCTTGATCAGTTTCTAATATACATCAAATAGTGTGGTTGCCAGATCACATAATCGTATCAATATATCTTTAAGAGGTTTATTTATTTTTGTCGTTAATTATACATCTACTTTTATCGTCCTGGCATGTATCAAGAATGAGACTTTCGTAACGATTATTGCCATCTATATATAGAATGTATAAGCAAGTATTTGATCTGAAGTAATCACCATCATTTGTTGTGTTGTCATCTTTGAGTGGTGTTCATGATTTTCTTAAGCCTATATGTTTGGGTATCATAATTATACCACCTCTTTTACAATCATAACAGACATATCATAAGCTTCCAAATATCCAACCGTGCTAATTGTCAGTGATATACCTAGATTTTTCTACACTATAGTATTTCTTTCTACTTGATGAGGCTGTTTAAAAATATACCTTTTTCTTCTAGATTTATAAATGTCTCACTTTCAGTTTCATTTTCTATTAAAGTATTTAAAACGATTTTAAATTTGTTTAATATACGAGCTGGTCTAGTCGATTCCAAATTGTTACTTCGTTCATGTACTACATCAGCCTCTAAGTTTTATATAAGATCTGTCTCTTCTCAAGTTGATATAGCTTACGGGATGTATCAATATTAATTTAACTTTAATGGGTCTTTAAGAAAGAGGCGAAGCAGCGCACGAACATCAGAAAATATTGAACCAAGTTTAGCTACCTTCAAGTCTTCAATAAAAACAAAACTTTAAAATTGGAAAGACCGTAATCAATTACTGAAATACAATGCAATGTCGATTTGCCAATATCTTTATCCCAAGCAGACTTTCCAATCCATAACCTTACATTATTGCTTTTACATGTATTTAAATGTTTTACTCCATAATGATTGGTTCTGGTTTCTTCAAACACAATTGTTTGTTAAATATACCATAAATTAGAAACCAATCAAGTTGTATTGTAATAAATCTGAAAAGGGGTCTCGTAGACTACCTTAGGTTTGGGTGGGGTGCTCCCAGTATTATCTTTAATTATTACAGAAGACCCACCCTGGCTCGTTTTTGTTAGAAATTGAAGTAGTGATAGAGATGCAAAGCTCCAAGCCCCTAGTCAGCGACACCGACAGTTAAATTACTGAATACACGAAAGGTGAAATTTAAAAAAAAAACAACAAATTTAATGCCATTCAATTACAAATAGTCCTTTCTCAAATGAAATTCAATATTCAAAACCCTATCACTCGTCTTTCACTCGACCAATTGACGGCCTATTTCATCATCTGACTTAGTGTGAGAGATTTTCCTCCTGTCCTGTGTTTCTACTCATCTGTAGTATTTCTTGACTGGTACCCAGTACCCCTTCAGTCCAACAACCACGCCCTTTAACTTTTCACTTCCGTTCTCTCCTTTACTTGTCTCCCAGAGACTCGGGACCTTCTCAATCTTATTATACAGAACAATATCACATAATCAGACGCATTTCTGTACATTACACTTCTACAAAGTGTACACATATATCCATATATTCATGCGCTGATATATCCTTACGCATTATACTCCAACAAAGTATACACAGATAGTCAAATACTCCTATTAACTAATGTTGCACACTGCAACCATTATCCAAAGTTATAATTCAATTCAACATTTGGAAATCTAGAATATGACATGAATAAAATGCACGAGGTTACTACGAATTAACCAAATAGCGAATTACAATATTAATTCTTTACATAAACATTGCTCATATCTCAAAATATGCATGTAGATCAAACACTACAAATGAATCAAACCCTACAAATGGTAATTCTACGTACTAACGATTCTAGTAATGAAGTATACATGCTGCACATAATTAAAGTACAATTATCTTGCCGTAATAGATTGCGACAATCGAGCAAATAAGTCACTGACCTTTCCGAAACTCCTTTGTAATTCCCAGAATAACAATGTTTCCAGCCAATTTCGAATGACGTTGGAGTAGCTTATAACTTCCTTATGTAATTCCCGCAAGATGGTTTAGCGACTACTGACGTTTAGTTTCAAGACACTAGATTTAAACTTGCGATTCCAATGGTGGCCACGCCTTGCTCAATTCCGAGTGGATGTCGATTCACCCATGGTCTACATAATTAGCAGACATTGCCCCCTCCCCGGCAGTCTGTCAAGGGTGGATTTACGACCCTCACTTGATGTTCTTTTGAGCCCAAACCGGCAATTCATGCCATGTACCTGTTAATCTCACTCAGCAGAATAAGGCGCCAGTAACACGTTCATATGGCCATGTTATACACAACTGGCTTCCCATCCGTCTTTTTTATGTCGGCTTACACTCGCAACATTTATGAAGCGAATAATTAGCCTCAGGGTCTAGCATATACATGTTGCAATCTGGCTATTGTTCCTTACGTATAACGTGACAAAATCAACAATTTTTCATTCAATTCAAGATGACCAGCAAGAACTCAATAAGCACTAATGCTGTCTTCATTGTTTGAAGTTCAATCCACTAATGTCGTCAGTTAGATATATACATATTTTATAACAAGCAAAGAAACGCTATTTCAATCTCAAACAGGTGAGAGTGGTTCGAGGTGTGGAACTAGAGCTGCTTGTGACACTCCACCAATCACTGCATGGCTCTCAATTCTCGTCAATTCCATATCCATCATAGTCCCATTCAGTAATAAACTTATGTGCCAAACCAGGTTAGATATATTTTGCGATTTAATTCTTTATAAAGGCACATTCACAACACGAATTCCGAATATATTTCTGTTTTCTAGTTTGTACTTTATAAGCCATAACTGCCTGAGCACGACGTGTCACGAGAACTTACAGGGTTTTTGACTACCAAAGTCCCCGACACGTTCGTCCTTATGAAATTACTGTTTGTAGTAAATAGGAGAGAGAGAGAGACAGACAGACAGACAGTCAGACAGACAGAAAGAGAGAGAGACCTTTCTTAATGCTATGATACATGCATTAATAAGTGGCCTGTATGAGCCGTACAGGTTTATATTTGACCTTTACTGCTCACGGAAAAATATCACTACTGTGTAGCTTATATTTTTAATTGTCATAGAGGATTTGCTGGTATTTCGTAACTTACATTGGTGCACACTATGTCAATCGCATCTTTGGACCGTTTTTCAGGCATATGTAAGAGAACGTTCCAGAAGAGCGACTTTACTAACACTTTCAGTTGCAACGTAACAAGATGATGAGAATAATTTAACAGGATATCCGGTGAAGATGGAGCTACAGCACCTTCCAATCCCCTAATGAGTGAAAAGCTGAACACCAAGGAACTGACTATTTAATTTTCCCAGTGTAGCGTGTTATGGGTTAATTTCCTGCCCCAAAATAGTTTCAAAACAATATAATGTTATGTATATTTAATTTAATTTTTTGTTTGTTAGTATTAATTTTTTTATTTCATTACATGTTATCGCAATGTCACATTGTTTGCTGGACTTGACCTTGTCTAAAATTGAGTTAATTTCTGCTTGACCTGATTGACATTTTTTAAGTTTATTTTTATTTATTTCTTTAATGTAAACAACTAATAACAGCTTCATTATTCTCTATGTGTATAAGCTTATTGTCAGGATTATTATTCAGGTAAACAAAGAAGGAGTAAATATATTGATCAGGGTCGGGGTTTTGGAGATTCCTCAGTGAATTGTGTGGGCTATTGTGTTGTAAATACAAAGGCTCATTAGATCATTCTAGAAAGCTATTTTTCATTAGGTAATGCTTGTTTTTAGAACATGCTATATGTGACCTGAGGTCAAGCAGACAACTATATTATCTTGTGACTGTGAGGATTTTACCAGTCGTGCTTTAACATCTAGCACTTTAAGTTGTATTATGTTTTGACCAGTTTGGACTGAATTTTATTTTCTTCAAATTATTGAATTCAAGTGATTTTCTCTGGAAATACAAAAGAGCTCTGACAATATTCTTGGATAATGACATTAACTGTAATTTATACTGAATTTAAACCTGGAATAATATTTATGTGATTCAACAAGCGACTGTTCACACATCAGCACTTCACAGGCCGTAACAGACACGTCATTGCATTCAATTTTAAATCTCTTTGGGACTTTGACTGAATCTTGTCAGGACTTTTTCTTACTAGGACTTGTGTCTTTAATTCTTGGATTATTTTTGGATTGAATTCTTAATAATAGTTTGTTTTTCTCATTTTTTTACTTTGTATTCTAGGGAAATTAATTATTTGTAAATTTTAAAAAGCTTTTTGTCTTCACTCTTTTCTGTTACTTATTTTAAGAGCATAGACTTATAACAAGAACTTATTGTATAGACTCGTGACAATAACTTAGTCTATTATACTAGCTAACAGAACAAAGTAATCTTGAGATAAATGAAACAAAAACATTCTTGTTGGAAGGAAAATAACCCCCACCCTCACTACCTCAGAATATTAAATGGTTGGTCTGTAATGACATTTACATCGTATTAAAAACCACTCACTAAAGCACTGACAGCAGTAAAGTCTGTATTTGTTTAGACTGTCTAATCGACTTAAAATCATTTTTGGTATATTTTGGTCCTACTAGATAAAGACAAACATGTTTAAAAGTGGTAAGAATAGAAAGGTTGAAAAAAAATTAAATATTGTCGTCAGAGCGAAATTTCGCTATGTTGTTATTTTCGAAGGTTTTCAAATATAATAGTATAATGTATATTTAACTTAATTGTTTGTTTGCTTTGTTTCTTTTTTAATTTTGTTTCATTACATGCTATTGTAATGTAACATTGTATGCTGGACTTGACTTTGTCCAAAATTGAGTTCATTTCTACTTGAACTGACTGATTTTTATATTTCATTTTATGCAAAAAAATAATAATATATAACTAAATTAGTCTCTGTGAATGGCCTTAATATCAGGATCATTATTAATACAAGAGGTAAATATGTCTATTTGGGTCAAAGTTTTGGAGTTTCCTAAGTGAATTATACATAACCCAGGTTATTGTTTTGTAAATGTCAAGATCATTCTGGAAGGTTATTTTTCATTAGGCAATGGGATTTTGTTTAGAAAATGTTCACTGTCACCTGATGTCAAGTAGAGAACTATATCATATTGTTTTTGTGAGGACTTGGTCATTTGTGCTTTAACATCTAGCACTTTCAAATTGTATTATGTTGTGACCAGTTGGGCTGAATTTTATTTTCAACAGATTACTGAATGCAAGTGATTACTTTCTCTGGAAATACAAACGTGCTCTGATAAAATTATTGGATACAGACATTCACTAGAATGTTCAGTTTATTCATACCTAAACAAAAGACTGTTCGCACATCATCACTCCATAAGCTATAACAGACACGTCATCGCCTTCAGTTTTTGGATTTTGTCGGGACATGTACTGAGTTTTAAACCGGACTTTAAATTATTAGGACTTGTATCTGTAATTCTTGAATTATTTGGGGATTTAAATCGTAATACCGTAAGTTCTTTGTTCTCATTTTCACTTTGTATTCTAGGAAAATAAAGTATTCGTTAAATTTTACTAAGCTTGTTGCCTTTAACTCTTTTCTGTTACTTATTTTAAGAACACAGATTCGTAACAGTTCCCAAATAGATGAGATTTATACTATTGAAGTCATCCGTTATGTTAAAAATAATCGTGCACAGTTAAACAAGGAAAACCAAGACACCGTTTTAACTTTTCTGTTTAAAAGATTTGCTATTTATAGCTGATAAGCATATTTAAAGCATATTTTACAGTATACGAAACATATACATGTTCTTGAATATCAATGATTTCAAATGAAGCAATGAATTACAAGGTACTGCCCTTGCTAAACTTACCACAACTCACTCTAACAGCATTGTAGACATTACATGCCTGTGCTATCCACCCGTTGTGTGAACACTGATCTATCGATTGCTCGGAACCAGAACAGGTAATATTATTCAGCAATATTCCATTTGTAAAACTTGACCCCCCGTATGCCAAGGCACCACTTGTGCTGCAAATAGATATAATCAATATGTTTGAAAACCTGGCGGAGATATGCAATCTTGAGATTAATCTAATTGAACATACTTGTAGATTAAGCTACAAGTATTGGTTAAGCATTGTCAAAAATATAAATTGCTCTATTCAGATGCAGAGGTATATTTTTTCGATTTTCAATTACCCAAAGCTTTTCTAAACGTTTATGTTTATGGCCTCTCTAAGGTTCATTCTAGGTTGCACGTTCTAACCAGAGGAATTATAAAGAGATTGTAAAACAGTCTTATGCATACCTGACTTCCGCGATTACGGGTTGGTCATGCATTTAAATTAAACAAATTTATAAATTCAAATGAAGATCATTAGGATGGTGTAGTGTGTTGATAAAATAGCAGTCTCAGTTTAAAAATATGGTGTTACATAAACTGGATGCAGTATTTTTGCTGTTGTCATTGTAGGTCACGAAAGACATGTTAGCAAACGAACATTTCACATTTTAAACTATAAACACCTAAGCAACATGAGCAGTCGCAGTTTCTTAACCATTGGCGTAGAAAACATTCTTAACCGTTTTTCCGGAGGAGGCGCTACTTGCAATAAGTCCAGGATGGCACAAATAAGTAAACGCCGAATACCGATTCAGTTCAATCAGTGCCAGTCATGAAATAAAACTGAGATAACAATATTAAAAATTCGCTGTGAGTAAACAAATATTTGTCCTGTAATGGAAATAATCACCCTAGGTTTAAAATGGAGTGAGATTGCATAATATGTATCATCCACATATGTAAAAAAGAAAACATAAAATTATTCATGTATAGCCTACAAACAAAACACCAAAAGAATGTCCAACAACACGCATCGATTAAACTTTAAGTCTAACTATATATACAAAGAAACAAATTCAGCTTAACAGAATCTTTTTTTATTAAGCATTGCTCTCAAGAATCATTTAGGAAGCTGAATATGAGCATCAATCAATATATGTGCTGTCAGCATCAATTACTTTACTTGTATATATTATGCATACAGTACAGATTAAAATGCTATAGTCCAATAAAAATACTTGCAAAAGTTTGAGATACAAAATGTATATATATTTTCAACATCTTTTGTTTCTGACTTACTATTTTTTACTTTATTCCTCAGGAAACTACGTACATTGGTGTTAACTATGGTTACAGTATATTCAATGCCCTTATTTGTATTTATTAGTCAGAGATAGTAATGTTGACGTGTCTATAACCTTTGTTAGTTATATTCCTGTCTATTTGCATACATAGATATTTATAAACACAAACGTACATACGCACTGACCATAAGAATGTTTTATAGTCCATCGCTTTCATTCTCTTGCTCGATTAAATCTGTCCATTTTACAGATATATCAAGATAGGTCAAAAGAGAGAGAGATGATCTCGGTAAATTGTAAAAAAAAAAAATATAAAAAAAAACACACACCTACATGCTGATTGGCCAACCATCACTGACTAAGAAAGAAAGAGGCAGAGATGCCTTTAGTTAAGATATTGAATTACCTCAACAATGACTTGTTTTAGAACTTTCTTATAGGAAAGAAAATAACGCTTGAAATGTATGTCATTATGTGTGGACCAGGAATTTACAGTACGGCCTTCTGGCCTCGAGAACCTATTTCTTCTTTGTGTCATTTTCATCAAGTGATTACATCTGAGATAAAACGAGTTATGTACACTAATTAAAATAACAGGAGATGGCATGGTAATTTTAAAATGGTTTTGTTCTCACATCAACAAATAAAGATATTCGTATGACATTATTCGCCAACGCAGTTAAGTTTGTATGCAAGTTATTTCCTGAACAGTTTAAGTGTTATCGGTGGTCAAATCAGTTATTATATCATACTCTCAACAAGGTAATTCATGTTCAAATCACACTCGCGGAAAATTATATTTTTCTTTACATTTTTCTTCAGTTTGGACTGCACAAGACATTTAAAGACAAATTTGATAATATACTATCAGTGTCAATTATAGCTAATATCACTGCAGAATTCATTGAGTTATAGCTGAGTGTAAAATGCGCTCTAGGAATTCTGTGATTCCGCTCGGCACTCAGAAACCTCATTTAGGGTTGCACATTCAAACCACCATAAGTGATAATGACTAGAACAGATCTGTTGACTGAAAGAAATTTGTATGCAACAGCATCAAACGGGAGCGTGCCCAATTACACTGATACCTATAGTATTTTGACAAGATTCAAAAGCGTAACAAATGCAGGAATTAACTTCCCTAGCAATAGTTTACAGTTTCAATGAATAGATTTAATCACTATTTCGCCTAAATGAGTCATACCGTTTCATCAAAGAGGCCCAAAAGATACTATTTAATTACTCTAATACGTATCCACCGGAGCCACCTGATAAATTAATCGAGATAGGGACTGTGGAGGAGCAAGCACAAAATTCTGCAAAGCATATCACAAGAAGCGTCAAAAGCCATTATATGATATAATAGAAGAAATCCTTAAGTCGCTGACGGTCATTGAACCGTCAGTGAGCGGACCCAGTGTGGAAGAGCAGCAGGGAGGCTGGACACAACATTAGGTCTACGAATAAGGGAACCAAATTAGAGAATGATGCAAAATCGGACATGCAAGATCTAGAATGATAAACTGATGTTTCTAACGCATCCGGAGATTTGTAGACCCCCGGCTGTCCCTCCTTGCTGACGTAGATGATCCGGGAACGACCGGTGATAGATCGCTGTTGATTATCTACGCCGCTGTTTACAACCGGGTGCTGGACCACGATCAAAAATATAAGTAGCTGCCGACGACGACATGTCTGCAATTAAGTCGTCGTTGTAATAATAATGAGTGATTCTGCGCTAACCATACAATCGACAGGAGTCGATTGAGAAATATCGGCCCGTCCGTGATTCTGTCAAACAGCAACTGCAACAGCGTTAGGAGGCTAGAGAGGGATTTGCAGAAAGTGCGGCAGAGCTGCTTAAACCAGTCACGGAGGCTACTAAAGGTCTTCTTCCACCACTAGTAAAAAGCGCAGAAAGAAACAAGGCTACTAAAACGATTCTAGGAGAACTACCAACTGAAACAGATGCTGATCAACCATGATTACAAGAAGAAATACAACAAGTATTTGAGACTAATGAAACAATCATGAGGAGATCGGCGATGCAAAGGATACTGCTGTACCAAAACCAAAACCAAAACCACCAGCTCGATTTAGCGAATAAGGTAGTAAACTACTTCGAGAGGGAACTATAGTGGTTACAGCATTCGGATATTCAGATAGCGATAACTTATTAGATCCATGCATCGCCAATGTTGCAGAGAAAATGGGTCCTTTAGTAATTCGAAATGTGCCTGGTATAACTAGAATTGCTGGGGAACATAAGAATGAATTTGTAAATTTTGCGAAACTAGTCGA
The DNA here is from genome assembly GCA_028554795.2 of Sinohyriopsis cumingii. Classification (NCBI taxonomy): domain Eukaryota; kingdom Metazoa; phylum Mollusca; class Bivalvia; order Unionida; family Unionidae; genus Sinohyriopsis; species Sinohyriopsis cumingii. Next base: position 21,008,245 of record CM068828.1, on the reverse strand, counting down.
AGAAGCTAAAAGTGCGCCTTCACATGGAGAGAAACTATTATCGCCCCAAAAAATCACAATTTAGACCACATCCTATTGAGAAAGAAGAAACAACAGGAAGTGGTTTTGCCAATCGTGGGTTAACTCAACTTCATAAAAATCAAATCCCTCCGGAAACTCAAATTCTGCCCCAATAACGTTCTTCCCGATGTTGATCAACAGGAAATTCAGATTGGTGAGCGAAGAGCAGGCAATAATTCACCACAAATCATCAATGAAGCAGCTGCAATCTGTCAGCGATTTATCATTGGTCGTGTCATGGATATCAGTGTTTATCGGGCACTTGTCGATGAATTACAGATGATTACTACAGATACTAAATGACGTGATCAGGTATGCAATTAGATCAGTAACATGAAAATAACATGATCATACACTGCGTTCAACGTGGATCTAAACACGTCAGGGTAATAAATTCACGATTGCCTGTAAATAACGTTATCTACGAAGATGGGCATGGCCATCTTGTTCAAGGTCTATTTAGAACGATAGCGTAAATACCGATTCCGATCACAAAGCAACTAGGAACGAAAGCCATTGACATTGTTCGTAACAAGATATTTGCACCGTTAGTGATGTTGCTGATAAAGCATTCTCAGCAATCAAACAAAGACTCGCACGATTAATATGACGACAGTCAACTGTCCAACCACAGAATGCTAGTATTCCGGCGTTAAAATTACTCAGCACCGAAGAGATGCAATCAAGTGTCAGTAAAATAATAAATTAAGATGAAAATGAGCGGTTGAAAGAATTATCTGGCGTGCCACTGACAAAACAACATCCCTCCGAGGGAGAAAAATATAACAGCAAGTTTGATAACAGGAGGTGATCTTAATTCGCTGGTCAATCGTCGACGTCGTTTTAAATAACGGCAAATATAAATAAAAGGTTCAAGTGTATATCTGATCCCGCATTTGACATGGACGCACTGTCCTCAAGGATGAATCAATGCATGATTATCAATAACATTCTTATGGTGCACGTATACCTGAAGCGCATGGACGAATTGAGCTGCAAGTACATGATACAAGCAGATATTTATTGGCTGCTGGGGCATTCAATGAGATTGAAGATAGACTTTTGAAAGCAGAAAATACAGCGCATGGACTTTTAGTTCCAGATGGTTTTGTGAATAATGGAATTATGGCGTTGTTTAGCAGTGCCACACACATAATTGATGGAAAGAATATTGAATCATGTCTCGAAAATGTTGACGTTGCCACAACAATTATTGGGCTAGACCGATACAGCGGTAATTATTCACAGTCCGCTAATCCGTCAGTGATGTTTGCAAAGGATAATACTAATCACCCCGAGAGCAATAACATAACAGTAAATGCAGCTGTAACTGAAGTTACATCGATGAATGAAAATTTCAAACAAGTGTAATAACCTGCATTTAGGGAGTGAGGTATGCATGCATATATACGGTAAACACTATTCATACAAGCCGTCCAATTCGGTATAGATTTTTTTTTAAATTATAAATCTGTGCATTAGCAGTGAATTGCTCAAATGAGTTGACATTACTATTTTCTATTATCCTGTGTTTTGTTTACTTGTCGATTAATAGTTAGCTGGTATAGTCTACGTGTTTTTGTGATAGCGAAAATAGGGAGTATCATGCCGGCGGCTGGCATCCTTGATAATTCGATTAATGGCTATTTCTAGTTAACAGCTTAAGACTGTACACTACATACTCAATGTGTTTATAGTCCCTGGGGTTTCATTTGTATACGTCATTGCATTTAAGTTTGTTTTTCCTCTTCTTTGTTTATTTGGTACATATAACTGTTGACTACCCTTTCATGCGGTCTACCTCGGTAATATTGTAACAGTGCATAACACGGTTTCCGAACCATTGCTATAGCGACAGACTAACACGGTATGTGCCGCGAAATACAAATCTGAATTTTTTTTCTTTTTCTATTTTTACTTATGGCAATTCATTCGCAATGTAGCAATGTGTAAAATATCCAGCTGGTAATTTCCATAAATAATCACTGTGAAAATTAACTAAATATACACATGCAATACTAGCGCATGATGGTTTGAACATTCCAACAAGGATTGTGGGTTTTGTGGGTTTTGTGGGTATTGTGGGTTTTGTGGGTATTGTGGGTTTTGTGGGCGTTGTGGGTTTTGTGGGTATTGTGGGTTTTGTGGGTATTGTGGGTTTTGTCAGGAGTATATAAGGCTTTGTGGGCTGCTTGAGAGGGTTCAGTCAGCTAGCAGCCATCAAACTAGGTACATAACAGTTATTGTGAGTTTTATTTTTATTTTTTTTTATTTTGTTTTGTTTAGTTTATTAGAGAATTATGTAACTTTAGGCAATATTTTGGACAGTAAATATTTTTATAAAGTTTATTTAAGTGCAAATCAATTTTTTTATTTAAGTTATTTTTTTATTATTTTAATTCCTTTCTCTCTTCCAACTTATAAACATTCTAGTCATTTCTAATTTATTTTACAAGCAACATAGATATTGTTTTATCATTTGTTATTTGAAGTTCAGTTATATGGTCAAGTGAGTGTTGTCCTCACAGACCAGTACTTTTATTCATTTCTTTATTTATTTTCTTTATTTAATTAGTTTTATGAAGCTAAAGACATACAGAAAAGTTCTGATACACTACAAATATATAATTCCTTTTTTTTTCTTAAATTATTGGTCCAACAAAGTTCTTAGGGAAATAAAATGTCTAAGTCATTGTGAGTGTTTTCCTCACCGACTTGACATTCTAAATTCAATTCAACAATACTTGATTATTCTAGCAATCTATAAAACATAAGTTATTTGTCTATTTTATAATTTATTAGTTGTCTAAGTCACTGTGAGTGTTTTCCTCACCGACTTGACAGCCAATTTACTTCCATTTATACCAATTCACTTCAAATAAGTATTACACTATAGTTGAGGTGTAAAGTCAAGCAAGTGTTTTCCTTGCAGATTTTTACATTTCACAATTACAATCAAGTCATAGTTTCTCTTCTGTAGTAACCTTTATTGCAACTAAATCCACATATGGTAACTCTAATATAATCTTCACTGATCAGAAGAAATAATATAATGAACTAATAGCATAGTGCTAATGTGTATCCTGACCTTGCATGAAATTATCATATACCATACAGTACCTTCAAACAATGATAATATTTTGGCTTAGGACAAAACAACAGGACTGTCATGGTCATGAACTGACTTTATTCGCTGTTTCTTAATAAATGAATCATCTTGTGTTATGGTTGAAAAGAAATCAAGAGTTCGAGTTTACTCCATTCTCCCCCTCCTTAGTCAGCTGATAAGAAGCATACTCATCCCTGGTGCGATACTCCAAGATAGTATTATCAGGACCTAGATTGGCCGTTACACAAGGATTCGCAGCACGTTGATAGATGTTAAACGGCGATGAAGAATTTTCATGTGCAATTCCACAATTAGATTTCTTCGGATTCTGCCATAACATTGATTGATTGATTGATTTTATTTTGAACGGCGCATCAGCACTGTAAGGCTATTTAGCGCCAAACAAAATGTTATGTGTATAATCTTTTAAAAATTATAAAAAATCTCATATCGACCAGAGATATAAAACACAAATAGTTGAAATTAAAACGGTAAGATGGTAACGGTGCAAAATAAAGCTTCCCGATCAACAGGGATGTAAATGTTGTATGTTAATGAAAAATAATGAAAAGGTATTAAAAAGGGACGGTATATATATTGCATAAAACTGCACAAAGTGATAGCATAAAAGTTAGAGCTTAGAGTAAATACTCACTGCTTTCAGGAACTCTATAATACGAGTGATGTTTATAGTATCAAAAAGTTCCTTCATCTCATGCACATTGTAATACTGATCGCGGGTAGGTTGCAGGTCAAAACACTCTATCATAAAGTGCTTGACAGTGAATGGTTCATTGCAAGAAACGCACTCTGGTGGGTCTTCACTTTTTAGCATGTGGGAATGGGTGATATAAGTATGACCAATTCGGATTCTTGCAATGACTACCTCCTCCCTACGCATGGTTCTGTAGGAAGGAGTCCATTCTCTTAGAGCTGGCTTGATTGCATGAAGTTTGTTATTCAATGCATCATTCCATGATGCTTGCCACTTCTGACGTAAGGACTTTCTGACACTAGATTTAAATCAGTATACGGTATTTTAAAATACCATACTGTATACTGATTTAAACCTAGTGTCTGCCATAACAATAAAAAGGTTATCTTTGGCGCTAAACACACTGTGATGCTTGTTAGAATAGCCACCGATAACGATGCAATCTGCCGCCCCGGTATCATTGATGCTGGCAAAGTAATACTAACAAAGCTTTCGTTATGGATGCCAACAACAACGCCATCACTGACTGAAGAACAACGGCTCATCTCTTTCATCGATACCGGTGGCAAGTCAACGCTGTCGTGACTGAAAATGACTACATATAGTGTCCAGAGTAATCATAGCTTTTCAGGATATCGCCCTAGTAGATTAACAGGAGCGAAACCCAATGGTGCTTGACACGATCTGGGTTTGTGAAGTTTCTCTGAGGATAAATGGACATCAAGAACAATCCGAAGAAGTGTTACTGGATTTCGAAAACAATCATTCTGCACGTGCGTATCATCGTTTGATGACATTTATTGGGCGTGATCAGAATGTTGATTCAGGTTTGCAAATATCACAGCGGGACTTCACAACGCTAAGATCCGATCTATTACTTCTCGTCGAAACACTTTGTTTTGTTGACACATTCAGTCGTCGATATACTCTTCCGAGTTCGTGTGGCACGTCTGCCCGCTGATGGTTACAGAGAATTCGTGTTATACTGTCAGACAAAACAATGGTGCTCGAAGTCGTTGGTGGAGGAATGAGAATCATTGATGCACCAGTGGAAAATATGTAACTGTATAAAATCAATAATTAAATTGTCCATGATATTATAATGTCATATCATCACGTCAATGTTACTTTGACCCCTGGTCAGGTTAAAACGCTGCCATCAGCATCGGCGAAGAATTCTGGAACAAATGTTATCGCTTAAATCAACGGCATTACAAGGCCTAAATAAATTATCACTGACTCAACGTCAGCCCAAGCACTCTAATGACACCAAACGGTCAAAGACTGGCGTGCGACTTTATGTTTCTGCGGATGTCATTAAAGACCTAGAAACAACGAGTGGTATATTTTCACTTCTTGCAGCTATACCGGTGCTGATATCCACAGCAGCTCCGGTTGTTTAAAAATCAGCTGCGCATGGCTCTATTGGAACTGCTGCTGAGATGGCATTGAAGAAAGCGACAAGACATGATCTGATCACATACAAAAGTGGAAATGAGACGCTTGCGGATCAGGTCAACGACTACCACGGACTCCACGGACTTCAACGTGTGAATGAACTTGACGTCCGCGATATGCCTTTGTTGTATATCTCGATTTTTATACGTAATGTCATGAGTATGTCATGTTTAATCAATCGCATTTATTGGATAATCTCCTGGTTTTGGCTGGTTGCGCTCGTCAAGCCTAATGTCAAGTCAAGTTCCAGGACCATATTAATTATACCGCGGAAGATGCTTCTCACCAGGTTACTTAGCCCATGGGGTCCCTGGTAATTTCCCGATTCCAGCAACGATATCACCACTACGTGCTACTTGCGACGGTGACACAAATTTGTATTTTTTCGAACCACATTTCACGCACTTGCCTGTAAGCGCATGTCGACGATTCTTTGTCGTCTTTGTTGTTAGCGCGCTGGTATCTGTGAAACCCTTGCATGGAACACAATATAAATTAATATACTTATCATATGTGTAATAATATGAATGTTATTGATTTTTCTCCAACAAGAGAGCAAGAACCAGTTAAGCCCCCTTTGGCTAAACTCCATTCGAGGAATTATCATCGGACCGCCTGGGTCTGGTAAAACCCAGTTGTTACTTAACTTATAATGAGATTACTCTAGTGCCTTTAGTGGCACCATCCGTCGATGATCAGCGGTGCTATAGTGTTCTCAAGCAATTCAATGAAAATGCTAAGTCGTTGGACGAGGAAGGCAATGATTATTGTTATTGATTTTATCACCGACATCGATGACACCCCGTCAGATGAAGATCTTGATAGCGACATTAACAATCAAGTAGTGTACGACAATGTTATGCTGAATAGTATAATAAAATATTTGGAATATTTCAGACTGGAAACTTTGACCAAGGCAGAATAAAGTTTGAACTTTGAAACAAATGCGGGAGGGAAGACACACGAAACAAGGAAACGGTGTGACTCGTCCACATGAACCTGAATACAGAATACGACTTTACCCCGAACTTGAATATGTTAGCTTTGAAAGAGCACGAAAGCCACTATGCCACTAAACTCTAGAAAGGGCTTTTGCACAAAGTGCAGGGTATCAAAGAAATAATCAAGACATAGTTCATCATGCCTACTAACTCAGTAGGTGTCAGCACAAATCAAACCAACGTTGGAAGAAAACGTTGCAAAGCCACTTCAGGAAATTCGCAAGGCGAAATGCACAACCTCGGGGTGTGGGATTGTCAACACAAAACAAACACATTCAGCAAATAGGACTTCCAAAATTTCCCACTTTTGAATAACTTCATAAAAAGAAAGCCTTTGTCACGTTGTGAAGTCAACCCTAATGTACACAGCTTACCTGGGGTGTAGAATGTCGCCGTGACATTGTCGACTGACCTTTGTTGCACAAAATTGAGGCTTGAATCGACATTGGAGGGAACAAAGAGGCGGCTAACTTCAAAAGAGACGAAGTACTGGTAGAACCGGAAAAGGCTATGTATTCACCCAAGTCACAGCCTAGCCGTGAGAGAAAGAAATTTAACATGTGTGTGAGAATTTAGGCAGACTACAGTTCAAAGAGACCTAATTATCAAATCAGGGTTGAGATAGAGAAATATGGGCGGGGCACCTGTCCGAAGCAGGCCATTATTATATAGGTCATTTTACGATGACTTCACTACTCGCCTGGATTTTGATCAACGTAAAGGCCTAGTAACTTAGGGAATGCATTTTAACAGGCGTACTCTGAATGCCCGGCATTCGTAAAAGGGAGAGCCGGAATTTAAATTTGAAAATCTTCTTTAAGGTAAGGGTTCTTCTCCCTAATTTGCTGAACATTACTAAAGAGTTGTAAATTTATATGTAGTATGTAGAAATTGATTACTAGAATTATGTTGGTATGTAGAAGTTGCCTTTATTAGAGTTAATCTTACCTACGTATTTTAGTTATTTACCTATCGTAACGTTCTGTAGAGAAATTAGTAGTATAATAGACTGAATTACGTACATTGTTAGCATGTGATAAGAATTAATTGTGTAATTTGCTGCTGTCTTCATCGTATTGAACTATTGCATTTATTAATGAGTTATCTTAGAACTTATACTTGTTTTGATTTTGAATGTGAATACATAGTTGTGAACTATACAGAGTTTGGCATGTTGGCCTTGTGAACTTATCGTGAAGTATTTGTATATTTGTATTTTAACGTTGTGTGTACCTGTTATGATTTGTAAGGTGAGGAATGTGTCTGATTGTTGTGATGTTGGTAGTTGCTATATCGAGAATTAAAATTGTGTACTCATGTCACAGAAGTTGTTGATGTATGTATCAGGAGTCTTTAATACCTTTGTTGTATTGTTACCCTGATTTTATCGTACAGGCTTGTATGGAACATTTTGATGTGAGTGTATGCGTGACCTAATGATTTTAATCGCCTTTATGCTGATGAAAGTTTGTGTGAGGGTGTGAGATTGTCTAGGTCGAAAGGGAGACTAGACTATACGTCCCTTATTATTTACAGTGAAGCTTTTAGTGCCGTTTGGAGTTGTTCGGGTTGGACCTAGTGCCACCCAAAGGTGAAGAAGTAGGGAGAAGTTGTGAGTACGGTCAAGGGACAGAAGGCAGAAGTCTGAAGGCAGACCGGAGAACGGAAGTGGAAGAAGTGGAAGGGTGAAGGACGTAAGTCGATGGACGGAAGGGGTCTTGGAGTACCAGTCAAGGAAAATAAATAATACAGAGGAGTAAAGTAGCAGGGACAGGTGGAAACACTCTCACATTGTACATCAGATGATGAAATAGGCAGATTAAATAGGTCGAACTAGTGAAGAAAATGAGGAAATTTAACTGTTGTTTGATTATTTAGATCTGTTATTAAATTGTTATTCCTCGCATTTTATTTTTTGTATATTATCCGTCGAGACCGTCGGCATTGCTGATTGGGGGCTCGGAGCTATAAATTTACAATTAAAAAAATTTAAATTTTACGTCCTCCTACGATCTTAGCAAAATTGCCCTAGGAAACAACGTTACAGCCCTCATAGGCCGTTTGAAGCTCACAACTTTGTGGACCGTTTGAAAAACACTTGTGGGGTCAGTTCAGGTCAACCACAAGGCGTCAGAAGTCATCAACGAGGCTGCAACGATTTGTCACTGTTCTTTCAAAGACAGTATTATGCACACACAGACGTTTCGGTTTATTGTATGAACTCGTTAAAAACAACAATGATTAGTTCAAAGGCGCTTCCCATTCTTCGAGAAATCAATGATGTGATGCAACTTGTCGTTGTAAATAAACCCCGAGTGTACCTCGACGATCACGATCTCGTCCACGAAACCAAAATTCTACATAGCTTTATCTACACCAAGCGTTTTGGGGGAATCTCGCACACTCAAGATTGCACTAGCATTTGTGCGTGTTTATTAGAATTGACCAAATATCCGATCCCAGCCGTTCTGAGAACTCGTCGGGAACAAATCGCTTGTAATTTCTCCGTTGAGAAGGTACCTGGAACGTTATTAGACTTTCAGTTGGCACGTACGATATTGATTCGATCAGTGAAGATATTAGGTGCAGGACTATGTTAGTGACCAAGAAAATCTCTAAAGCTACTTACGCCAACATGAGCCTACATTTTTTCTGACATCTCGATCGAATATTCATATTATAAGGTTTTACAAATGGATAGTCGTTGCTTAGAACGATTCTAGTTTTCCCAAAAATATTGATGAGATTCACGTAAAAAAACGAATCATGCGCGTAGGATATGATATCATGTCATACTTCATAAGGATCACTACCACGTTGCAGTTAATAATCTGATGCCATCCGTGATAGACACAATTCAGCTTTCTCAATTAAAACATAGCATAGTTACATATTGTTTTGGTTCTCCCCGAAAAGTAACAACGAGTGACCTGAAGTCAATCACTCCAACCGCTCCCATGCATCTTCATGCCATAGGCCTTCGTTATCGACCATACGCGTTGCATCTCCAAGGAGAGACCTTGACAATACAACTGTACGCTAAAGATTGACGTAATATTTAGTACAACGACAGTCATGCGTATTTGTGTGATACCTGAGCGTCTTGGTAACTCGCGAAAACCTGTTTACGTGACATATTAACGAAATTGTCTGGCCGATATTTTCTCGGGATTATTCACGGAAGCCCCTAAGGACTGTGCCGGCCGGCAAGCAAGTTCCAATATGAGTCTTCGATAGCATCAAATGCACTGCTGATAAACGGTTGAAAACGCAGGGTTAGCAGGCAATTAAATCGATTGTAGATTGACTACGACAATTAGTTACTTGACCAAAAGATACACCAAAGGCTCTTGCGCTTTCGCGATTAGTTACGCTTCCATCAACAGCCACAACGCAAGCCCGGGCTGATAAAAAAAATCAATGAGGTCGCTTAATAACGTCTGACTGATTCGACAAAATTGCAAGTCTTGCAATGGCAAGCAAAGTAAGGCTGTGGACTACCAGTAATCCTGGACGGCAAAGCCGTTTGACTGAAAGATATTAGACAAAACTGATAATGCTCAAGTAAAGGAAAACTTGAAAGATGCACCAGATCTCGCTTTTGCTATGGGCGACAATCTAATAAAGGATCTACGCTTCCTAGCTTGTCACTATTATTCTCACCTGGCTAGAAACTTCAGGAATTACAAGTGCAGGACACGTCTATTTTCCTCTCTGTGAGGCATTCTTGGAACTCGGGGGAAAACATGTACCTGCCAGTAACGATAACGATTATGCCCCCAGTACCAAGATTAAATTTGTCAGCAATGGTATCACAGCATCTTTCTATAGCGTATACTATCTCAACGACGGAGAGGAATTCGAAACAACTATCAAAAACATCTACAATTTCACGACGATTATCGGACTCGACAGATAAAGGTGCGATTATGCGTGATCCGCTTACCTGTCTATGATGTTTCACAAAGATAATGTTGACAATGCGACTACCTATAAACCTTGCTGATCTTCCGTCGCTGAATCTGCTTTTTGTTTCTAATATAAATTTTAAAAAATGGATTTCTATAGCGTCAAGGACAGCTTCTCAGAGCCTCATTATCGTTTTTGTGTTCGAGTCCTCTCAGTCACATGTCAGGGTTTTGCAGAGATGTTCGGGATTAAAAGCACAATCATGTCAGCCAATAAGGGCAGTGCCTACGACGCAGTTTGGAAAGGTGTTGGTGTCGCTGATGATAAAGTTGAGTTGTCAGCATCAACATTGTATATGCCTGTGCTAACCTCATCATTGACCACAGGCTCACCATTGATGTCGTTTATGAAATCTGGAGACATGTTAACGCTGTCGTTTCTCGCGCTCACCACAGATTAGAATAGATGCGACCTTCAAGGACAATTTATATGGCAAATAAGTACCCAACATGATTTCGGCGGACCGAAACCGTGTTCGTGGAGTTTCAAAATGTGAATTGAGTGGAAGATGGGGAAGCATGTAGCGTGGTTATATTATACCAGTTAGGAGTGGTTGAAATTTCTCTGCAGTTACACGACCCTCAGGATCCTTCAAAAGAAATTTTGCTTGACTTCGAAGGTAATCAAAACACATGTGCATGTCATAAGCTATAGTCGCACATGGGCCGATTTCTAAACTTTGACACGGGTCTGCAGGTTACCCAGAAAGACTGTAATGGGTTGTATCAGATTTACTGTTTTTCACCGAGACACCTGGAGTTGTTCAAACAGTCTGTGGTCGACATGTACTTTCATGTACGTGTTGGTCCGGCTGATTCCAATTATAGATACATTACTGAGATCCTGTCTAACATGACTTTGAAGTTGGAGGACACAGGTGGCCCATTGAGGGATATTGAGGCATCTGTGGATAATTTGTAGAGATTTCCACAAACTAGTAATGGAAAAAAAGCACTTAAAATACCGTCATGTCACGATGTTAAGGATGGTCTTGGTATAAGCCTCTTTGTAATAAGAACCGATTACAGGCGCACATTGACACATTCTAATATGAAGTTAATTGGAATTGTCCTCTTGTGGATGAGCAAATACAACTTGATTAGCTCATGAAGGCCAAAAAAAGAACACCTCGGTGACATTAAAGTTATCGAAGCCGGAGTTGACAGAAGTGCAAAAGGGCGTTGAAATACTGTTGACGGCTGCATCTTCCGGGGCTGCAAAAGCAGCTTCATTAGGAACTGTCGGAACAGCATCTGTGATAAGTCTGAAAAAGGCGGATGGTGGACTCAAAATGTCTCGCAGAATAATAAAAATGGAAAAGGTCTCTGACTACCCACGATTACTCCCGAAATTCTCTCAGGCAAAGGGCTTCGACGACTCGAAAAGGTCTTGGGTTGTGGGCTCACCCTTTACTAATTTTGGTTTACTCACGATGACGAATTCATTCAAGAATTTCAAAGGCGTCTTTTGAGGAATGAACTTGCGTGGATGAGTCACCGCACGTGGGAAACTTACATCGCCAAGTTCGGTTCAACCACAGGACCTCAACCTTATTGGATGGCATACGTGATAATTTCTCCACATCGTTTGTATTATGACTCGTAAGGAATTGCATGGTCACGTGAAGTTGTTGATTATTTCTATAAATGTGGACATCGTATACCACTATCGTATTTGACGCTGCCGTTGTAAATGTGAACATACGGACTAATATGTGGACATTTTGTCCTTAAAGTACTTCATGCACTCGCGGAAAGCAGTCTAACCCTTCAAGCACGTATCCATTTAGAAATTAGGCCAAACGGTATATAAAATGCTTATTAAAGTTGACAGACACGCGAGCGCAGCGACTAGACGCGGGGCAGATTTCGATCTGACCAGGTTTGCTACCAAAGCCGAATTGACTGAGTCGACCGGCCATGTTGTTGTTGACGTCGAGTTAGCTTGCAATTTTTCAAGATCAAAATAGAAATCTGCAAACGTCTAACGTGGATATCAGTTATACTGTTTAAAATCCTAGAGGTGACATCACATGAAACCTGGCTGAAATCACAGAGAGCGAGGAAATCAGAAACTCTTGCGTGGCTGCTGGTTTTATCAAAACTACGTCGATGGTGTTGATGCAACAATAAGTGGATTCAATGATACCCTCACCAACACGCATAGTAACTTCACGGGGATATACCGAGGGAATATTAACAAGCAAAGAAGAGAAAAAGATAACGTCATGACAAGTGCCCGATTTACTTTTCGGTGTTATGAACGGAAATTACTCACGTATAAAAGGTGCGCCAGCCTGGATCATATTCGTACATGTTACTTGGATTTAGAGGCGAGTGAGGTGCATTGATATTAGTGATACATTATCAACTGCGTATTGTTACATCACTAACACATGCCATTAAAGAAACACACTTTAAAGATGTTGTTTCACATGTGCAGTACAAACCTCTATTTCGAAAATGACTCGCATCAATGTCGAGGACAAAACTATAATCTCTATCAGGCTAAGCTAAAGATAGGCACATTGATCAAATATTGTTTGTTTTGTTTTCGATTCTTTCTGAAATTATTCGCTTCAATTCATATTTATATTCTTTTTTGTTGTTTGGACAAAAGGATAATAAAGTCTGAGATAATACCTCTATATCAAGCAGTTAAATCCTAAAAGAAGAGCCTTCTAAAACATTAATCGACTTAAGCAAATGGTTCACTGTTCAATGATTTCGCTTGGGACGCAGCTTGTTAGTGCTTAATAAAACTAGATGACCCAAGAGTAACGCTTGTGTCTGAATTCTGGTGTATTTGGACGGTTTGAATCTTAGATTACCATATCTAAAAACTACCATAAATTTGTCCATCTCCAACTTGGATGTATTTGCAAGCAAACCCAGATCGCCAAGTATCAGATAAAATTGTCAAACCTGTGTTTATGAGGGTTAAGATCAATGCATCGTATAAATCTTACAGGAGCATTGCACAACCCAACGGGCACAGCCTTCAACTGAGAGATACCCATATATTTTGAATTGAAAGCAATGACTTGTCTATCATCCGTATTTATCACTTTACCGCAAGATCTAACTATTGAATCAAGCCTTCGCGAAGTACAGGAATTCATCAGTCACTGGCGAAAATATGTATATTTGATTGTGACTGTATTTAGTTTCCAGTATTCTAAGCAAACTCTGACTACAACAAATGCTTGGAATAGCAAGAACTATTATCACTCACTGTTGCATTACTTGCGCTAATTTCGTCCAATTCTCTCTCTCTCTCTCTCTCTCTCTCTCTCTCTCTCTCTCTCTCTCTCTCGGGGCCCTGAGTGGCCGAGTGGTCTAAAGCGCTCTCCGTTGCGGATCACTGCCATCTCACCTCTGTCTGCGTGGGTTCAAGTCTTGGATTCTGCCAATGTGGGTATGTGAGAAAGCTTGCCAGTAGCTTCTCGTGGGTCGGTGGTTCTTTCCCGGGTTTTCCCGGGTTCTTCCTCCACCATTAATACTGGCCTCCTTGTATAGCCTATCGTGTGCTGAAAAATGGCATTAAACCCTACAACAACAACACTCTCTCTCTCTCTCTCTCTCTCTCTCTCTCTCTCTCTCTCTCTCAGATTTTTGTAGCGTAATTACTTAGACCCCAGCAAGCTCATTTACAGTTAGGTCTTGAACAGGGGCCTAGAAATTCGATGCGAAGATTAAGGCAGTTTTTTTTTCTAGTAGTCGAAAGTTTGACGCTGATTGAATCCTATTTCTAAATGGGTTTAATGCTCACCTCCCACTAATTATGCTAAGTATGCTAATTAATCTTGTTATATATATATATATATATATATATATATATATATATATATATATATATATATATATATATATATATATATATATATATATATATATATAAAAGTTGTATTGCGTGGCTTTTTTCACAGATTATATTTCATGTGTATCTGTATTCTGTAACTGACCTAAGTGCTAAATCAAATTAGTAGTCGACCTGACAAGTAACATTCATTTTTTAAACAACATAATGCATAGAAAATATTTATCTATCATTATAGATTAAATATTCAGATCATTATTAATTGCAAATTTACTTAAGTTTGATTTAAAGATAAAGTCTTGATTCTGACTTTAGAAATTTCCAGAAAAGAAATTGTCCATTAAATTAAGAGAGTATTACCAGAAAATGATATTTGCGCCCAAGGTCAAGTGGAGGGGTATGTAAAGTTCTTTATTAAATGCGTATTCATTCATACCATAACATCTGAAGGAGAATAGGTCTTAATGTTGTGTTCAGCTTTTACTTTGTGTGGATTTAGTGATTATTTAAATAATTCATTGGAAATGCAAAATCCTCATTAATACTGTTCTGACTAAATTTGATTTGTAATTATAGTGAAATCAGTCAAAGACATTTTGGGTTAATTTATTGTGATACATGAAAAGACTTATCACATCGCAACATTCCAGACCATTGGCATATTAGAACATTCGAGACTACATGCAAACAAACACATTCAGTATTGGAATTTATTTGGAACACTACTACAATTCATTTGGAACTCTATGGGTTTGAACTTGAAACATAACTTTTTGAACTATTCTGGGATGTAATTCACATTACTGTAAGATTTTTTCAAATTTTCTCGTTGTATTCTAGGGAAATAAATAATTTGTTGAATTTTGCAAAACGTTTTGGTTTTTGCTCTTTTCTGTTACTTATTTTAAGACCATAGAAACGTAAGAAATCTACTGACCGTAAGCTTGATAAAGCTGGTTACTTGTCTATCACAACTAACGTCTCCATGATATTTATGTTTGAGATGGATGAATTATCACAGTAAACCAAGGTACAGTACATCAAAAATCCCTTTTTCTGAAATACTTTAATTGGGTCTATCATATACATATCAACATATTTTGACCTTCAATAGACATCTTTATATTCATTTCTGACACAATGTGGTGAGTACCGTTTTTAAGTCAGCATGCATATGTTCACATTGTAATTCGTCATTATGATATGACCATAAGAATAGTTACTTTTACACTGGGAATAAAATGATATACTGCTCCGAAAAGTCAGTGGAAGATAATTCAGTATATGATGCTGTGTTTGATCGAAGACACTGCTACTATCTATGAACAAAATGAACCACTTTTTTCCAGTGCTATCTGCATCATGAAGGCATGAATAGTCTACGTGATTCAACCGAAAAACGGTCTTCAGAGTAAATTCACACAGTTCTGGAAAGGACAGTTGGACCTGGGCTCCGGTCACAAAACTACAGCCTATGTTAGATATTCATATATTTCTTTTTGTTTCTATCTGATATTTATTGATGCATCATTTATGATGCTCGGGGTGCGGATGCACTCGTGTAAGACACATAATAGAGTCCTTAGACAATGTAGGAGTCCTTATTCCGTTGCACTGATCATGTTCCCATTATGTTGCGTGAAATCTTTCTTGTTGACTTTTTTAAATACTAGAGTCACTTCTTCTCCAGTATTGTGCAATTCAATCAATTAAGCCTCATAAATAAATTTCTTCAGTGCTGTTTTATTTCGGTGCCCTGTTATGGTTAGTTGTTAGGTTGGTAATAATAGTATGTCACCTTTTTGAAGTAACAATTTGTACAGGAAGTTATATCGTTTTCTCTCTCGCTCGATTGAACGATTATTGTGGTGATGAAATATCATATGCTGCCGCATGTCTGAATTTCAAATTGCATTCCTAAAATTCTCCATTCCCCAGTCTGATTGCACATCTCTATGAAAATGAGAATTACTCTGAAGCTGTAAACATCTAAAAAGGGTACCACTCGATAAAATATTAGAAACTGAAATTTGAATAAAATTTATATGCTTGTTCTGTATCTTGAACACAATTTAAACATAATTGCACGACAAGACAATCATATGTGCTTTCTTCTTCATTCATCTTGATTGCGTTGCCATGTAAAACCTGAAACTCTGAATACAGCTCTCTACATAACACGAGGACGGCGATAAATGAATCATTGTTATACAAATACTTCCCTTAATGAAGCGTTTAGCGTCAGACATTGTTTATAAATTGAATACCATTATCTTCATGCAGACTTGGTATACAAGTGGAAATTTTTTAGTATTATCGACAAAGTGATTGCTGCAAATAAATTAAGTCTCACTTCAACAATTTCCTTGCAACAGGAAATATTGTAATAGGTTTCATTAACATTATGTTAAATTAAAGATTTATCTGTAATTAGTAATAACTCAAAATAGGGCAAACCAGGGAAATAAAATGGCAGCATCCAAACACAATAATGATGTCAATAGCAAACTCACAACAACCACCGCATTATTGTTATTATTATTATTATTATTATTATTATTATTGAGCCTTACTTGTATCCAAGCATTCTACAGATGACTCTGGCATCTTGATTATCCCAAAAGTCATCACAAATGAATCCCCAAGTTCCATTATAGAATATTTCAACATTTCCTTCATACTGATCAGAACCTAGAGCGAGTCTTACATCCAAGGCTGAAAAAGAAAGATTGATCAGAACCTAAAGCGAGTCTTACATCCAAGGCTGAAAAAGAAAGATTGATCAGAAACTAGAGCGAGTCTTACATCCAAAGCTGAGAAAAGAACGACTGATCATAACCTAAAGCGAATCTTATATCCACGGCTGATAAAAAGAAGATTGATCCGGATTAAAATATTGAGTATAGACCCTAGTTAAGATTAACTAAAAAGAGAAAATTAGCTTACATTCACGTTTGAACTATAATTTTTTTACTCTGTTTTATTTTATTTTATAGATGCATATGATAGATAGATAGATAGATAGATAGATAGATAGATATAAATAGATATATCGATAGAGGTTTTATTAGATATAAATAGATATATAGATAGAGGTTTATATGTATATTCCGAAAGATTTTTCGAATTGTTTTATGAGCATGTGACTAGTTTCAACGTTGCAAATCCATACTGATATGATACTAACCTGGTACAAGTTTTAGTCCCCAGACAAGTGTAATAGTCACAGCTACAACTGTCTTCATTCTATCCAATGCGGCTTCTTTCCTCTAACTAGAAATAAATGGAACAAAGTTTAATATTAAACATATAAAGTAAATGAAACAAATACATTGTGGAGATTTTGAAAAGATGAGAAATGTAAACTTCCATTGGTTTTATCTGTGAAACCAACTTTTAGCTAAAATTGGTATTTATTATACAGCTACAGGCTTGTGTTGAATATGATAGAGTGTTTCCACTGCGCTGTGATATTTGATATTAAGCGACGAAAAAGTGGGCCAGTGACAATATTTCACAGCCCAACCCCCTACCCCCACCAAAACAAGCCTCCCTCCCCAAAGAAACCCAACAATATATATTTCGCAAAACGAAACCCACAACGGTTTTACTATAATTTTTTTTTTCGTAATCTACATATATCACCAGGCGAACGCTGCTGCAATCAACGTGAAGAACTATTAAGAGCGGGTGACTTGTTAAGTAATTAGATTGGGAATAATTTTTATGAAAGTAATAATTGTTACTACCTATTTCCCCGCAGATGTAATCGTTAAATTAATTTTTATACAAATTTAAATTAAGTTTAAATGTATAAAAACAGTTTTTAGGAAACGAACGTAAATACAGTACATTTAGATAATATGCAATACTATGACAAAGATATTTGTCTTGGACATGCAATGAAAAAGACGTTCCAATTAAAGACAACTAGATATTTGTTTCGTGGGTTTTGTGCGGTCATCCTTAGAATTGTCATGAATAGCACCTTCCAGGTTTTCACATTCATCGAACTCAAAAATAATTGAATTTAAATTTCACGAAGCAAGGCGAGAAGAAATTTAATATTGTTGATGTGGGACAATTTATATAAATTATATCTTTTGTGAGTATGGTCTTCGTTTATAAACATATCTGAAATCAGTTTTTTGTTTGGTATTTTGTTGGTTTGTTGTTTTGTTTTATTATTTTCATTATTATTATTATTATTATTATTATTATTATTATTTTGTTTGTGATTTTTTTTCTTTCCGCGCATGCTTTATCCTATTGAAATGGCCCTAAAAAGGACCGTTGGATTTGAGGCATATCTGGACAAATCTAGTTTAAAAAAACAACACCTCTTGAATATGGTCGAACGCACTTCCTCTCACCAGCGGTCTGTACTAAAAGATTCATTTCAAACCCCCTTCCGGTTCCGTGTAAATTGATCTATCGCATAAGGTTGTCTGTTCTTTCTTTTATGATATATTTTGTCTTGACATAAACGGGGTTTGATGGGTGGAATTGCTTGTTAGAAATGGTTGTGAAGCACGAAACGTTGACTCTCATGTTGCCTCCTCAAAAATAGGTGTGGTAAGGTTGTTGAAAAAGAGCATCTAAATCAGGAAAGAAAGGGTGTGAAGCTAGTTTAGGTATTCATGCAGTCTTACCGCGTCTTTCTCTCGTACGGTCTCTGGGAGTACGTCTTGAACGAAACAAACAGACTGCGAGTAGAGCTACTTAGTGTGGCAAATAACCTTTCAGCGTACAGTACAGTACAATATAGTACTTTGGCTTATCTGAAGAGTAACATAATTTATTAAAATGGACCTGCAGTCGCTCTTTTTACTATTATGAATACCAAAAGGGACATTACCGCCTCTACGACTCCCATCATCCCACACCCAATGTCATCGTCAGTCTAACCTTATTCATTCGATTTGATTCTCTCTCTCTCTCTCTCTCTCTCCAATTTTTGTCACATTGCAGGAACTTCAGACATCACCATTATTTTAAAAGCAAGCAAGATAAACAGTTGTAGATGTGTCTACAAGACAGCAGAAAGAATATGAAACCTTTGTAAAATAGGAAGAGAATGTGTGTGTGTGTGTGTGTGTGTGTGTGTGTGATTTGGATTTTTAACGTAGCTTTAACAATTTTTTAGTCATATCGCTACGATGTCTGCAGTGTGACATTTATAGTGATGCCTATATGTAGCATGATGTCCCACCCAGTCACATTATCCAGACACCAGGCCGACCAGTTCTAACACTAACCTCTTAATGCTGAGCGCCAAGCGAGGCAACTGTTAGTACCAGTTTTGTAAGTCTTTGGTATGACTCAGTGGGGATCGAACCAACGACCGACCGCACCCGAGGCGGACGCTCTAACCACTAGGCCACCGGAGTGGTCGTAGGAAGAGAAGAGAACACATGAAACTAGTGATTAATTTTCATTTCTTTGTGAACACGTACCCAGTGCCCTTTTTTAGACATGTTTTATATATAACCCAGGAGCGTGTTTGTCATGAGTGGGCGCGTGAGTGAGTGAGTGATCAGTGCACAAAGCGCATGAAGGGAACGATAACGTCGAGTGTCTGGCTCCTACTAAAAGCCCTAGGCACTCGTAGTATCTGCTCTTGACGAACGTCTAATTCATTTTGTCTAGGCCTATGGTGGCGAACACAATTCCCGAGAATTGTAGCATCTGAATATTTAGGGTCTTCGTGTCTGGTAGTTTGTCATTTATGTGTTATGTGTTGCTGTATTGAATCCCGGGTTACGGGTTGTGTATCATTGTGCATCGTATTTGTCTCATTTTTAGTAGTGTATATTATAGTATTTGTTCTTTTTTGCTTGTAGATTTTGTAATTTTTTTCTTTTATCTCGTATGCTGACGGAAAATAAACGCCACGAGCTTATGGTGTTGTGCTTTCTTCATTTTGTACAACGCCCGGCCCACAATGGCGCCCAACGTAAAGTCCCGAGAGGACAGAAGATGGCAGATAAATAGATAAACCAGACCGAAGTACCGCTACCAATGAAGATTGAAGAGTGCAAGTATATCAGAGGAAGTTAACGCTTTTCATAGTGATTTAGTGTTTCTTTCCGACCCGAATAGAAAAATGACGTGCGCAGACATTTTATTTTCAAAGCGTTTCTCGTGAGAAAAAAAACGAACTCAGATTACAGTGGTATGATGTCATTATATTGGCAGCTAATGGACATAAACAATGTGTATTGTGTGTATAAAACTCGTATTAATGTGTTTTGTGTTGTGTTCTGTGTCACATTAAGGTTATATAATTTTGGGTGGAAGGATTCTTGATACTGTAACATTTGTCATCTATTATTAAGATTATTTAGTACCGTTAGTCAAGTTTTTAACTCTCTAGTTTCGCAAGTCAGTACAGTTACAAAGTTGAAATTGTTTTGCATTCCAACACGGGCAAGCAGCACGGTTTAACCCGCATATCACGTGTGGCACAGAAATAACTGAGTCAAATCCAGGTTATGGCTACTCTGTCAATGTTATAAATCATACTGGCATATTGTCTTTAGCAATTTCAAGGAATCGTTTGTTTCTAAACAAAACTAATTCGGCGTTAATTTAATGAACATTCCAATGGCATCTATATTATTTATTATGAAACCTTAGTCTTTGTATTGTTCTTATTTATGCTTAGTGTTATACACCATTATATGTTTATTAGATGCGAAACCTTACATCTAATATTTATTGGTGAGTTCTAGAACTTTCAGGAGTGTAGAACTTTCTCTAGCCAGCACTTTAAAAATTTTGGTATGTTCTTGTATATAAAGTTATTAAGTCATTTTGCATTCGTATTGGTATTATTCTTGACAAACAATGACCCATTATTGGTTTTCCAGCTGTTAAATAGTAGCTGATTTTTCCCCTAAGTTGTGGTTATACAACAAGTCGCTGTTGTAAAATAAATACAACCAATCATTGTACGATTTGTTTAGTTATATTATTTGGGTTTCTCTTCGTGATGGCTACAGGTACGAATCCCATAACAGAAAAAGAGATGATAGGCATTGAATGTCGGTGAGTATGTGGTAATGCCAGTTCGGGCCACACCTAAATCCGTTGTACGCCCATCAAACGAATTCGTAACCCCAGCAAAACCCGTTATACCCCCTCCACCCCTTTGTTGCTTTGTTGCAAAGCACTCCTGTTGCAGGTATCGCGAAAGGCTCGCTCAGGAAGCTTGGTATACCGAGAATGGATACCAAGCCTTAGTTTAGTATAGGTGCTTCAGCACTATTTGACGATTCCCAGGGTACTTGTTCCTCTCTGAGTGCTACGCCCACCCCACTCACTTCCACCGTAGTATCCAAGATCCCATTTTTTCAGGGGACGAGTTAATACAGAAAGGTGACGTCACATACTACACGTGTAGATTCGAGGTAAAATGTCTCCTACCTAAATATTCTCCGGCTATTATGATTCAGGATCTCATACAGTCTCTACGAGGCAGGGCGAGAAATACTGTCATAGCACTAGGCGAGAAAGCATCCGTAGAAGCCATATTGAGGCACTTAGATACTGCCTTCGGAGATATGTCAACTCAAGGTTTGATCATTCAAGAATTTTTCAATTCTTTCCAAAAAGAGGGGGAATCAGTGACTATCTTCGGTTGTAGATTGGACACACGTCTATAAACCGCGATCGAAGCGGGCCACATCAGAGAAGAGGATAAGGACGGCCTCCTCAGACAGAAGTTTTGGTTTTCACCAAGGATTGACCTCCTGAAGAGCCACACTCGCCATAAGTTTGACACCGTCACTAACTACGATGAGTAATTACGAGAGATTAGGATGGTCGACATGCAGCTGAACTTGCCGAAGGACGCTGACCCAATCCCAAGTAAAGAAGTATACCACCAGCCCATTGTAGACGGCGAACACGAGAGGCACGAACTAGAGATAGATTTCAACTCAAGAATCCAGAAAACAGAGGAGAGATTGGAATCTCAAATCAACGCTCTTACTAAACAGCTACATGAACAGTAGTTACTCCTCAAAAATCTGACGAATTTTAACAGAGGGCAGAGTAATGACAACAAACAGGGCTGAAACGACAACAATAGACCAGGCCATTACAGTAATAGTAGCTGGTACAACTACCAAGTAAATAGGGAAATCTGAAATCGAGGTAACAACAAACGATGGCTTGGCTTTGGTAGAGGAGCGCAGCATTTAACTGCATCTTTAGATGTCCATACGGGGCAGGTAACCATCCTAAAGGCCAAAATAAGCTATTTCAGACTTTGATTGGTTCTTCCTACACTAGTATTGTTTACTTAAACAAATTCCCGGTCACGGCCCTTATTGACAGTGGGTTCATAGTGACTGCTGTATCTAACAGATTTTATTTGTCACTTAATGATGAACCAACTTAATGATAAGCCAGTGTTTCACTCTCGAGTCACGGGGTCTCAAAGGCCTTATTGCAGATGGTTCTCTTCTCACTTACCTAGGACACACTGAGTATCCGATTTTAATGCCGTTTTGTGTGATTTGGAATTTAGTGTCCCTAGTTTAGTGGTACCTGATACAGAGTCCAACCTTCATGTCCTGTAGTGATAGGAACAAATGTCATTCGTTTATGCAGAGGTTACAGGCCTAATAATCCTCCTACGGCAGAATACATGGAACATCGCTATTGATAGCATTGAGTGTAAGTCATTTACAGTCAGATCTACCAATACGTGTACTGTCAAAATTGCGCTGTATGAAACTATTACTATCAATGGCATTGCCCGAAATGTTGATTCTCATAGATCAAAAGCGATAACGGAGAACTTGGTATAGTCTAAACATTTTACAGTTTGTCCAAGAGTGATCAGGGTTGTTGTTGTTGTTGAGTTTAATTATAGTGGCGTACGCACATTTGTGCATGTGCCACTTTTTTCTGACTGCACCGTAGCCTGCTAGTTGTTCCTGGGGAAGGGAATGGTGCCACCTCCCCCAGGCTGTTATGGGTTCAAGGAACCCTGATAGTTTGGCCTCAATCTGTGGGTCCATAAAGGTCCCTTACAGTTGAATGGTTGGCTGTCATTAGTGGGAAGGAGAGCTCGGGAGCGTTCCTGGTTGCTTCACAACGCTGGTTTCTTGTTGCATTTGCCTGGTGTATCTTTTTTTTTTTTCAGATGTTCTAAAAGGGGGGGGGGGTGTTCTATGCTGGTCATACAGATTGTTAGTAGAAATCATGTATGAAGAGATTTTCAAGGTTATTATGGTATTACTAGTCGAGGTGTTTAGGGTGTGTTTCCTACGTTATGTTATTTATAAGTTTTTAGATATTGCCTCTTTAATTTATTTTTTTATTAATGTTTTTAGAGATTGAATGTTATTTATACTTTATTTAGCAAGAGACCAGAGTCCTAGTCGATTACACGGTTCGTTAAGGTCATCTAGGACAGGCTTACGTTCCAAAGTTCATGTCAAACTTTATAATATGTCTGCCAAATGTGTGATAATAAGATCCAAGTCTGTATGTCTCATAAGTGAAGTCAAAGTGGTTGACCACTTAGCTTCTGCGTTTTCCCCCAGTTGGTCAGAGAACAGTTTACATTCTACTCCAGAAGATCGGAAGGTTACGACTGACATTGAAAATCTGACCCCAAAGCAACTGGATAGACTCAGACATGTATTGGGCATATGGGACTGCATATATTCAAGGGGGCCCACATACTTGGGAAAGACTGACCTCATCAAGTTTAAGATAGTACTCAATTTCGAGGGTAGGGTTATAAAGGAACTATGCAAATTAGCGAACATACAGAAGTCTCGCTCCTTCTAATTTCACCCACAGAGAAATGGCGCCTGCGAACTCTTCAATGGAACGCTCTTAAAAATGCTAGGGACATTGGAGGAAGAGCAAAAGCAAGATTGGAAGTCGTATAATAATCCAAGTGTCTCACCTTATTTTCTTGTGTTTGGGTGGTTCCACCCGCCTTCTGTTGACGCCTATCTGGGCACCACACCAGATTGTGGCGAGGCTGCTGCAGGGCCTCACACGTACGCGGACAATCTGAAAGACCGCCCCCGATTTGCTTACACATCCCCTGATAGGGAGTCGGGCAACAGCCATGCTAAGACCAAGGTACTATAAATAGGGACTAAAGAGGAAACAAAAATTAGCCATCAAGTGGATCAAGGACATATATCAGGTGGTATCAATGCCCAATTTAGATATGCCAGTGTACAAAGTGAGAAGGGTCGCAGGTTCGAAATCTGTAGGCACATGGCATCGTAATATGCTTTTGTCCTTTGACTATCTTCCTTGCGGTCCAGCCCCCATGAAATCAGTTCGGAAGAACGCGAGTGTATAAAATATTACCCCTTCAGAGTCAAGCTCTGAATCTTTGAGTTCTGATTCAGACACCGACGGGTATGTTATACCAGACAGACGACCCGGTTGGGCCAGGAAGGAGATTGTTCGACCCGTGAACATTCCATACGGACCGCCCCTGATAGTTGATCTCGATCTGTTATCGATCCCCATATTATCCAGCCTCTTGAAAGCGTATCCTTTCAAACTAGTGGGTCTATGCAATATGAAAGTGGTTTAAATGAACCACCAACTCAGCTCGGATAGCCGAAGTTGTCTACTGAAAGGACATTTCGAAACCCGACTGTATTACAGGTAGACCCAACGTGTCAGTCTGTGAGGTTAGTCCAGAGCCTACCAGCACCACAAGTTTCGCGAGAAGACTCAGGCCTGCAACGGGTAAAGCGTTCTACCAGAGACCAAAAACCATCCGATCGGCTGGGCCAGTGGTGTATTCGCAGACAATTTACTACGTGTAAGTTACTGAGATCTATCCGTATCTTTCGGGCGTTCTGTTCGTTTTTATTTAGTAGGTAGGAGTGGTGCCAAGTATCCAATTTATTGTCAATCTAACCCAAAAGTATAAATATAGGGGGACAATTTGACATCGTTATGTCAGTAATTTAGTTTTAATTTCAGTGGTTTTATGTATCTATTTTGTTGCCTGGCAATTTAATTTATTAAACATTGTAGTTCCGTTATTTTTATTACTTGTCCTCCATGTTATGAATTAATATTATTGCAGATTGATGGATAAAATGTGGGGGTAGTGGTCTTCCGGGGAGAATCGGGCGCGTTCGAATCCCACTGAGGCTGACCTACTAGGTCAGTCACGCTAGTACCTCAAAGGAAGAAAAAGATAAAGGGAATACAAAGTAACAGAAAATCGTTCCTATATTGTTTTCAATTTAAAACGAAAGAAGATGAACATATGTGAATACCTGTCTTGTATTGATTAATGTTTGTATTTATTTATGAAGACACTATGTATAGAACGGACTGATTATTTGTTACTGTAATTTTTTTATTTTATTTTTTCACTGCTGGCACAAATTTTTTAAATGTAAGGAGACATTTACAATTATGGAGGGAATATTGACCCAGGTGCGTGTTTGACATGAGTGAGCGCGTGACTTAGTGGTCGATCAGTGCACGGAGCGTATGAGTGGGACGATAACGTCGAGGGCCTGGCACCTAAAAAAAGCCCTTGGCGCTCATCGTATCGGCTCTGAATGAACGTTATCTTATTCATTTTTCTAGGCTTATGGTGGTGAATACAATTCCCGAGAATTGTAGAATCTGAATATTTAGAGTCCTCATGTCTAGTAGGTTGGCATTTATGTATTTTCGTCTTGCTATATTGAAATACTGGCTTACGGGTTGTGCATTATTGTTCATCGCATTTGTCTCGTTTTTAGTATTGTATATTTAAGCATTTATTTTTGTGGGGGTTGGGTCTTTTATCTTCTATGCTGACGGAAAATAACCCGTCATTTTGCCCAACGCCCAGTTCACATAAATGTTCACTTATAGATTGGCGGTGGTCTTGAATCTCCTCATAGATCTTAGCATACGGCATGTATTTTTGCATTTTTCTTTCAATATATCTCACAAGAAACATTTGATCTCCTATTCCATATTTACTCATTCAAGGTCCGAGACGCAACAATCTTACGTCTGGTCATGAGCAGGTGTCACCATAGAATGATTCCACGATCTTATTGAGAAGACGATAAAGCCGTGTCAGTGGCAACAACCAATGGCGTCAAGCTCAGTGAGAGCGGCATTGGCAGACATGCATGCAAGCTATTTAGGATGATATGATTGATGTAAATAGCGAAAATGGCCAGAGAGCGAAATTTACACTGTAGCTCCAGTGTGTGAGAGAGAGGAAGAGAGAGCACATTCGTACTTTTTAAGTAGCACCGTCTTTTTGGCTCCCCCCCCCACACACACACACATAATAAAAAGATATCAATGATTCACTGATAAATTCTAATTACTCCCATGTCTTTATTTCACTGCATAATTACTAGCATCTCGTTTGTTTCACCAGAACACCCGAACGTACCTGTTAAATTAAAATAGTTCAGTCTTGCTTGCCCACGCACAATAAATATAAATGCAAAATGATCCACTGATAAAATTAAAGTATGTCTGTCTCATACGTGCTTACACCAAATCCTGTTTAAAACACATGTCTGTACAGAATCGAGTTAGAACACTTTTGTTAGCTTTACGCTTTACAAAACTGTCTTCACTTATAATATACTATTCTTGCTGTCTTTTCCATGCAAATACAAACTCTGTATCGTTTATCTTTCTGTTAATCCAGAACAAGCTGTAAAGACCATTCACTTGGGAAGCAGCTTAACTGAGTAGATTGCAAACTATTTGGAAAGATTTGAACATCATAAATAACGGTACAAGATACTTTGTCACAGACTCAACCGTTTTCCGAAAGAAAATTTAAATATTATCATTTGAATTTAGCAACCGACTTAGTATCAAAAGCTAAGGTGAGTAGTTATGTATATCTACTGGGGTCAATGCGACTTTACCACCGAAAAACTGAATATGGAATAAAGAGTCAAGCCAATATATAGGGTCATAAAATGTATAGGTTCAATGGTAAATGGTTGTTTAGTATAGGGTCAATACGAATGAAACATGGTTGACGTCAAGGCAATGGATACTGGGGGGAAAATGTCAGCAGTGTTGCAAGTAGCTGACCTCATTTAGGTGACCACATGGTAACAGTGTTCGAAATGAAATGAATATGCGCTACTGTAGGTAGGTATGTTAAATGTTGGTAGGAACAAACATAGACATATATACATATACAACTATTTTCCCAAACAAACAAATACCTATTCAACATAAAGACAAAAGATATTTTGGCAACGAGTATAAATCATTTTGAGGCAATGGAGTGACCCTGAAAAGGGACATTGGGTACTTCTTTCTTTTTCTTCTATTATCTCCACTTGTTCCATCACGTTCTTATATTTTGGCAGAAATTTCATCTTCTTCTTGTTTTGTTTTTTTCATCTTCCTTGATCCAGTCAGAATGTCCCATAGCTCTAAACTTTTCCTGCACTTTTATCCAATTTTCATTTGGTCTGTCAAAGTCCTCTTTTTTCTTTCTATTTTCTTTCTCCTTTCTTTCCTTGGCCCAATTGGTCTTGATCTTTTCCATTTCTTCCTTCACCACTTTTCTGACAAGGCTATCATAATGTGTTACGGCAGTGGATCTCATTTTTGAGCAAGCTAAGGGTGAGTAAGACCAATACACGCAGGCCTCCATAGTTTCTAAAACAAATCCTTAGTCGCCACCATCAGGTCCAATGCTTTACTCAGTAGACCCGCTCTTCAGTGTTCACAAAGAATTAATCCTTTCATCTTCTTCTCTTCCACCATACCTCTATAATCAACTCCCTAGCTTTTTGATTGGTTGACACTCGTCTTGTCACACACTGTAGAGTGGCTGGATATTTCCAATAGGTCGCTATCTTCTCTACTACATTGTCCACCTCCACCATAAAATCCCAAGCATCTCTCAAATCATCTATGCAACTCATTTCTTTCTAGCTGACACGTCAACGATGGGTAGCCAAATTGACGAACGCTCCATTTTTATATTCCTCAAGCACGGACATGAAGGAAAACGTCCCCGCACACCAACTACGCATATCACATACCAATCAACCACAAGAGATAGTAGCGCGGAGCTAAAAGAAACTATTTTGCATATTTTGTTACAAACAAACACACTCTTAAAAACAAAACACTATATTCATACAAACACGTACTGGAGAAGGCAAGCATATTTTTTTAAAAAGTCATACTAATATAACATGCAATCACCAATCAGACCTAACACACATTATCACACACAGATACACACACAGAGTTAGTAAGTGTTTATAGACACATATCTAAACCCTTACATACAAACACATACACTAGATTTGGGAGATGAGAAGTTTTTCGTTGGGGAAAAAATGACACACACAACACAATCACATCCTTACACCCTTTTTTGGCAAATTAATCCGTTCTTCTTTCTATAGATTTGGTTAGCCCTAAAAAGACTGATTTTTGCCTCCAGTGCACTTGGCCAATGCCTCAACTCCCTTGTCGAGCACCACACACACAATGACAATTCCAATTATTCGCCCAATCCACCCTTGAAGTTCGGAGATCTGAGGGAGCTTGAGTGGCTTCCGAATTCCAATCATCTGTTTCAGAGATTATAAAGACTCATTCCCTCCTTAATAGCTTTCGTGCCTGTGATTGTTGGGAACGATCTGGTTCCCACTCTTGCTGCTTTCTCTCCAACTCCTCGTCTCAATTTTCAATCTGGGGAACAGCGGCTCTCTGTGTTTGCTGTGGTGGTTATTGGCACGCAATGCTGCAGCCTTTGACAGAGGCTTAACTTCGCAGATTTGCCTTATCATCTGATGAGGATGTATTAGCTTTTCGTCCTCTTTTTTTTTCTCCTCTTCCTCCATCTTTTCACTTTTCCTGAATAGCCTCTATGTCCAGTTCGTCCAAGAGCGGACGAGCATATTCCAGGTGAATCTGAAACTCAAGCAGTTATTCGATCTTACTCATTTCTTTTTAGTTGACACGCCAACGATGGGTAGTCAGAGTGTTTTCTTCTTCTTCAGTTAAATTTAAGTGGTGTTCGCTCGCAATGAGCATGTACCACTGGTTTATTTGTGCACGGCGCAATTTTTGATTACTCCTGAGGGAAGGAATGGTACCACATCGCTCAGGCTTTTATGTACTCAAAGAGTACTTTTTGATTGGGCCATTAGTATCTGGAACGTTGGTTGCATGCCCAAATACTAAATGTATGTCCTAGTCATGAGTAGGAATAGTACAAACCCACACTCATGTATTACAGTTGCATTGAGCCGCCCCAGGTGTCAATCCAAGCAGTATGTAACGCCAGCTGCCATTGGTTGGCAGCTATGACGTCACATTAGGACACCTGGGCTTGTGGCAAGTGGAAATCGTTCCACATCTTGCCACGTTGTACGAAATCCGAGCGTGGTAAAGGAGGAAAGGTGCTCGACAAGCCAGCCATGGATGTTGTGTACTTCCTGAAACGCTAGCCCGTACTTATTTCAAATCAAGTCCAGTTATACTAATGGACATGAAAATACCAATAATATGTAAGCCACCTCTGCAATTAATCAAACTTTTAGAGTTTTTATCAATTTTGAATAAATTTTGATCGAACAAGTTTAAAAATTTAGTGTACATAGTGTACTTTCAATATTCTAAAAAATAAACCAATCGGCTAAGTCAAAGTGACTTATACAAGTTAGAATCACGCATAATGTGAATAATCAGTATAAAAATTTTGACGGCGGTACCCAATAAGGTCAAATTTGGTTTAAATAAAGTATTAACAAATACGGCTTTCTGCCAAATGAAAGCCGTGTACATTAAGGCAATGGTAGCAATCTTGTGTTTCTTCTTTCTTGTTCTTCATAGATTGATATCGTTCAGGAGCTGCAGGTTTGCCGGTATAGGTAGCTGGTGCTGTCCGCATATTTCCTCTCTGGTACCTCTGTGGACGGCCGAAAATTCCCAGTAAGATTCTGCGTGTTTTTCTTCGCCCAGCTAGTTGTATAATTCCCCATAACACAGACAAAGTTTTCTGCGGTGCGCTTCTCACAGCTACCCTCTGTTTGTTTACAGGGTTCAGGTGGAGTCCTGTTTTTAGCACTTCCTCCCCGCACTCTCTGTCAGCTGGCCGCCAATTAAGAGCTGCTACCATCTTAATCGTCTTTGCCGGTCATGTAGGTATCTCAAATCAGCATAGTTGTTCAAGTGAAGGGCAGTTTTTAAGCAGTAGAGTATTTTTCTCTACTAATTCCAGTGATGTGGGTGCATTCTTTGTTCTGCACTCCTAACGCACGTGTTTCTTGCTTTTTCCCGCTCTTTCTTTACCGCTGCTGGTTTGACGTCCTGCTCTGTCGCTGTCCACTGCCTGATGTGATGATGATGATCATGAATGATGGTAGTCAGACTGACGAACGCACTGCTCTATATTCCTGAGGCACGGACGTGAAGGAATATACCCCTATCACAAACTAACAATACACATACCACTCCCCATCCAAAACATGGTCAGCGCAGACCTAAAAGAAACACTCTTCCATTTTAACATACAAAGATACTACACAACAAGAAACTCATACAATCATGCACCAAACCTAACAAACACACTAACAGACAAGGAAAGACAAGAAGTGTTTATAGACACATCTCTAAACCCTTACATACAAACACAAACTAGAATATGGAAAAGTGTTTTTGTGAGAGAAAAAAGGCATACACACATATCCACACTACCATACACACAAAGTAGTTTTTGGCAATGGAGTAGTATCTCTCTTTCAAAGATCTGTGTAGCCCTGAAAAGGGCTGTTTGCCACGTTTCGCTGCAGGTTTTACCACGGGATATGGTCTGCTTCTATGTAAGGAGGAGATCTACTTGGTGTCCGTTCTAACATCTACAAATCCTCACTCTTGCTCTTGTTATTGTTGTTGCTGTTGCTGCTGTATCTGCTGTTTCTGCAGCCTTTATTGCTCTGTCCACATTTCCTCTTCTTGCTTCACTTCTTCTCTAAAGACCTCTTATGCCAGGTCTTATGGCGCTTTATAATCCGAACATTCTCTGTATGTTCCGGCTGTTGCATCAGGTTCTGCCTGACACAGTGTAAATGCACGTGGGTTTCGTTCAGCTTGGCTAATTTCGAATGCATGTTACAAGCTGACGAGTCAACGATGGATAGCCAGACTGGTTCGTTCGTTCGTTTGTTCAATTTACGTCGCTTTCGCCCATTCGGGCTTGTGCGACGGGTTAATGCCCTCACCGCGGGATCATTAGTTTCTTGGAAGAGTGGAAAAAAGCCACACCTCTCCCGCACTAATGCACACACATTGTGCTAATAAGTTTAGCGTACAAGTCGAGGAACAGTAAGTTCCAATCGACTTGCCTGTATGCTATAATAAGTAGGAATAGACCCAATACAAACTCGATGAAACTGTAATGCCTGTCTACTGCAATATGAGACGTCGAGTTTGATTGGACAATTCTCATATGACGTCATCCGGTTCCGGGGCATCTGATTGCTAGACAAGTGGAAATCGGCTCACAAATTCGTCTTTTAAATGACCGAGTTGGCAGGGAGGAAAGGAACCCTGAAGGAAACACAAAACTCTAGCCGGAAGGTTGCTGAAACGCCATATAATATTATCAAATTTAACCCAGTTATCTACATAATGGGTAATTCCTGTTACCATTTTTGTGTAAGCCACAATCCTAATTAGAGCCACGATTATAAGTAATATATTTTTCTATCTTGATTTTAAATTTCAGTGTTACATAGTGTACATGTTTATAATTTATATTAGGCAAAACGGGTAGGTCTAAGAGACCAGTAAACTTTTTTGTATGATCGAGTTAGGATAAATGGTTGATAATTTAGAACGGTGATTAAATGACCGCACTGCATTTTTGTCTCAAACCCGGACGCGATGGAAAACGTTCGTGCGTTTTTATGTACATAATAATTCATTAATCGGTTTAGAGACTTGATTTGTGTATCTGTATGTGTATCCCTCAAAATGGTATTTTAGTCAAAATGGAAACGCTATAGCTAACACGACCCAGAGGAAAGTAAAAGAGCACATATTCATACAATGTTAATTTGTTTTAGAAAACAACGGACACCCATTTTCAAATAGCACAACATTTTTATTCACAATAAACAAACAAACAATAAAAATACATCAACAATTCAAGCAATTTGGTCAAACAGGAACTTATTTACAACGTTGGCAACGTTGTGGAATGACACTCCACTTCCATTTATTGATTTTCTTTGGCGAGATATGCACGCTACGTTTTCTAGCTAAAGACAAGAAATAACCGTAATGTTCACAAAACCATCTTTCTACTTTATCTTCGTTTTTAGAACAGTCACGACCAAAATAAGTCACTAAATGTTCTAAGAGATATCCATGACTAAGTTGATGAAGAAAATACACACAATATTATCCACACACCATGGAATATGTACCTTGTAATTTCACGTTATTGAAGTCGTCTTGGCATTTCTTCTCATAAAGTCAGTGATGTCGTCTTCCAAAGGCGGTTATCCATAGGAATCTACATACTCCTGACTGTGATCATAGTGAAAGAAGACGCCCACCCAGTGGGTTCCTGGGAGTTGACTCTCGTCGGTGTTGGTGACATAAGCTTGAATGTCCTTATGACGAGGAAGATCATCGCACACGACAGGATTCCAAGACTCAGTGTACGAACTGTTTTTCAAAATGCAATAAATTTCAAAGGTATTCGTGCTTTTCTTTCACAGGTACTGATAAGTCATCAATTCAATCATAACCTTTTGCTTGAAAATCTCTGTGGAGTCAAAGGCTCTTCGCTTCATCTCCGCACTCTGTAGAAAGAGAACTTTAATGCGACGGATCACCAGAGAAGTCAATGGAGGGAAGGAATAGTCACAAGTCCTTATACCACTGATGCAACATAGCGTCTTTCGAGCTGAGACCCCAAGCGTCATCCAGATACTCTTACAAAAAAAGATTCTTGGCTCATCATCATGCATTTATCGTATTGAATTTGACTGGGATGATCGCTTTGACATCTGTAATAATGTTTGTGGGTTCACGCTGTAAAATGTTCAGCCAGGTGCTTAGCAAAACAGAAGATTAAATGTTCTTCTTGTTCTGGCCATCTCGACATCGTGATGTCCTCTTCGTCGTGTTTCTTTTTCTTTGGGTTCAAAGACATCCTCGTCTCCCATCCCCAAAGAGGCTCCACGGTCAAAAGAAGGATAAGATTCTGCAATAGCTCTAATAGTCTACAATCACTTCTGTTGATTTCCAGAAAAAGTCTGGGTGGTTACAGTTTTCACTATGGTAATATAGACGTTCGGGAAAAGTCTGAGTAGTTAGCTTTCTCTATGGCAATACATATCTATGTGGGAAAAGACTGAGTGGTTACAGTTTTCTCTATGGTAATATAGATGTTTGTGGAAAAAGTCGGAGTTAAAATGACATCAACACAAACATCTACATTACCATAAAGAAAACTGCAATCACTCAAACGTTTTTCGCCAAACATCTAAAATATCTTAGAGAAAACTGTAACCACTCAAACTTTATTCCCAAACAACTATATTACCATAGAGAAAACTGTAACCGCTCAGATATTTTACTCCAAACATCTATATAACCACAGACAAAACCCATTCGATCGAAAAGGAATATCCTCAAAATTAAAAAAGTACAACAAGCAGCGTCTGTGTTGTCAAAATAACAGATAACATATTTAATCCGTCTGATTGTTCCACGTTTTTATTTAAATCGTGTCGATTTTCAGTGTGTGTGTGTGTGTGTGTGTGCGTGCGTGTGTGTGTGTGTGTGTGTGTGTGTGTGTGTGTGTGTGAATTGGATATAGAGAAACAGAATCTTTTCAAATTATTGTCATATAAAATGTATTCAAGTTAGTTCACATACATTCTTGTCGAGAATCAAATCTCGGTACAGAAATATTGTACACTATAGTTGTTGTGCTCACTGTAACACCACGTAAGGTGCATTGTTAGTCCTCCTTTGAAAACTGAACTCTCGTTCGAACTAGTCCTTTGTATAGAAATGCGATGAGTCGATCACAGACTACTTCAAATTGCTGGGCTAAAGTGTTTTATTATCTATCAAGACACATACACATTTTTTGCGAAAGGTAACAACAGTACCGTTATAAACTCGCCATGTGGTAAATAATATTATATGATTAAATGATCATGGTTGGGTATTTATCGATCTGTACATTTTACCTAACCAATCACAAAAGTAAATAAAGTCCAAAGAGGATTTTGTTTACTATGTGAGTGGTTAGGTAAAATTTACACATCGATAAATACCCAACCATGATCATTTAATCCTAACAATTCCAATTTACTTTCTAATTGTCATTAAATCAGCAGATTTCACTAACAAAGAGATCACTTTTAGGTACCTCGAAGTTTTCTTTGATTAGACTCCTTACTGCGATAGAATACATAGCCCCATCTTCGTCAGCCAAGAGTGGTCAATTGTTATGTAGTAATATAGGATAGAGTATCAGAGCGGTAATGCCAGTTATCTAATCAGTTTGTTATGATCATGTTTTTTATGTTGAAAAGAAAATGGTTGATGGTATTTAAACCAGATTATTCGTGCTTTTAACATTACGGTTGCGTATGGCAGGTGTTGTTATAGCATCCGTTGTTCTTGCTTTCTGCGCATTTCGATCTTTCAAAAGCAAACTCGTGTCCGTTTTTAGTGAGATCCTTCCTCGTTAAACGACCCTTACCTTTAACAACAGCTGCTGAAACATGTTATGGAAGCCAAATGCATTACTTTCTGAAGACTGGCGTGTAAAAAGTCTGTCCTATGCTTTCTTCGGCAAAAGGGGTGACTGTTGGAGTGCAGGAAGTTCTCTACTATTACATTGTTTTAACTTATAATGTACGATTTTAATCTGGGTTTTACATTTGGATCGGAAATCACAGGTCGGAGGAGGGGGGCTTGTTGTTGTTATTATTATGGTCTAAGGGGCTAATATAGATAAAACATCACATAAAATTACCCGGAAACGGGAAACCAGAAGTAGTCCGCAAAATTTATCAATGTGTAAAAAACAAATTCCAGAAGATTATCAGTAGTAAGGTGGGCCACTTTAGCGACAATGGGAATTAACATTAAAAACACCCCTGGGCCACTTTGGCGACAATGGGAAATTTAACATTACAAAAACCCCTGGGCCGCTTTAGCGACAAGGGAAAATTAACATGGGGAATAGAGTTTGGGTCTGTTGAGCGACAAGGGAAATTAACATGGGGAATAAATCGTGGGTCTGTTGAGCGACAAAGGAAATTTAACATGGGAGAAAAAAAAGCAATTCTAGGGACAAGGGGAATTGAACATGGGATTTTTTTAATTTTTTTTTTAAAAAGATAAAAAAAATAAAAAAGGGGTAGGCAATTGAAAGTCAATCTCTTTTCGAGAAATGTGGCTGGCCCTGAAAAGGGCCTTTGGGTTTATATATGCCCTTAACATGAAGGGCATCTGTGACTTCCTCTTGTCCTTAGGCTTCGTCTCACTGTAGGACCGTAAATCAGGACTCTTTTGAGGCATCCTTGCCTCTCCACGTAAATCCTACGTATCCATAGGTTGCTGACGGTCCTATGGACAACTGCCCATTCGGATCGGACATACATCGGTATGTCCGTCCTGAACATCATCGTTGACACCAGGGTGGAAGATTCAACGTCAGTCCACATGCTGAGGCGACGAGAACAGGTAAATCAATGCAGTGAACTGCGCTTATTTATAGGTAGAGAAAGGATTGAAACGGATTGAGTTCATTGACCAATCCAAACACGCGTTACAAAATTCAGTCAGCTTGCATCCAATCCGAAGAGAACAGTCTGTGACGTCACGTGGTCTATAAAGATTCGCTAGCGCCTGTGTGCAGTCAATCTATGCGACAGTGATTCAGCATGACGGAAGCTCAGAAAACGATCCATTTAGGTGCACCAGCAGTGGAGACCACCCAAGGGAACCCGGACTTACTTTCAGAAGAGGTACATTGGGATTTTATGGATTTTCTTACCTCGCAAGAATTTGTTCCGGAACCTTCATTACCACACGTGGAGAATTTTAGACAGAGACAGAAAGAAGAATTGGAGAAATTTATACAACGACAAAAGGAAGCGGAACAAGCTTTTCTTTTACAGCAACAACAGCAAGAAGAGGTAAGAAAAAAAACAACAACAACAACAACAAGCAGCAGCAAAGAAACAAGAGGGTGAAAATCAAACGGTCACGGTACTGTTAGACATTTTAGCGGAGTTAAGAAGTCTGAAACAGATGTATCAGACTTCTTTATCACGACCGAAGAGAATACGACCTTCCCGAGCTAAACACGCCAACCCTGTGACTAAGCCTACCGTACCACCCTTAGTGATTTCAACCCAATCATCATCAGAAGTAGGCCTCGGCCGTGGCAAAGGCTTAAGGCAGTTAAAGTTTATTGCTTAAACTCACCCCTACACCAAAAACCAAAGGCCCTTTTCAGGGCCACCCACTTCTCTCGAAAAGAGATCGATTTTCAATTGCCAATAACTCAAAAAATAAACATTTTACCCCTATAGTACATGTATATGAGTGCTTCAGTGTAGCTTCTTATTTAAAATCAAAACACAAAGACACTTACCTTTTTATACCTAATTTATTCTTTTATCAATAGTTACAATCCAATTCACAATTCACAACAGAGCACTTTAAAAAGTACAATCACTTCTTCTGTCTCACTGTTTAGTCTCTCTGTTTTTTAAATTTCTTCACCGTCACAGTCTTTTCCCCCTCTTCCTCCTCACTTTCTTCCCTTCTTCTTTTCTTCTCCTGTTTCTTTTTCTTCACCTGACTGCTATCTTCCTCCTCTTCTTCCTCTGAAAAAGGGCATTGGTCTCCAGATTGCCCAAAAAAGAAACAAGAGGAGTCAGAAGAAGAGAGTTCTTCTGACTCCTCTTGTTTCTTTTTTGGGCAATCTGGAGACCAATGTCCTTTTTCTTGACAATAATAACAGGTATCTTGACTTTTGTCTCTTTTAACCCCTGTTTTTCTTGTTTGACGGTCTGGACACTCTGAAGACCAGTGCCCTTTCTTTCGACAGATATAGCAAGTATCTTCACTTTTATCTCGAAAAGAAGGACAGTAGTCCGTCGGCTGGTCTGAAGAGAATTTTCTAATGACCCCTCGCAAAGCTCTGATGAAACGTTCCATCTGGGTAGTCTCTTCCATCGTTGTGTTCGGTTTGAGAGTGAAATGAATAGTGAAAGGACAAGACAAACACCCTTTTATATACGCTGGTCTGCCATGACTATAAATTAGTCCATGGTGTTTAAACTTGAGTCATTTGACGTTTTTCACTCAAGATGAAACGATCCAATTCATTTGAGAAGAAAGAAGAAGAAAGTAAGAGGCAGAAACGTGATCTATCGCCTCGTACCAGGGCTGAAGTCTTGGCACAAATTCATGCCAGTGATTTTGAAGAGGACATGAGTGAACCAGAATCCGAACCCTCTAAACAAAGTTCACCACCCTCAGTCAACCCTGAAAAGTACTATTCCATTCGAGAGACGGAAAAGCGCTCCTCTAGAAAATTTAGAACCACGGCTTACAAATACACGGTGAAGTTTAAAGATTTCAAGGGTTAAGTACCGTTAGAGAAAGCAGAAGGGTTCATCACCGGGGTGTCGGATTCTTTGCTCACCACACTCAAGCGACAATGTCAACCCAAAGAAGACGATCGCTTGAGACTTTCCATACAACACGACGGTTTGAAATCCCCTGTTTTGGATCGAGTTTAGCAGCCCTGCAGAATTGACTGCTTCCAAAGTCATGGACAAGATTCAACACGTACAACAATCCAATGACCAGTTTGACATCAGCGATGGAAAAGCCACACTGGACATGACCCACGTCTCTCCTCCTCAAGGGACTGGCCGCAAAAAAGCCTTATTGGTGAACGACCTTCGCAGCACCAAAAAGAGTCTCGTCCGAATTCACAACCCTCAGGACCAGATGTGTTTAGCCAGGGCCATCGTGGTGGGACGAACCTATGCTAACAAGAATGACACGGTAGAATGGAAAAGAACCTGGAAAGCTATTCAACGATCCGACCGAGCCAAACAAGGAAGTGAAGCAGAACTCCTGTTGCAACAAGCTGGCCTGTCCACAGACACACCATGTGGCATTCCTGAAATGCAAACATTGCAAGATGTCCTAGCTCCATGCTACACCTTGAAAGTGCACCCTCAAGATGTGCGCGGACCTCTGTTGTTTCGAAGGAAAGACTTTGAGGACGGAAAATACATTCATGTCTATTATCACGATGACCATTTCGATACCATTACCGCCATCACCGGATTCCTGGGATACAGATATTACTGCGAGAAATGTGACTATGGTTATAACAATCGAGAGCAACACAAGCATTGTGGATTGAAATGCTCAGCATATTTGGCCTCTCCACCCTGTCTGAACGAAGGGCAAGAACGAGTCCATTGTCCAGCTTGTCTGCGCACGTTTGTCAGCCCTGCCTGTTACCAACAACATCTGAAGACGCAAGGTTCACAGCAGAAATGTACTTGTCAACTCCTGAGACTGTGCCCTACGTGTGGACAAGGCATACGTACCAATAATGCCAAGGCACACCTATGTCGAGGAAAGAAAAAAATGTCACATTTGTCACCACATCGTGGACTTGGAACACCAATGCTACGTGCAAAAAAATCAACCCCCACCAGAGAAAGAGGACTGTCACAAGAAGAAAGGCAATTTCATCTTTTTCGATTTCGAATGCATGCAAGAGACCGGCATTCACATTCCTAATTTCTGCGTGGCTCATCGAGCGTGCGAGAAGTGCATTCAAGGACCTATCTTCAGTCATTGCCCTCACTGCAACAAGATTCCCGGAGGGCGTGAAAAAATCTTTCGGGGACCGAACACGCTAGCCGATTTTGCCCAATGGGTCTTAGACCCCATCGACAAGACGTGGAGCCAAGAGGACATCGAACGTTACGGAGATTGTCATCGTCATGCCACAGTGATGGCTCACAATTTCTCCGGATACGATGGACAGTATTTTTTTGAGATACTATACGGAACAAGGCACCGAACGTCCTAAAGTCACTTTGAACGGAGCCAAAATCATTTTCATGCAAGTGGGACAAGTGCAGTTTAAAGATTCGATGAGTTACTTGGCCATGCCTTTGAGTCGAATGCCTAAAACGTTTGGAATGACAGAAATGGCTAAAGGGTACTTTCCACACTTTTTCAATACGGAAGTCAATCAACACGCCGTTCTACCCCATTTGCCTGAGGCTCACTATTACGACCCTGACAACATGCGTACCGAACAACGAGAAGCTTTCTACGCTTGGTACCAGGCTCACGCCTCGGACCCTTTCGACTTTCAGGAAGAAATGTTAAAGTATTGTCGTTCCGACGTGGAACTTTTACGACGTTGCTGTGGAAAATTTCGAGAACTGTTCATGGAACACGGAGGGGTCGATCCTTTGAAAAAAAGCTTGCACCATTACCAAAGCGTGTTCCTTAGTGTACCGGCAACGATTCATGCCTGAAAACACCGTGGCTGTCATCAGTCCTCAAACGACCAACTATGTCAAACGTCAATACTCGGTCAAAGCCCTACGCTGGTTACATTACTTGTGCGACAAGGAAGACAAATGGATTCAGCATGCCCGCAACGGAGGGGGCAAAAAGACCATTGGAACGCATTCGATCGATGGCTGGGACTTAGAGAACCCCAAGATCGTGTACGAGTTTAACGGTTGCTTATTTCACGGATGTCCTGTCTGTTACCCTGACCGTGACACTAAAAATCAGTTTTTACAACGAACCATGGAAGACTTGTACCAGGCCACTTGTCAGCGACGCCTAAACTTAGAACAGGAAGGATACCAAGTGGTGGAAATGTGGGAACACGAATACGATCACCGTTTGAAAACTGATCACGAATTTAAACGCCTCGTGGAAAGTTACCAGTTCATGGACCCCCTGCACCCGAGGGATAGTTTGTACGGAGGAAGGACCAATGCCACCAGTTTGCTGTACCAAGCCGACGAAGAGAAAGGAGAAGAAATCAAATACTTGGACGTGTGTTCGCTGTATCCCTACGTGTGCAAATATTGTCGCTTTCCTGCAGGGCACCCACAATTGTTCACGGAACACATCGACCTGAAAAACATTCGACAATACGAAGGCTTGATCAAGTGCAAAGTTTTGCCTCCCACGGACTTGTACCATCCCGTCTTACCTCACCATTGCCAAGGCAAACTGATATTTCCTTTGTGCCGTACTTGTGCCGAAACATGCAACCAAGATCAGCCTTGTCAGCACACCCAGGAAGAACGGGCTTTGACGGGAACCTGGGTCAGCGTAGAATTGTTCAAAGCTCTGGACATGGGATATCAACTGTTAGAAGTGTACGAAATTTGTCACTTTCCCAAGACCTAACAATATCACAAGGGTGACCCCACTCAGAAAGGCATTTTCGCCGACTACGTGGATGCCTTTTTGAAACTGAAGCAAGAAGCCAGTGGCTATCCTTCCTGGTGTCACACTCCCGAAGACCAAATAAAATTCAAAGAGAAATACCGGGCACAAGAAGGCATCTCTTTAGATCACATCGAGAAAAACGAAGGCAGGCGATCGTTTGCCAAAGTGATGTTAAATTGCTTGTGGGGTAAAATGGCACAACGACCGTGTTTACCCAAGACGGAGTATTTGACAGAACCTTCCCGCTACTTTCAGATGATTCACGACAAAACCAAATTCATGAAACACGTGGACGTCGTTCGCGAGGATTTGATCTTGGTCAATTACGAAGAAGATCTGGACATTGTACAAGACGACCCTTTTGGAAATGTCATCATTGCGGCTTACGTGACAGCTCATGCTCGCTTAAAATTGTACGAAGCTTTAGAACTGTTAGGGGAACGCGTCCTGTACTTTGACACGGACAGTTGCATTTCCATCCATCACCCGAGTCAACAGCACCCTGACATCGAAGGAGACCGTTTAGGAGCCTGGACAGACGAGCATCCCGACGGCAAGATTCTAAGTTTCGTCAGTGGCGGTCCAAAAATTTACGGCTACGAATACCGGGACCCACAAGGAGAAGTGCACACGAAGTGTAAAGTGAAAGGATTGACTCTGAATTATCGTACCAGTCGTGTGGTCAACTTTGGGGTATTGAAAGAAGCCTTGCAATCTGGAGAGGATGAACACTTTAAAGTGACCACCTATCAACCCAACAAGATTGTACGTTTACCCACTCACCACATCGTCAGTCGACCCTTGGAAAAAGTCTATCAAATCGTGTACCAGAAGCGAGTGCGACTTCCCAATCATTTTACCTTGCCGTATGGACACGCCGGTATTGGTCTATATATAAAAAAGGAACCCTAGGCAAGATCGATAGTTCATTGTGACTACCAAGACAAAGTGAACAAGATGAATACTTTCAGAGAAACACAAAACAAGTTCAGACAGGCACAATTCAAGTGTGGGGCTTCTGAAGTGGAATGCGATTGTGAGCCTTGCGACTTTTCAACCTGTGTTAGTGACAGTACCAGAAGAACCCGTCACCCAGGACAGGACTGTCGTGGACATCTCTGAAAGACCCTTTCGGGAGGACACTTGTGTGACCTTACCCCCTATAGAACTGGTCAGAACATTACCCAAAACATGTTGTACAGACACTTGTGTTTATTCCACGTTGATGGTTATCGTTGTACTTAAGCCTTTGGCTTTTATGTATTTTTGTCTTTCGTGTTCATGTTTAAAACATTCAATAAACGTGTCCTGAAAAAAAGTATATAAACTCTTGTCTTGTCTGTTTTCGTGTCACAAGTGCCTTTCCTGGCACTATGGCTATCTCTGCTCCCTCTACTGTCAAAGTCATCGACGAACACTTAGATCGTGCCAGTTGGGAGGCTTTGTATCTTCGCCATCCCTTTAACATGCTCATTGCTGGACCTAGCGGTTCAGGCAAAACCGAATTCGTCAAACGCTTGATCGAACATAAACATCATTTGATCGATCGACCACCTCAGCGTATCGTGTGGTGTTGCAAAGAGTGGCAATCGGCGTACAGCCTCTTGCGAGAAAGTCAAGGCGATTCCATCGTGTTTGTGGAAGGCATTCCTAAAGAAGACGAAGGCATCGTCTCTGACTCCCGTCAAACCCATTTGGTCATTTTCGACGACATGTTAGGAGAAGAGGAAGAAATTAAACTGTGGTTCACGCGCAAAGGGCATCATCGTAATGCCAGTGTCGTTTACATCACTCAAAATTTGTTTCAACAAAGTAAAGCCCATCGCACCATCAGTCTCAATGCGCATTACGTGGTCTTGTTTAAAAGCCCTCGAGATAAATCGCAAGTGCAAGTCCTAGCCAAACAGTTAGGAACGCCTTGGCTGACTCAGGCGTACGACGATGCCACTCAAACTCCACACGCCTATTTACTCGTCGATTTGAAACCTACGACCCCCGATGATTTCCGATTTCGTACCCACTTGTTTCACCACTGGTGACAAGACGGAGGGCCTGTCCTGTACACGTCTCCGTCCTCGACTGAACTTCAATCCATAAAAATAATCTATAAAAAATCTCAGACCGTTTTCGTCTGTCTCACACAACGTCAACATGACGTCCCCTGAGTCGCATCTTCCCGTCAAATTGATTCGTGTCTTGTATGGCATCAGTCGAGAATAAAATCCACAAACACGAGCTCGTGTCTTAGAAGCTAGTCTCAAAGAAGTCTTACGATGGTTCACGGTGACGGCACGTCAATTACTCCAAGGGATCATTCAGATTCCTCATCAAACCAAACGCTTTTTTGATCGAAACAAAGTCGCTTTGACCCAACTGGCTGATCGCCGCATCGACACTCAAACCAAAACACAAATCATTTTGAAACCTGGAGGGAGCGGTACTCTAGGAGGGGTCATCATTCGCTCACTCTTAAGATGGGATCCTAATGCCCCCAAAGTTCTCCCCAAGAAAAAAGTCAAACGAAGCTCCAAGAAGAAGGAAAAGACCAGGTCCCCAAGGAGAACTTCTCCAGTGGCGGAACCCTCCTCTTACCAGAAATCACCCCGGAAAAAGAAAAGAAGCCCCCAGAAAAAGAAACAGAGAAAAAGTCCCCAGAAAAAGAAAAGTCCACAGAAGAAAACTTAGTAGCAAGAGAGGCACTTTGGCCAGGACGCAACCTTACACTCGCAAACCACGACCTGCAACGGCGGTGACTGCGTCTCCGGCAGCCTCAAGTTCATCCACTTCTCCGTTGATGACACCAAGAACTGAAGAGTACTTGGAGACGTTGATCACACCAAGAACTTCTCCGTTGATGACCCCAAGAACTTCCCCAGTGGCAGGACCCTCCAATTTAGTGGCAGTGGCTGCTGCTCACAAAGTACCTTCTCCCAAAATCAAAGTCCAAGAAAGATCGGGCATGTTACAAAGTTTACTGGATTTGTCCAAGCAAGAACTGGCTCGATTTAGTCCGTTGCGTACCCCTGTACGACGTGTCATGCCTGTCCTGAAGTTGATACGACGTAAAGACAATCAGTGGCGACGCGTTCCAGTATAAAAAAGGTCTGTGACCAAGTAGGGGTATCAGTGTTTTTGGTGCTCCTGAAGATGTCACCCTCCAGAAAACATCCCTCTTCTAAACAACCCCAAGGAAAGAAAAGGAAAGGACTGCTACCATGTTTAGTCAAACATGGGGACATGTTATCTGTCCTGTCCAAAGCTTCTCCGCCCCTACGAAAAAAACTCATTCAAACAGCCTCCAAAGAGGTCATCGATACCGTGTGCGAATGTTGTTTGAACGTCTTGAAAGGTACGATCCCTTTGTCCAAACACTGATAACAATGCTTAGGCAAACATCGTCACGTTCTTCGCCAAATGGTTCAAAAGAAAATCCCCCTTCGTCAAAACAAGAAGATGTTGGTCCAACGTGGAGGCATTTTACCCCTCTTGTTAGGCCCATTATTCAAATGAGCCTTGGGAACCATGCTGGGAGGACTAGTGGGAGCAAGATAAAAAGGCCCTCTGAAGTCCCAAGATCTCAGAATCGACCCTTGACAACCCCATGGAAAGACGAAAACTAGCTTTAGTGCCTTACAAACGATGGATGGAATACCATCGTTGGCAAGAACAACACACCCCGCATTTACC
Organism: Sinohyriopsis cumingii; assembly: GCA_028554795.2. Lineage (NCBI taxonomy): Eukaryota > Metazoa > Mollusca > Bivalvia > Unionida > Unionidae > Sinohyriopsis > Sinohyriopsis cumingii. Next base: position 20,963,907 of record CM068828.1, on the reverse strand, counting down.
TCCCAATCCCCATTTGAGCGAAATGCCCCAGTTACAACACGAATTGCAGCCCTTGATGGATTGCCAAGATTTGTCCGAAACAGAAAAATCGCAAAAGTACGGTCAACTCTTGCAACGACTAAAACTCTTTCAGCAGAAAGCTTTAGACGAAACAGCTCTACCCACTCTAAAAGATTTTAAGACCTTGATGAAAAGTACAGCACCATCACCAGTACCACCACCACCACTACCAGTGACCAAGACAGAAAAAGAAGAAGAAGAAGGGTTTCAAACTCCACCAGAAAAAGTATGCAAGTTAACAACACCACCTACCTCCAGAATTGGATGGATTAAAAAGATGATGACCACCCCTTCTTCATCACAAGAGAAAAAGAAAGTGAAGACAGAAGTGAAACAAGAACCGAATATCCCCTGTTCCGACATCCTCCTCTGCGACACCTATTGCTGGTCGCACACGCAAAGCATTGTAATCTAAGAAAGTACCCCAAGAGAAAAAGAGTAGCATCTTCCAAGAGTGGGTGCCTTATTAACACACAAACACAAAATGGAAAAAGTGTTAGCCAGCATTTACTACGATCCCTCGCATCCTGCAGGTTACGCAGGAGTTCAAAAATTATATCGTGCTGCCAAAATGCGACGGAGAGTTTACCTCAAGTGCAACGATGGTTACAAGAATAAGCTACCTACACTTTACACAAACCCATTCGACGCAAGTTTTCCAGAAGTCGCACCTGAGTGAAAGGCATCGATCATCAATGGCAAGCCGATTTAGCCGATGTCTCTCATTTGGCCAGCTACAATCGTGGCTACAAATATTTGTTTTGTGTCATCGACGTCTTTTCCAAATTTGCCTGGGTCGTGCCCTTGACTTCCAAATCGAGCAGCGAGTTAGTGCGAGCCCTGCAACGAGTGTTGAAACAAAGCGGTCGTCACCCTCTTCGATGGCAAACGGACAAAGGCACCGAATTTCTGAACCAAGCTTTCCAAAAAGAATTAAAGAAACGTGACATTCATTTTTTTACCACCGAGAATCCCGAAACCAAAGCCAGCATCGTGGAACGTTTTCAACGCACTTTGAAAGAACGTATGTGGAAATATTTTACGCATCACCACACTCTGAAGTACATCGACATCTTACCGCACCTGGTCCAAGCATACAACCAATCTTACTATCGAAGCATCGGACGTGCCCCGCAAGAAGTGACTCCCGAAAACGAAGTGCTGGTGTTTGAGTGCCTGTTTGGTACGTCCCCGACGAGGGCTGCGCCCAAGAAAAGTGGAGTGTTGACCCTAGGAGAGTGGGTACGCATTGGCAAAACCAAACGCACTTTCGACAAAGGTTACTTACCTAACTGGACGACCGAATTGTTTCGCGTCACTGGACGAGTGCATGGCCGTCATCCTGCCGTCTATAAATTGGAAGACATGAACGGAGAAGTGCTCAAAGGAACGTTTTACTTACCCGAGCTACAACGTGTCACCAAAAAAGAAGAAGACGTGTACGACATCGAAAGCATTCTCGAACGCATTACCCGTAAAGTGGGCAAACGACGTGTCAAAGAAGTCAAAGTACGTTGGAAAGGATATCCACCCAGTTTTGATTCTTGGATCGACGCTTCGCAAGTCATCGACTATAAAAAGAAGTGACCATCATGCCCTTTCACACAGACGCAGCTACGTCGACCACTCCTTCACCTAGTTCTTCTGTGCAAGAGTTACAAAAACAACCCTTGTGGGTGTGGTGTGGAGAACGTGTGCCTAAAACGCAAATAGTCTTTTTCTGTCAAATCTTCGTGGTGTATTGTGTCATCGGGGCAGCCATTGCCAATTTGAGTTTGCAACAAGGAGACAAACAGTTGTGGACCATTTTATTGAGCAATTGTATCGGTTACCTGCTTCCCAATCCCTCCCTGAAATTCTCTTCGAACGGGAACCACGGGAACCTTGTGTCCAGTGCCAGTGCCAGTCACCACTCCAACAACAGCAATAACCTCATTTTGAGCGGAGACACGCCTCTGACGTCCAGTAACCCCTCGGACAGCCACAGAACTCTGGAATTATGAGTCACCAAAACCAATTTTACTTAACCTTACCCAGTGACAGTTCCATGGAGGTGTTTCCCAAGAACACGTTGTGCTGTTACACGGCCAAATTACCTCAGACCACCCCATTAGATCACGAAGCCCATTGAGAAGTGGCTTTAGTAGAAATCATTCACCCGACCCAAGTCCTTAATGTTCTTCCCAAACAAACTTTTTTTTATGTGGAAGTTCATGACGAACAATTGCAACAGTACTTGGATACCCATGGCAAATATGACTAGAAAACCCCTGGCACAAAAAATCAAAAGTACACCACCAATCACTTGTTCGTTCCCCCAGGCTATTATTTTAGTGGTCAACATTTGGTGAGCACCATAGCCTCCAGGTTTAATGTCGTGTTTCTGAAAGCTTTGGAAAGTGTCAAAAAAGTGTCACCATGGAATACCACAAAGCAGCTCGTCGCTTCTTGATGAAATTTGATGGGAGTAAAATCGTGTCCATTTTATTTTGTCCTGAATTGTTTGACATTTTGGGCGGAGACATGGACATGAGAAAGGTCATGATGAAGAAAAACGAATTCCCAGTCATTTACGACAACGAGTCTTTTAGCAAGTTATTTCGTGCCCCGGTAGAACTGAACCAAGGACTGAATTTGGTGTTTGTGTACTCCGATGTGGTGGAGTATAACGTGGTGGGACACACCTCTGTGCCGTTACTGCGTGTCATTCCTTTCTAAGTGGATTCTGCCACGGTCACTGACGAGGAAGGTGGAAACACTTACCACGTTCAGCGCGAATTTGTACATACTCACTATTTGCCTGTCAGCAAGTCGTATTTGGACACGGTCAACATTGCTATAAAAGGAGATCTGGGACAAAATATTCCATTCACCAAAGGAAAAGTCACGGTGAAACTCCATTTTCGAAAACGGTTCTCTCACGATTCTTAAGTCAAATATCCAGTGTACCGAGGGGATGCTCGACAGCGAGGACACGGTTTAGGAGATATGTTAAAATCGGCCTTTCGTTCGGTGGCCCCGGTGTTGAAACCAATGGTGACACGCGGACTGTACGCCTTGAAAGATGCGGCACTGACACAAGGCAAAGAATTTCTCCAAAATGTCATCATCGACAAACAAAATCCTAAAGAAGCCTTCATGAGGGCAGGCAAAAATATCTTGCTGCAAACGGGCAAAGACCTTTTGGGCCGACGAGACACACCTATAAATGCCCTGCATGCTACCGAGTCAAGCATTCAGCAAGGACAAGGCAGAAAGAGACGACGAAGAAAACACCCTTTCACCAGACTTCACACGTCTAAAGCTAGAAAGGCAAAGAAAAGAAGAACCGTTCGAGACTTAGACTTTTTCGATTATTGAGAAAGAGAAAAAAATGATGCACCGAGAGTCTTGCGCCTGTTCCAAGTCGGAACTGGATCTGTTTGCCATGCCCCACACCATGATGAGCATGCAAGAATCCCAGTGGGTGGAATTTCATCCCGTCTCCTCTTTGACGGATTCCGCTCCCATCGAGTTTGAAATCAAAGGACAACCTGAAGATTACATCGATCTGAATAGCAGTTACCTGTATTTGAAAGTGAAAGTGATCAAAATGGACAACACCAATCCAGGAGGCGGTGCTAGAGTAGCTCCTGTCAACAATTTCATGCATTCCTTGTTCAGCGAAGTGGACTTGTACTTGAATAATAAACTGGTCAGCAGCAGCATGGATACTTACCCATATCGTGCCTACTTGGAAAATCTCTTGACGGTCGGAAAAGAAGCCAAGAATACTCATCTGGATGCTTGCGTGGTATGGAAACCTGATACGGCAGGTGTAGGCAAGTTTAGCGACACAGTCCTGACAGAAGATGACAATACCCACAATGTGGGGTTTAACGACCGTCGTAAGAAAATTCTGCAAGGGCGAAGTTTAGAACTAATGGATCGTTTGCATTTGGACATGTGGTTACAAGAAAAGTATTTGCTGAACGGGGTGGATATCCGTCTGAGACTGAATCGTAGCAGTGCCGCTTTCCATTTGATGGCCCATGCCAATGAATACAAAACTATCATTCAAGAAGCCCGACTTTACGTGCGTCGTGTGGAAGTGTTACCTAAAGTGGGAAACGACGTCAGTCAGACCTTGAGCAGAACGACCGCCAAGTATCCGATACGACGCGTAGAAGTGAAAACGTTCACCATTCCCGCTGGACAGCAACTAAGATCGAAGATAATCTGTTCCAAGGACAGTTACCCAAACGTTTGATTGTTGGTATCGTCAGGAATTCAGCCTTCAACGGAACCCATGATCAAAAACCTTTTGAGTTTCAACATTACAATGTGTCCAAGATCGAAGTCAGTCGCGACGGCAAGACCTTGTGTACCCGACCCTTTGAGCCCAACTTTGGTGTCGCGAAGAATTATTTGAGATCGTACTTGTCCCTGTACGAAGTCACCAGACAGTTAGGAACCAACACCAGTCACGGCATTAGGTACGACGATTATGCAGGAGGCTACGCTTTGTGGGGTTTTGATTTCACTCCAGACCATGGCAGCCACGAGGGACATTTCCACCCTATAAAATCGGGTCAGATTCGTGTGGAACTTCAGTTTGCAAATCTACCTCCAGATCACACAGTGAACGTCATCCTGTATGCAGAATTTGACAATACCATAGAAATCAACAGTTTGAGAGAAGTCATTCTAGACTATTAGAAGCCATGGAAGACTGTTATCCCTCTTTACCTAGTGGAGAAACTTTGAAGATGGAATGTGAGGAGACCGGGGAAGAACAATCTCAAGACAAAGACGAAGAAGTGATCATGATGAACTCAAGATGGCCAGAACAAGAAGCCCATTTAGTCTCCTGTTTTGCCAAACACTTGGTCGAAAAAATGACGGAATTGATCAAGAAAGATTGCTATGGATGTCAAAACGATCATCCCAGTCAAATTCAACACTATAAATGCCTAATGCTGAGTCAAGAAGAAAAATTGAACGAGTATCTGGAGGAAGCTTGGAGTCTCATCTCGGACGAAGTCGTGTTGCATCAGTGGTATAAAGACTTGCGTGAACATTCTTGTCCACCATTAACCACTCAAGAGATCAATAGTATCAAAGCTCTCCTGAATCAGAGTGGGGAGACGAAGCGAAGAAACGGTTATTTGTCAGACATTTTCAAGCAAAAAGTCAGGATCGAATTGATGACTTATTATTACTTGTGAAGAAGAAAAAAACACACAAAACATGGATACCTGTGAACTTTATTACCTTTTGAACCACAGTTCGTACACGGCTTCTTGGAATCCTGTCGTATGTGCTAAAGATGAACTCCCTCATCGCAAACCTCAAGACCATCTAGCTTATGTCATCAACACGGACGACAGTCATCTCCCAGGAACCCACTGGGTAGCCGTCTACTTTCCTCAAGAAGGATGTGTGGAATATTTCGATTCCTACCGATTGCCTCCTTTGGAAGACGATATCATTGACTTTATGAGAAGAAATGCTCAGACCACCCAATTCAATAACGTGAAATTACAAGGCACAGATTCCTTGGTGTGTGGATAATATTGTGTGTATTTTCTGCATCATCGCAGCCTGGGCTATTCCTTAGAACATTTAGTGACTCATTTTGATCCGCGTTCTTCTTCTAGAAACGATGTGAAAGTAGATCAATGGTTTTGTGACCATTATGCTTATCTTTTGTCTCAAGCTAGGAAACGTAGTGTCCATCAATGGCCTAATGACTTCCAACAGTGGAAATCACAATTTCATTCACAACGTTGTCAGCCCTGTTTAAAGTAGAGTGTTAATTGAAAAAAATGTTTGATGTTATATTGTTGAGTTATTGTTAAAAAATCTTAGAGTTGTTTGTTAGTGTTAAGTGATTTTGAATAAAAAATGTTGTGTTTTGAAAAAAATGCCTTTGTCTTTTGTTTGGCTATAAGAATTTTGATTCATGCTCTTTGACTTCTTACTATCCCTCTCATGGCACTCATTGAACGTTCCGGCTCGAAAACCGTGGAGGGATGTTTTCCTTCACCTCCGCGCTTTGACTTTAAAGCCGGGGTAGCCTCCAGTCTAACCATCCATTGTCGACTCATCCTCCTACGAAGATGTGCTCCAAACTAGCTAAGCTAAACGAAGCTACGTGAATTTGCACAGGGTCAGACACAGTCTGATACCGAAGCCAGAAGAGATAGAGAATGTGAGAGTGCTAAAAGTCACTGAAAACCTGATAGAAGAGCTCTTCAGAGAAGAAGTGAACAGGGAGAAAGAAGAATGGACAGAGAAGTACAGACTTCAGAAACAGCAGAGAGAGCAGCAACAGCAGCAACAACAGCAACCTGAACCTGACAGAGGCTTTGTCGATTGTCGTATCGACACCAAAGAATTCTTCTTCTCTTTCCGAAGAAGCAGACCTATCGCCAGAAAGTCTATCGTCAGAGGACATAGCATTCTTAGAAACTAAATGATTGCCATAGCAAACAAAAAAAACAGCCCTTTTCAGGGCTACCCAATACTCTAGAAAAGAAATAGTAATCGATTTGCCAATGTGTGTATGTAGAGTAGTGTGAATATAAACACTGACTCTTTTTATTTGTGTGAGTGTGTGTTTTTAATGTGTGTGTGTGTGTGTGTGTGTGTGTGTGTGTGTGTGTGTGTGTGTGTATGTAAGCGCTCACGTACGTTTGTGTGGATAGTAGATTATTGGGTTATGTAAGAGCTTAAGTTGGTTTGTGTGAATAGTAGGTTAGGGTTTCATTTTAATGCTTTGCGTGTGTGGATAGTAGGTTCGGGGTTTGTTTATTGCTGTTTCACGTATGTGGATAGTAGATCATATGAAATGAGAAAAGTAGGGGATGTTTTCCTTCACGTCCGCGCGTTGTTTGGTTATGATCTAGATAATATCAATTTTGTTTTAGGGGGATGTTTTCCATCACGTCCGCGCTTTCACTATAAGAACCCACAGTATTAGTCGTTCGCACAATTCTAAGGAATAAACAAAGAAGATGGAGGTGACAAAATTATTTAACGATTTGAGACATAGCTATTTTTGGATCATGGATGGGACTTATGTAGTAGATAGATTGAATAAGGAAGGAAGATTTGAATGTAGCCTGAACAATGTGAAGAGTCTTGGAGTAGCAAAAGATCAAATGGGGGGATGATTGAGGAAGAAGTAGAAAGAATCAGAGGATTCATTGACCCACCTTAAGTGAGAGTAGGTACTTTAAAGGAAGCCTTAGATCATATCATAGAAGTCAGGAGCTTCCTAGAAAATAGCTTTCATTGGACTGACTGGTGATACGTAAAGTGGGGTTGTAACCAGTTGATAAAAGCAGAAGAACTAATTAGAGAGGTAATGAAAGTAGAAGTGATGAAGATAAAAGAAAAATGGAGCAAAGAGAGAAAGGAAGAAGAGAATAAGAAAAAGAAATTAGAGTTTGAGAGATTAAATAACAACTGGATGAAGATCCAACAGAAATTTAGAGAGATGGGCCATCCTGACTGGATAACAGAGGAGGAGAAGAAGAGGAAGAAGAAAGGAATTTTGGGAAAGATAAGGGGATGGTGGAAGAAGTGGAGGAGTTAGAAGAAGAAACCCAAAGGCCCTTTTCAGGGCCACCCACATTTCTCGAAAGGAGATCGACTTTCAATTGCCTACCCCTTTTTTTATTTTTTTATTTTAAAAAAAAAACAACAAAATCCCATGTTCAATTCCCCTTGTCCCTAGAATTGCTTTTTTTCTCCCATGTTCAATTTCCTTTGTCGCTCAACAGACCCACGATTTATTCCCCATGTTAATTTCCCTTATCGCTCAACAGACCCAAACTCTATTCCCATGTTAATCTCCCCTTGTCGCTAAAGTGGCCCAGGGGTTTTCGTGATGTTAAATTTCCCATTGTCGCCAAAGTGGCCCAGGGGTGTTTTAAATGCTAATTCCCATTGTCGCTAAAGTGGCCCACCTTACTACTATTATCATGTGATCGATTACATGGAATCATACTGTAGAAAACGCGGTCAGTTAATAAAAATTAGAATTATTATTATTTATACTTTTATTTTATGTAAAACCCTTCCTGATTTGTCTTATAATTGACATTTTAAATCCGAAATAACAGCCTAGCTTGTGTTAAATGCAAGCCATTCCATTGACCATGACCTTTCAATGTTGATCCATAAAATTTATTGGTTCATTTCTTGTCTCAAATGCAAATATCCATACAGTCTGGTAAAGGTTAAAGCTAATTGTGGAAGTTGTTTTCCTTCATGAAGTTCATCTGACCTTGACATTTGACGTTTAACCCCAACATCAACACATGTATTCCGTCTCGAAAAGAAGGAGATCAATCTATGATCGTTAGTCAGAGCAACTGATACAGGATTTATATTAGTTTTTGAAACTTTGTTTCCCTTCCTTTTAGTGCCTGGGACCTTAATCTTTGGCCCCAAAATATATACGCTTCTTTTTGTTTCACAAGCAAAGGGGTCGTCCATTAATTATGTCAACAAAATAGGGGGAGGGGGTTTGAAGAAGTTTGACAATTGTTGACATGGGGGAGGGGGGAGTTCAAGATAAATTGACGTCAACAATGTTATTTTTACAATAAATTTAAAAAATCAAAAAATAGGAAATTAGTTGGTGCGTTGGTATGGCACAAACTCGCTCGCCTGTCAACAGCCTACCAGTTTAATCCTAAATCCTAAGGTTGAGCTCTTGCCAAGGAAGTCATAATCTTGCATCATCATATTTTGTTTTTGTTCAATGTAGATTGTAGACTGTAGACAGATTAACCACATATGGTATTAATCTGAAGAAATTAATGAATCAGCCACTATGCCTATTATAACAACTGAGGAACATTTGGCTTCCCCATGGGAAGATGATAGAAGCTAGAATATAAAGTCTCGATTTTTTTTATGAATTAAAGTGTTATAGTCAATTTGAAATCTGTTAAAAAAGTTTTAAAAAATGTATTAAAATTTATTTGTAGACCTTTTAATTTCCATAATTATATTTTTAGCATAAAAGCCAGCCGTATATAATATTGTTAGTTGGGGGGGGGGTAAAAAATTTTGACATAATTTTATTAGGGGGTCACTGAAAATTTGACAGTAGTTGACAAGGGGGTTGGGGGGTAAAACATTGCCAAAAACTTGTTGACATAATTAATGGACGTCCCCAAACCATCCACAAAGTTTGGCTTAAATATGTGATAACGAACTCGAGATATCTTACGGAAACCATTTTTCTTTAGATTAACTGTGTCTTTGTGATCTAATTTCCAATACATTTGCAAAACTTGGTCAAGATAGCAGAAGTGGGTTGTAAAAAGTGGTCTGAGACCAGGCGCAAAGCCAAAATCTTAGGGCCTCTAAGAGACCCACTTCCACGATCACTAAACCACTTCCACTTCCGCTTAGTTTTTAATTTTCCAGCCAAAGCAATTTTGACGCAATCGCGGTTCATTGTATGTTTTCATTCTCTGTCGGCACTATCCGTGGACATGAATATTCATTCTGATGCGGATGTCCTATTCAAACATTGCCTTGGTGATTGCTATTCCTTTAGAGTCTTAGAGGACACTCATAATTCATTATGGTTTGCTCATTGTCGTAGTTCCACCTCCCATATGGTATCAGCTTATTAACGTGCACACGATGTGTAAATAAACAGTTGGTTTAATTGGTGTGAAATGTATCAAATATATGCCATGTCGCCCTGTATCCGCCACTGTGATGCTGCTTATCTAGCATTTTTGGCATGAAGTTTCAAATAAATATTTAAAAAGAAAGTCTCACTGGCAATGATGTCAAAAGTATTAATTTTATTATATATTTTTGGTTTGTAGGCAAGAGGGGGGAGTACAGGTCATAATTAGCACCAAATTCTGTACATTCAAGATAACTGTAAGGTCATTTAAATGAATATTAACCATGAAACAACTGTATGAATATCCTGTTTTACACTAATAATTTATGTAATAGAAAGACGTGTTCATTACGTATTTTTGCAATGTATAAAATAATGCATATCCCATATATGACGATATTTTAAAAAATTTCCATGAGGTGACATCTTGTGGAACAGTCCTTGACAATATATAAAATAAAGGCCCGAAAGTATGCTGATCAAACGATTAGTAATTTTTTTCCATCGGTCGAAACGAGAAGCAACTATATTTTCACTGACCGAAGAATTTGTACTGCGAAAGGCTGTAGCGTGTTATTGTTCTAACAAGCTACACTGACTGCACAGAAAATAAAACTGCTAATGCTTTACATTTTATATAAAACATAGATATAAACTCGCTTCAAAAGCACTACATTTTTAAAAAAAAAAAAAATAGAATAAAACAAATGCATTACTTTTGCCACATACGACTTGAACCGACTCTCAGATGACACAGCATGATATATTGCCATACAAGATGAACGTAAGTACATGTATCCGAAGGCCTTTCCCTTCGGACCTTTAAATGTTGCCAGTAAGACCTTCTATGCACAAGTGGAATTAATTCATTCAAATGTAATCCTAGAATGAAGTTCTGTCGCTCATTAGAAAAAGGTGATATAAACAAATATAATCTGCATACACGGATTAAAATAAAACATAAAAGAACTAACCTTTCACTTCCCTTGTTTACAGCTTTTATCAAATGCATGCTGGAAATAAAAAATTTGAAGTCGGATCACACGAACTCGGCGACCAAAAGAGTCGATCAATTTGTCAAATAGCTACAACCCTACTTTAATTTGTATGTTCTCACGGTCTAAACTTCCTTGATGGACAAAGAACTAAAGCTGACAAGCCAACCGTTGCAAGTTAGGGTAACGCAACAAATGCATGTACGTACACTAGTTATTGTTTCGGGCATTCATCGGCGGTAGAATACTAATGTCGTAATATGTTTTGGTTCTATTTTATTTATATATATATAAAGCAGTATTATCAGATGGCCGTGAAAAGAATTCGCTGAGACACACAAAGAATATCACGAGTATAAACAAGTATTTGCATTTTGAAACAAAAATATGCAAAGCTACCAAGATTAATGAAGAGGTCTTGTTGTTGTTTTTACTGCTGTTAATGTGGGCTTAATGCCATTTTTCAGCACATGATAGGCTATACGTGGCGGCCAGTATAACTGGTTGGAAAGAATCCACGAAAAGCCTTGGGAGAACCACCGACTCACGGAAAGCTACAGGCAAACTTTCTCACATACCCAGATAGGCTGAGCCCACAGACTGGAACCCACATGGACAGAGGTGAGATGGCAGTGATCCGGAAAGGCGAGCGCTCGGCCACCAGAAGCTCTTATGAAGATAAGCATAAAGTATATTTTAGAAAAAAATAAGAAGAAAATAATATAAGAAATAACCACATGCCTAGAAAATGTATTATTATGTGTGACTAGGGTAATGGTAGGATGGAACTTGTTACGAAATACAAATAATTGTTTGAATTACTTTTGTATTCCTACCAATTTGCTCTTTATATCATCAAGAAATCTTCATAGCTGCTGGGTTTTTTAGGGTGCTTGATTCAAGAGGTATGATTTCGCTTCTTCGGATTTAAGTCGCTTATCGCGCACTGATTAATTTTGTGTTTATCTGATTATTTATTGGTACTTTCGGATTTGGGCGTTTATTTGATTTATTTCGGTTGACAATTTCTTTTTTGTTGTCTTCTACCTTCTTTCTCAGTGTTTTCGTTTGTCTCTGTCCTTGTGGTCCCCTGTCGTCTGCTTCTACTTTCCTAATCTTCTTTATTTTTAATCTTGTCCGCCGTGTTTATCCCTTTTCCTGTGTTGTTTTTTCCCTCATGGTGCGTTTTTTCTGATCCTCTTTATTTCTGCCTTATTTTCGCCTTGTTTATCCATTTTCCTGCGTTGCTGCTGTCTTCTCTTTCCAGGTCTTCTTTATATCTGCTCTTTGTTCACTGCCTTTGTCCCTTTTCTAGTGGTGCTGTTGACTTAATCCGATTGTTCATTTAGTTGCTTAACTTTAGTTGCCATTTTTGTTTATTAGTCTTTTCCTTTTCCTTCATTAGTATCCTCTGTGTTACCTGGGTGTGGGATCTTTATGTTTAACCCTGGTTGTTTTAATTTTTGTCTTTAATTATTAGTGATAATAATTGTTTTTTGTACTATCATTATTGCTGTTATTACTGGGATTACCTTTACCTTTTTTCTCCTGTTCACTGGACTTTTTTATTTATCTCTTTTGCCTAGCGGACGGTGGGGACGAGCTGGAATCTTGTTCAAGTTCTAGTTCTCTCCGTTGCAGGTCTGGTGTTGTTGGTATTGTTTATTATATTGTGTGTGTTTGATTCTGTGTCTTTCTTGTTCTTGTTGTTGACTTTTAATATTGAATTTGTCGTTGAACCCAGTCAAGGTTTTATAGTCGCTGCTCAACAGCTGTCCCTTATGACATTGCGACTTTTTTGTTGCAGCCGGGCTGTTGTTATGGAATTATCTATTACAGCGCCTAATATTGCCATTCCCCCACCCGTCTCCCTCGGGTTAGTGTTTTAAATTTGCCCTCTTTTTCCTATTTTGTTAAAAAATTCCAGGATATTTTTGTATAACGTCCCTAGGGGGTTTTTTTGGGGGGGGGGCTCTAGTAATTCCGGTTATGTGCTTCGTTCTCTTTCATTTTGGAGTTTAGTTTTGCCTTTTCTTGACTGTAATAGGGGCAGCTGTTAAGAACATGTTCAAGTGTTTCCCAGGTTGCGCAGTGAGGGCAGTTTGTACTTAATACCCTTTATGTATTTTCCTGTGCAACATACCAGAAGGGTTTTGCGTGTTCTTATTCTAATTATTATGGTCGCGTCGTCCGGTTTTTTTAAAGTTGAGCATGTTATTGTCCTTGTTCCTTTTGCTGGCATTTTGTATTAGTGTCTACATGTAGTCGAATTGTCCCACAATTCTTACGATTTTGCGTCAATTTTTCTGGATGATGCTATTTAATTATGTGCAGTGGCGTCACTAGGGGGTGCGGGGGGGGGGGGGGTGCGGACCGCGCCGGGTGACACTATCAGAGGGGGTGACTCCAAAATGACTGTCTATAAAAGTTTTTAATTTTTGTGCAGTAAGAATGTCCACGGGGGTGACACCATGAGTTACCGCACATTGCTGTCCAGAAAAGTTTTGAATATTTGTGCAGGAAGGAGGTCCATGGGGTGACACCATGAGTTACCGCACTGGGTGACACCAACCTTAGTGACGCCACTGATTATGTAGACTATTTTTTTGCCATGGGTTCACTAAGATCGGGGTTGGGGGTTGGGGATATTTTTTGTTTTTGTTTGGGGAGCTTTTTCTTGCCCCTCTGCGTCTGCTTTACTTTTCCCGGAATCAGGATGTGAGATTGGATCCATACGAATTCTACTTTTTTTGCTGGCTTGTCCTATTTGTTTGAGTAGATATATAGCGTGACGTATCATGCTGGGTCTACTTTTTGGTCGGTAGGATGCCTTGGATTGTAGGACGCCTTGGATTGTAGGACGCCTTGGATTGTAGGAAGCCTTGGATTGTAGGACGCCTTGGATTGTAAGATGCCTTGGATTGTAGGACGCCTTGGATTGTAGGATGCCTTGGATTGTAGGACGCTGTGCAAATCGCTCAGAATTACTGCTTGAGTTATTAACTTGGTTCTAACGTAGTTTAGTGCTCCTAACAAGGCTATGAATTCTACGTTGTAAATTGCACATTCGGCCGGCAGTCTTCTTCCATGGATGATATCATAACTGATGCAGTCAAATTGCCAGGCACGACAAAATTAACAGGCATCCATTTACTATCTTAAAACATACATGTATACATTTACTATCTCAAAACACACAGGTATCCATTTAGTATATTAAAAGACACAGGTATACATTTATTATCTTTAAACACACAGAACTCTGTTCATGTTATTTTGTATCATCATCACCTGTGCATTATCCATACCATAATTTCAGTATTAATATAGACTATCCATACAGAAAAAAACGCTTATTTTTTTACGATGTATCTTGCTAGTTTGCATCCACTTGTGTTCTACACACCAATCTACGGTACCAGAATTACAAAATACTCGCTTGTGTTTCCGCACCACAGATACCTGTGCTTGCTGTGTGGCCATTTACTTATTACAATTTTGGTTTTTTATAGTTCCGCCCCTTTCTAAACGGACTTCTGACGGGTTTCAATTTTTGTCCATTCGTTCCGTATCTCTGATATACACTTCAGTAGTAAGGTGGTTTCTGTTGCAATAACCCTAAAATTAGTCCAATCAAGTACGAAGTCGCCATTTTGCCGCTATCCTCGAAGACACCACTTGCCAGTGCCTGGTTGAGGGTTATCTTTGTGGTGACTATGCTTATGGAAACTTACGCGAAAGTATTTGTTTGCACGATTTTTCGGGTTACTTTGCCAGAAATACTCCTTATCTGTTACCACTAGAAATCACTATCATCGCGAAATATTTTTTGGATTGATATTAATAAAGTTTAGTTCATATTTATACTTTATGAAATTTTATATTAAACAATAGAATAAACAACAGGAGTTGTAATTTGAACGAATGTATATGGGAGGAATAGAGCCCGATCACCGAATCAAAGTTATTGGATTAAACATAAGCAAGAAAAAGATTGTAGAATTTAAGTCACTGAACGGACAGCTATTGACTTGGGCATACCAAAAGAAACTGTTGAAAAATCTTGCGGTGGTATTAATTTTGTTCAAACTTTAGATGAATCTTTCTGGATATTATTTCCCACAGACAATGAAAAACTAAAAGATTGGATGAAAGGTCCAGATTCTGTTTTGATAGCTCTATCAAGAATCTTCCTTATAAAAAGAAGCAAAGAATCTGTTATCTAATGGGTCTTCAATAGTATCTGTACCGTTGGATAAACTTTATTCTTGACATATTACTGTTTTAGATAAAAATTTAATTAACCTTATCAAGCTCAGCTTGAATATCGCTGATACATTCTACTTGATATCGCTGATACATTCTACTTGATATCGCCGCTGATATACGTTTTCGTATTGCCTATTCTCATTGGATGATATCGGTCAACATTATGTCTATGATACGGAATTCACGTATTAAATCGTCCATATCGTATTTAACGCCACGCAAATAAGATCGTATTTGATCAAACAAATGTTTATGCGTGACACTAGCAGTTTTACACGCACATTTTTGGTCTCAAATCGAGGCAGTATTCGCTTACACGCTCTTGCAAGAGAAACGCCCACGCCACATATTATCAGAAAAACTGATTTATTGCTGCTCCGCTTGTGATAATACCAGATCCGGTCAGCGCCAACGGAATATAAGAAATTATCCGCAGGATCTTGCTGTAGTATTTGTGACAACGTTTTGCGCACCAAAGTTTTTTGTGGTAAAACTTGTAGTGCTGCATTAGCGCATCAAGTTTGGTTTTCGGAGTATCTTCCGAAACATGACTGAAGTCTATGATCTGCTTTTTCATTATATGTTTTATGATAGAGAAAATGTTGTAGTGCCAACAACTGAATCAAGAAGCTGTCTAAATTTATCGTTTTTATTTGTTATAGACATCGGAAGATGTATCCTTGTATCACTCATCCGTTAAGACTTCGCTCTTCCTTACCCATTTGTAAGAATTAAATTCATCTTTTACAGATTCTACATTATTGACAAGATCAACATATTTTTTTCTGTTATATCAATATTATTGCTACTCTTATTTCGTTCAGAATAAGATTTTCAAGTGTGAGATGTTTTCTGATAATTGCATACGCGGTCACAAAATTTGGTAACATTACTCTCTTGACGAGATTTTTTTAAATAATGATACCTAATGGAACACCAAGTTTTTCTCGTAATCATTGATATTCTACTGTAAATATTTTTTTCCATTTCATTGCAATAATTTCTTATTGACAATTCTCTAGAATGCCTGATGGTTGGTAATGGAATATCATCTGGAATATCATGGCATATTTTAATCATGACCTTTTATGTCGTCAATTTCATCAAAAGAAAGATTCTTTTCTCAGTGTCGCTGTAACCATCGATCAGAGAATCAAGTTCTTCAATTACTTTTAACAATAACTTGATCAAAAGTAACATAATCAACAAGAGGTAGTGTTGCATTAGCGTACGCTCTAAACATTCGCTCAGTATCTACTAAGTCATCTACAGCGTCAAGTAGAGGTTTATTTTATCTGGATAATCCATACCAAATTCAAGAAATATCTGACGTTTATTAAATCTTTCGTTAAGCTTCTGATGTTTTGTTAATTTAGTTTTTCTTGTCTTATTTGCCAAATCATTAAGCTCAATGTGTACTAGTTTTATTCGATTTTCTACAGGTTTTTTCCACCATGTGCTCGTTCTTGTATCAGTCTGATTTAACGATTCAGTCTATATTTTCTTTGCTGAGTTCGATCAATATTTATTTCATTAAATCTTCTGTTTGTTCTGTTTTTTGCGACAATCATCAAGATGACAGAATTTGCTAATTAAATCAAAGTCTTTGATAGCTTATTTGAGTTGTAGGGCTGTCATTCCAAGTACACAGAGAACATTATCTGTAATCGCTACTGGATCAGTTATTTTTAGCGGGTTTGATAAATCAAATACTTTTTTCACCATGTTGATTTCGTTCTTAGCGTTTGCTTCTGCTATTTGATCCTCAGTTAAATTCCTGAGATTTCTAACACCTACTAAATTCTTGCTTTTACGAACATTATCGTAAAATTCTTTTGCCACAGCGACAATTGGTGGGTCTGACATTTTACTTTAAGACGATTCATTAAATATGATCATCGAGTGTATATATTTGAAACGCGGTCAGACCAGGATACTGATTTTCTGCAGCGACAACATATATTCGAAAATATCGATATTCGTTAACTGTGTTTGCAGCTGGATTCGTAAAAGATACCGACAGCGGGTCACAAATATCAATAGAACATTTTAGAACTCTCTACCCGATCTTTCACTTTGACTCATCTCAACATTCCGAAAGAGCTATCGGATCAACTGTTGATATTGAAGTAACGTTTTAGCTAGGCGCAAATCCAGATGCTCTGATTAACAAATTTGCGCTTGGTACCAGTGACAGATTCTTAAACATTGACGCAACTAAAAGTCGGATGACTGTCCAAGTTTAATTGATCACAATTGTGTGTAACAACAAGTATAAAAAGAATGAAATATATCACGCAAGAAATATACCTAACACAAACAAAAGCATAGCCTATCGACTGCAGTTGCCAAGCTACGAGCGGTTTCTCTCAAGATTGACCTTAAAGCGGATGCTAATAAAACACACACAAAAATTAATGTCAACCAAACAACAAATCAATAAAATGTCGAAAGGGAAACTTTTGTGCTTAATTTGTCAGTTGCTCAAATAACAACAATGGCACGACATGGTGGGTTCCTTGGTCCGGCATTGGCAACGTTTGCAAAAACAGTACTAACAAAAATATTGCCGGTACTCGGAACACTAGGAATGGCAGCGACATTAGGTGCAATACCAGGAGCAACTGAAAAGGCAGTTTCCGGTGACGGAACAAGTTCTATAACAGGCTTAACTTTACTAAAATTTTAATTACCTGTATTTCCTAGTCTGCTGTTTTCTTTTGATGTAACAAGATCAAGAGTTTCCAATCTATTATCTGTTTTAATGTTGTTTTTATGGTCGATTACCAAACCTCTTGGAATAAGTCCATTAAATACCTCAAACACAAAACGGTGACAATAACAACCTACTTGGTGGGTATTCCTTCCTCGCACCTTTGCTATTAAATATCTTATTGATGTAAATTTTCAATATTTTTTTAAGTTTTGATATGTCTGACAATTCCTTTGTCAGGTGCCCCATACAAATCAAACACAGTATGAGGTTGATATTTGTTTTGCAAACTTAAATTTGCAATGTTATCATCGGTAACCTCACTATCAACGTGATATACACGCAATCCTTGTGGAACATCCCCGCAGAACGGCGAGTAAATAAAATCCTTTTGAAAGATTTTAAGATATTCCTCATCTTTTCCTTTGACTTTTAGTTTGTAACCCGCGGATGTTTTAAACCGAACGGAACTTTAGCTTTTAGGTTTATCACCGAACCCAACATAATGCCGGCCCAACCCGGATAATCATCATGTTCATAGAATATCTCTTGTTCAGTTGCACTTGCCATTACTCGTAATTTATCTGTCGCTCTCCTATATTAATTTCTAATCTCTAATTGAATGTTTTTTGAGAAAATCAATTAGAAAAATGTGAAACGTAATACAATACCATGCTGAAATTGAGGGGTATCGCAAAACAAAGCTGAATCACTCCTGTTAAAATTGCTACCGCTTTCATTGGATTCGATAACAGTTATCGATTCGATAACCACGCTGTTAACGAACATTTCATCCACGAATCTTTTTCATTTGCTGCAGCCACCAATCAAACGTGAACTTGACAAACACAAGGACCTAAAATCCTTGTTCAGTATCATATGATACTATCAAAATTACATGTGATCAAGGAATCTACTGACGTAGAAATTGCTGATGTTTACATCGGCACGAAATCAAAAGTGCGTTTTTCTTGGAACTAACCTTGTCGTGTTGTCAGACGAAATTCATCAAAAAATAAATAAAAAGATTAAGGAATATACTGCATCTGGTTCGGGTTGGAAATTTGAAGCAATTTCCGAGATTGTGTTTCACACAATGAAATACAATGCATTACGTGGCAAATCGTAGGTTGATCTGCCAATGAAAATCCAAAACAATAAATGCTGCATTAACGTTAACAAAAATACCATAATAGATGTTTTCAGTATGCGATACTTTCTACGCTATTTTCAACAGAAAAAGATGCTGATCGAGTTACCAAATATATTCCACATGTTTTCAAAGCTAAACTTTTCAGGAATTGAATTTCCCAATGCCGAAAATCAAATTCCAAAGTTTGAGGCACAAAACAATATTTCCGTAAACGTATTTGGCGTTGATGATCGTGACCAGATTTATCCACGATATATTTCTGCGGCAGGGTCTCAATTAGCGATCTGTTTTTCTATAAAAACCATTATATGTGGATCAAAAACTGTAACGGGTTAGTCGGAAAGCAATGCAATAATCACTGAGACCAAAAATATTTTTGTTACCGATGTTTGCACGGTTGTGAAAATAAAGAAGCGTTGGAGAAACATTTACACTACTGCTCAGACGTGCAGCGAATAACAATGCCAGAAAGTGGAAAAACATATTACAGTTTAAAAACTGCAATTACAAAATGAAAGTTCCGTTCGTGATTTACGCTGATGTTGAGTTCTTGTTACAATCCGTGCTTGGTGCTGAAAATAACCCCGACCGATCATCGAGCAGAAGAACTCAAAATCGTGGTCCTTGTGGAATCGCATATAAAGTTGTTTGTGCTATTGATTCTAGTTTGTCCCGACCAATTAAGATTTATCGTGGCAAAGATTCCGCAGCTTGGTTGTTAAAGAAGTTTATCGGCGAAGTTTATTTTATCTTCAATCGATTAAAATAAATCTCACCGATATCGAAGTTGACACCGCAACAAGAATTAGACTTCGCCACGGCAAAAGATTGTCATATTTGTAAATTGCCGTTGAATGACGACCGAGTCAAAGATCATTGCCATTTAACCGGACAATATCGTGGAGCCGCTCATGACAATTGCAATTTACGTTACAAAGCACCAGAATTTATTCCTGTTATTCTTCACAATTTCCGTGGATATGACAGCCATGTTATCATAGAAGCTTTCGGTGATCCAGAAATCCAAGAATGTGTAAAACTCGACAACGGAATAATAAAATGTATTCCGAACAACCTTGAAAAATATATGACTGTGACGTTAGGTAAGTTAAGATTCATCGACCGTTTACAGTTTATGGGAGCATCGTTGGACGAGCTTGTTCGCGGCAGCAGTGAATTTAATTTGTAACAACAACAAAAATTGGCGACCGAGCAAATTTGTTGAAACAAATGGGCATATTTCCGTATAAGTATTGCGCTGAATGGTCAAAGTTTGACGAGGCGCAGTTATCAGATCAATCTGTATTTTACTCCACACTTAAAAATGAAAGCATTGCAGAAAGTGAATACGAATATGCAAAATCAATCTGAAATAAATTCAATTGTAAAACATTTGGCGATTATCATGATTTGTATTTGATGACAGACGTTCTGTCGATGGTTCTTTCTGGGGTTTTCCCGGGTTCTTCCTCCACCATTAATATTGGCCGCCGTGTATAGCCTATCGTGTGTTGCAAAAATGGCGTTAAACCCCAACAACAACAACAGACGTGCTATTACTCGATGATGTGTTTGAAAGTTTTAGAAAAGTTAGCTACTTGTATAATAATTGTGGACTTAATCCCTGTTGGTATTATTCTGCACCTGGCTTATCATGGGATGCTCTTTTGAAATTTAGTTGTTGTTGTTGTAGGGTTTAACGCCATTTTTCAGCACACGATAGGCTATACATGGCGGCCAGTATTAATGGTGGAGGAAGAACCAGGGAAATCCCCGGAAAGAACCACCGACCCTCGAGAAGCTACTGGCAAGTTTTCTCACATATCCACATTGGCCGAATCCGAGTGAAATTTAGTCAAGTGCGATTAGATTTGTTGACCGACGTTGACATGCATAACTTTAATGAAAGCTGTATACGCGGTGAAATAAGTGTTATCACAAAAGAGTATGCGGCCGTGAATAACAAGTACATGAGTGAATTTAATCCTGAAATGCCGTGAAAATATATTACTTACCTTGACAAACATAATTTGTACGGTTACGCAATGTCAGAACTAATGTCATATGGTGGATTTCATTGGATCGGCGCTGATCAATTTCTACGAGAAACCGAGAAACAAATACCCGACGATGTAAGTTATTTTGTTGAAGTTGATCCCGACTATCCGATTTCGTTACACGATTTACATAACAATTATCCGTTTTGTGCTGAATCAATGTTGGTCAATTATAGTTTGTTATCAGAAAATCAGCCAGTGATAGAAAGAACTCGATGGTATGTAAATTGGTTCCATGTTTGTTGGATAAACGAAATTATGTTATTCATTACACGAACCTGAAACAAGCAGTTGATTCTGGTTTGATTTTACGTAAATTTCAGCGTGTGTTAAAATTTAATCAATCGCCATGGATGAAAGGTTATATTGATTCTAACACAACCCGACCAGCAGTTGCCACAACAGACATTGAGAAGAATTTCTTTAAGTTAATGAACAATTCCATTTTTGGAAAGATGATGGCGAATATACCAAAACGCGTAAATAACGAAATTGTTAATGATGTTGACCGACGAAACAATTTTGTCGCCGACGACGATTTCACAGTATGAAAATATTCAATCAAAACCTTGTTGCGGTACAACGAAGAAAATCAAATTTAAAGTTAAATATGCCAGTTTATATTGGTGATGCTGTACTTGATTTATCAAAGTGGGTGATGTACGATTTTCATTACAAATTTGTCAAGACGCAATGGCCGTCGAGTAAATTGTTATTTACCACCACTGATTCGCTAATTTACGAGGTAACATGTGATGATATTTATCAAGAAATTTATGATGACCGGCAACTGTTTGATCTGTTAGATTATCCTCGCGACAGTGGGTTGCAGGACAATACAAATAAAAGAGTAATTGATAAATTTAAAAGATGAAACAAGCTTTATTATAATATCGTAGTTTTTCTTTTTTTGGACTGGGTAGTAAAATTTAAGCAGTGCGATTAGCCAACAACAAAATATCCAAACAAGCAAATGGTATGCCTCGAGGATATGTTAAATCACAAATAAATTTCGACGATTACAAATACGAGCTTGACGGAAATGTTAGTTTCGTCAGAACAATGGCAGTTAGAACAAATCATCATGAACTTGAAATTGATGTTGTTGTAAAACGAGGATTGTCAAACTTCGATTACAAACGATATTGAGAAAACGGAATAAATACTTTAGCGCTTGGTCATTGTCAAACACGTCAATGGGGTCTTTTTGATATGTTGCTGTCTGATTTCTAGAACTGTATTCATAGGGTATGAAATTTTATCTACAAATAGCAAATAATGAAACATTGACAGTGATAGCTTGCAGCAGCCGCAAGATTAAAAATCGTATAGTTGACAATAAGCCGTTGACAGTTCAAATAGCCAATGAAACTTCTGGAATATGCTTTGGTAAATTTGATAAACTTAAACTTTCACTTGTTAGATTTGATGGCAGTGAATATTTCAGATATCTACAACAGTTAAGGTCAGTGTTATCCGAAAGATACTTCATCGCCTTCAATTTTCGATCTCTTCGGGACTTGAACTGAGTTTCATCCAGGACTTTTTATTACTAGGGCTTGTGTCTTTAATTCTTAGATCATTTTTTGGATTTAATTCCCAATACTGTTTCTATTTTCTCATTTTTCACTTTGTATTCAGTGAAATAAATTATTTGTTAAATTTTACAAAGCTTGTTGTCTTCACTCTTTTCTGTTACTTATTTTGAGATTAGACTGGTAACACAGGTAAGTGGGCTGTTGGGGATGATGCCAAAACCTGGGCTTATTGTATCAGTGACAGGCAGGTAAGTGGGCTGTGGGGGATGATGCAAAAGTCTGGGTTTATTGTATCACTCATTCAGGCAGGTAAGTGGGCTGTGGGGGATGATGCAAAAACCTTGGTTTATTTTATCACTGACTCAGGCAGGTAAGTGGGCTGTGGGCGATGATGTAAAAACCTTGGTCTATTTTATCACTGACTCAGGCAGGTAAGTGGGCAGCGGGGGATGATGATGATGTTGTTGTTGTTGTTGTTGTTGTTGTTCTAGGGTATAACGCCATTTTTCAGCACAAGATAGGCTATTCATGGCGGCCAGTATAAATGGTGGAGGAAGAACCCTGGAAAACCCATGGAAGAACCACCGACCCACGAGAAGCTACTGGCAGGCTTTCCCACGTACCCACGCTAGCCGAGCCTTGGACTCGAACCCACGTGGGGGGGGGATGATGTAAAAGCCTGGGAACTGAAAAATAAATTTCATTTAAAACAAAATTGTTTTAATTTGTTTTTATCTTAAAAAATGTAGTATGAAACAATTTATTAAAATCAACAATACGGCAGCACTCTGAGGAACATTGTAAGAAGTGTCAGTGTGATGTCATTGAGGAGGAAAAAAAAAAGTTAATTCAGCTAGTCTCTAGGTGTGAAAGTGGCCAACATGTAGATGCTATTTGATCGTTAAATTTTGGCCTATATACTAGTTATTAGATTAGTCACAACTTTGAAAAGTGGTACAATACCTTAGAATTTATTGATTCAGTGATTACAAGATATAAGACCGGATATTTCCTTTAAGAAGTCAAACTGATCATTTCATGTAGATGTCTGCTGCCTAATCAGAATTTTTATTCATTCCTAAGATTTTTGGTTACTGGTGTGGGGGGGGGGGCAATGTGAATGTAAACAATCGGATAAAGGACAATTTATCAACACCGACAGTTAGATGACATGAAGAAATGGTCGATAACAATAAGTTGTCGACCCAAAAACAATCATCATTGAAATATGGGTTCGTTGACGAAATCGCCGACAAATTCTGAAAAAATTAACACAATCTCTAATATTTTGACAATTAAAAATGTATTCAGCATAAATGATTCAATCGTTTGTTTTCTATTTATGTCGATTTGTTTACCAATCAAAGCCATTTCAGCCTATTCGAATCCACCACAGACGACACCTCGCAATAATCCCGAAGGTGGTAGGAATTGAAACTTTTGTGCATGTGAAGATGTCAAGGACGCTAGCTACTTCGCCCAGGTAACCACTGTTCTGTCACGCTTAATTTGTAATGGATGCGTTGAGCGTGCTGTCTACATGTATGGCTACTACAATTACATGTGGAGAAGGACGATAATACTCCATTGGCACAGCACATAATAAAAGCTGTAATTCAAAACCCATTCATATCGTATAGATTAATAGAAGCTGTTTACCGTCTTACTCTGGACAAGTTCTTGGTATTAGACATTTATGAATGACAAAATAAGACTCTTTAGCAGCAGGGAGGGCGAACAGACCTAGGGGATCCGACAAAAAATAAACCCTCCAGAGAAATTTAATCCGGAGAAAGCTTCTACTTACCGAATTAAGGCTTCCTGGAAGAGTTACATCGTTATTGACCCTCAATCCGAAAATAAACCCTTGTTCGAAGATCTAGTTGCAGGATAAACTGTTCATGATCTTTTTTGGTTTTTTTTATTACATTTTGACGACCGACCTGAGGTGGGCGCCCTCCCTGCTGCTGTGGTGTTTAAATGAATTTTAGAATTCAGATTCATTAAAAGATTCTATCTAGGCCTACTCGATATCTGGTTCGTGGATCACATAAATTGACTGTAACAAATCCATACGGTGTAGATTGAGCTCGTCCAAAGAAATTTTTTAATTTATTTATATCCATGTCGCCGTTACACCACATTTGATGAATATTTCTTAACGTATGTGTATCTACACCGTTGAATATCGCTAGCATGTTGCAATTATCTCTGATTACCTTAGGTATTTGAGTATATCTCTGAGTTACATAAATAACATCAGTGTTTTTATGACGTCCACGTGAAAAGATTCTAGCAGGATTAGATTGTTTATCCAGCATGACATCGTCGTAAACAACCAAATTATTTATCGAACCATCTAGAGCGTCAACTGATGGTGCTTCTTCTACATCAGTGATAAAATCAATTATATTCTCACCGTTATTCAACAACGCCGCATTTTCATTGAATTCTTTCAATACCTGATAACATCGTTGATCATCTACGGATGGTGCAACTAAATATAGTTTGCCCCATTTCAGCCACCTCATAATCAGATTCAACAATAACTGTGTTTTACCCGACCCTGATGGTCCTATGATAATCATTCTAATCAAATTAGGTAAAGCAGCATGATGCTTCACCGGAGCAGATTTCATTGTAGCCGAAAAATCAATTACATTCATGGTATAATTATATCATGGATTTATATTGTGTGCGGTGTAGAGCACGAACTCCAACCATAGACGTAGCGACTGTCGTTACAAAAAATAATAGATCAGCTGTTACTGGTAAATGTGAAATATGTGGAACAAAAATATTTAGATTCTCCTCATCTGATCAAAAATCAGCTAAGGTAAAAACGATAAAAAATACAGAAGAAAATACGGAGGTGATATTACCTCAGGATTATCGTCGTTACCAGGATTCTTTTGATCCAAATACCCCGGAGAAAAACATCTACCAGGATATAACTACTGCGGACCAGGTACAAGACTCGATATCAGATTAAACGATCAAGATCAACCGAATCCTGGTGAGGATCCTGTGAACGCAATCGATCGGGCATGTTATATTCATGATCTTGAATATCGAAGCAAAGATCTACAACAGCGACATCTAGCTGACATCAAATTAATTCATGCGATAAATTCGATAAAAAATAAAACCATCAAAGAAAGATTAGCTAGCTAGGTAATTAATGCTGCTATGAAAGGTAAATTAGTTTTTGGTGGTAATTAGTTATATGGAACAGATTTATTACTCTCCTGTTGGATTTTGGAAAGGTAAATCCGCTATCAAAAAACTAGCGAAGGCCACTAAAGTGAAACCATCAGTAGCTGCTGCGTGGTTATCTAAACAGGCTATCTGGCAGATTTATCTACCACCACCAAAACGAATAGAATACGCACATTTTGATGTTAGCGTACCAAATGAGGTTCATCAGGCTGATATAATGTTTCTGCCGCAAGATACCGTTAACGATAAAACACAAATACGTATTAACCGTAGTTGATATTGCTAGCAGATACAAAGAAGCTGAGCCGCTGATAACGAAAACAGCAACTGAGGTTGCTAATGCCTTTGAAAGAATATATCAACGAGGTCCATTAACGTGGCCGAGATTGCTTCAGGTTGATCCTGGACGAGAATTCCTTGGTGCTGTTACTCATTTGATGAACAAAAGGAATATTGCAATAAGACGCGGTAAAGTCAACATCCACAACGACCAGGCTATTGCTGAGCGATTTAACAAAACACTAGCCGAAAAATTATTTGGATATCAATATGCAAGATAATTCATTCAGGATAAAAGATCTAGCGACTGGGTCGTCAGGTTACCGAGTGTTATCTCAGCAATAAATAACGAAATAACAAGATCGATAAACATGAAACCAGCAATAGCTATACAAAAAAATTTTATACCGACCCGTAGAAAAGATTTTTCAATTCGACCGGTCCTCGGTGATGTCATCGTCAGATATTTATATAAACATGGCGAGGCTGAGGGAGGTAGAAAAAGAGCGACGGATCCTATCTGGAGTGTAACAACACACAAAATAGTATCTGTAACAAGATCATCAGGTAGACCAGCTATCTACACACTCGATGTTTTTGCTCCTCAACGCGGCTTTACACGAGAAGAATTACAGGTGATTCCGGCTGATACTCAGTTACCTCCTCAGTCACTCAAATAATCAATTCCGCGTCTGTTACACTCTAAACAGGCTAGAGTGACATTTTTCTGTTATGTCCTAGATTATTGTTTATTCTGTCCACGGTGAATTGTCTTGAATCATTCCTTTGATATGTCCAGGTCATAATACAATTACAACCGGAACAGTGGTTACCCTGTTTTTCTTTCAACGATAAAATGAAATCTACATCCAGGTCGAATTCGTGATTATTTTTCTTATCAGTTTGTTTATAGCTGAACAATTTTTTTTAATCACGTATTCGTTTGTTTCGTCGTTGATAATCGATCTATCTAAGGTGATTCTACCTAATTGAGATCTTTTCCTCACTCTAGATACAGCTAAATACACCAGATTAGACCATTCGATGTTATCATCTACAATCCAAACCTGACAATCAGAGATAATTAATCCCTGTGAAGAATGAATAGTCATAGCATATCCTAACTTCCACGGAGATTTTTCTGCACCTAGCATATCATCAACAAAATCAATATCAACGACGACGATATCATTCAATACAAGATTCTGTTTACCTTTACCAGGTATATCGACGTCGATATTTTGTAATCTTGTATCGATTGGTCTATAATACAGCGGAACAGGCATCGATGGGAATTTTTCCTGATGTATCTTGAATAGTTTTTGTTGAAGAACATCTCTGATTGACGTCCATGTTGATAAGAAATCTTTCATTGATGTTTCCTGAATTACCTCTCTCATTACATCACATTGAATCCTATTTGATTTTAATCGTATTAGTTTCTTAAATTCACTCAATCTGCCATCTAGCGATCTATAATCGGTGTCGACCTCCTCATAACAGTCCACGAAATTTTTCAACCATTCGTGAGGCGATTCTCCATCAATAGGATTAGGTTGACCGTGATCACCGCACATAATAACAACAGTATTTTTTGTTGATAACCATTCCAGGAACATTTTCAATGTACCAGCAAATACAGTACAAATCTCATCCCAAATAATAGTTTTATTTATATATTTTTCTCCCATCCTAGAAAGTCTCCACGTACCACCGTTATACTTGAAAAAACTGTGATACGTACACGAATTGACTCCTCGCTGTTTCATCTCCCGCGCTAATCTGTGTGTTGGTGTCAACACAATCATATCAGTGTTCTTGAATAATTCTATCATTCTGGTTGTTTTTCCTGATCCGCCAGGTCCGTTTATGTAGACCATCTTGTATCTCGCAGCAGGATCATACACAGATGGTGCTGTCTATGTTTCTGATACGCTATCTGAGTGATATTTTTCTTCATCAGCTACGTCAGCGTCTTTACAGTAATGCAGAATATATTCATCCTTTACTCGCCATGTACCCCATGAACCATCTCCGGTTATTTTTTCTATTTCTAACCCTGGTAGGTATTTTTTATCACTATAAAACGAATCTGTAGCTACTCTAACTGTGGTATCAGGAAATTTATTTATCATCGATAAAAGATTTATACTCGCATACGCTAGCATAGACGACCTTAAATGAATATACTGAGGTGATTCTCCCTCAAGATAGTTGATCACGGTACCTAATTTCGTTCCATCCGCGACGTAAACATCTCTCTGCTACAAAATATGCCTCTCTCAGCGGTGTCGGCTATTATAAAATCTAACTCAGCTTCGTCCATGATCAATCTGTAATTACGTCGCTGATGATCATACGCACCACCCTGAGTGAATTTACCAATTATTTTTCTATCTAAATCCTTTGCGTCATCATGCTCAGTTGGTAGCCAGACGTCAAATTGTTTCTGATACGAAATAATAGCTTCGCTGACCATCAACGACGTTAACATAGCAGAATCTAGCATATATCTCAATAACACTATCGGAACCCAACGTTGTTCTGAAAAGTGTCTTCCAAACCAAACGTAGCATATTTTGTGTAATCCTGAAGAAAACTTGAACGATGTAACTTTAGCGAATCCTGTCATGGGAAAATCCGGTAACGGACCGTTAATTGATACTCTTGTCATTTCGTCGCATGGATGACCAAACTGAGTGAAGTATTTGTTACACTCTCCCATTCCTAAGAAACTACCTGGATAATACGCTATTATGTCAAACGAAATCATATCAATAAAATTGTATTTTGTGTTCCATAATCCACCATGACCATACTCAACGCAGCTCTGTTGGATATCCTTAAGAAAATCTTTTCTGGTTGGTTTCCATGAATTTTTCTCTCTTGCTGCGTGGGCAACAACAGACGGAATCGTGAAACAATTAACCAATAATTCTTCATTCACTGAGTATTTTTCTGCTATCTCCGTCATAGAATCATGCAGAGATTCACTTCGATACATATCCCCATTAGGTCTGACGAACTGATCATATCGATCATCGCTGGAAAATAACCAAGCAGATACTGGATCTGATTTACTTTTTTTATAAATAAAATCAAACATATTTCCTGCATCCACAGAATAGAATTTAATAACACGATTCCGAGGAAAAACGGTTACTGCGCTACTCCAAGCATGTGAATTATGATCAGTTATCTCGATAGGAGATCCTTTAGATTTATACGCAGAAGAATACAATATCTCACCTGATATTGTTTTTACCGTGATTGGGAATTTGAGTTTCGCTGATAACACAGCAACGTCGCTTATTGATGCACCATCAGCAACTGATCCTGCCCAGTCATTTATTTTTTCTTTCCTTAAATCTGTTAATCCGTTACCGCGCTTTATGTTCGTGAAATGTTCTATCACTCGCTCAGCTACACAATTGATCTTCACTGACATTTTCATCTTAGCGAGATTCTCAGCAACAGGTTTATTCAGCCTGTAAATGCCATAAACAATGGCCGCTACAGGATAAGCTCGCACATAATACGGTTTATCTATTCCTGTCAATAATCCTGGCTTGGAATTATTGCTCACCGTCACAGATTTTTTCCGTTTATCACAGGATCGCGTTTATCACGAGTGATCCAAACGTCGTTTTCGTTATTCACAATGAATTTTATTCTGAATATATATTTATCACTACCGAGCGAGTTAATTATTTTTTTAGCTCGTGTATCGTTCATCGTATTATCAATATCAGCTGCTTTCCACGTCGACCATAAATGGGCTGCTCCGTCATCGTAGAATTCTTTCTTAGCCTGATCTAGCTCAGGAATGATATATTCTGCTTCATCGAGATCAAATACCATTTTGTTATATTTTAAACAAGTATATCTTTAAATAAATATGAATAACTGCAAATGGCTCATGGTTGGTTCGTTTACTTGTTGCGGCAGATCGTGCAGAAAAGAATATTGTGGAATACATTTAGCTTATATAAAACGAGGTGGAGTTGGTCCTACGAGATGTATCAGATGCAACATTGGAATTCGGGGAAAGACTAAAATATGCTTAGAATGTGGTGGAAAAAGATACAGAGAATTAAAACGGCATTATGACAAAAAATATCCTAATAGTAACATTGCTATCAAATGCGAGGAGGATTATTTGAGTAGATTCTCAGACAAACTTTGATTCAGAGAAATGGTATATTGTATAATGAATCCCCAACACAGGAAACATCCAATCATTGATAGATATGAAGCATCTGCTGATGGTACCATCAGAAATGGCAAAACAAAAAAACAGGTTGGTGGTGGTGTTATTAATTCTGGATATCTTCATCTTAACGCAGGAGGTCGTCAATATCTTAGTCACAGATTTATTTAT
The DNA here is from genome assembly GCA_028554795.2 of Sinohyriopsis cumingii. Classification (NCBI taxonomy): domain Eukaryota; kingdom Metazoa; phylum Mollusca; class Bivalvia; order Unionida; family Unionidae; genus Sinohyriopsis; species Sinohyriopsis cumingii. The sequence goes on along the minus strand of CM068828.1, from coordinate 20,933,600 downwards.
GAATGCTTTCATGGACCGATTAAACACGGTATGGTGATAGATCACATCGACGGAGATATATTGAATAATTCCATAGAAAATCTGCAAGCAATAACACAGAGTGAGAATGCTGCAAAGGGTGATGCTGGTTACGGAAGAAAGATTCCAAGAGCTGTTAAATCTGTTGATACAGAAACCAACGAAGAGTTACATTTTCAATCAATGTGTAATGCTGCAAAATATTTTGGTATCAATATGAGTTCAGTGCGGTTTGTTGCAGAGGGGAGAAATAAATCAACCTTTTCATATAAATCTGGTAGCTGGATAAAATTTTCTTATTTTCCTCTTATATTGGACAAATTGAATCATTATGAATATGAATCAAGAAAATATCAACGAGATAATAAAATCTATTGAAGCATTAAAAAAAAAATACAATTATCAGACGATTTAGATTCTGATAAAATCGTCGCTGATTTTGATACAATTATGCAACACAAACAAGAAAATAGGTACACATTGTCGTCCGAATACAGACTCATAAAAAAAAATACAATCTGCGATGTATAAATCGCTCATCAACATTGATGAATCTGGCATAGGTGATTTTGCTCCGTTAGCACGTGTCGTTGAAAAGATTCGATCATCGCTATCTGATGAATACGAGTCAAAAAAAAACAATAGATACACGCGCACGACAATTGCGGAGATTGATAGATATTGAAAAATTGTAGAATATTTTATTTTTTCTGTAGAATATTTTATTTTTTCTGTAGATATTTTATTTTTCTGTAGATATTTGTTTTCTGTAAATTTTGGCTGTTTTGGTCGTTTTTTTGACTGTTTTGGTTGATTTTTTGACTGTTTTGGTTGATTTTTGACCGTTTTGGTCAATTTCACTCATCAGTTTGGTTTAGTAAGATACCCGATTCTCTAAATGATTTCAATTAGAGATGATACAAGAGTCAATAAAAACCAGCGATTTTTGACTATTTTGCCTGTTTTTTGAGTTGATTTTGCTTGTTTTTGGTTGATTTTTACTTGTTTTTGGTTGGTTTTGGTTGATTTTTACTTGTTTTTATTGACTCTTGTATCTCTTCTAATTGAAATCAATTAGAGAAACGACCATGTTGGGTAACTCATCCAGGGTGAAACAATCAAAAAAACGACCAAAACAGTCAAAAAAACGACCAAAACAGTCAAATTTCACTGAAAATAGCAACAAAAAAATACAAATCTACGAATTATAAAAGAAATAAAAATCTACAGATTATAAAAAATATTTTTTATTTTTTATGATTTTATTAACAGATTTATACTTAGCGTTTCTCCGCATGTATCTAGCAGATGTCCAGATTGATCAGTCAGTGAAAAATTCACCTGTTGCAACAATCTATTGTGACACCTAAGATAAACAGGATTGATTGGTTCTTGTACCAGCAAAAATCCCCGTGGATCTTTGGGTGAAAAGGAATACAAAACGAATCCTTGTTTTGCCTGATCAGAGACGGATGCATCAGCGATGTAGCTATTCTCGACGATATCACAATTGAGATTGACCGCGATGGTGGTTGTTATATTGACTATCTCAGGCGAGAGATGTCTACCGGTACCATCATCGGCGTTGTCGCGTTTAAGAATAGCTGGTGGTGGTAGTTTTTTTCTCCATGCAACATGGAACTCGGAAAACCTTTCATCAATGGTATCAACAACCGATTTTCTCAGTTCGTGTATGTTTTCAGATCCAGGAAATCTATAAGATTTCATGCCACTTCCCTCTCTCAGTGAATATGCATCAATGAATTTTTCCTTCATAGAAGGGGTGGTATCGCGCGATATCACGGCGTTCAGTAGATTGTGGATATTAACCATCATACTTGATAGATAATTTAACCTCTGTATTTGATCGTGAATTTTTTCACATGAAGCTGTTGAATCAAAGATACATTCATCCAAAAATTGCCGCAGCGTTTGTAATTGTCTCTCGTGTTCTTCGTTGAATTCTCTGAACCATTTGACGACGTCATCGAATTCAAGAGAAAATTCATCGACATCTCGATAATCATCTGTCCGCGAAGCTCGAAAAGTCCACATCATGTCGTCCTTTCCTCGGAAAATATACCCATTGTTGCGATTTCTTTTAGATTCATCGAATCTTTTTGTTTCCTCTAAATCTCTTAATTTTACCATGAAACTGAGATTTACTCCGTGGCTCGATTTATCAATCGTAGTAAAATCCTCTCTCCGCGGCTCTGGTGGTATTGGTTGTTCTGGTGGTTTGATTACTGGCCAACCTAATACGGTTCTTATTGAGCTAGCGTAGATATCTACCTGATAATTCGAGCTTATCTCGATAATCGATTTTGATGTTGGTTCGTGTACGGTTATCTTTATTCCTGGATCGGATCCTGCTATATTCTTTATTCTGTGCATCGTTGATCTGATCGATCTGGTAACTACCCGCTGGTAATCCAACCACATTCCAATCAGGAGTACCATCAGGTTTGTTTTTATAAGCAAAAACAAAGGAATTGTTTGAATGCAGTCCACCAAATGATTTTGATCTGATATTTGGCCAGATGTAATAAACGCGTAACTGAGCTAATGCTATCTCGTCGATAGAGATAGGAGTGGTTAAAAATGATACTGAATTCGGGCTTAGTTGAACCAGCTGAGATCATCGTTGTTCTTGTCACCGTTGTGTTCGTCGCGATCTGTTGCAGTAACTCGGTCATTATTTAAATTGATATCTTTAATCGCTTGATTATAAATCCTAGATATCAACGCGAATTCTGCGTCGGATATAACGCCGTCGTTGAGACTCTCTGACAGCAACAAAGATAGTTTGGAGTACGCTGCTGTTGCTGTATTTAGTTTATCTTTATACGCGATTAATTTCGTGTTGGTACACGAGGATATTTTTTTTTGTTATGATACCGAATACACCAGCTAGCGTGGTGGTTGTAGAAACAATAACGATGATGACAACAGAAGCGGTCATAGTTAACGCAGATAGAATTATACCAGCACTGGTTATTATTGCCGATACAGAATAAACAGTAACATCGATGATAACCAATCGTCGCTGGTATTTTTTTATTTTCACCTGATAGACGTCGATGATACTCTTCAGCGACATCTGCCACGCACGAGCTTGACTGTACCTGTATTCCATTATATCTATCTATCAAAAACTAAATGAAGGAGGCATCTCAGCGAGAAACTCTATGAACCACCATATGGATATCTCTGGTGGTGCTGGTTTATTAGCGTCAGCGAATTCGAATTTAATTGTCTCTTCGACATTTTTATCCAACAAGATATTTAGCGTACCGAGAAATCCATCTGAGTGGTGTCGCCATTTATATTTTTCACAGGTGATTCTAAATCTCTCTGAGGAAAAATGGTTTATTCTGTACGCGCCAGTGACAGGTGCTGTATACTTGAGAGTATTTGATGCACTCGTCCATTTTAATACTCCTGATGCAATAATAGGCGTTAGATTGATAAATAAATCCTTCATCGCTGATGGGATCTTGTTAAAATCAATTTTACCATCAACGGAGGTATTAATGACAGCGAGTTTTCTATTGATTTTATCTGTTTCATCTACGCCAGCTTTTTGAATCATTTGAGTGGATATGAGCTCGATGTATCCGCGATTTCTCTCAGCGGCGTTAGCATTTTTCCTGGTGTCTTCTTTGACGACGTTAAAATCAGCCACGTGAGCGTTGTATTCGTTTCGTTTGATTATATCACCTATCTTTACGTTGCTAGTTTTTAGTTTTCTATAATCATCCTGAAAGACAGCAACCTCACCAGGATCTGCTTCTGCTAACGATAAAATATTGTTAACGTCGTCCTTCGTAGCGTATCTCGATAAATCACCGGTATCAAATTTTTCTTTCTCCAGTATTTTTCTTATTGTTCTTGTTAGCAGAGATCTACCGTAGATGTCAACCATTATATTGTTGTCGTTGATCTAATTTACTTGACGTGTACTCGTGGACCGTTTTATGATACGGATATCTGGATATCGCTGATAGAATATTTATTGCTTCGTCGCCACATATCGGAGGATCGGTCAGTGTTTTTGTTGGTAGCGTAGAGTACCACGTTGGAGTATTTAGCTGAGCTACATATTTTAAAAGCTCTACAGGTGGGGCTAACCCGTATGAGTCAGCATAGATAATCTCACCCAGTGAGTACCAGGTCCGGTACTGTTATCGAGATTTATAATCCCTGTTTCGTATTTATCTGGACGAGATGGTAATTGATCTCGCATAAACACACCTCTGAAAAATTTTATTTTTTGTTTTTTAGCAGCGTTAATTAAATCGTAATTCGACATCGGTGTTATCTTCTGTACCACACCGCGGGAGTTCCTGGCAGAGGAACCCCTTTCCCGTAGTATCATGGGGGTGTCCCTGGTAATCGGAGTCCTCGTCCTTTTTTTTTATCATTATTTGCCGCCGGTGATTTTATCAATGACCTTCGAACCCACAGCACCAGCAGCACCAAGGGCTACAGCCTTTGCGATGGTTGGTGCGGCCGCGGCGGCTAATGCGGGTAACGCAGCTGCCTTTGCTGCAATCAATGCTGGTAACGCGAAAAATAACGGGAAAAATCCACCTACCTTAACCATATCTTTTAACGCAGCTGGAGATAACGCAATTTGTACTCCGGTGTTAGATGATTTAGCTTTATTAAAATGTTTTTGTTGCGTTTTTGTTATCGATATTTTATTTGGACCACCTTGAATCTGATCGTGTTTTAACGTCAATTTTGTCCCACATTTTTTTGCTAATCCTGATTGTAGCTTTTTCATCTGACCCTGAGTCAGAGTCACACTGACATGTTCGTACGACATTTATAAAATCTAGATTGAATCTAAATCACAATTGTTCTACAGGAGCATCGATGATCCTCATTCTGCCTTCGATAGCCTCGAGGATCATGGTTCTATCGCTGAGTATAACAGCGACGGCTCTGAATGCAGCAGCACCCGCGTTAACTATTCTGGCCTTAAAATGTATATCAACGACAGATTGTTTTATCAAATCCATGTGTTCCAGTGAAAAATAATAGATAGGATAGAAATTTTTAAAATCTGAGATATTTGCAATCCGGTATCAATATTTTGATCTCGATACATGTAGCTCCACAAACGATGATAACCACGTGCTACTGAGTTATTTGCGTAATCTAGTTGAATCTCCCCAATTGGTTCTTGATGTCCATTTACCCTCAGTGATACATCACTACATCACTGGCTCTAAAATGATCAAAAATCATATGAGTTCGAGTTTGATCACCTAATCTATTAGCGAGTTGAAGAGCTATAAAGATATGTCGCGGTGCGGATACACCCTGCTGTGATGCTATATGCCAGGTGAAGTTGCCGTTGATGTTACTCTGAATGCTATCTGTGTACGTCGTAAGCCACGACATTACAAATTTGCCACCTTGATTCATAAACGATAACAGATTTCTCTCTTCTTCTATCGATGGTGTCATCGAGGGCATCCACAACGTTAGTTTTTCTAACACAACCTTGCCGTTGTCGGGTCCAGTCCTCCAGATAGCATCGTTGCTGTCTCCTTTTCGATAAAAGACAACCGTGTGCTTAGCTCCGAATATGACTTTTCTAAAGTCTCTGCAGAATCCAAAGATGTGTGACAGCGGAATAGCACATGAAAATCTTCTACTGTCATCCGACAACATAGCTATACGAGCGGTAAATCCGAGATTGTATGTATCATTAGAGCTCATGACATCCGCCTCAACATCAGCATCATCATTAGCAGCAGTATGTTTCTTTGGTCGTCTCCTGCCAAATGGATCAACATCAGCAGCATCTGAATTATCCTTGGTAAACATCATGCTAGGACCAGCCGATCTGATGAAATCATCTGAATATCTCGCTAGGCCTATGATTGTGGCTGCTACATCGACGTTGTCACTGATTGTTTCGATTTCTCTACCATCGATCATGTATGCGGCACTCTTGAATAGCGCCATAATACCGTTGTTGACTAATCCAACCTTGACGTCGGCGGCGTAATTAGTATCATCGTTTTTCACAATCTTGCCAACAACCTCAATGAATGCCTCACACGGTAGAAAATATCTTGTTGTATCTTGTATTTGTAATTCAGTTCTACTGGAACTGTTTGGTGTTATCGCGTCATACGAGTAATACTGATAGTCTCGCACTGAGTCTTCTCTCTCTGCTGGTTCATCCAACTTAAAAGCTTCATTAGATGCACGCGAAAACATGCTTATTAATAAAATATTTTTATCGTCTAAAACGAAGACGCCCTCCAAATGCAGAGGTACTGATTATTTCCTGCTGTGGTTGTTGTATTTGTTCTAACGCCAACGACGTTAGTTTTTGATTAGCTGCTTCATTTATAATCTTGGTGACGTCGCCAGGCATCTCAGCCGTAACAGGCAATTTATCCGCAGGTTTTGGTTTCCCTTTTACCAGTCACAGTATTCTATCTTTAATAGCGTCATATGCTTTGCTGGTAGCAGTACCAACAGAACCTATGACTTTGTCGCGAACAACACCTATGGCTTTTGACGATAGTTGCTTAGCTAACGGACCAACCTTAGGTGCTATTCGAGTGAAAAATTTAATTATTGAATCACCTATCCCCGATCCGTATTTGAGTTTATACACAGGTAACCTTGAATTCATGATACGAGCTTGTATCGCTCTCTGATGGCTTTTGTGAACAATCATTTTATTTTATAATCCAATTATTCAATCACTGTGATGATCATCTATGAGCTCATCAATAAGATCGCGTTTGATAGATACGTCAATGTTTTTTCCTTGAAACAATCTTCTACAGATATCTGTTGCTTCATTGACTATCTCTTTTTTTTTTTTTTTTTTTTTTTTTTTTTTTTTTTTTTTTATTAACCCCGTAATAGGTTGACCACTGGGTCGAGGAACCATCCCAGGATCACCTTACAATCAAACATTTCTGGTTATCAGATAATCTAGGGATAATAAATATAATCTACAGAGAAAGTAAAAAAGAAACACACACACACATACACACACGCATATACACATGCATATGGCACAAAATCTAGGTGACATGGCTTTTGTGATATTACAGTATTTTGTTCCTGTTTACCCTCAAGTCAGAGACAAGTTAAATGTTCATTGTTGAGGTCCATTTTTGAAGAAATTGGTCCTCTTTTTTATTTACCTTGGCAGTGTAATTTTCAATGTTCTTATGCATTGCAACTATTTGCTTAAAAGCAAAAATAGAAGGATTTTTCATATTGAATCTGCAAGTATAAATATAATATTTTGCCAAAATAAGCAGAAAATTACCCAAACTGTCCAGTTGTTCACTTCCTAAAAATGTTTCTTTTTTGGACAGATGTACAATATTTGGGCAAAAAGGTGCAAAAACTTCAATAAAACGGTACCAAAACTGTGAAGTAATACTGCAGTCATAAAAGAGATGCTCAATACTTTCAGTTTCACTCTTACAGAAAGTACATTTGTTGTCATCAAATATGTTAATTCTTTTAAGAAAATCATTAGTAGCGATTATTCTATGGATTAATTTAAAGTTAAAAGAGATCAACTTGGTATCCTTGGTACAGCATTTTGCCCGGCTATATATATCAGACCACTCCTCACTACTTATATTTTTAGTTAATACTTGCATCCAAGTTTCTTGCTTCGCAGTGTGTTGCCTTTTAGCTTCCTGTAAAAGATCTTTGTAAATAAACTTGAGTGAATCTTGTTTTCGCAAGTTCGTTATTTTATCCTCCTGCTTATCAAAATTATTATGTACTAGGTGGTTTTTTATGGCATCTTTCCATGCTTTAGGAATTCTGGATATTAAGGAGAAGTATTTCAAGAAATCATCGCTTCCAGGTTTTTGTTTTATTATCTCAAAAGGTATTAAATTACCGTGAACATCTACTAGATCGTTCAGAATTTCAAAACCAGCTTCTGTCCAGGATTTGTATTGATAGATCATTTTAGGGGGGACAAAATTTAAAATACTCATGGATAGATACTCGTTAGGATTTTGCGGTTCTTCTTTCCATTTAGATACTGCCAAAATTACATCTCTCCAAAAACTGTTTTTAATGAACTTACAAAATTCTTCTAATTTCCTTCTCCCTAAATTCCAAATATCCTTTTTATTTCTGAGTATAGTTGTATTGACTAAGTTCTGCCACGTTCCATTTTCCTTTTCCAGCAATCTTTTAACCCATCTTATCTTAATATACCTAATGAATGAAAATATGTGTATCATATTTAGTCCTCCCTCGTTTTCTGGGGAAACTAGTATATCACGTTTTATTCTCTCTACTTTTCCACCCCATACAAATTTAAATAACATGCGATTTAGTTCTGCTTCAACTTTTGCTGATGGGTTAGGAAGTGCTGAAAAATGATGTATGAATATGGGCAGAACAAGAGTCTTTACAACAATTACTTTACCAACTATTGATAGATGTCTTTGACTCCAGCTTGCCAGTATTCGTTTTGCCTTTGTTAGTTTCTTCATATAATTGATTTCCACCATCTGTTGTAAATCTGGAGAAAATTCTATGCCAAGGAGTGTAAAGTTAGAAGAGGACCAAATTAGGCCCATTTCGGGACATATTCTTTCATTAGAAAATTTCCTGTTTCCAATCCAAATAGCTTTTGTTTTTGTTATGTTACATTTAAGTCCCGATAATAGAGAAAAACCTTGCAAGATATTCATAGTTGCTTCAAGAGAAAAACTAGATCCATCAAGAAGAATAAAAGCGTCATCGGCATACTGACCCAATTTATATTCACTGGCGTCAAAGATTACTCCCCGTACATCCACGTTTTGCTTTAAAGTTATAGCTAAAATCTCAACTCCAATGATAAACAAATAAGGTGCAAGGGGATCTCCTTGACGACATCCTCTTTCAAGTCTGAAAAAAGATGACATATGTCCATTATTTATAACACAACTATTAGAGTCATTACAAAACAGTTTAAACCACTTACAAATGGAATCACCAAAATTAAAAGATTGTAGAGCTTCTTCTACAAAGATCCAGTTAATTGAGTCAAAGGCTTTTTCGAAATCTATTAACAATAATAAACCATATCTGTTTTCATTCTCAAGTTGGTCCATGATATCATATAATAGTCTGGTGTTTTCTCCAATGAATCTACCCTTCATATATCCTTTCTGAGTATCGCTGATTATTGATGGAAGAACCTTTTTAATCCTAGCTGCAATTGCTCCCGAAGCAATCTTATAATCAGTATTTAAAAGTGATATAGTTCATTGACTATCTCATGTGAATTGTTTCCAGCTCGTTTCCCTCCAAAAATAACCTCAAGCCGAGATACGTCATTAACAACGCTATCGGGACAGATGGTATATCCGCTACCTGTTTTTGGACTACCAAAAATCGATGCAAAAAATTCTGGGTTTTTTCTTCTTCTTTTTTCTCGATATTTTTTTTTTCATGATGTAAATTTCATCTCTGAAATCATCGTATCCTTTATCTTCGAGATTAACCTCTTCTTTCTTGCTGGCAAAATATAACAGAGAAATCCAATCATCAAAAGATAGTCGTTTACCACGATATTGGGCTTTCAAATAATCATCCCTGTTTTCGTATCCATGTATAATACCACGATCTAATTCATCTCTATCTCTCCTGATGCTTTCTAAAACAGTGGAAAGAAAAAATTTTGAGGCATCTTCGCCGCTCGTCCTTGATTCGTCCTCTGGGATATCTAATTCTTCTTCCTCTGGACGTGATTTTTCTTCTTCTACCTCTTCAACAAATTTCTTGTAATCTGGATCATTCAGATCGTGTTTTCTATCCTCATAAAAAGCAAAATATAACGCAGGAGTCCATTCAGATTCTTTTACTTGATCAATATAACCCTGCGCCAGATATTTGTCTCTTTCATCGTAGTCGTGAGCAGCGTTCTCAGTGATTCTTTTACGATCTTTTAAAAATTTAATAGCCTCAGGTTTGAACATCCATATGGTGGGTTTGAGTGTAAGCTGAGTTTCCATTTTTTAATGAAAATTTAAAAAATCTGGATCTTTAGGATTTATGCTTAATTTTTTTGAAGCAAAATACACCATTGAAATCCATTCTGCTGGTGAAATTTTTACTCCAGCATGTTTCTTTTTCAGGTATTTACCTCTATCGTCATATTTTTTAGCTATCTCGGTCATTTTTTCCTCATCCTTGATTTCTTGGAGAATATTTTTCTTGAATAAGGTATGCGGCATGAATTCAGGTTCCTTTGCAAGTAGAGGTAATTGCACAGACTGAGGCAGTTGCACAGGTTGAGGCTGTTATCTAGGTTGTTTTCCTAAACCTTTTATCGCATCGAGATATGAATTATACACAAGATCATTAGCGGTGGCTCGATCTGTGTTGTAGCGAACATAATAGATCCACCTGGACCATTTTTTGTGATCAAGAACATCATCAGCATACTCAGGCTTCAACATATTTTTTCGCTGATTAAATGAAGTAGCGGCAAAATCAGCAAGAGCGTTAACGTCCGCTATCGCTTTTATTCTTGTTGCGCTATCGTCGGTGAATTTGTCAGCGGGACGAATCTTAGCGGTAGTTTGTTTCTCAATTCTTTTCAGCAAAGGTAGAATTCCTTCCTTTGCTGCCTCTTTCGCTGCCTCAGGATCTTTTATGTCGCCTATGAAAGCTTTCTCGGTTGCTTTGGTCACTGGTTTGAATAATTCCTGCGTTGTCTCAGCGAATCCTTTCTTTGCTCTTTTGATAGCTTGTATTTTCTTTTTGACTTCCTTTTGTACTGGCAGATACTCTTCTATTGCTTTTAGTCGCTCTCGTGCTATTTTCGAACTGAGTGATTCTCCAACATCCATGTTATTTTATTTTCATTTTGTATCTTGAAATTAAAAATTAAATTCCATTTAAACACGACAGCAGCAGGGAGGGCGCCCACCTCAGGTCGGTCGTCAAAATGTAATCAAAAAAACAAAAAAAATCATGAACAGTTTATTCTGCAACTAGATCTTCGAACTAGGGTTTATTTTCGGATTGAGGGTCAATAACGATGTAACTCTTCCAGGAAGCCTTAATTCGGTAAATAGAAGCTTTCTCCGGATTAGATTTCTCTGGAGGGTTTATTTTTTGTCGGATCCCCTAGGTCTGTTCGCCCTCCCTGCTGCTCTCTTTTATCATAAAACTACTTACTCAGTTGTTTTGTCGACTGTCATGTAATTCATTACAAAACTAATTTAGACAGATTATAATGAGAAAACCAATTCCTAACCCCCAATACAAGATAGCATTTTGCGGGCCACTGAGGACTCTAGCAAAATTCTAAAAATTTTATAAACATCGACTGCCGCTGAATGACACAAAGCAAACTACACGTACATATTTTGATTCAGATGTAATGTCAATTTCAATAAAATACGGTAAAACTTTCCTATAAAGATACCTCTTTAACCCGACCTCCCATTGCAGGTCAGATATATATATATATATATATATATATATATATATATATATATATATATATATATATATATATATATATATATATATATATTCTTTTGCAGGCTCGCTTGTACTATATAGAAGCGAAATCAAGTTGGTTACTTATTCCTTATTCCCGATTCGATAAGGAGTAAGTAACCAGTTACTTATTCCCGATTCAAATACTTTCACATACATTTGAATACTTATTCCTTATTCACACCGAGTTTTTATATATTCATTATTCCCAATTCAATATGTATTTGGTTACCACTTAGTTAATGCAGATAAAAGCTTTTTAGGGCATGCATTAGTGTAATCCTAACCTGACTGGAGAAATGCGAGTGCTATATAAAACTGAATATGGGCAGATCAAGGACTATATGTAGAAATGGTTTAGGATATTGATAGGAATACATGTTTGGTAATTTTATATAGGATTAATTAGTTGTGTTAGGCATTTGGGTCGTGTCTTGTGATGCATGGCGTTAAGTATTAGTATTTGGGTTCGAAAAGCTTGCTACTGACGCAAGTAAAAGGGAAACCACAAAAAACCATACAAGTGTGAAATTGGAGATTTCTCTTGCGTGGTGGTCATGTCCTTAGAGAAGAATTATGTGGAGTATTTACGATTTTAAGAAGCCTTCATTTGACTTTGAAAATTGTCTTGAAGTCATTGGAACAGGGGAAGCAGCAGGGGGGGACGAATCGGACATTTTGTCCAATCGTCATTTGGCTTAATTAATACTTTCTGCACTCAGCGGATCCGGTGTCGTCAGCGCCCGGTAAAAAAAAACGACGTCGTCGTCTGGGGGGATCGTCCAATCGTCATTTGGTTTAATTAATACTTTCTGCGCGCCGATCCCAGTGTCGTCAGCGTCCGGTAAAAAAGCGCGACGACCGCGTTGATGTCATTGCCCCCCCCCCCGCTGCTAAGGGGCTATTTACAATGAAAATTAGTTACAATTTAACCGAATATTTGGTCAAGTCCAATACGATATCGTGTCCGAGGATCATGTAAATTTATCGTTACAAATCCATGTGGGGTCGACTGAGCATGACTAAAAAAGTTTCGAAAACCATTAAAGTCCATGTCACCGCCGCACCATGTCTGCCAGATATTTCGTAGCGCGTGTGTATCAACGCCGTTGAATACAGCAAGAATATTACAGTTGTCTCTGATTACTTTTGGAATCTGAGTGTATCGTTGAGTGACATATATCACGTCGGTGTTTTTATGCCTGCCTCTGGAAAATATCCTAGCTGGGTTTTTTTGATTGTCTAACATAACATCATCGTACACGACTAGATTGTTAACGTCGCCATCAATATCATCAATACCTGGTGCATCATTGATATCTGTAATAAACTCAATAACATTTTTTTCAGCGATCGCTGATGCATTCTCGTTAAAATCTTTCAACACCTCGTAGCATCGTTGATCATCTACGCTAGGGGCGATTAAATACAACTTATCCCACTTCATCCATCTCATTATTAAATTGAGTAACAATTGCGTCTTGCCGGATCCAGATGGGCCGATGATAATCATCCGGATCGAGTTTGGTAACGCTGCAACATGCTTAACTGGTTCTCTTGTTTTAGTCGCCGAAAAATCAATTATATTCATATCTCTATACATAAATTATGGATTTATATTGTGTGAAGTGTAGAGTGCGTACTGGCACAAATGATATGACAACCGTTACAACAAGAAATAACAGATCGGCACTTACTGGTAAGTGTGCACGATGCGGTACAAAGAAATTTAGATTTATTTCTATTAGACCCGGGGATGTTTTAAAAAAAAGCGAGGAGGTGATATTGCAGCCAAGTTATCAAAACTCCCCGGAACCCCGTGGGCAAAGTATCCAGGAGAAAAGCACCTCCCAGGATATAGCTACTGTGGCCCCGGAACACGATTAGATATCAGACTCGATGATCAAAATCAGCCCAAACCCGGTGAGTATCCAATAAACGCTATCGATAAGGCGTGTCATGCTCATGATGTTGCTTACTACAAAAGTAGCGATCTGCAACAGCGTCATATCGCGGATGTAAAATTAATTCACGCGTTAAATGCTATTCCTGATAAATCATTCAAAGAAAAATTGGCTTCATGGTTGGTAAAATCGGCTATGAAAGGTAAATTAATGATTGGAAGCGGAGCTTCTCGCGCTGGTAATTGAAAACGCTAGCGTTTATAATAACAACATGGAATCCATCTATTATTCTCCGAGAGGATACTGGAAGGGGAAGGCCGCAATTGGTAAACTCGCAAGCGCTGCAAAGGTAACAAAGGCCGTTGCGGCTAATTGGTTATCCAAACAGGCTATATGGCAAATTTATCTACCACCGCCTAAACAAATCAACTTTTCGCGCTTTGATGTCAGCGTACCCAATGAAGTTCATCAGGCTGATATACTATTTCTGCCGCATGACAACGGTTACAAATACGCGCTAACCGTAGTTGATGTTGCGAGTCGATACAAACAAGCGGAGCCGTTAAAAACAAAGTCAGCAACTGAAGTAGCCGATGCGTTTGAGCGGATTTACCGAAGGGGTCCTCTGCGCTGGCCAAATCTATTACAAGTTGATCCTGGCAATGAATTTCGCGGCGCTGTTTTATAAACGCTGAAACATCATAGCGTCGCGATACGACGAGGTCATACTGCGCTACATCGTGATCAGGCAATTGTTGAACGATTCAATCGGACTCTTGCTGAACGGTTATTTCGATATCAATATGCGAAAGAATTCATCCAGGAAAAACGATCTCGTGAATGGGTTAAAAGATTACCAGGCGTAATTGCAGCGTTAAAATAACGAGATTACCCGAGCAATCAACATGAAGCCCAGCGCGATTAAAAAAAAGTATATACCCGGAAGATCAAAAATAGATAGCGTTTCCAAGCCGATTCTCGGCGATGTCACTGTTAGATATCTGTATGAAACAGGAGAGCTTGAAGGCGGTAAAAAAAGAGCTACTGATCCTATTTGGAGTGTTACCACACATAACATATCAACGATAACACGATCAACTGGTAGACCACCGATCTATAGACTGGATTCAACTGCCCCACAGCGGGGGTTTACACGCGAGCAACTACAAGTGATACCTGACGATACTCAATTGCCCCCGCGTGGTCTTAACTAGCGCCGTTGCGTCTATTGCACTCAAGACAGGTCAACCTTACATTGTTTTTGACATGACCGAGACTGTTATCGATCCTGTCCACGGTAAATTGGCGAGCGTCTTTATCCGAATAACGCCAGCGCATTACACAATTGCAACTCGCGCAGTGATTATTCTGTTGTTGTCGTAACGCAATTATTAATTCGGCATCAATATCAAAACGCCGCTGTTTTTTTTTTATCCTGTTGTCGGTAACCCGAGAGTTTTCTATCAATGACGCTAGCATCAATAATGTCATCGTTGTCACTGGCTTCGTCAATAACAATTCTTCGAAGCTGATTCATTCTCCGTACTCTGGACACTGCAAGATAGACTAGATTTGACCATTCGATGCGATTATCAACCATCCAAACAATTGTGTCCGTGATGGTTAAACCCTGCGAGGAATGTATTGTCGTTGCGTATCCTAGCGTCCACGGGGATTTATCAGCACGTAGCGCGTCCTCGACGACGCTGATATCAACGAGCACAATATCATTCAGCACAAGAATTTGTTTTTTTTGTCCCTGACGCTGTCGGGCCCGGGATTTCAACTTCAATGTTCTGCCGCCGTGTGTCCGCGGGTCTATAACATAACGGCACTGGACGCGTTGGAAACTTTTCCTTATGCAACGCAAACAACTTCCGCTGAAGTGTGTCTCTGACTATCTTTCTACTCGCTACAATCAAATCGTTTGGTCTCCATGTTTCCCAGAATTCATTTAACGGCGTTTCCGGAATCACCTCGCGGATTATTTCACATTGAACTCTATCCGGCTGTAATCTGATTAATTTTTTAACCTCGCGCAGTTGTTCATCAAGTGCTCGGTAATCAGTATCGGTTTCTTCATAATAGTCCACAAAACCCTTTAACCAATCATGTGGACCCTCGCCGACAAATGGTGGTGGTTGGCCATGATCTCCGCACATTATCACCGCTGTATTCGCGCGCAGCAACCACTCAAGAAACATTTGTAAAACATCTAACGAAACAGTACATATCTCATCCCAGATGATAACCTCAGGAATAAATTTTTCCCCCATTCGATCAGGAGTCCACTCACCGCCGCTGTATCGAATAAAGCTGTGATAAGTAACGGCGTCAACATTTCGTTGTTTTATCTCTCGCGCTAGTCTATGGGTCGGTGTAAGCACGATTATACTTGCCCGCGTTCGAAATAATTCAATTGCCCGAGTCGTCTTTCCTGACCCGCCACAGCCGCTTAAATAAACTGTTTTATATCTACAAATTGGATCAGAACACGGTGGTGCATTAGACCATTCTGATAGATTATCACCGCGTAAGTAATTATTTTCAACGGTGACATCTGCTGACGGGGAATAATCGCGTCGTATTTCATTTTTAATTCTCCATATACCCCAACTCTCGTCCGGACTAGTAAACTCGGCTGTGTTTCCCTTATACTTTACGTCTATGTAAAATGAATCAATCGCAACTCTAACCGCGGTGTCGGGAAATCTATTTATCATCGAGAATAAATTGATAGCGGCGTAACCCAGCATAGACGCCCTCAAATGTGGATATGCCGGGCTGTCTCCATCGCTGTAGGTAACAACTGTACCCAACCTTGTTCCATTGGACAAGAAAGCTGTTTTGCAGTTCACGTATCTATTTTTTGCCACTGCGTCCTTGATTACGAAATCATATTCTGCGTCATCTATAATCAGCCGTGAGCAATATCGTTTGTAGTCGCAGTTTTTTTCACCTTGTGTGAACTTACCAATTATTCTTCTACCGAGATCTTGTGCCTCGCGGTTTCGTTGGTTGAATATCTTTTTGGACCATTCGATGATATATTCCTCGTCGGCATCAATGTGTTTTCTGGATTCGTCAATTATACTATCTAGACGCTCTGGTTCTGGTAACCAGACTTCAGTCTGCGCCCGGTATGATATAATCGCGTCACTGACAATCAACGATACAAGCATGCTACAATCAATCATATACCGTAGCAGCGCTATTGGCAGCCATCTCTTTTCAGCCATGTGTCTACCGATCCAAATATAACAACAGCGATGAAGTCCTGCCGCGAATTCAAATGATACTATGCGAGCGAATCCGGTTAAATCAAAATCAGGCAGTGGTCCATTAATAGCAACACGAGTCATTTCATGTCTGGGGTGTCCAAATCGTTTAAAGTACTCAGCAGCGGATCCATACCCGAGAAAACTCGCTGGATAACAGGCAACCATATCAACGGAAATCATAGCGTCGCGGTTGTATTCAGTGTTCCATAGTCCACCGTGATAGTATTCCAAACAACTGGATTGTACATCCGGTAGAAATTCCTTGCGCGTTAGTCTCCACGCATTTTTCCTTGCTGCAACATGAGCCGCAACCGATGGAATCGTAAAACAATTTGTTAGCAGTTGTTCATCATGCTCTTCAAATTCCATGGCGGTTTTTTTCATCTTGTTGTGAAACGCTTCAGTGCGATATAATTCACCGTTTGGTCTTACAAACTGATCAAAGGTATCCGCATCGTTTTCAGCGCTGCGAAGTAACCACACTGACACAGGGTCGTTTTTACACAAACAAGCAATAGCATCAAATAGTTTCCTCTCCGCGAGAAAACCATCCTCTCCCAGGAATTCCCCCGGGATATACTTTACTGTTCTATCCCGTGGAAATATTGTGACCGCGGGCGTCCACGCGTGTTCGTTATGATCAATAATTTTGATTGGGGCTCCCTTTGATTTATACTTTGATTCGTATAATACTTCACCGGTTATTGTTGTAACGGTTATTGGAAATCTCAACGACGTTTCTAATTTCGCTATGTCGCTGATGGTTGCTCCT
This sequence comes from Sinohyriopsis cumingii, assembly GCA_028554795.2. Classification (NCBI taxonomy): domain Eukaryota; kingdom Metazoa; phylum Mollusca; class Bivalvia; order Unionida; family Unionidae; genus Sinohyriopsis; species Sinohyriopsis cumingii. The sequence continues at coordinate 20,916,105 of CM068828.1, read as the reverse complement.
CGCTCGCGCACTGTCTCCTCCCATTGGTTTATTTTGCTACGTCGTAAATCGGTCAGTTTATTTCCTCGACACGCATTTGTAAAATGCTCTATTACTCGTTCTGCTACACAATTTATCCCCGTTGACTGTTTCATCGGCGCTAGTTTTCCGATATCAGGTTTCTTATTTAACGGGTATATTCCATAGACAACTGCTGTTTCAGGATACGCTCGTTCATAGTATGGTCTGTCAATTCCGGTTAACAGCCCTGGCTTGGAGTCGCGGCTAACAATGACTGATTTCTTGTCGCTGAGAACCGGTTCAAATTTATCACGTATGATCCAATTACCTGATTCCACCCGGACAATGAATTTTACTCTGAAGAAATACTTTTTACCGTCAAGTTGTGATATTATCGTTGCTGCGCGGTTGTCGTTCATGGTAGCATCAACAACACCATCAATTCGAAATGTTGACCAACTATGAGATGCACCATCACGCTTGAATTCATTGATACAATCGCGTATTTTATTCAACAGGGTTCTATCGTTTATTAACGCTTTTGGTGCGTCCTTGAGGACTCTATCGAGATTAAACCTAATATTTTTCCAGGGCTTAATTGCTGCTAATCTCTCGAACTCCTCCATATAATTAAAACAAGTATTTAAATGAAAGAATATAGTATAATGAATCACTGCAAATGGTTTATGATTGGGTCGACAACCCCGTGCAATAAATCATGTAGAGGTGAATTCTGCGGGTATCATTTACAAAGCGTTCGTAATGGTTCAAATGGCCCCCTCCCGTGCTTGGTTTGCCACGTTGGTGTAAGAGGAAAATCACAGTTGTGTATCAATTGTGGCGGAAAGCGATACAGGGACCTAAAACGCTATTATGACAAGCGAATAAAAAACGCCGTCATTGACTCCGTCCTTGACTCCGTCAAGGACAAAATCATCAAAACTCCTCAGGACTACATTGCAAGGTTTATAATTAAACCAAATAATGAATTAGACAAGTAGTATTATTATACAAATGAACCAAGAGTTCAGACCTCACCCTGTGCTCGTTAATTATGAAGCATCTCGTGACGGCGTTGTTAGACATTGTAGACTAAAAAAACCAGTTGGTACCGTAAATAATCACGGGTATTTGGTGTCTGGTGCCGGGGGAAAAATTTATCTTGTTCACAGGGTGGTATATGAAGCGTTTAAGGGGCTAATCGAGGATGGTTTCGTTATTGATCATATTGATGGATGTCCTCAAAATAATTCTCTTATAAACCTGCAAGCTATCTCTCAGAGTGAAAATAGTAAAAAAAAGGCCAAACTGGTAAATGCTCAAAGCAAGCAAGGGGTGTCAAATCGTTTGATACATCAACGCACGAAGAAAAAATATTTCGGTCAATGAATGAGGCAGGAAAATATTTCGACATTTGTAGGGCCTCAGTACGATTTGTTGCAGAACGAGTATATCAAACAGCTTTATCAGGTAAAAATGGACACAGAATTCGATTTTCGTATATAAATAAATCTATCAGCGAGTGACAAGGTCACCGTGACAAGGTCACCGTGACGAAGTCGCCATGACGAATTGTCTGTTTAATACTTAACACACCTCGGGATTGATACGCAGGGTTCATTTTGTAAAATAATTTTTTTTATTTAGAAATAAGATGTTTTATAAGAATATGAATATCGAAGACATCAATAATATATTAACCGAGATTTCAAAATTAAAAAATCAAGGAATTGAATTATCTGATGGTCTCAACAGCGAAAGAATATTATCCGATTATGAAATTATTAACGAACAATCGAAACGGGGGCGTTTTACTCTGGCCCGCGAGAACGCTTTTATAAAACGATTACAACATACGATTAATGAAAACCTGTACCACAATGACGTAAATGCATTCATTGGACTATTTACTGCCGTTGAGACAGTACGAAAAAAACTCGGACGCGTTTATGAACGACGGCGGAAGAATTCTAGTAAGATCAAAAACATTAGAAGGATTACAGACGAAAACTCCGTGGAGCATGGCATGTAGCGTACGGAAGTGAATTTTTACGTTGTATACATTTTTTTTTCCCCGATAGGTCGTGGTAACGGCTGCCACAGGGAAATTAGAAATTACGGAGCAATTTGCAATAATGGTAGGCGAATCACTTACTACTCGGCTAGCCAGAGAGCGGCTAGCAGCGCTTAAAAAGTTCATACCGTTACGAGACAGGGTCCGAAAACAACTTCAAACGCGGCAACAACTACAAACTGATTTTGCTGTTGGAAGTAAACAACTCTTTGCTCCGGTAAAAAGCGCAACTGTGCCCGTCCTCGGTGCGCTTGAAAAGATAGCGGCTCAGACCGAGCAAACAAAAGAGTCTCTGAAAACACTTCCTGCGAAAATAGCGGTTGCTACAACACACCAACGGAGGGAGAGGCCGCCACCACTCGCTATAACGGACCCACAAGAACCTTATGTTACAATGGCCGATGAAGAAGAACTAGGCGCCACCGCAAGAGAACCAGAAAAAGAAATACCGGAAGAAATACCGGAAGAAATACAGAAAGAGGGGAATATACCCCGTAATGTACTTAAAAAGAGCACAATAGACACAATTAGAAATCTTGACGATGAAGAATTAGTTAATTTTACTGTTACAAATTTTGCTAAGGGCACACGAGATGAGCATATCAATAGCGGCTACGAGAAAAATGTAAATTCGGTGGAAAAATGGACAAGAATAGTGTATTTAGCAAGTAGATATAAAGACGAATTATCACGTCGTGGTGATCCCATTTACGACGCATTCCTCGATAAGGTTAAAAGTTGGAAACCAAAAAAAGGAAAAGGATACTCTGTTGGTAAAGACGTTACTTGTCCTGGTAATGTTCTCAGTGATATATCACGGCTGGAAGTACTAATCGGAGGAAAACGAGCCGGAAATAACTCTCCGGAAATAATCAATGAGGCCGCTGATATTTGCAGGCGGTTATTTGCCGGTGGTATCATGGACATTAATGTATATCGAACGCTCATAGACGAACTCGTGGACGGTTTTGATGACCACGGTCATTACAGCGATTGACCAATCACTAATTGGAAAACACTGGTGTTTTTATAATAAAGATGATTATACACTACAACCATGATAAACCAGTCAGCGTCTACGTGGTAAACTCACGATTGCCTGTATACCGCGCGTGGTACGGAGACGGTCTCGGTAGCACCATTGCGGGGTTATTTACAAGAATGGCTCCAAAAGTGGCGCCGTTAGTCAAACAATTAGGAATGAAGGCTATTGATGTTATTCGTAATAGGGGTATTAGTGCTATTGGAGATGTTGCCGGAAGGGCGTTTTCTGCCGCACGAGATAAACTAGCATCGTTGGTGAGAAAAAGAAAACAGAAACCACCGGTGATGCCATCAACGACAGTGATGCCTGCAAATGTCAGTAAAGTAATAAATAACGCCGTGGAAGAAAAACTAGAGTCGTTGGCGGCTCTGGCAAAGCCATCCACCGATGCAACAACCAACGCGCTCATGAACGCGATAGCGGGAAGTGGCTTAAAGAATTTACGACGAAAACGACGTTGATGAATTGCAATTGAAAACATCAACATGATAAATAATAAAATGTTTGCGCGAACCGCTGATCCCGCGTTTGATATGGACGCCCCAGTGCGCAGGGATGATTCTGTCCGTGATTATCAATTTTATTCCTATCAACCACCACAAGCCGACCTACGATCGCGAATTGAGCTTCAAGTCCAAGATACCAGTAAATACTTTTTGCCGTGTGAAGCGTTTATCGAAATTGAGGGAGAACTCGTGACAAATGCTGCCGATAATGCACCATACGCAAATGACGGTCGTGTTCGAGTTGGTTTTGTCAACAACGGTATCATGGCGTTATTTGAGAGTGCCAGATATCTTATTGACGGGCGAGAAATTGAATCAATAGAACGCGAGGTTGATGTTGCAACGACGATAATTGGGCTAGCGAGATACTCAGATGATTATACAAGATCGGCGGGCCCATCTATGATGTTCGCAAAGGATACCACTAATAACGCTGATCATATTCAGTACATTAACGTGCTGATGAAAGAAGATACCGCATTTGCTAATCAAGCTGAAGCAGCCAATCCAGACCGCAGAGCAAAACCAGGCGCTGATTTCACTGTTATAAAAAGTACTAACGATAATTTTAATCTAGGGTTTGCAACACGAGTAGCAACATTACAAGGACAACGCCGACAGTTTTCATGCGCGATTCCACTCCATCACATATTCGGATTTTGTAGAAATGTCAGAAAAGTTATCTATGGGGCTAAGCATACAATCGCGCTAACGCGAAGGGGCGATGATAACAATGCAATATGGCGTGCTGCTGGTGTCGCTGCCGGTAAAGTCGTTTTAACTAAAATAGCATTGTGGATGCCGGTGTTGACTCCATCAGTTACCATAGAAGCACAATTGTTATCATTTATGGAACAGGGGGGAAAATCGTTGTTGAGTTGGCTAGCGGTAACAACTGATGCTAAAGAGGATAATGTCGCTGATACATTTACATGGCACCTGGCATCAAAACAAGGCGTTTCAGCCCCGCGTCATATATTTATAGCGCTACAGAATAGGGATCGATTGGGTAATCAAGAACGCAGCCATATGATATTTGATCGATTAGGAGTCAGGGAGGTTTCGCTGACAATAAACGGACAACAGGAACCATCCGAGGATATACAGCTTAATTACGACAACAACCATATTGCACGTGTGTATCATCGGATGCTGTCATATATGGGTCGTGATCAAAACGTTGACACCGGTTTGCAAATATCACAACTTGATTTTAAAAACCTGTATCCGATTTATTACTTTTCGCTGGAACATCTTGATTTAACGAGACAGTCCGTCGTTGATATACACTTCCGAGCTCGTATAGCCCCGGGTGGTGTTGATTATAGAGCGGTTGCTGTCATTCTCAGCGATAAATCAATGCTGTTGGAAGGTGTTGGTGGACGAATGAGAATCGTTGATGCACCAGTGGAAAACATGTAATTGAAAACATAAACGCGTTTACAATAAAAATGTCGTATAGTGTTGTCGGTGTAGAGTTGACCGATGGTCAAGTCAAGAAATTACGATCAAAGTCCGCTAAACAATGTGGAACCACAATAACGTTAAAGCCGTCACAGATGGCAGGTGGTAATCATAAGATATCGTTGACGGCGCGTCAAATAAAACATTTCAATGATGCGATGAAGAATAAAAAGGGTGTTCAAATAGATTTTTTGGCCGCAGCGATTAAAAACATGGAAAAGACCGGTGGGATATTTCCGATGTTAGCTGCGATTCCAGCGTTGATTGCCGCGGCGGCCCCAGCAGTGGCGAAGGCGGCGGCGTTAGGAGCCGTTGGTACCGCGGCGGGAATGGCATTGAAGAAGGCAACCGGGAAAGGCTATAAAAAAAAGAAACGAGGACGACCCGTAGCCGGAAAGGGTCTAAGACTACCGGGAACCCCGTATTCATGGTACTCGGGGAAGGGTCTAAGACTACCGGGAACCGTTTATTAACGCAAGAGTCAATGACTCCTATGTCTAATTTTGATTTAATAGATGCCGCAAACGCGTTAGCGATAAAAAACTTCAGAGGTGTTTTTATGAGGGATCAATTACCGACAAAACCAAGGAATATTGAAACCGGTATAATTAACCTCGATAAATCCTCCGGAGCGGGAACTCATTGGGTTGCATACGCAATTGATCCGCGTGCGATCGTCTATTTTGATTCATACGGGCTAGCCCCGCCAAACGAGTTCATGCGGTATATCCGGGCGTGTTCAGCCCCGGTTTTTTATTCCACGCTGCCAACACAACAATTAAGTGACCCACCGATATGCGGCCGTGAGGTATTGAACGTACTCGCGGCGATTTCATCATCGCGGAAACCACCTCATGTGGTTGTAAACGAATACACTAGTGGGGTCGTAGAGGCCCGGCGGGTTAATTAAAAACACTGTGTTTTTTTACAATAATAATGATTGATATCTGGGGACGACCGGTTTCGGCGCTGAAAGAATCCACGGAAACGCTCGCCGCCGATGACATAAAAAACTAATCGAGGATGAAATCGCTGATACGTTAAATCTAACCAGTGTTGACCCGGGCGAAATAGTTGTATTTCAAGATCGTCAGGGTAAATTGAAATCCAGTAATGTGTCGCTGGATGACGTTTTAACACGACAGCGTAATGCCGCCGAGAACACTATCGCGCTGTATACCGGCGACGGACGACTTAAATCAGGTGAATCCATCTTGACGATAAATGGAAAAATAAATACACTGGGCGACAATTATATATCCATGTAGAATTCGTTAAAAAATTTCTATGATAAATTTAACGCGCAAGCAAATCAGTTCGAGGGGATACAAAAGTCTGTCACCGGTATACAACTCACTACTGCTAGTTTTTTTGGGACCCCGACGGTGACCGAACTGAATCTTGTAGGGATAAAAAATAGTATTTTGGAGTTTACAACGCTGTCGGGCCAATTTACCTCGTTACGAAAAAATGTTAACAGGGTTGATGACGCCGTTGATAAATTCTTTGGTAGAAAAAATGTCAAACCGGATGAAATTACAATAACTATAAATGATATCACTGCGTATGGACAGGAAATAGAAACAATCAAAACTGATGTTGCAACGAACAAAAGGAGTGTAGACGTGCATGAACGGGAAATAGAAATAATCGGCGCTAATGTTGCAACGATCATAAATAATGTAGACGCGCATGGACGAAGAATAGAAACAATCAAAACTGATGTTGCAACGATCATAAATAATGTAGACGCGCATACACAGGACATAGAAATAATCAAAACTGATATTGCAGCAAACAAAAGGAGTGTAGACGCGCATACACAGGAAATAGGAACAATCAAAACTGATATTGAAGCGAACAAAAAAAATGTAGACGCGTATTGGCGGGGAATAGGAATAATCAAAACTGATGTTGCAGCGAACAAAAAAGGTATAGACGTGCATACATATGAAATAGGAACAATCAAACTTGATGTTGCAGCGAACAAACAAAGTATGACCGAGAATACACAGGAAATAGAAACAATCAAAACTAATGTTGCAGCGATTAAGGGGAATATAGACGCGCATACACAGGAAATAGGAACAATCAGAGCTGATGTTACAGATATCAAAGACAGACTACCGGATATGACAAAAATAAAAATCCCTCATGAGAACACCATCAACACAGTATACACGATTCGGCATGGATCAATCACTTGGACTCCTACATAGAATATAGTAAATATTACCGTAACTGTTAAGGGCATTTATCGATTGACACTGGTTTCAATGATGCAGTTTAATATATTATCGTCGAGTTCATTCGGGTTTAACAATACAATATCAACAATTATAGACAAGGACGCAACTGAACCGTTTACAATTAGAGCCGTTGATAGAAATTTAACCAGGGCAAACATTACATGGTATGTGGAATTTGTAGCGGATCTAAGTAATTAAAAACACTAGCTCTTTTAAAATAAAAATGACCACCAAGGTAATTGAATCAGAGGTATCACCGACGTCACATCAATATCGATTCAATACCGTAAAAGAATTCTCCGCGAATTTGAAAACGCTTTCCGAACAATACCGTGTAAAAATAAAAAAAATACCGTCGAAAAATAACCGCCATCGACGCGGTCGTGTACTCGGTGTCAGGTATAGTAGCCGGTACCGGTGTTATTTTATCCACGGTGACCATGATGGCCCCGATCGCTGTTCCAATCGCTATCTCCGCGGCGACAACAATTGCTGGAGTCGCCAACGCAATCACTAGAAAGATATCATCGTGTTCTCAGAAAAAACTCAACGAGTATACAGTAAAACATCAAATAGTATCTGACGCGTACTCGAAATTATCCGGGTTGATCTCGTTGGCGATAGATAATTCGTTTATATCCGATGTTGAATTCTCCACGATGGTCCAGTTGTATGACTCAAAAATCGAGGATTTTCAACTGGAAGCTGGAAACCACGTCGCTGAAACCACTTCAATGGGCTCAAAACATTCTCCTGAAAACAAGCAGGTTGTTAATATTCGGTGTTGAAATTAAACACTAGAAACAGCGAATAATAATAATGTCGCTGAACCCCGAAGGGTTTCAATTACTTCAACGGATCGCGGAGAACACCACTCCGGTACAAACAAGTATGATATCGATAACATCAACGAAGCCAGAATTCAGTGTAAACTTCCCTTCTCCGATTCCAGTGAAGGAAATAGCGCTGGCAAAATTGCGAGTATATCACAGTTGGCCTAATATCCGAGCGGAAGCATTTAACGGACAACAACCTAATAACTCGCTGGTTTTTGCATGGACAAATAAACCCAATGGGACCCCAGACTGGAAGGAGGTTACAATACCAACTGGGTCATACCAAGTAGACCAAATCAATAAAGAATTTCAACGCAGGATAAAATCGATCACAGGAAAAGAATCAAAAATCGCTATTACGGTTCATGAACCGACGTTATCGTCGACGATTGAAATAAGCACACCGGGGTATATGGTTGATATTTATAACAGTTCAATAAGAACCATACTAGGTTGGCCCAAGAATCCACCTCATGAAAGTCCGCGGAAATTTCACACGAATGCGCAATCGTATCATGAAATTAATCCCAGTTATCCAGATGATTTGTCTATTATGAAAAACACGTTATTACCCAGTAGGTTTATGTTTCAAGACAGGAATACCATTGAATGGTATTTTATGTATATGAAAACTCCTGAATCGCTCGTCATATTAACAGTTAATTTAAATGATATCGATAGTTTTTTTATCGAGATTAATCGTAATTACCGATTGCAACTAGAACAACTACGGAAAACAAAAGCACAAAAACACGTTGAGGTGTTAAATCAACTTATATCAGACATGGAATATATCAATGAACGAATCGTTAAAATAATATCCGATAGCAACGATGATAATAAACAAAAATTCCTAACCGAGTATAATATCACAGAAGCCGATTTACCCGATTTCAAGTTTCCAGGATACAACGCGCCAGAACTAAGAAAGTCTCTTAATGATTTTTTCGGTCCATCAATTATCCTCAAACACGATAACGGAGATGGTGGTAGGCATATTGCTCCATACAACGTAAATATCGCATCGGTGATAGCAATCAATCTAGTGTGCGATGTTATCGAAGGGAGTTACCAGGTAGATACCAAGCAATCAAATCAAGCTCAACAGGGGTATATCCTTTATTCATTTTCACCAACAGCCCCTCCCGGATTATTAATCGTTGAGAGCCCGATTAATCCGGTCTATATGCGATGCCATAATCGGTTTTTAACGAGAATTAATTTTAGACTTACCGATCAGTCAAATAACCTAATTGATCTACAAGAGGAGGAGTTAGTGATCACTCTGTTTGTAAGATCATTGTAAATAACTTTTTAGCAGCAGGGGGGGCGATGACATCGACGCGGTCGTCGCGCTTTTTACCCGACGCTGACGACACTGAGATCGACGCGCGCAGAAAGTATTAATTAAACCAAATGACGATTGGACGACCCCCCCAGACGACGACGTCGTTTTTTTTACCGGGCGCTGACGACACCGGATCCGCTGAGTGCAGAAAGTATTAATTAAGCCAAATGACGATTGGACAAAATGTCCGATTCGCCCCCCCACCCCTGCTGCTGGGGAACTTAGCATGCTTATAACCGATTTCCAGAAATCGGGGTTACATAAAAGGGGAGTAGAGGGCGGGTAAAGCACATGATGCAAGATTATATGTTACTTATACAGTTTGGTCGTTAAGTATCACCTTTAAAGAGATTTGACAAGGACCCTTCTTGACATGTTATCTCTAGAGTATAGTATAGTCATGAAAGAAGTCCTGAGGAATTTCGTTGAACCGATTTCGAGAAATCTGCTAGATGTTAGAGGTCTCGTACGACACATGATGTTAGATTATAACATAGACCCTTCTTTGACATTTTATCTCTAGGGGATAGAGGTCCATCCACGAAAAATGTCCTGACGAATTTTGTCCAGAGGAAACAGCGAAATAAGTGACGCCATATGGTTATCTGGCACTAACCCCCTCCCCCCTTAAAAACAACAAAAACAACAGCAACATTCAAATGTTAATAGATTGTATCGATAGTTTGTATTAACTGAACACCTGCTAAGAGGATTTTGATTTCAACGTCTATTGCATATAATCTAAATAGGTACACGGTCTAACAGTAGAAAAGTTTTTTTTTTAATTCGTCGAGGCGATTTCGAGAAATCTACGGCTAGATGGAGGTCAAGTAAGACACATGCCGTAAGAACATTATATCTTTATAAAGTTTTGACATCGAACTTTGATATTCTATCTCTAGGGGATAGAGTCAGCTCTAGAAGAAAGTCCTGACGAATTTCGTCGACAGCAAACCACGATATAAGGGGCGTCCGATGGGTATCTGGTATGAAAAACACGCATAGATTAATAGACTAAATTAAGAGTTTGTACTAACTGAACCCCTGATCAGAGGATTTTGATTTCAACGCCTGTTCTACAATACCTGGTAAAACAATAATATATTTTTAACAAATACGTAGAGTTGATTCAGAGAAAGTCGCTTCTCCATAAATGCGGTCGGGTACAACACATTCCGTATGAAAATTGTATTTTAAGTATATATTTGGGCCATTGAGTCCCTTCTTTATGGAGTTTGACATAGACCCTTCTTTGACATTTTATCTGTAGGAGGATTGAGTCCATCCACGAAAGAAGTTATGACGAATTTCGTCGAGAGGAAGCAGGGAAATAAGGGACGCCAAATGGGTACCGGGTATGAAAAACTCGCAAATGTTAATAGATTGCAGGCCTGATTGTACAATATAGACCTGACCTCCTTTGTAGGCCGGGTATTAGTATATACACTCGACCTCTTATGCGGACTCACTAGTACTATATAGACCCACCTCCTTCGCAGGTTGGCTACTTGTATAAACGTGGCTTTCACTTGCGAACTGGCTACTAATTTATCATTTGGCCCTAACAAGGCCATTTAAATACAAATTGGTGGTGGTGGTGATGGTGTTGATTTAATGTTATTTTTGCGCACGATAGGCCATACATAGCAGCCAGTATAAGCGGTGAAAGAAGAACCCGGGAAAACCCCCGTAAAAACCACAGACCCACGAAAGCTACTGGCAAGCTTTCTCACATACACACACTGGCTATGCATGAGACTTGAACCCACTAGAACAGCGGTTAGATGACAGTGATCATTAAAGGCGGTCGTTTTAGACCACTGTGTGTGTGTGTGTGTGACATAACCAGCTCTTTAAAACGGCCAGAATTTTTGTCCCGTCAGTGACTAGATTCAATGTATTGCCAGTAATGTTAGATTTTCTAAACAACACCAATAACACTTAAAATGTGATTTTCAGAATTATTTTGTCCAGGAAAGAGGGCGAAAAGATCACACCTTTCGAGTGCCAACATTATAATATGCCCTTGTGCACGTTACACTTTCACATCAAATTTCGGAATTTCATATTTAGCAACTGCCATTAGATAGATAATGCATCGTTGTCAGGACGTTGTTTGATGCAACCACCCGACCAAGCCATAGTTTGTAAACGAAGCGCATTTTCTCATTTGTACCTGCACCACGATCAATTCATGCGCCATTGTCGTTGCACTGAAAGATTCGGTGAACTGAAAGATTCGATGAATTATGTTTAACAAGCTGAAAGCAATATAAGGTATATTCACTTTATTGATCCTCTACTAAAACGAAGTTATTGATAGGGTACAAAACAAAAAGCAGGCAAGGACAGGACACAAAACAAAATGAAGACATGTATAGGATACACAACAAAAAGCAGACAAGGACAGGACACAAAACAAAATGAAGACATGTATAGGATACACAACAAAAAGCAGACATGGACAGGACACAAAACAAAATGAAGACATGTATAGGATACACAACAAAAAGCAGACAAGGACAGGACACAAAACAAAATGAAGACATGTATAGGATACACAACAAAAAGCAGACAAGGACAGGACACAAAACAAAATGAAGACATGTATAGGATACACAACAAAAAGCAGACATGGACAGGACACAAAACAAAATGAAGACATGTATAGGATACACAACAAAAAGCAGACAAGGACAGGACACAAAACAAAATGAAGACATGTATAGGATACACAACAAAAAGCAGACAAGGACAGGACACAAAACAAAATGAAGACATGTGTAGGATACACAACAAAAAGCAGACATGGACAGGACACTAAATAATAAGACGACATAAAGTGCACACAACACAAACAGAAGACAATAAACAGGACACACAATAAAAAGAAGATGGACAGGACACAAAACAAAATAAGACATTATAGGACAAAAACAAAAAGAAGACATGGACAGGACACTAAATATAAGAGGACATGAAGTGGACACAAAACAAAAAGAAAGCATGGAGAGAACACAAAACAAAAGGAATGTCTACTGAATTAGTTAGCTTAAATTAGAGGAATGATGTATGTATAGTGTGGCCCCCGTCCCATAGCATGCATGATTTAGTTGCTAACGGTGATTGTTATGCTTCCATGCCTCCTGTAGAGCCACATGAGAAATAGAATACTGCTGCAAAAGACTTTTTCTTATAGCAGATAAGTCACATAGTCACATAGTGAGGGAGTGAAAAGTAAACCGGCGCACAAGAACAATGTTATAATAGATGCAATATTGAATTAATTGCCACTAAATCAAGCAGTGTTTTATTTATTCATTTAATTTTAGTACATAAAACTTCGCTAAAAACGAAGTGCGAACGATTCATATTCAGCTTTGAACTTATCCTTTAAATATGAAATTGCAGAGTTATGTTGCTCACCCTAATATCAATGACCACCGGTTTTAAGATATTAACACTACAATGTGAAAACATTAACACTACGTTGCGTAGACACCTGTGCATGTGGTCTCGTGTACATATTTGGTTATTTGAATATAACTTTCAAATGTGTTGAACTATGTCATTTAAGGTGAAGTTTTATAAACGACACAAAGTTTGAACTGTTTGCTGCAGTCGACGTTGATTTTATATGTGTACCTATTTGCGATTGGAATGTAATACACGTACTCGCATCAGTTAGAATCAATACAATTAAGCATCAGTTAGAATCAATGCAATGAATAGTTTTCAGCAGCGTTCAATTTAGGTCATCTGGTCTAAATACAAGGTGCTGTGCTCAAAACAAGCACAATACACCTGAAGAAGAAATGTTTCGGACATTTCACATTTTATTTTTAGTTACTTACCAAATCATTTGTCTTGCATGGGGGAAGGGGTGTGCAAGCGCCTGTGATTACTAGCCGGCATTTGTATGTCAGTGATTGAGTTAGGATTCATACTTTATGGTTGTGGAGCTTGGCCTAAAAAATTGTGGAGGTGTAGCTAGACTTCATCCTTGTGGTAGTGAATCGAGACTTCAAGCCTTGTGTAGGGGATCCAGGTTACTAACCTGGTGGCTATTGAGTTATGCCTCAGACCTTCTGGTGGTGGAGCTAGGTTGAGAACTGAGAGTTCACACATTGCGGTGGTGGAGCTAGGCCTCGTACCTTGTGGTTGAGAACCGAGGCTTCATCGCCTGTGGTGCTGAACATAGACTTAAACTCTTGTGGTGGCATAGCTAAGTTTTATACTCTTGGAGCTAGGTTTCAAATCTTGTGGCGGCGCAGCTTGTCTTCAAACTTTGTGGTGGTGGAGATAGGCATCAAACCCATGTAGTGTCGGAGCTAGATTTAAAACCTTGTGGTGCCTGAACTGGACTTCAGACCATGTGATCAGTGGACCTCGGTTTATGTGGTACTGGAGCTAGTCTTCACACTTGTTTTGGCGTAGCTAGGATTCAAAATCTGTGGTGATGGAGCTAGTTTTCAAACCTTCTGATGATGAACCTAGGCTTCAAGATTTGTGGTGGCGTCGCTTAGCTTCAGACTTCTTTTGAAGAGTTGAGTGAAATTTGCTGCCATTTTGAACAGAACATCTGATTGGATGAGCATGACACACATACAAAAAAGTTCCTTAAAATCTAGACGCTCATGGTTTGTATGAAGAGACAAAAACTGTTTGGTAACTTTGTCTGTAATTATGTTGCTCCGTTAACAATTATGTTTTGTAGCCTCAACTCGGCTACTTTTGGACTATTCAAGTTCATTTCTCGAGGACACGGTAACAGCCATTTTGATCAGCCGTCTGCTTGAGACAGCACGTTGTTTCCCGAATACTACATATACAAAAATTTTAGTCACAGTACATCAAAGTAGCATAGAGGTATGCCGACATTCTTTCTAATGTGCTTGATGCAAATGCACACAAGTTCGCTTTATACTTATCCCTCTTTCAGAAGTATTTAATAACAGTAGATTGGAATCCGATATATTGTCTTAAACGGATTTAAGTCGTCACCTGTGTACTAACGGTATGAAGAAATGAAGAAGAGTTTGCTTTTATTAACCTTATCAATGCCTTGCAGTATTTTGTAACTTGTATCATGTCTGCTCTTATTCCAATACATCTCCACGGTTATTCTATCTTTAATTCAAATAAGGATAGCACATAACGGAAGCACGATTCCAAGTGAGGCAGAATTCTGCATTTCAACTATGAATTAAAACAATTGTGTCCATGTAGACGAATGTCTTAAATATAAGACCCATTATATTTTCTCTTACTAAATATAAGACCCATTATATTTTTTCTTATTGACTTCTTTACGAATGTCTTAAATATAATACCCATTATAATTTCCCTTACTAAATATAAGACCCATTATATTTTCCCTTACTGACTTCTTAACGAATAGCTTAAATATAATACCCATTACATTTTCCCTTACTAAATATAAGACCCATTATATTTTCCCTTACTAAATATAAGACCCATTATATTTTCTCTTACAAATATAAGACCAATTATATTTTCTCTTACAAATATAAGACCAATTATATTTTCCCTTACTGACTTCTTTACGAATGTCTTAAATATAAGACCCATTATAATTTCCCTTACTAAATATAAGACCCATTATATTTTCTCTTACTAAATATAAGACCCATTATATTTTCCCTTACTGACTTCTTAACGAATAGCTTAAATATAATACCCATTACATTTTCCCTTACTAAATATAATACCCATTATATTTTCCCTTACTAAATATAAGACCCATTATATTTTCGCTTACTAAATATAAGACCCATTATATTTTCTCTTACAAATATAAGACCAATTATATTTTCTCTTACTGACTTCTTTACGAATGTCTTAAATATAAGACCCATTATATTTTCCCTTACTAAATATAAGACCCATTATATTTTCTCTTACTAAATATAAGACCAATTATATTTTCTCTTACTGACTTCTTTACGAATGTCTTAAAGATAAGACCCATTACATTTTCCCTTACTGATTTAGATTTGATTTTAATGCAATTTATTAAAAAGAAATTTCTCCTTGATTTTTTTTTTTTGTTGATATCTTAATAGATTTGATTTCTTTATCTTTCATAATCTAGAATTTATTGTTCGTCACATTTCTCTCTATCGATGTTCAAGTGTTTGCATTTTCATTTACCCGGTATTTCCTCTTGCAATAATTGATATAATTTAACTAATAATGAGATGGCCAAATGATCTAAGGCGATCTCCTTGACATATCACTCACATTTCACGTATGCCCACGTGGGTTCGAGTCTCGGGCTCGGCCAATGTGGATAAGTGGGAAAGCTTGCCAGTAATTTCCCTTTTTTTGTGTTCTTTCCGGGATTTCTCCCGGTTCTCCCTTCACCAGATATACTGGCCGTCATCATGTGCTTACAAATGTCATGAAACCAAAAGAACAAAAAACGTTGCTTTTATCTAACTTTATGTATGCTCTTCATCACCTTTGTTACTTGATGCATATGTTTCTATAATTTGTTACTTCTTTCTGCAAGACTATTTCAGGCGTTACAACTACTTTTGTGATTAAAAAACTTCCCTAGTTCATGTTGCCCATATCGTCTTTCATTCAAAGGTAATCCCCTTCTGCAACAATTGAATTGTTTAGTGTACGTCATACAGTGTAACCATTTCAGTCCATGAGATCATCAGTGGATACTTGTTCTTGTACGTCATGCAGTGTAACCTTTTCAGCCCATGAGATCATCAATGGATACTTGTTCCTGTACATCATGCAGTGTAACCATTTCAGTCCATGAGATCATCACTGGATACTTGTTCCTGTACATCATGCAGTGTAACCATTTCAGCTCATGAGATCATCAATGGATACCTGTTCCTGTACATCATGCAGTGTAACCATTTCAGTCCATGAGATCATCAATGGATGCTTGTTTATGTACATCATGCAGTGGAATCATTTCAATCCATGAGATAATCAATGGATAGCGGTTCCTTTACATTATGCAGTATAACCATTTCAATCCATGAGATCATCAATGGATACCTGTTCTTTGTACATCATGCAGTGTAACTGTTTCAGCCCATGAGATTGTCAGTGGCATGTTAAGTAACTTCCAAAAGATGTAAGAAACAAGACTCGCCAATCTAGAACACCAAACTGACAACACAGAAGTAATAAAAAAAATGCAGAAATAATAATAATAATAATAATAATAATAATAATAAATGACACAAGTCAACAGAGACATTTTTGATAGGAATTAAGGTACTAATGGTCAAAAACTTGTTGCAGAAAGAACCCGGTACATGGATGACAGACCCCAAGAGTAATTAAATATTACTGCCTTCGTCCCACCAGAATGAAATAATCCAACATTTAATGTGAATAAGCAAGTACATAAAAAACGTGACACGAGAAGAAAGAAAACAGAATCATTGGGACAAGACAACCTTGAAATAAATACATATCGACTGGATGAAAAGGTACCAGGAGTCTATAAGTTATTGAAACTTGTACTAAGCAAGCGGCAAAAGATAAAATACCTATTTGCCAAGTCAAATATATCTCCAAGAAAGAGGACAAGAAGTATAAAAAGTAATAAAATAGATGACTTAACAGAGCAAAAGATCGAAAAGAAAAAAGAAACACTTAAAACAAGGAAAATGAACATGGCAGTCGTCAATTTAAGGAGTGAATGATGGGGGTAAATCAGGAATAAGTAATGAAAATGAATGAACCTTCCCGAACATCACAAAAGACGGGAGACCATGATGGTGATATTTCGCAAGTAAACATAGATAAAAGAACATTAACTCGAGTTATTCAAGACCCATATTTATTAGATGCTGTCTGAGAATGAACAATTTTGGGTGCTATGGAGATAATGCGGATTAGCAACGCTCTTAAACAAACCGATTGCATTTATAAAACAGACTTTAATTTATCACAACAGGCATCACCAGACGTAGAGCGGAAATAATCCATTTTAATCTAAATGTAACTAGTAGTGGTACTAATTTCTGATCTGATGATCTTAATACTTGTACCTTTTTGGAAAAAAAATAAGTCTTTTAGACTAATGTTGATCGTCTTATCAACTGCATGCGGAAGAACGTCGAGTCATATCTCCCGAAGAATTCACAAGACGTTTCGGATGTAACCCCATGCAAAAACGAATCACAATTTGGAGATTTTAATGAAGCTTTTTTTCTGCACTGAAATAGTATTACATGTTTTATGTCCATAATAAATGAAGGAAGAGGAGCTGTGAATGAAACAGATGTTCTATTTAAAAGTGAGTTTCAGGAGTCATTTAAACGTAAATTTAAAAGCAAATAACAAATTAGCAGTTTTTTGTATCTATACAACATCACAGGGTGGATATAATTATATCTATAAGCTGTTAGAATTTTTAACAGTATTATGATGGAATATTTAATGATTTTTTAATAACGGGTTACTTCAAATGAAAAAAATTACTATATTAAACATTACACCAGATATGGATCATAGCATCCTGCCACAACACTTCTAGGGACAACCAGAGCCGCTCCGGTGGCCTAATTGGTTAGAGCATCTGCCTTGGATGTAGGAAATAGTGGGTTTGAACCCGGGCCAAGTCGTACCAAAGACATAAAAATAATGGTACTAGCATCTACCTCGCTTGGAACTGAACATTAAGAGGTCATTGTGAGGACTGGTCGGCCTGGTGTCAGTTTAATGTGACTGGGTGGGACATGATGCTGTATGTTTGTAGCATGATGCCCCAATGATAGGTATCACTATAAACTGCCACACTCCAGACATCGTAGCGATATGACTAAATTTTGAAAACTACGTTAAAATAAAAATAAACACAAATACAAACACTCATTTTCAAATGCAAAGACCCTTAAAGTTTTTTTAAAGTTCTTTTTTAAAAGAATGTGGTGAATTTTTAACATTGTAGCCAGCAGTGTTTACAAACCTTCAGCGTTGTAGCTAATAAGTAGTGTTTACAAACAGAAAACGTAGTCGGCCTCTACTAGTGTTGGAAACGTGATAATTTCGTGTCGACCTTTGATTTTAATTTGTCATGCGGAAGTATTGAAATTTGGGAATAAACCAGTGGTCCAGAACCTTTTTCGGCCAAGGGCCAGGTTGCATTTTCTATGCCACTCGAGGGCCACAAACACTAATTTCTTTAATATAACTACTGTTCACGGGCCATATTTATGTGTTGTTTTAATTTGCCCTGAGGGCCGGACAGAACACGTTCGCGGGCCGAGGGTTGTACACCCCTGATGTACAGAAACAAGTACCCATTGATGATTTCATGGGTTGAAATGATTACACTGCATGATGTACAGGAACAGGTATCCACTGATGATCTCATGGGTTGAAATATTTACACCAGATGATGTACAGAAACAAGTATCCATTGATGATCTCATAGGCTGAAATGGTTACACTTGATGATGTACAGGAACCAGTATCCATGATGATCTCATTGGTTGAAATTGGTACACCAGATAATGTACAGGAACAAGTTTCCACTGATGATATCAAAGGTTGAAATGGTTACACTACATGGTGTACAGAAACAAGTATCCATTGATGATCTGGGTTGAAATGGTTACACTGCATCATGTACAGGAACAGCTATCCATTGATGATCTCATGGGCTGCAGTGGTTACACTGCATGATGTACAGGAGCAAGTATCCGTTGACGATCTCATGGTTTGAAATGGTGACTCTGCATGACGTACAGGAACCATTATCCACTGATGATCTCATGGGTTGAAATTGTTAACTTCAGGCACAAGTTGATAAAATATATCAGGCACAACATGATGAAATATATCAGGTGCCATTGAATGAAATATATCAGGTATCACATGATGAAATAAATCAGGCACCACATGATAAAATATATCAGGTACCACATGATAAAATATGTCCAATACAAACTCAGGGATAGAAAATGTCCTTAATTTATCTTTGAGATGCATTTCTCCTGATTGCCACTATTAACTTGAAGTACTGATAGTACTGAATGCAGTTTTCTATATACTAGGATCTTGCATCTGAAACTCACCCATGCATGGTCCACTGTTCATAGATCGGAACTCAATATTTTGCTTTCACCATTATATATATATATATATATATATATATATATATATATATATATATATATATATATATATATATATATATATATATATATATATATATACATACATACATACATACATACATACATACATACATACATGTCACGTTGTAAGTAAGGAACAATAGCCAGATTTCAACATGTATATGCTAGACCCTGAGGCTAATTATTCGCTTCATAAATGTTGCGAGTATAAGCCGACATAAAAAAAGACGGATGGGAAGCCAGTTGTATATAACATGGCCATATGAACTTGTTACTGGCGCTTTATTCTGCGGCGTGCGATTCACAGGTAAGTGGCATGAATTGCCGGTTTGGGCTCAAAAGAACATCAAGTGAGGGTCGTAAATCCACCCTTGACAGACTGTCTGTGAGGGGGCAATGTCTGCTAATTATGTAGACCATGGGTGAATCGACATCCACTCGGAATTGAGCAACGCTTGGCCACCATTGGAATCGCAAGTTTAAATCTAGTGTCTTGGAACTAAACATCAGTAGTCGCTAAACCATCTTGCGGGAATTACATAAGGAAGTTATAAGCTACTCCGACGTCATTCGAAATTGGCGGGAAACATTATTATTCTGGGAATTACAAAGGAGCTTCGGAAAGGTCAGTGACTTATTTGCTCGATTGTCGCAATCTATTACGGCAAGGTAATTGTACTTGAATTATATGCAGTATGTATAGTTCATTACTAGAATCGTTAGTACGTAGAATTACCATTTGTAGGGTTTGATTCATTTGTAGTGTTTGATCTACATGCATATTTTGAGATATGAGCAATGTTTATGTAAATATATGATATTGTAATTCGCTATTTGGTAAATTCGTAGTAACCTCGGGCATTTATTCATGTGATATTCTAGATTTGCAAATGTTGAATTGAATTATAACTTTGTATAATGGTTGCAGTGTGCAATATTAGTTAATATGAGTATTTAACTATTTGTGTATACTTTGTAGGAGTATAATGTGAAAGGATATATCAGTGCATGGATATGTGGATATCTGTGTACACTTTGTAGAAGTGTAATGTACAGAAATGCGTCTGATTAAGCGATATTGTTCTGTATAATAAGATTGAGAATCTATATATACCGATGTGATGAAATATGTTGATATATGCATGATAAGCAGTTGATACCGTTTATACCATACCAGAAAGTATGGGTATTTCGATGTGCATGAATGCGTGACCAAAGAAGGTAATGGCTTATCTGATGATAGATTGTTGTTCAGTGTGAGGCTAGCTAGCTGGAGGAATATACTAATGTCCTTGTGTGAGTTCGGACAGGACACTTTTAGGGACCGGAGGAGCTGTAGGAGACAGAGAAGGGAAATACCCTTGTACAGTTGGTTCTGAGTCTCTGGGAGACAAGAAAAGGAGAGAACGGAAGTGGAGGAAGTGGAAGGGTGAAGGACGTGGTTGTTGGACTGAAAGGGTACTGGGTACCAGTCAAGAAATGCTACAAATAAGTAGAAACACAGGACAGGAGGAAAATCTATCACACTAAGTCAGATGATGGAATAGGCCGTCACTTGGTCGAGTGAAAGACGAGTGATAGGGTTTTGAATATTGAATTTCATTTGAGGAAGGACTATCTGTAAACGGCATTAAATTTGTTGTTTATTTGAATTTCACCTTTGTGTATTCAGTAATTTAACTGTCGGCATCGCTGACTAGGGGCTCGGAGCTTTGTATCTCTATCACTACTTCAATTTCTAACAAAAACGAGCCAGGGTGGGTCTGGTGATAGTTCATCATGGTACGAAATCAAACAATCAATGGAGAAACTTAGCACAATAAAATAAAAACTAAAATATAAAAAGTGTTAAAAACTGAATATTTCTGTGTCATCTTTCTCTCTTTTTGAGTGAAGTAATTGCACATACAACATGTACAGTCTCCATGTACCTATTATATATATGTACATGTCTGCAATGCACATTTGCTTTAAATTCAAATGTATTTTATTCAATAATCAGACAGCACTTAGTAGTCATTTAAACTATTTATTGATAATATCCATGTATGTTTGACTTGTATCTATAACATCCATGTTTGACTTGTATCAATAACATCCACATTTAACTTGAATCAATAACATCCATGTTTGACTTTTATCAATAATATCTAGGTATGTTTGACTTGTATCAATAATATCCACATTTGACTTGTCTCAATAGCATCCGTGTGTTTGACTTGTATCAATAACATCCATGTTTGACTTGTATCAATGACATCCATGTTTGACTTGTATCAATAATATCCAGGTATGCTTGACTTGTATCAATAATATCCACATTTGACTTGTATTTAATAATATCCACATGTTTGACTTGTTCCACTTGGTTACTGTATTTGTATAGTTACCTCATACACTAGGTTCATGATCACTCTCAACACCCTAAAATTACATAGCATATTCTGTTTCACCATATCATAATATTCCTTTAATCGAAAGCAATTGTCGACCTTTTACTCAGGTATATAAAAAAAGCAATTCAATCAAGAAAGCACACTTGCATCCTTTAGCTGCACAATTTTACATAATAGATATCCACGAAGAGATAAATTCGAGTCAAACCTTGCATGTGTCATGCCAACTTGGTCTTTTGCAATTCTGCCCAAAATGCATCTTTCTTTTGGTGGTGAAATGATCCATAGCACATGATGTGTATAGTTCTCAGAACCCGAGTGATGTTTCTATTTTTGTCTCATGTGGTTAATGCTGTATGAGAACTGCAACGGACATGTACTTAAAATTGAAGATAGAAAAAGACAACTTAGCTGTTTGGTCTTAAACAGAGAAAGCCTCCTAACTTATCACTTGCTGTATGCACCTATTCTGACATATTATAATAATAAAATGTTTTTTATATAATTTTAGTGTATCTGATGAATGTTTAGTGAACATTTAAAAGAAGGAAAGGTGAAAACATGCTTGATTTTATTCTTTTATTCTTGGTCCTACATCAGATTTTAAAGATATTATTCTGAATGTATCTACAAGATGGGTACTTAAAAGAGTGGTATTGTTGTTTATTTGGGTATTAGCCTTGATGATTTTTTTTATTTGGGTATTAGTCTTGATGTTTTTTATTTGGGTATTATTCTTAATGGTGATTTTTATTTGGGTATTAGTCTTGATGTTTTTTTTTTGGGCATTAGTCTTGATGATGTTTTTTATTTGGGTATTAGTGTTCATGCTTTTTATTTGGGTATTAGTCTTGATATGTGTTTTATTTGGGTATTAGCCATGATGATGTTTTTTATTTGGGTGTTAGTCTTGATGATGATTTTTATTTGGGTATTAGTTTTGTTGATGTTTTTTATTTGGGTATTAGTCTTCATGCTTTTTATTTGGGTATTAGCCTTGATATATGTTACAGAATTGTAACCGAGTGGGTTTTTGGATTAAATGAATAACGCAAACACAATGTGATGGACGATGGAAATTTATAAAATGAATTAATAAAAATGTAAAATGGTATATATTATAAATACAATGATTTTCTCACGCTCTCTACTTATGATTGATCCAATCACTCTACACAAATATTCACAAATTGAAAAATGAAAATATGATTCACGTAATCTTACGTATGGAAAGTGAGATTCAAATAACCTCATGGACTGCAAATACGTTTCAAATACTATTATGCAATGTAAGAGAGAGTCACATAATCTCACACATGGAATACGATTAAGATTCAAATATCTCAAGGAATTCAAATATTTCAAATAATACTATGCACTGTAAGTGAGATTCACATAATCTCCTAGATTCACATAATCTCCTATAATACCAATAAGATTCAAAATAATCTCATGCAATTGAAAATGTACTCAGTTGAAACATCAGTTGGAACAAACATATGCCTCTTGACACTTGTACAGTCGAATGATTCATAAACAGATGAACCACACAGTTTCACCGAGTCCTTGAATTGGCCCACACTTTTATTGGCCGCTCACACCCTTCTCGGATCCACCACATGTACAGACATACGTATACACATATGTACAGACAACATACATCACCCTTGTATTGGCTACGTCTACATTTGTGGCTCCACCACGTGTACAGACACATGTATACACATACGTATAGACAGCACACAGCCCTAAACAGATACCGTCAGCCCTAAACAACTTCAGACAGCTCTACACAGCCCCAATCATCTTCAGCCAGCTCTAAACATCCCTGAACAGCTTCAGACAGCTCTTCACAGCCCTGAACAGCTACAATAAAACCAAACTTGTCATAATAATGGGTTCTGAAAAATCTTTCGATATATGCTAATAATCTGAACTCTAATATCACTTGTAATTCAAAGTTCACAACGTTTCAAATCTGTGTAGTAGTAAATGCATCATTACACGATATGACATTAAAACCTCAATAAGCTTCACATATCAAATAAAATATGAATTTAACACTTGCCCCTATGGCTGGAGAACACAATGGAGAATGTACACTCCTTGACAAGATCCAAAACGACCAGTGTCGGTTAGAAATGGAATCTACCACAAATCCATAGGAGAGTAATATTCAGCGTAAAATACCCGTGCATATCGGGGTTTTAATGTATCTCATTGCAAGTAATTTTCGACGAGATACATGCTAGTACAGTAGCTTACCTGGAAAAACAATTATTCACCCTAGGTAACATTGTACGCATGTACAACGAAAGATGGTCAAATTGTTATAAGGCAAAACCAATTATTTCTTGCCTTATTCTGTGGCAATATGTTTTTTATTCGGGTATTAGTCTTGATGATGTTTTTATTTGGGTATTAGTATTCATGCTGTTTTTTATTTGGGTATTAGTCTTGGTATTTTTTATTTGGGTGTTAGTCTTCATGCTTTTTATTTAGGTATTAGCCTTGATGCTGTTTTTATTTGGGTATTAGTCTTGATATTTTTTATTTGGGGATTAGTCTTGATGATGTTTTTTCTTTGGGCATTAGTCTTGATGATGTTTTTATTTGGGTATTAGTCTTGATGATGTTTTTTATTTGGGTATTAGTCTTGTTGATGTTTTTATTTGGGTATTAGTCTTGATGATATTTTTATTTGGGTATCAGTCTTGATGTTTTTATTTGGGTATTAGCCTTGATGAAGATTTTTATTTGGGTATTAGTTTTGATGATGTTTTTTATTTGGGTATTAGTCTTGATGATGTTTTTATTTGGGTATTAGTCTTGATGATATTTTTTATTTGGGTATTAGTCTTCATGCTTTTTATTTAGGTATTAGCCTTGATGCTGTTTTTTTATTTGGGTATTAGTCTTGATGATATTTTTTATTTGGGTGTTAGATTTCATGATTTTTATTTGGGTATTAGCCTTGATGCTATTTTTTATTTGGGTATTAGTCTTGAAGATATTCTTTTCGGGGGTATTAGTCTTGATGATGTTTTTATTTGGGTATTAGTCTTGATATTTTTTTATTTGGGTATTAGTCTTGATATTTTTTATTTGGGTGTTAGTCTTCATGCTTTTTAATTACATATTAGCCTTGATGCTGTTTTTTATTTGGGTATTAGTCTTGATGATATTTTTTATTTGGGTATTAGTTTTGACGATGTTTTTTATTTGGGTATTAGTCTTGATGATGTTTTTTATTTGGGTGTTAGTCTTCATGCTTTTCATTTGGTTATTAGTCTTGATGATATTTTTTATTTGGGTATTAGTCTTGATGTTTTTTATTTGGGTATTAGTCTTTATGTTTTTATTTGGGTATTAGTCTTCATGATGTTTTTATTTGGGTATTAGTCTTGACGATATTTTTTATTTGGGTATTAGTCTTGATGATATTTTTTTTGGGGGGGGGGAATTAGGCTTGATGGTATTTTTTATTTGGGTGTTAATCTTCATGATTTTTATTTGGGTATTAGCCTTGATGCTGTTTTTTTTGGGGGGGTGGGGTATTAGTCTTGATATTTTTTATTTGGGTATTAGTCTTGATATTTTTTATTTGGGTATTAGTCTTGATGCTGTTTTTTATTTGGGTATTAGTCTTGATATTTTTTCGGGGGTATTAGGCTTGATGATGTTTTTTATTTGGGTATTAGTCTTGATATTTTTGGGGGGTATTAGGCTTGATGTTATTTTTTATTTGGGTATTAGTCTTGATGTTTTTTATTTGGGTATTAGTCTTGATGATGTTTTTTATTTGGGTATTAGTCTTAATGATGATTTTTATTTGGGTATTAGCCTCAATGCTGTTTTTTTATTTGGGTATTAGTCTTGATGATATTTTTTATTTGGGTGTTAGTCTTCATGCTTTTTATTTGGGTATTAGCTTTGATGCTGTTTTTTAATTGGGTATTAGTCTTGATATTTTTTATTTGGGTATTAGTCTTGATGCTGTTTTTTATTTGGGTATTAGTCTTGATGATACTTTTTATTTGTGTGTTAGTCTTCATGCTTTTTATTTGGGTATTAGCCTTGATGTTGTTTTTTATTTGGGTATTAGTCTTGATATTTTTTATTTGGGTATTAGTCTTGATGCTGTTTTTTATTTGGGTATTAGTCTCGATGATACTTTTTATTTGTGTGTTAGTCTTCATGCTTTTTATTTGGGTATTAGCCTTGATGCTGTTTTTTATTTGGGTATTAGTCTTGATATATTTTATTTGGGTATTAGTCTTGATATTTTTTATTTGGGTATTAGTCTTGATATTTTTTATTTGGGTATTAGCCTTGATGCTGTTTTTTATTTGGGTATTAGTCTTGATGCTGTTTTTTATTTGGGTATTAGTCTTGATATTTTTTATTTGGGTATTAGTCTTGATGCTGTTTTTTATTTGGGTATTAGTCTCGATGATACTTTTTATTTGTGTGTTAGTCTTCATGCTTTTTATTTGGGTATTAGCCTTGATGCTGTTTTTTATTTGGGTATTAGTCTTGATATATTTTATTTGGGTATTAGTCTTGATATTTTTTATTTGGGTATTAGTCTTGCTATTTTTTATTTGGGTATTAGTCTTGATGATGTTTTTTATTTTGGGTATTAGTCTTGATGAATTTTTAATGCAAAATGATAATGTCATATACAACAGAAATCATCAACTGATGTTCATCCATGTTATGATGAACGTGTTAAATTTGTGTACTACAATGTATACCTTGATATGCAATAAGTTCATTTTTTCTTTTCCATTTAAACTTATCAATGCTAATATGATTCTCATTATTTATATTGTATCAAAAGTTTCTTCAATATGGAGAACGTATTCACATTCACTGTATGGTTTGTTGGATCAGGTGACAATGGTTCTCATTTGTATTGTTGGGATTGTTTTCCTGGTGAAATAATTCAATTTATACCAAAGACTTATTTTAGAAATGTAGTGTACTTAGTTGTATTATTTGCAAATTAGTTCAAGATGCCAAGGTTACTATTATGGAAAAAAATAACTAATGATTCTTCACCTTGTTCATCTCAAAATTAGTGAAACCTGATGATGCCCAACAAGTATTTTCTTTTTATTAAAGTCTGTTGATGGAATCTTTATAGAATAAACACAGTATATATCTAGATTCTAATGACCTAATATTCTAAATTTAGTCATCTTTCATTTAAAAATGGCCCCAAGAATATGACCTTTCTAGAATAATGAGTCTAACTCAGGTTATTGATGTCATTAATGGTGTGTGCACATATGAAAAGAGTGAAAGCATTCGTGATGTATCAAGTTTTTAATGCATCTTCTGCAGGAATAAATACATTTGAAGGTGACATCAACAGTGAAATCTTTGATGAGACAAGCACAGGGTTGTTTACATGGACAGAAAAACATAACAGATCGATAAAAATAGGGCAGTCAAACAGACATCAACCAGGATGGAAAAAGAATGGATGGACCAACAAAACAATGAACACAAACAGACAAATTAGCAATGAATGGATGGACAGATGGTCAACGAATGGATGGACAGATGGACAAACAGATAGTCGAAAGAACTGATGGCGGATGACACCCAAATAAAATAGTGGAAGAATGTGCTGATACTGGCAAACAGATTAATGGATGAGCCCTTAAACAGACACATTGACGGATGGATTGTGATTTGGATGTGATTTGGATTTTTAATGTAGCTTTAATAATTTTTCAGTCATATTGCTACGATGTCTGCAGTGTGGCAGTTTATAGTGATGTCTAGCACTGAGGCATCATGCCGCAGACATGTAGCATGATGTCCCACCCAGTCACATTAACCTGACACAGGCCGACCAGTCCTAACACTTACCTCTTAATGCTGAGCACCAAGAGAGGCAGCCGTTAGTACCACTTTTGTAAGTCTTTGGTATGACTTGGCCGGGGATCAAACCCACGACCTCCCACATCCGAGGCAGATGCTCTAACCATTAGGCCACTGGAGCGGTGGATGGTTGGATTGAGAAGGTACATGAATGGAAAAATGCGCACAAGTGTAAACAGATTTTTGTATAAATAATAAAGTTGTGCAAAGAATAATTGGATAGAAGCATAGATGGAATATCTAATTCTGTTTTATCTGATCAAACCAGTGAAAGATCAATTCTGAACATATTCATTGATCTCAAAATAAGTGAAACTTGATGATCCCCAACAAATGTTTTCTTTTTACTAAAGAATCATTTTTACTGAATCATTATAGAAGAAACACAGTACCAAGATTCTAGTGACCTAATATTCCAAATTTAGTCATTGTCATTTAAATATGGCCCCTAAAATACAGCCTTTCTAGAATAATGGATCCAACACAGATCATATTCAACTGGAATCACTGACTACCTTTGTCACTTAATTGTATCTAATAGCTATGTATTCAGCATGCCAAGGTCATGTACATATCATTAATCTCTCAACAGGCCACTGTCTTCTAAAGGTCTACTCAAAAGAACTACATCTCTGTCTTTAAATTCTCAAGAAGAATTTTGCAGTTTATTTCCAAGAAGCTAACAACTTGACAAATTCACATAAATTTGACCTGTTTTTATAAGTAGTTTACAACATATAACTCAAATCTTCACACAGACATGCATGAATCAAGTAAACTAGGGCTATAGGAGCTGAATACAAACCTTGCCCATTACATTTCTGTACTAAAATAGTGATTCCAATAGAGAACTGAAATGACGAGACCCAAATATTTATTCATTTAATGGAACTGGTCATTTTACATTAATTAAAATTATTTTCTGCAGATTTAAACTTAGTAAATCTCCTCCCACTGACAATGTACAAATGAAATGGTGTAAAACACACAGACCTATTAATATTTCTTAACCAAATTATGATAATTATGTATTGATATTATTTTTCAAAATGTCACTTTGTGCTGTTTATGTGATCGTTGGATGATCTTCTGAAGAACAAATATCTTTAGTTTTAATATAGAGTGTGGCCCAGCTTAGTTCTTTCATATTATGTCACAATTAGCCTTTACTAACAGTTGGCAAAATATGACGGTGGGCAATGCATGCACTCTTTGTTAAATATCATCCAAAAGACTATACTTTTGACTGAATGCATCTTTTACCATTTCATGATGTGACATGATGTTGCCATGTGCCTATTATGTCATCATGTGACATGATGTTGCCATGTGACTATTATGTCAAAGAGGTATCAATTTCAACTCTCAATACTGTACCATTTCATTATTATTATGTCTGTCTATGAAAATATATTTTTTACCAGCTATTAGGGTTGTTTAGAGGGTAAAGTGAACCTAGTCATTTAGCATATTCTAGAATGGTTTTGTACAATGATACAAGTGATACTTCTTTTAAAAGCATGGACTAGCTTATAAATTTTCAGTCTACTTATGTATGCAACACTACTGAAATACATATGTTAAAATGGTACATATCATGATTGGGGTTCTTTACCAGTTGCCACTTTGAATCAGTTTCCACATGAAACCTGTTACCACACAGAACCAGTAACACGATGATCATTGTCTATTCTTGTCTCTGTGATACACATTTAATTTGTAGATTTAAAAACAATGTTTATTTTTAGTCTTCAACAAACAAAAATAAAATTAAGAATTCACTCATGCAGTAAAAGGTTACATAAGGCAACTGGTGCATACCTGTTACAACATGACCAGCAATAGCCACCTCAATGAAGTGCAATGAAAATCTGTCATGAAGAATTGGCACTATTCTTAAGGAACATAGGCACGGCTACAAATTACTGTGTCACACAATGCTTAATGAATACAGGCATTACAAATTACAGTACTTTCACAATGTTTAATGAACACAAGCAGTACAAATTACTGTACTTGCACAATGCTTGCACTTGCACAATACTTAATGAACACAAGCCGTACAATTTACTGTACTTCCACAATGCGTAATGAACACAAGCAGTACAAATTACTGTATTTGCACAATGCTTAATGAACACAAGCACTATAAATTACTGTACTTGCACAATGTTTAATGAACACAAGCTGTACAAATTACTGTACTTGCACAATGCTTAATAAACACAATCACTACAAATTACTGTACTTGCACAATGCTTCTGTTCAGCTCATAATCAATTTATGTTACCACTGCAAACAGTATGGCCTTTTATTACATAATTATGTGTGAAATCTAAACATATTGGCAAAATGATTTTCCTTTTTTTCATTCTTGTATTTTCACATATGAAAAAAATAAATCTTTATACTTTCTCATGTGAAAATATAAGATTTCCCATCATGCCATGTGACCACTTGATTGTGTGTGCCCACAAAAATTGTAACTGCAGAAACAAAAACAAGTTCTTTGTGAGTTAGAACAAACAAATAGTAACTGCCTTACATTACAGACATGGCAATTAATCTTTGATAAAGAAATTTGACCAGACGCTGTTCACATCTCTCTGAAGTTATTTCGTCCTTGACAATGATAAATCCACTGTCATGCATTGGTGAATCGGACTTGAATTCTTTTCAGTCAGGGTCAAATAGTTTACAAAATGAAAAACATGTAACTGACAGATTAGTTCAAACCAATCCTACTGCTTTCTAAGGTGATCAGCCTTGGAAACTACGGTGAATTTACGAAACAGGTGGGGGTCTGCATGTTGTGCCAGAGAATGAGTTTAATCTTGCAAACTTAAATTCTGGAGCAAGTCTGGTTTATAACAAAATGAAAATTTTCTTTTCCTACATTAATACCGATATATTTCATCTTGAGGTACCCAAAATGATATATTTTAAGTTTTGGCTTCACCCCTCCTTAATTAAACTATCAAGTTTCTGGTACCACATGATGAAATATATCGATTATTAATGTAGGATAAAAAAATATCCTCTATTTATAAGTTGTACTTTGAGGGATGTACTACATCATCATCTTGATTCCATGTTAATTATTAAGTAAAAACCAACTGTTCAGGAATATCAATTCTACATGGACTTTCTCAATAGGCTTCACTGTATCACAGATAAAGCTGTTTTTCCCTGAAGATAAAAAATGTTGGCTCTCAGAATAAGATATTCTATACAAAAGTATTGAAAATATCTACCTGTGAAGTTAAATTTGGTTATGAAATGTACATAATCTGCCCCCCAAAAGGATACAAATGAAATGGCAATATACACATTTTAGGATGCAAAGGAAGCTTTGACTTCTTTAAAACTAAAGATGTGTTGAAACATAATGAGGTCGAAGATTTAATGTATGCAGCTCTGATTTATTTCATAAAGGCATCTGATAATGCCTGCAAATTAAAATTGTAAATAAATGATTAAATGAAAATGATTACTGCAAAAATGTCAAAATTTAATTATCCACACACTTTTGCTGCTAGTAAATACAACGTTAGAGCAATAAGCATCATCTCTTATATCTACTGTAGTCTCTGTTTCTATCACATCTGTTATAGTCATCATCTCTTGTATCTATTGTAGTCTCTGTTTCTATCCCATCTGCTATAGTCATCATCTCTTTTGTATCTATCATCTCTCCTGTAATATTCATCTTTCTCTCTATATCTTCCATCCCTTTCCCCTCTGGAGTATTCTACATCAGGATTATACTCATGTCTTCTGCTACTCTCCTCAGGATATCTAGAGTTATCTCCTCTTCTATCACTATTCCTGTCTCTATCCATTCTTTCATTATCTGTAGATCTTTCTCTTCTCTCTCTCTGTTTATCATGTGGATCATTCAAATAATAATCATCCCTGGCATCATGTTTTTCTCTAGCTGACCTATCAGACATTTCATTGCTTCCTTTATCTTTTGAAGAATATCTAATTCTGTCTCTTGAATTAAAATTATCATATTTATGAAACCTCCCCCTGTCTTCACTACCCTTCTCTGTTAAAGGACTTTCGCTATCTCTTTTTACTTTTCTATCACTCTCATTTATGGAACTATCAGACTCACTGCTTGAAAGTGAAACTCTTCTTTTTCTAGAATCGACAGGACCTACACCCCTACTGTCCAGTGCTTTTTCATAACCTAGATCATGTTTTTCTGTTTTTATCTTCATATCAGATCTTGCCGACAGTTCATACTCTTTTCTTTTAACCTTTGAGTCAGGACTCATTAATGAATCAGCTTTACATTTTTTATTTTTTATAGTTTGTCCTTTTGGGACATTACTGTCAATACTATCACTGTCTGATTTCCTCTTCTCTTTCTTCTTTTTCTTGTCTATCTTCTTTTTCTCTGAAATGGATAAGAATGAGAAATTTGAATAGAAGACATTTTATCAATACAGACAAATCAAA
The DNA here is from genome assembly GCA_028554795.2 of Sinohyriopsis cumingii. Taxonomy (NCBI): domain Eukaryota; kingdom Metazoa; phylum Mollusca; class Bivalvia; order Unionida; family Unionidae; genus Sinohyriopsis; species Sinohyriopsis cumingii. The sequence continues at coordinate 20,883,680 of CM068828.1, read as the reverse complement.
ATAAGGTGGATATTCAAGGGAGTAACTAATTCTGTAAGTCAGATAGTTTAGAAATAGGTGTCTACTAATTCAAAACTAATATAAAATTCAATGACTGTAAATAGTGCAATGAAAATCTGTAAAATGTGCATAACTGACTGTTGAAATTGTGCTCACAATCAGATAGACTTTACTACAAATGAGTCAACAGTTCAATATTTAGAAACTAAAATTAATCATTTACTGCTTACTGAGGTGTAGTTCAAATAGGGTAATTACAATATAACATGATGTATCAATTACTGTTTATGGAGAAGTGTTTTTGTCTGGTCCATTGTGAAAGAGAAGTGCAGAGGGACAGTGTTTTTGTGCGGTCCAGTGTGAAAGACGTTAGCAGAGGGATAGTATTTTTGTGTGGTCCAGTATGAAAGAGAAGAGCTAATGAATAGTGTTTTTGTGTGGTCCAGTGGTAATGGGAAGTGCAGAGGGACAGTGTTTCTGTTTTGTCAAGTGTGAAAGAGAAGTGCAGAGGGACAATGTTTTTGTGTGGTCCAGTGTGAAAGAGAAATTCAAAGGGACAGTGTTTTTGTGTGGTCAAGTATGAAAGAGAAGTGCAGAGGGAGAGAAGTGCAGAGGGACAGTGTTTCTGTGTGGTCAAGTATGAAAGAGAAGTGCAGAGGGACAGTGTTTTTGTGTTCCAGTATGAAAGAGAAGAGCAGAGGGACTGATTTTGTGTGGTCCAGTATGAAACAGAAGAGCCAATGGATAATGTTTTTGTGTGGTCCAGTGTCAAAGAGAAGTGCAGAGGGACAGTTTCTGTGTGGTCCAGTATGAAAGAGAAATGCAGAGGGACTGTGTTTTTGTGTGGTCCAGTATGAAAGAGAAGAGCAGAGGGATAGTGTTTTTGTGTGGTCCAGTGTGAAGGAAAAGTGCAGAGGAACAGTGTTTTTGTGTGGTCCAGTATGAAAGAGAAGAGCAGATGGATAGTGTTTTTGTGTGGTCCAGTGTAAAAGAGAAGTGCAGAGGGATGGTGTTTTGTGGTCCAGTATGAAAGAGAAAAGCAGAGGGACAGTGTTTTTGTGTGGTCCAGTATGAAAGAGAAGAGCAGAGGGATGGTGTTTTTGTGTGGTCCAGTATGAAGGAGAAGAGTAGTGGGATAGTGGTTTGGTGTGGTCCAGTATGAAAGAGAAGAGTAGTGGGATAGTGGTTTGGTGTGGTCCAGTATGAAAGAGAAGAGTAGTGGGATAGTGGTTTGGTGTGGTCCAGTATGAAAAAGAAGAGCAGTGTGGTTTGGTGTGGTACAGTAGAAAGACAAGTGCAGCAGAATAGTGGTTTGGTGTGGTCCAGTATGAAAAAGAAGAGCAGTGGGATAGTGGTTTGGTGAAAGAAAGAGCTGATGTATGGTGTTTCGTGAAGAAAAGTAGGCATACTATTAACTTTGCACATAAAGGAACAAAAAGTAATCATTATTGTGAATGTTTACATCTTAACTATAAATTTCTGCATTTCCTTTTGTAGCAAAAAGGTTTTCTTCTGTGTGTAAAGTTTGTTTCCAAATAAAACATATCACAATCACTATTACAATACTGTACTGATGATTCTGGATAATTGCAATCACTATTACTATACTGTACTGATAATCTGGGATAATCACAATCAATATTACTATACTGTACTGATAATCTGGGATAATCACAATCAATATTACTATACTGATAAGCTGGGATAAAGCTCACTTCTTGTGTTGTTAAACTGTCTGCATTCAAAATAAAATGATGGTCACTTTCTATTAGAAATCCACAAGAACAGGAATATTTGGCAATGAGATTACATGTAAATAAATCATAATTCAGCAAACTGCATTTTTGTCTATATTGGCTTAACAGCATAGAAGCTGATCAAATACCTGGGGGCAGAAATTGTGTGCACTTAATTTCTTTTCTGAAGGCTAGAATAGATCTCAAGTTTTTTGTGCATAGTTCCATGAGATGATAAGCATCTGGTATATACAAAAAATTTGTTTTTTAAACAAAATAAAATCCATAGTTTGGTTGTTGATACTACTGTAAAAACTAGAGGTTTTTTTGTGTTTCGCCTATCTGCAATAGTAGCTCACAAGCTAATCGGACTGCTTCAAGTTGTAACTTTTAAGATTTTTTAGAATCAGAGTTAGCAAAGGAAGGCCAAATTTGTATGCATATTCCAAAAATTGTGCAAACACAGATTAAATAAATGTTACTCTGTTTAAGTTTTAAATACACACTGCAATTTCTTAAGTTGTCCAATACACATAGATATATCATGAATTGTGTGATTAATACGGTTGGTCCAAATATCAATGGATAATGAAATAATTTTCACACGGTGACATCATGTAATGAATGAATCTTTTCACCTGGGGTGTTTTTGTTGGTTCTCAAACATATTATCAGAAATAGGAACTAAGTGCCTTTCTCAGGGACACACTATCATTCTACCTTATTTCTTTATAAATTCTCTCCCATATTCACAAAACTCACACAATTTGTATCAGGTGGTGCACACAACTGATTAAAAACTAAACAACACTGACCTAACTGTAATGGTCCATGTGACTGTCAAGGATCAAACTTAAACAAATTTCTACATGCATTTTTTATATCCATTGGATAATAAACATGAGTGTTGTATGCACGCCTAGGAAAGGAAAAAAATAACAAGCAAGTTGCAATATACGAGTCAGTGTGATTAATATGTTGGTATTATTTTAAATAAAGGTGATCTACTTGTTGTGGTTCTCTCTTCTTTTTTCCCCACCTAGCTGAGGCTAGCTTCAAAATGAGCAGAGCTTGCCGACTCAAAACAATCAACTGCTCAAAGATTGTTTTCATGCATGTCAGAGATTTCAAGATGTCTAGGTGACAATTGTTAAAAATACAACTTGTGGGATTTCTTTGACAGGTGAGTTCAGAAAGAAAAGGTAGCCATCTGGATTTCATTAAAAGAGCACAATCAAGATGTAACGAACATTTAGCACCCGCAATCAATATTTATCGTCTACAAAGAGGTTTATTACCTGTAGAACAATAACTATGTTGAAACCTTGATATATAATGTCTCAGAGATAAGGGGTTTGTTTTGTTGCCCAATGCCAATGAATTTACTAATCCATACCAACTCTCTGATATATTTTTTAATGATATAAAGCAGGGGTCATGTTTCTAATCAAAGCCATAACTGTCACACCTGTTTGAAGTGGTTTCGTGTGTAGCATTGTCTATCTACACTGCCAACCAATCATATTTTTGTTAGCTGAATCAGGCCATTAAAATATAAAGTATAAATAAATTACCCACCACTATCAAAAGTTTATATACTGGATAGATGTTGTTGTGAAACATAATATTGTTAGTACTGTAATAATTTTGATGGATAAGTTTATCATACGTTATGCAACAAGTGAGGAGACACTGCCTAGTTCATGGAGGGCCTCTCCCATGCCAAAATCGTCTCCAAAGAGGCCAGTAGGCCATCCACAGAAGTGACCTCAAATTAATGATTCTAAGGATGCATCACAAAAAGAACCGCCTATGAAAAAAGCTGCAGCTCTAGATGACAAGTCTAATTATCTTGAACCTGAGAGTGATCCACCTGGTTCTGTACGTGGTCACTATGAACATTATACATTAAAGCAAAAGCAGGATATCATTAACAATGCAAAATGTCTGGAAATTAGACCTACAGCGGAAAAATTCAAGATTCTGAAATCCACAGTGAGTACCTGGATGAAAACTGACTTAACTGCAGAGCTTAACTTGAACAGACATTTGCCTAAGTGTGGACGACCCATTTCATATGGACAAGCTATAGATAAGATAGCTCAATGGGTGCTCACTCAGTGTGACTTACAAATTGTAGTCAGTTTTGAGGGAATATGTATATATGCCAAGGAGCTTGTCTCAACAGAATTTCTGGAGAGCAAATTCCATGCCAGTCATTCCTGGGGAAAGAGTTTCATGAAAAGACATGGGTTTGTGCTCAGAAGCAGGACCTCTCTTGCCCAATGTTTACCCAAGGATTTGGAAGAAAGGATTGCTTCATTCCACAAGTTTGTGATGGATAGACAAGAGGAGGTCAAGTTTGATAATAAGTTTGTTATTAACATGGACGAGACACCGATGTACTTTGATCTCGTGCCAGGGAAAACAGTGGACAAAGAAGGAACGAAAAGCATTACTGTCATTTTAGCCTTTGCAGGTTCTGGTGACATATTACCCGCAATGATTATTTTCAAGGGAAAGAGACATCTAGATCTGAAGGCACCAAAAGGGTGGATTATCGCAGTTTAAGAGAAAGCATGGATGGACGAAATGCTAATGCTGCGATGGATTGAAGAAATTTATTCGCCATTCACCAGAAGAGAGCGATCACTATTAGTTATGGACTCAATCAGGGCTCACATCACTGATGATGTGAAATGTTGTGCCAACAATAATACCAGGTGGCTGCACATCCAAGATGAAACGTCTTGATGTGAGCATCAGTTAAACCTGTCAAGAGCTACCTCTGCCACAGCTGGACGGAATACATCAGAGATGCTAGGAATGCATTAAAATCGCCTGATGAAAGCAGCAATAGACAGATCAGGACAGCCAGCAAACATACTGTACTGGACTGGGTGGTAAATGCCATGGACACATTGAAGGAAAGCGCACAATGATAATGAAATCTTTCAAGGTGTGCGGCATCAGTTTCAATCTGAGCGGAAGTGAAAATGCACTGATCAGAAATAACAAACAATCAAACAATATGGATGATGATAGTGATACAAAATTTGATGGCATTTCGCCCGAGGACCTAAAAAAGACTACTGACTAGCTACTTGAAATTGAATAATATATTTAAATATATTACAGCATTAAATCATATATCTTTCCATTCTTTGACATGTTATTCATTGTGTATGGCTTAATATAAAAATGTTTATCTATCTGCATATATACATACATACATACATGCGATTATTGTTGTTGTTGTTGTTGTCCTAGGGTTTAATGCCATTTTTCAGCACAAGATAGGCTATACATGGCAGCCAGTATAACTGGTGGAGGAAGAACCCTGGCAAATCCAGGGAAGAACCACCGACCCACAAGAAGCTACTGGCAGGCTTTCCCACGTACCCACGTTAGCCGAGCATTGGACTCGAACCCACGCAGCCAGAGGTGAGATGGCAGTGATCCAGAACGGTGAGCGCTTTAGACCACTCGGCCATGCGATTAAGAATTTTAAATTATATTAGTTCATGGAAGTTCATGATCACATTAAATAACTACTTTGTATCAGTTAAATTAACAGCAAACACGCTGTGAATTTTACATTAAAACGATGCAGATCTTCCTAGATTGTGTCCGAAAATATCAACTGTAGAACAAATTATAGCAGAGCAACGTCCGAAAACTTACAAGGCATTTAAATATATTTTTTTTAAAAATAGTCCAAAAACATACCGTGTCTGAAAACATACAATAAATACAGTAATCCACTTATTTTCTTTTGTCCCATTAGGATGAAATTCCTTTTTACTGAACAAACTGAATTAGCCACTAATGGTTCATTATAAAGAGTCCATTGTTTCTCATTTCTGTAGTGAATATAGAGTCCACTGTTTCTCATTTCTATAGTGAATAGAGAGAGTCCTAAGAAAACAATAGTTGTTATTGTGCAAAATAATCCTTTCCCTGGGTACAGTGGTGGAGCTGAAGGAGATATTATGTACTGCTGGAAATGTGCATGGGTGTCATGCACATTTTCTACAGGTTTCCAGCTACAAATTGTTATACATAGCTATCTCCCCTAACAAGTTTCCAATGAAACCTTGATTTCAGATTTAAATTTCATGATGTACTGTATATAACTTTCCCTTGACAAAAAAAATGAAAAAAGACAAATAAACATCAATGAAATCTCTTAACACCTTTCCTATCAGTGATTTTGTCACCCTAGCTAACATTGCTGTGATACCTATCTGCTAACATCACCTGTCAGTACCCCTCTTTGTCTCGTTAAATTCATCGCCTTCTTTCTCAATCTATCTGCTGACAACACCTGACAGTACCTTTCTTTGCCTTTTTTGAGGGCAACTCAAACTCATCCCCTTCTTTCTCAGTTTCTGGTGTAGGAGGAGTTTTGGGGGCACACCCCTCCATTCGGAGTCTCTTGGTCTCTTCATCTTCATCCCCATGCTCCTTGGGTACTTTGTAGTTCTCTACATGGTCAACACGGATAGTCCGCCCCAAGAGCTGAAAAGGATATAATGTAAAGTAATAATGATAACAATAGCCTGAGATTAATCCAATAATGATGGAAATAAAATAAGTTACATTTAAAATTCTGATGGTGCAAACTGACTCCAAAACATTGCTGATAGATAAATACAGCCAGACTTGTGCATAAACCTTCAATATCAGTATTTTTCGTAAATTAAGAATTGGCTGAAATCAACACATTTTATCTGAATTTCCTGAATTTGTCCTAGCACAAACTTTCAGTAACGCTGGTAAAGTAATAAATGAATTTCAAGCTGATTTATTCTCATGGAATTTTAAGAATAATCAATTATTTTGGACTATTCTAGGATTTCAAAATAAGCAAAAAAGTTGAATGGAATGGTGGAAGACAAATGATTATAAATATGTTGGCAACAACCATAAACTACGTAGGTTAACACAGAAATGATTTCACCTCAAAGCTATCATTATAAGGTATGATTTTATTCAAGAATGGTTTGGTAGTGATGAACATACATGAAAGTAAATAATGTGAAACAGACAAAAGCGTCACTAACTCATTGTTACCCTCCTCATCAGCACTAATCTGCCTCATTAGCATGCATAGTTGGCACTAAAAATTTGTGAAAGACTATTTTGTGGAATTCAAATATATGTGAATTTCTGCAAGAAATATAAGAGAATAATTGTAGCTTTAACGACCAATCAGGTGGCCATTCCAAAAGTCTTGGTGACAAAGGTATATTTATACTGTGTATAAATTGGACAAATACCTCTACAGAAAGCCAAGTGCTACAGAGGACCAACAATCTATAATTTGACTTTGGAAAACGTTGACCAAAAAAAACTTAATATTGCTAATAATGAAAATCAAGCATCTCTTGCAAAGAAACATCTGTCTACTTCAGTACTGTCCAACCTGCGGCCCGCAGGCTGATTTTAAATGGCCCACCAGAGCTCAAGCAGCTATACAGTCGTTGCTTTTTAGTTTTCGGCTGCTGCCCTCGGCTTCAGGAAAAACATTTTTCTGTGGCCCATGGTGTCAAAAAGTTGGACAGCACTGGTCTACTTCATTGCTAGTGCAATCAAGACAAAATGACAGCTTTAAAAAGAAACTTTGACCTTTTTAAGCACAAAATGGGCCAAATATTTCCCAGCAGTATGTATATCTTATAGATGAGAGTGATATGCCACACCCTTTCCACTCTCTGCTTACAAGTACATCAACACCTGACCTTAAATCTTCACATATCCCACATATTTTCCACTCTGATTAATTATCTACATCATCATTTAACCTCAAATCTTCATATATACCACACACTTTCAACTATTCTGCTTACATGGATGTGGGAGGTTGCAGGTTTGAACTCCAGCCAAGTCATACCAAAGACTTATAAAAATGGTACTAACAGCTACCTCGCTTGGCACTCAACATTAAGAGGTTAGTGTTAGTACTGGTCAGCCTGGTGTCAGGATAATGTGAATGGGTGGGACATCATTCTACATGTCTGCGGCATGATGCCCCAGTTCTGAACATCACTATAAACTGCCACACTGCAGACATACTAGTGATATAACTGAAAAATTGTTAAAGCTACAGTGGATGTTAAAAATCCAAATCGCACACGCACAGACACACACACCACTCTGCTTATAAGACCTCAAAACTTCCATTTATACCACATACTTTCCACTCTCTGCTTATACCTATATCAACATTTGACCTCAAATATTCCTATACGCCACACACTTTCCACGAGGGGCCCAGAGTGGCCAAGTGATCTAAAGCACTCTCCATTACGGATCACTGCCATCTCACCTCTGTCTGCGTGGGTTCAAGTCTTGGATTCTGCCAATGTGGGTATGTGAGAAAGCTTGCCAGTAGCTTCTTGTGGGTTGGTGGTTCTTTCAGGGGTTTTCCCGGGTTCTTCCTCCACCATTAATACTGGCCACCAAGTACAGCCTATCGTGTGCTGAAAAATGACGTTAAACCCCACAACAACAATAACTTTCCACTCTGCTTGTATATATACATCAACATCTGACCTTAAACCTTCACAAATCCCACATACTGTCCACTCTTTGTTCATACATATATCAATATCTGATGCAAATCTTTATATATCACACACACTTCCCGCCACTCTTTAACATAATCATTTAAAATGAAACTGTATCACTGGTATCATCAAAGTTGAATTTAATCTGAGTAAATCAATCAGGCATTTTGAGGTTTCAGTTTACAATCATCTCAATTAAATGTGAAAAAGATGTAATTTTAAAGAAGACTGCATACTCTACCTTTATTCCATTCAAGTTGTCAACAGACAATACAGTGCTTCTTTGGTCTTCAAAGCAGATGAAACAGAAACCTTTGGATTTTCCAGACTTTTGATCACGAACCAAATTTATGTTCACTATTTCCCCATATCTGGAACAAAAGGTGATTAATCATTCCATGATCATTACAGAAAACAGACACAAAAATAGAGAAAAATCTCTGACATGGCTCAACAGTCCTGAAGAATTTTTTTCAAAAACTTTTTAAGGAGTTTAAAAAGTTTTCAAATAGTATTTTTTCACACACAAATTTAAATGTATCCATATTTTACTTGGTTTACCAGTGCATAAATAGGTACAAAATGTATCCATATTTTACTTCGATTACCAGTGCATAAATAGGTACAAAATGTATCCATATTTTACTTGGTTTACCAGTGCATAAATAGGTACAAAATGTATCCATATTTTACTTCGATTACCAGTGCATAAATAGGTACAAAATGTATCCATATTTTACTTGGTTTACCAGTGCATAAATAGGTACAAAATGTATCCATATTTTACTTGTTTTACCAGTGCATAAATAGGTACAAAATGTATCCATATTTTACTTGGTTTACCAGTGCATAAATAGATACAAAATGTATCCATATTTTACTTGGTTTACAAGTGCATAAATAGGTACAAAAAGGGATTATCATGCCACTATAGCAATGGGGCACTATTCCATCTAGTAACAACAAATGTTATGTGCTATTTCATCCACCTAAGTTTGAAATTTACGTTTGGAATATATGCAAATAACAAAAAAATATGAATTTAGAATGATATAGTTTATTCAGCTTGAAGGTTTTGCTGTTCTCAAATAATTTTGTGGAGTTTTAGCTAAATTTTGGAAATGTTTCAACAAATTCAAGTACTTTCCAGGAATAAAAACATGACAGTTTTTTCTAATTTAAGGATTTTTAAGGCTGATCAAACCAAGTCCATTGTCTAGACTCAGACAAAGGATGCACAAGTTTCCCAAAGGATTTAAACCATCAATTAAAATGAAATTAAGGTTATTAAGTGAAAGAAACAGTTCAGATTTCTCCTTCCTCCAAAAATATCCAGCTTTTCTAAGACCATAACAAGATGTACTTCAGATGGCAGAAATTGCCTCCTCTAGGCTTTACTTCACTAATCTTCAAATAATTATTTTATTCTGACAGTTGTACCAAAGAAAAAGTGGCATTACTTTTGTATAAACAATGTTTATGTTCCTATAATTCTTCTGATAAACAATCCCATGTGATAGGATACACAACACTACATAGTAGCGATACACAATTATGTGTGCATGGATACACAACACTCCATGGTAGTGATACACAATTCCATGTGAAATGATGCACAGCACTCCATGGTAGTGATAAACAATTCCAAAGGGTTTATAAGTCTGCTGCGAACATTTCATAAAAATGGGACAAAATATGTCAAAGTAACATGAATTAGAAACTGTAGCTGTTAAACATGAAAAAACAACCTAGTTTACAATTTCAGTTGGATTAACTCTTGTCCAACCATTACAAATCATAGTAAATTCAACCCAAGGGATATCTAATATTTGAATTTTGTATCAATACATATAAATGACAGCAGAAAGAAATCAGATCACATTGAATCTGTTCATATCTCATAAAACTTACATCTCAAAAGAACTGACTCAAATCTCACAAAATAAATATTATTAGATATTCCACACAAGTATTCTAATTTTAAGACATATGCATACATGCCACCCCCCAAGAAGTGTGTGTGTGTGTGTGTGTGTGTATTTAGGAATTTTAACACAGCTTTAAAAAAAATCAGTCATATCACTATGATGTCTGCAGTGTGGCAGTTTATAGTGATGCCTAGAACTAGGGCATCATGCTGCAGACATGTAGCATGATGTACCACCCAGTCATATCATCCTGACACCAGGCCAACCAGTCCTAAAACTAACCTTTAAATTCTGAGCGCCAAGAGAGGCAGCTGCTAGTACCATTTTTATAAGTCTTTGGTATGACTTGGCCAGGGTTCGAACCCATGATCTCCCAAATCCTAGGCAGATGCACTAACCACTTAGGCCACCAGAGTATTATAGCCCCCAAGAAGTATTAATATAATTATTGCTATTGTAAGTGTCAAAAACTCTCATTGTAATGCATTTCAGGTAACATCTGGTACCATTTTCTTTAAAAGCAAAAACTGGTACACAAGCCAACTAGTTTATTAACATAATAAATAAGTAGGGCAAAGTTCATATGTGAAGAAACCCATCCATTTTCTAAAAATGGGTCATACACAGTTGCTAAAAATAGCACATAAGGAATGTACACTTATGCATTCATCATCTTTTAAGAATATTCTCTGATGAAAATAAAAATGACAAAAAGCAATTTTTAATGCTTTATTATTACTTTGTTATGTACCAAAAAAGGGTAATCCTTATATGGGTGAGCATAAAAGGTAATTTGGTGAAAATAATCACAATGATTATGCTAAAAGTGTAATTTTTGGCATTTATGCAGATTTATTATTAAATATTTATGAGAATATTATCATAAGATATCCCAGACAAGTATTCTATTTATGAGGCATACATATTATTAGATACCCCATACAAGTAATATATTTTTGAGACATACATATTATTAGATACCCCAGACAAGTAATATATTTATGAGACATACATATTATTAGATACCCCAGACAAGTAATATATTTATGAGACATACATATTATTAGATACCCCAGACAAGTAATATATTTATGAGACATACATATTATTAGATACCCCAGACAAGTAATATATTTATGAGACATACATATTATTAGATACCCCAGACAAGTAATATATTTATGAGACATACATATTATTAGATACCCCAGACAAGTAATATATTTATGAGACATACATATTATTAGATATCCCAGACAAGCAATATATTTATGAGACATATATATTATTAGATACCCCAGACAAGTAATATATTTATGAGACATACATATTATTAGATACCCCAGACAAGTAATATATTTATGAGATACGTGACAGATACTACTTTACCAGTTGTGAATGTATCAACTGACAGAGGAGAATGTTCTGATTTGGAAGGATCAGGTTCAAGAAAATCACCATAAAAATATTAGTTGAAATTTGAACTCACTGAAAAAAGGCATAAACTACATAATTTGAACTCACTGAGAAAAGACACAAACTACATAATTTGAACTCACTGAGAGAAGACACAAACTACATCCCCTTCAGTCAGACCATATGGAAGACCACCAACAAAAACCCATGCACTGTCCTTGTACTGGTCATGCCATGACTTCTTACTGGTCAGACCTAGCTCCAATTCTTTCTGATTCAACTTGTTTATGTTCTTTACATTTCTGAAATAAATAAATAAATAGATAAAATATATAAAGGTAAAAGCTATCACTAAACATAAAAACTGGAACAGACCGATGACAGGAATTTGAAGTTAATGGTTTATTTTATGGATTTATTTTTACAGGACATGGTGGTTTGCATGTTATCCACTCAAAATTCCTGTCTTATGATCAACTAAAGGTGACAAAATGTTCATCATTTGTCTGTCCCTCTTTGCATCTTGAGTTATCAGTTTTATATTTCAATGATGAAAAGATGAATCCAAGTTCAAAAACTGGGAAAAACTGAGATGTCAGAAGGGTTACTTGTATAATTACATAGAAGTGAGATATAGTAAGCAAGAGGTATATATATATATATATATGTATGTATGTATTCAAAGGAAATATGCAAGTAAAATAAATAAAGATCCTATCTTATGAAATCCAAAAATTTATCCTGACAATCCAGATAACTAACAGAAATAAACATTCTCCATCTTCTACAATGACAAATATTTTACAAAATAAAACCATACACAAAAGATAAATATTTCTTCTTGTGAGGGAACATTTGATTTGATCACTAAATCTTGTTATTTTCAAATGTTATTGTGAGAACAAGACTTTCTCAAATTTATTTTATGTAGGAATTGCATACTTCTTCTCTCTCTCATAAATCTTTCATGTCACAATGAGAGTTAAGACCTCATAACGATGCATGTATTCTGTCTGGTTTGTTTCTAGTAATGCCATTCATTTTTGCTTGTAAGTCACATAAAACACTAACAGTTCGTTCTCTATGCAGTTTCTTTGGATTAATCAGTAGAACAAAGACCCTGATCTTCCAGCACATTATACAATGGCAGATCAGTCTATGTTGCTTCCACTTCGGCTTGACTCAGTATGAGTACATACAGTAGTAGTGTTATGACTCAATGGTCATAAACTAAGTAACAGAAAAGAGCAAAATCCAACAAGCTGATGAATTTCCAAGTGGAAATGTGATTTCCTAGAACCAGACCCAAATAAAATATGTTTACCATAACTAACGATCTGAATAATGAATCAACACAGTCTCATAGAGAAAAATTAGCTATGTATTATGTTGTTTACAAAATACATGTTACTGGTCAGGTACACCATGACCTTGATTTTTCGACAAAGTTTAGTACAAAATACAGATTTAAATAACATACAATCATTAAGAAAAAAGCAAGAATTAATACAAATATACATAACAGGAAGGTTATGAGATCTTAACATGTAAAGTAATAAAATTCATGAAATAATATGCAAGATAAGCATGTATTATACCTAGTTCAGTTTTCCTAGTGCCTAAGTTACAAAATGTGTGATCCATGCATGTAGCAGTTTTGTGTTATTCTTCTTGGATTTTAAATGCCACACCCTGTGTTCTCTGTTATGGTAGAACAGCTACAAGGGAGGTAACTATGTAGCAAAATACCTGTAATATGCATTTACACATATGAATCTCTTTTCTGTTATGCAGGGACGCTACTCTCAGTATTGTAATTATTTTCGGTTTTAAAATAAGTAACAGAAAGAAATGAGACAAACAATTTATTAAAATCAAGAGTTTTTTATTTCATTAAATTACAAAGTGAAAATTCAGGAAAAAAAGTATTGTGAATTAATCCAATAAGCCAAAAAAGTTTTATCACTATCCAAAAATATAGAATGTCCAAATGAACTCCAATAGTCTTGAATGTTCTGATTCTGGCACTCATTCTTGAAGAGGAAAGTGTTGAAATATTTATTTGCTATAGCTAGAACTAAGCAAGGAGAAGACAGCAGACTACAGAAAAGATTATACTTCTCAGAGAGAAAAAAACAGTGCATGTGAGTTTACAAAATCATATAACACAAACAAAAGAAAAAGGAAAAACTTTGTGAGGCATTATGCGTTCAGAAAAATCTTGTGCAACTTGTGCAAAGATCATGGCAATGCATAGCAGGAACACAGAAATGTCTGAACTAGAGAAACACTACATAATAAGGAGGAAAGAATCAAAGATGGGACCATTTTTGGAGTGTTAATTCTTACCCAAATGGATGAAAGAAATTAACATGACAGAAATTCAATTGGAAATATGACCATCCATGGTGACGATAATGGTACCCCAATAAATAAGGAATCCAGCTTTTCAGAATTTTGTGGAGGTGTTACATAAGAACGGGGAAAAAGGGATCCATCTTAAGACCAAAAGGAACAGAATCCCCTAAGGATGCAAGGAGATAGGAGAACTAGTAAGTATTAAGGAACCATTACCCATTTTGAGGAAAATAAAGAAAAACTACACGTTTCAGACCTGCCATACAAAATCCCCAAACAGCCATGGAAAGGTTCAAACAAAAATTTAAGATCAAGGTCTACAACATGAGGATGGAGACACATAAAGAAAGCCAAATAAAGAACGGGGTAAGGATTTTGGAAATAGAAAAAGAGCAGATAAGGCAAATGAAACCATTATTTTTTCTACATGGTGAAGACATGGTAAAAGGTATGTATTTAATATAAAAAATTTAAGCATATATGACAAAGGGGCATGTCTCAAAAAATTGCCAAAAACAGAAAGATAGGAAAACAGACAAGAGAAAACAAACCCACATCAGTGAACTAGTGGTTTATCCCAAAATGAATGCTAAAGAATTGGAAAAGACAGGAAGGAAGAACTCCCAAGCAAGGGTGGGTCTCTGACAGACAAATGACTATCAACAGATGAGATGCAGATGATAGGGAGAAAAGAGAAGACATACTCTAAACGCTAAAGGAAAAGCATAAGTCTGATGAAACAGAAAGTACCTAAGCCACCAGCAGCAGAAGGAAGAGAGGACAAGAAGAAAGAAGAGAAAAGATGGAAGAAGGAAGATGTGGATCTATCAAGACAGAACTATAAATTGCACTTTGACGAGGAATTAAACGACACTTACTCTGACATTTCAGCTGCAATACTGATAACATTATCAATCTCTTTATCTTTCTACATGTTTTTATACATATATTTACCACCATGTCGTCCAATTCTGCACGTCAGGTAATTCTGCACAACGATATAATATTCCTGTAAACATTGGATCATGTGTTCTTTTTGGCTGAAAATCCAATTTGTATCAAGAAAGAAAATTCTTCCTTTAATTAAGGAAAATGATATTCATAAAGTGTGCAAAAATATCCCACATTTCTACCTTGACTGCATATGAAAATGTGGTTTCTAAATGTCAGCAATAAGATCACTCCATGACTTTCTTGAACTTGTAACACAGAAAATCCTATTTGCTATATATCTTTTAGAATCATAAAATTAATGCATTATATAAAAGATGGAAATATATGCCTTAAAACAATACTGCATTTTAATCCAAGTTTCCATTTTTGCAAGAAGCTGTCCCAAACATACAAAATCGTCTGCTATCCAAAATGTGAACTTGCCACTAGAATGGGATTTTCAAGAAATTTCCCAGCATATAGTCTGTTTCTAATTTTTTGAGTGATTTTTTTCCCACAAAAATGAGACATCATAAACACATTACATCCTATTCATTGTTGGTTCTCTTCAACATAATAGCTTATTTTTTTTATAAAATGTTTAACTTTACTAATTTTTTACATGATCAGTTTAGTTTGCTTAATATCTCTTGCCATTTATTGGCATTGTTATGTTGAATTTGGTAAAACCAGCTATAAACCTGACCTAATTACTTGTCCAAAATGCTGAGAAAAACAGTCCAAAGTAATGCATTTCATTTCCAAAGCCCGATTAATAAACATTACATCTTTTCAAAGCTATGTGCAGAACGAGCAGGCAAATAGTGAGTCATGAAAACACAGGGATGGTATCCGGTGTGTCCAAAATTATTATTTTGAACAGAATATTCTGGTGACAACTGTCTCTTTTCAAATGGTAAGCATTACAGTATTTTATTTTCATAAATTGGTCGAATTCTATATGTGTTTTGCTTCAATATTGGTGACGGAAACCTTAGGTGCATAGAAATGCCTGACATCATTGTATATATGTCAAAAGAGCACAGATGCACATACCTGACAATATAATTAAGACAACCAGGCTAAATTTGGAAAAAGCCCAACTTAAATTTAGCAAGAAACATGTAAAATTTTAAGCTTCTTATCAAACCACAAGCTGACCTCAGGGCAGAGGTCACTCTTCAAACTTAACTTGCAGGAATAAGGGAAGGAAATCGGACAAACAGAAAACTGTCTAAAGGGAAATAAATAGGAAGCATGTAAAGAACATCAACAAATTACTAACTCTTTATAATCATGCAATAACACCTTTGGGCATTCAGACCATTCTCTAAAGTTATAACCAGCTATATATGCTGTGACAGACTAAGATCTGTGCACAAACAAAGAATGTTCTGATCATGTACTACAATGATGCAATCCAAAATATCTTTGAATGAGTTCACAATAATCCAAAATAGTCTGTTTGTCCAACATTCAATCATCACTTTAGTATTTGCAATGGGTATTTTAAATAAATAATATTTGACAGACTGATCTAAAACAGGAATGAAATATTTCTTAATCAAATCCCTATTTATACACATTTTCACTTGACCTATAATGTAACAGAATATAAATAAATATACATAACATGTTATGCAGAGATATCATATTTCAATTTTGTTACGATGATGGTCTTGGAATTTTTAAAAGATTGTGGTTTAAATAAACCAGTTTAACTTTGTATTTAAGGATTTTACCGTATGTGCCTTTATTGTTGTTTGTATGCCTTTCTTAGGATACCTACACCCACACTGCACTATGCAGATATATACATGTAGCAGGGCTGTGTCATTAAACTCTGCATACATATATACTCATGTTCAACTAATGCATACCATGTTTTGTATCTAAGGTTATTGACAATTTAAAAGTTATTAATTTGTCCTTGTGCTGTCTGAAAAGATACTTTCACTGTGATTCCACCTGTTGGTTTTGTACATTGAACTTCCCAATTGCAAACACAATAGCAAGTGATGTATTATGCAGAATGACTAAAAAGTTATATTAATTACAAGAGTCTGTTAAACAAGGTTATATTAATTACAAGAGTCTGTTAAACAAGGTTATATTAATTACAGGAGTCCATCAAAAGGACTGTGGCTCTATTCATGGAAAAGAATATATAGAAATCAAAGACAAGACCAATCCTTCTAAACTGCCACATGTTGAAACACGCATTTTAGAAAAAACAAGTCCCTCAAAGGGACTGGCATTCTGCTAGTTGAAAAGAATGTCCAAGAATTAAAGAAAAGATCATTTCTTTCTTTCATCTGTCAAGTGCTGAAAATCTCTGATTTTCCTCATCAATAAAAAGATTTTCAATCTATCTACTGTGGTACAAATATTGGATGTTAGTTTGGCACCATTTTTATTAATAAACAAAGTAGACATCATTAGAAGCCATTTTGTAAAAATCTCCATGTCATAATGATTGCACATTCAGGGAGTACTGTGACAATAAAATTTCTAAGACAGTTATGGCAGCCATACTGAATGTATGACTGGCACAATTTTCATTCAGGACCAACCAGAAATCATAAATCTATTGGTAAAAAAGCCATGCTGATACAGCCCTCCATTGGACTGGAGGAGAGATAACACTATTTTCTAGATATGACTTTCTATTCTGGAGCAGTAGCAATAACAAGGTTTTTAATATGGTTGTTGTGGTGGCCATATTGGACATCAGATTGTCATCATTGTCATTTAGGACCAACTCGACCATTAGATGAATGTGTAAAGTTTCATGGCATTTCTCCAAGGAGTTTAGTAAAAGTAGCAATACCAAACTTGTGCTAATGCATGACAGTCAATGGACCATCCCATTTATCTGCTTCACTTGAAAAAAACATAAATTTTGTACATTATATAAACTTTATGAAATAGATATATGATGAATGAAGTGTCTATTTGTATGGCAGTCATGTAATAACTTTTCCAAGGCTATAAATGTTGCATTTCTGCCAAGTACCTACTGTTTGCAAAGACTATTCACATTTCTGCCATGTACCTACTGTTTGCAAAGACTATTTACATTTCTGCCAAGTACCTACTGTTTGCAAAGACTATTCACATTTCTGCCAAGTACCTACTGTTTGCAAAGACTATTCACATTTCTGCCATGTACCTAATGTTGCAAAGACTATTCACATTTCTGTCCTATACTTCAACTTGATCAACAAGTAGGTCTCCACTTTTCCCCCTTGACATTAGTGGTAGCTCTACCAGTAATGTAAAAAAACAAAAAAGCGGAGATCAATTTGTTGGTCTATGCTTCAACCACTTGCTGAGTGGGAAAAATGTGTTATCAATTGATCATTTTAGCTGTGCTGATATTTACAATGATAGAATTCAGTGGCTGAAAGGACCCCAGATGTACATGTTGTCACTGTAAGAATATATCAAAAGAACATGGCGCAATAGCTGGGCTGCAAGTTCTGATAATTTGACTAGGTGCAGAGAGGTGGAAAAATGTGCTGATATTTACAGTGACTGAGCTCAGTGGCAGAAAGACCCAGAGATGTACATGTGGTCATTTTATAAGAGTACATCAAATTTAGGTTTCACTGTGTTTAATGTGTAACAGAATTAGTAGTGCATGTGACCTCGAAATAAAGACAAATCAAGACTTAGACAAAATGCCATTTGCAAATTTGGATAAGTATTTGAGGTTAAATGGCAAATTGATGAAGATTGTAATAGGATTCAGAAGAGCGCTGACGTTGCAAACTGATAGTATGGATGGAACAGTAGCCATGTGTCAGAAAGCACATGATGCCTGGCTTAGTGTTTGGACTAAGACCTTTCCATGGATTGACAAAATTCAGTCTTACTCTAATGGGCAGACGAGCTACATGTCAATGGCGAAAATCAATGACAACCACTGGTTCTTCTTCTCATCTGGACATTTAGCCACTTTAGGTATGCCCAATATGCTTATGGGACTGCAACTTTTGCTGGTCGGACTGTTATTTTCACCAAAATTGTAGTCCTGTACTCCTAGTTTCAAAATCCTAGTGAGACCTCTGGCTTTTATCCTGTCCTGAACAATTTTTTAACAAATCTAAAATTTGTTCTGCACACTGCAGTGTAAAGAAAAACAACTGGGCATTTTCTTTTTGTCAGAATCACTTTCTGAACAGAGTCATTTTTGTGAAGACAGTAGTTCATCTAAAATTTATATTATATCATCGGCTACATTTTTATTTCCTGGTACAGATGTTTCGATTTTTTCTCTTTTCTCTATAAATTTTGTCTAGAATTTGCCTTTGATGATTTTGGTGCAGCAAAGCTATCTTCTTCATTCATCTTCAGATATCTGTTTGATGCCTTTGTCTCCCTAATACCATTTACAGCTTCACAAAGAATGTTTGTTTCTGTTTGCCAGTACATACATGCCAACCCCTGGTGAGGAAATAGTGTAATCCAAGAGGACAAAAAGAGTAATCCGAACAGAGAAAGAGTAATCCACATATAATAAAATTCAATGAGCATATATACAAAATGATTTATTTACCCCTTCTGGTCCTTTACATTAATTACTGTTTCAAATTTTCATATATAGCATTTTGAGCTATAAAAAGCATCAGCCTCTCATAATGCATTTCAAAACACTTTGTACCAGCTGAGATTATGAATGTTTTGCACACCAGTAGAGATCCAAGTGCTGGGTTACAAAGCCTGGATCTGAATTCAGTTTTATTTTTTTTTAACAATACTGAACAATCTCTCACAGTCAGCATTAGAATGATAAAGAAACATTCCTTTCATAACCTGACACAGAAGAGGAAATATATATCTTCCAGTTATTGGATCTTTTAGCTGGGAAATAAAATGCCATTGCACATCAACTCTGTCTGCAAGAAGTACATTCTCAGGTAGAATGCCATCCTGATACTTCAGGGGTTCTCCTTCTAATTTAGCAGTAACCTTTCCTGCAGGAATGTGCATCATATGACAGGACAACCTGATATGTACAATGATACAGACATTTTTCAGACTATAGAATGCAACTCCTTTATGAATTCTAGTCATCACTGATGCATTTATCAGCTTAAAACCATATACAGTTCTGCCAACTTATGTTTATTCAAAGAATTTTCAAGCAAATAAAAAATGTTTTCTCCACTGGAATCTACTGTTAATTTCTGATAATGAAAGAAGAGCACTCTGACTTTGCCCTTTTCATTGTCAAAGTCTCTTACACAGACTCAGTACAACGTTTTTCATAATCAATGCTCCTGTCTGTTGCAATACTAAATGGCCCAATTTTCATGGCTTCTGCAATTTTAAGCTAATTATCTTCTGCTAAACATCTAACAATATTAGATGATTTTGTTCTTGCAGATGCATATTTTCTGCAATTTTGGAATCAGGAAACATCCGTTTGAACAAAGGACTGGCATAGTCTTCTACTGCTAGGGGTAGTCCGTGTTCTATTAAGAACTCAGTAAATAATGCCTCTGCATTTATTAATTCTGCTTTAAAAAAGTTGTAACAAATAACCTTAGTATTTGAGTTAGTAAAACAAGCTAAATAAAGGTTTCTTTGTTTTACCATCATGACCAATATTAAAATCCTTTCCACACAGCCAACAGTGGGCATGAAGCTGCCCTAGAATGGAACGCTGTATTGTGTAATTCATGTATTCCTCTTTGAGTCTGTTTTTCTTCTATTCTAATCCATCTGTGAAATTATTTGAAAAACATTTTTGCTCTAACAAATGCATCTACTAGAATAAATCTGACTTGATCTTTAGTGCCAAATACCTACAGACTGGTTCTGTATCAGATATGAATTAAAACAAAGAATCTGAAAGCAAAGATTAAAAATTAGAAAACCAGTCTGTTCTCTCCTAACTGCATGTATGGCCTACAGCTGCTATAAATAGAAACTGAGGTCAAATGTTTGAAAGTAAAACCAGCATGTTTCTTGGAAATAGGACAGCTGCTATAAATAGAACATAATACTGTTACGAAAGTGCATGCAAGGCTACTGACAAGCATACTCTTATGTCGTAGTTACGTAGAAGCTGTCTTTTCTAGAATATGGTCTGAAAGATTAATGGGATGTTAATAAAAATAAGAAAATTATTAATTTTTGGGGAGTAGGGAAACATACCAAAAATGTGTAAACCAAATACACTTATGCGTAATGTAGTTTAAAAAAAGCGCAAAGATTATGCCATAAGCATAATGGGTGGCATGTATGCTGATAGAGCTCTCTACGCTTACTAGTTCCTTGTTGCTAGTTAATTTTTAATTCAATGTTTTGGATTTGACTGATTTCCTTAATTATATTTGTTAAATGTATTGTTTAACTTTTCATCTCATTTAAGCTTTGTGAAGCATCTATTGAATGAAAGTACCTTCTCAGGTTGTGGTTCAACTGCAGGGATGGTCCTGGCGTTTAAAAAGCTGTCGCAAAAAAAATCGTCAACCTCAATATTTTGTCGCCAATTTTCAAAAAGTGTCGCCAAAACAAGTAGTGTACATTTTTCCAAGTGTTAATTTAGTCTATTAATGTAACAGGCAATGAAAATTACAAAAGATGGGTTAGTTAATATTTTAAGCATTAACAAAATGTTACAAAGTGTTACATGAAGATCCGTTGCGATTTTAGGGCTGCCCACTTGTTGAATGCAGTTTCAAAGTCTAATTTTTCACATCTGTACATGCTGATTCTCATTAAATTCTCGAGAGATGAGATGCAGAGCTTATTTCTGATGTCAGTTTTTATGAGGTTCATCATACGGGATCCACGTTCACAGTCTACAGTGCTGACAGGTGACACTAGTAGTCTCTCAGCAGCCCCCCCCACCCCCATGGCTAGCTTCACAAAGCTTGTAGCAAATTGCTTCCTAACTCCCAAGAATGATCACTGAATACTGTATAAATTTTCTCGACAAGAAAAATAGGATCTCCATTCCCACGAATGAAACGTACACAAGTCAAAACCTGGCAATACTGGACCGTATATATAAGCATAAATTCACACCCAATTTAGGGATTCTTTCACTCCTGTATTTTGAGAAATAAATAATTATTATTAATTAAGCAAAACTGGTTTTTTTTGTTTTGTTTTTTTTGCTATTTCTTGTTGCGGAGTTTAAGTTTCTGCAGCCGTAACACGGGACTGATGGCAAAAGGAAAAGATCAATGAGTAAAATGCTGCACTGGCGACAGATGTAATTGTGATTGAGATTTTTTCCATTTGCTTTGTATTTATACACAGTAGTCGGTACTTCAAAGGTTATCAGTTTTCTATGAAGGTTCAGCAAAACTATTGTATTGGTATATGTATAAAAAAAAACAGAAGGATTAGCCATACAATTAATTGTATCTGTTCTATTCGCGTCTTCAGAAGTCGGTCAGTTGTAGGTATAGTGCGGTAGCATGATTGACTGTATCGCAGCATACAGTCCTCAGCCCAGATGTCAGCATAAGCAGATTATGATGTAACAATGCACTGTAAAGATGGGGTTGTCAATAAGAACAAAGGATCGTTTGTGTAACAGATTGATTCCAATGCATTGCTTAGTCAAGTTTGTGGCTTCCTTTCGTTCTGCCTTTTAATTTATCCAGTCCAAATCCATGATTGTATGTACAAATTAAATAACCAAAAAGTATGTCGCCAAAAAAATCGCCAGATGGGATATTTTTGTCGCCAATAAGGAAAAAAAATCGCAATTTGCGACATTGGCGAAGCCCAGGACGATCCCTGAACTGGAATGCACCTCTCTCGATAACTCGTGCACAACGGGGTACAAAAACATAGATCGCACTAATAGCGAATGTGCATGTTACTGAGGGACCTCCACAAATAAGTAGTAACACCATTCCTGCTGAATACTCGTTTAATAATCACTTTGAGAATAATTGTCGACAAAGTGATTTTTCTAACAAAGTTGTTCATTATTCTCTAAAAATTCCATTTATTTTCAAGATGCACAACATCTTAAAGATTGCTAACATTATTCCAACTGGTTTTAGCCACCTTCATGCACATGCGAAAATATTTGTGTATTATGTCACTGAATTTTGCTGTTGATAATTCTGGTTCCTTGCTTGTTATATTACAAAGGAGTTTGAAGCATGTAATTTTAAAGGCAGGGAAGCTGACTACACCATGAAACAAGATTCTTTCTTTTTTTCAAAAACTAACGACATTTATTTTGTGTAAGAATTCTATATGTCGAAACTAACTTTTTGTACTTTTCAGTTACTGGTAGCAAAATATTAATGCTGTGATTTTTATAGCAAATAATAGTTAAAATAATTCTCAACCCTGAGGATATCTCTAAGCACCAATTCAGGGTTTTGTTGAAGCTCGCTTCTGCACAATGATCTGCATCTGTGAAACAAAGCTTTTTATTTCATGAAGCATTAATTTCACTTGGCTGCCTTGCTATCTTTGATCACATTTATCATTGAGTAGCTTAATTTAAGGTAGTCTACTTATATTAAATGCACAATAATATTTATAACAGCGTTCAATTAATTAATTGAAATGAGTTCATCAGATATATAACTGGGGCCACCAGATCTTAAGCATGTAGGATTTGCATGCCTTTTAACTTTTTCTTTATTCCACATCCTTTTTTTTTATACAAAAGACGCTATTAACATAATAATACAAAGGAAGCCAGCTTTTACTTCAGTGCCTAACAACAAATACCTCTGCAAGACAAAAATCAAAACACAGTCGGCACTTAATTAGGTTCTCAGAGAAACACTCTCAAACATAGCTATTATGGATGATTGATACATTTTACATTTGAATACAAAAAAAAATAATACATTGCATTTATGATCATTACACTTAAGCTTAATTAAATCATAGAACTAAAAAAAATTTTCTTTTGATAAAAAAAGTAATTAATTGGTTTTTATTTATTAAAGTACTGCCTCAAGTAGGCATAAGTGACATTTTCATTTTGTTGAATATCGTTACTTTTGGTATACTCAAAATGTCATTTGGAAAGAAAACGTAAAAACAAATGACGACTGCATTAAAAGTTGACAATTTCATAATGTTGACTCAAATTTGAAGATCCTATCTACATTTTTCGATGACAAAATGAGCGATATATTAACTTTTCAGTTACCAATTTTTAGCTTGATTTTCTTCAAGTTCAACAAATAGAAGCCAATTTTGGGGGTATTTTCTAGTTTAAAAAATGGGATCAATGCCTGACCCTGCATTATAAGAGGGTTCGTGAGTTACTGAGGCACAAGTTATTGAGAAAGTAGTGTACATGTAATATACTTATCTTGTGCTTGTTTCATACATGTTGCATAATTTTTTGTATAAACCAGACAGTCTATTTTCTGATACAAGCAAAAAAGTCTGGTTAACAGTAGTTTCTTTATGCATTTCCCATGAACCACAAATCATTGAGAAATTCATCTTTTCCTCTATGGTTATTGCCAGCTATGTCCATTGAATGATAGTTCGCTAACTTTTAATGGTAACTGGCAGTTGTTTGTGTGAATGTGCATCTCCATCATCATCAGCTGCATCACTCTCACATGCAGACGATCCAGACAAGAACAAATACATGTAAAAATATTTTACAATGATATGTATATGTTATTGTTTTCATCTCCACTGATATGATGGTCCCTTATTTACTTTAAAATGAGGCCATTTTCACCTGGAATGTATTGACCGAGTCCATTTTGATTTGATAACCAGCACTGGTGATGAATCCAGTAACATCTGTCTTCCTAGTTTCATCCAATGTAAATACTAAATGTGGCATAATTTGTTGTCTGTTTATACAAAATAGTACTCTTTCCGATGTTTTCTTTCGGTTTGGGATATTTTACGTTTAACTTACACCATGTTTGTGGTGGATTTGGGCTGGTTTTGGGTGGATTCGGGTGGTCTGGGGCAGGTTTTGGGTGGGTTTGGGTTAGTCCTACAATGTAAGAAATAGCACATGTTGGTTTTGTTTAAGGCCTGACGCCCAAAATATAAATATCAGCGTCAAGGTCTTACCTGTAGGACTAGGTTTGGGTGAATCGTGCTGCCCTTAGTCTAACATATGAATCAGACGTGCTACCTTTAAGATGTGCGCATTATTAAAAATTACCCCAATAAATGTCCCAAAATACTGTGGGATTGTTTTGTACCTTTTGGGGAGTTTTTCGATGTGATTTTTAATTAAATTATAATTTTTAATTAAAGGTCTAAATTAAGAGACAACACAACCATGCATAATTGACAATAGGGAGAAGCTGTTCAAATCATAGCTGAAATATATCGATTCAGAAATATACATGTCAAATCACGAAACTACAATTTCAATATCTTCACAACAATTCGATCCTTATAAGTTTGCTTACGTAAGAGGATTCATTGCAAACAAAGTCAATCTCCAGCGTGCACAAACACAAATTCAAGAAATCATGAGCACCGACCACTATTGGACGTCAACTTGGAATAGTCCATTTCTCGAGAAATTATGCGCAACAACTTGGAATTTCAAATTGTTGTGCTCTATCTCGAGAAATTGCATCATTGTTTGTTCCAACTTGCAATTGGCCATATCTCTAGAAATTGCGCTCAACAAATTTCAATTCCAAATTTTCAGAGATATTAATTGGTGTGTGTGTGTGTGTGTGTGTGCATGTGTTCCGTACTTTGAAATTACATGAAGTATAATAATAAAGACTCTTTACAAAATAAATTTTAAGTACTCATCTGTTATCAAATTATTTCATACAAGTTTTCAAAGATTTATATATTTATATATTTAAGATCTTTTTATTTACTTACCTGTAATCTGATTTTTTTCATGGCAGTTCTTTGAAAAAAATTGTGCATGAAATATGTTTTAAAAAATATCAGTACTTGAAAGATATGGTTGAAAAAGATATTTCTACTTAAAATATATTTTTGAAAAACTATTTAATGAAATAATGTATTTAAATTTTGATTTCTTTGTTTCTTATTTATTTATTTATTTATTTATTTATTTATTTATTTATTTGTATTTTAAAAAAACAGTGTTGCTGGAAAAGACTAAATCAGAACATTTTGTTTAAGAAATATTTGCACAAAACTATTGTAAAATAGATAGTCGCTGAGGAAACTTGTACTGATGGTAGGGAAATATTTCTCAGTAATGAAGGTTACACCTAGCTGTTCAATGATATCTTAAAGAATCTATCAGACTTTGGTCCTAAAAGAATAGATTGAATGTAGGAAAGATCTAATTGGACCATTGCATAGTTTCATAGATATGAAACCTACTACAAATTGTTGCCTGATATCTTAAAGAGAGTCGTTTCAGGAAAAGTATATTTGGAATGTATTCAAGATCTAAAGGGATTGTTTCTATTCCCCAGAGAGCTATATTTCACACCCACCTGCATACGTATGCTTGACCCCACCCACCCATTCTATAGAACGGCCTATATTTAATCATGCAGAAACCATAAAGGATTAATAATATTAACGTGTTTAATAAAACAGATAGTCCACTGACGTTGAATGTATGGCTTCTTCAAAGATATAAGCTGCGTAACTTTAGACAATTCGTCAAGTGTCCGCTACAATTCAAACGCCGACAGGTTACGTATTAGACAAATTATTATCGAGGTTTCACCCACGCACCCACCCCGTTTCCTATGCGTACGTACATTATCAGTAGACCCACCACCCCCACCCCCCCGCAAGCGTATACATTTGGGCATGAACGGCGTTTGGGGGTTGCAGGTGGGGCGCTCGCCCGAGGCCCGGCTCTTGAGGGAATGGGCCCCGCGCTTCAGACCTAAGGTCGTCCTTATGAGTTTATCAAGCTATTCTCCGGTAAATTGGAAACGCTGATACATGCCCCGCGCGGTCATGGTCGGCCCTACGCCCCACGTACTCCTAACGCTGCCTCTGCATTTGGGTTACTCCCTCCCCCCCCCCAAACTACTTCAACCCAATGGCAACACCAGTACGTGCCTTTTATTATCACCTAAATAAGTGTGTAATACCATTCACTCCCACCTAAATTAGTGTGATAGCATCCATACCCACACCGTTGACGCAGTAGATTAACGTTTTCGTTTGTCACGTGATCATATTCCGATGTTTATCGGCGATATCCGTTGGTCAACTGATTTCAGTCGAAAGCTGTCAGGCACCGTTATGAACATCATAAGATAACAACACACTATGTCAGATTGTCTTTAGCCTAAGTTCACTCTTCAACATGTATTTAAGCCCCAGCAGATCAATAATATTCACCCGAGTCTTATTTGTATCCAATTCACGCATTTTCTTCTCAGATCCTCTTTTTTAAAAACCCTCTCTTCATTCCTGCTCGAATCAATTTGCGTGTCACATGCGAATGTTGTTCTTATTTGATTAACTGCATTTGTCGAATGTATCAATCACTACCTTTGAAGCACCCCGGAAAAAGATGGAATTACGAGCGGCTTCGTTGACTGATTAAACTGAATTTGAACGTCGATTTAAACCTAACATCTTGATTATTTCAAAGAACGGTTTATGTCTGATAGCTTTAAACGTTTAGTTAGATTGGAAGAATGGTGAAATTTGTGATAAATGGCAGCATCGGGGATTAACATCTACTCACTCCGTTTGAACATTAGATTACCATTTCGATTTGTCATGTGACCATATTACGCGTCAGCAAGCTCCATTTTTAGACAAAAGCGCCGAAGTTTGGCCGTCTTTACAAACGATTCTCAGCCTTCTTAGGACCAACAAAAGCTAAAATGTAAACATTTTTCGACATTTCGAATCTAACAGGAAAAACAATGCGTAAAGCAATTACTTACCAGAGATGTCTACAAATTAGAGACATTGTTAAAATTACTATTTTGACATTAAATCGAAACAAAAATATATTGAAGTGCAAAGTTATGGAGTTTTTATGAAAATCCTTGAAAACCGTTTTCTTCTGCCTATATAGTCAACACAATCCCTGGGAACATTCCGGTCATCAGAAATCAGAAGACATTTGACGAGAAGAAAGCGGATTCTGATTCCGCTAAAAGGGAAGGTTCTCACAGAGAAACCTACAGCCAGCCGAAGTTATTGAGCTTCCGTGAGTTGATGGATCACCATTATTCTTGGCATAGATACATATCATACATTTATATTGAAATTTCACACTTTGTGGGCAACAAATGTACTTTTAACTTCGAATTAATTGTTACTTTTGTTCGCAGATGTGTGAATAGGTTGTGATGTTAGATGTAGGTACGCAATGCTGAGAAGCAAATTTACTGAGGGATTCAGACGAATAGTTGGCAGTCTATCTTCAGATTATTGGAGGGTAATACCAAATTAATAAAATGAATATATAATCTAAGTCTTTAGAAAGAAGAACGAGGTGTTTAGCTAGACAGTTTGGATCTGTTTGTCACCTATTTATTAAAGTGTCAGTTTTGCTTCACACAACATTAATGTGCAACTTTGCTGCATACAAATATGCCCAGACCACACCCGCAGACAGATGATAAACTTACCGGCATTTTGTAATGTATTTTGGGCTAATGGTAAGAGTAGGTACTGGAGAAAGTGTATTGCTCCATTCTTTCTCTTAAATTCCTTATTTGATGAAATATATCAGAAGTGTAGACATAATAATTATATTTTTATTTTAAATCATATGTATATTTGTCTACGTTTCTGATATATTTCATCATATTACACTAAATCAAATAAAGATATACTTATTATTATGTGCCTAATGTGTTTTGATTTTATGAGAAATGTAAATAGCCAATAGTTTAAAAGATATTTCTGAAGTGAAACTAAGGAATTAACGTATATGCCAACTGGAAATTAAGTTGCGTGTGTAATCACATAGTAATTTCTCAAGCTTAAAAATAACACTCACTAACCAACGAAATAATTATTAGTCGAGAGGAAATCAGGCAAGATCGTCGTATTTACGCATTGCTAAATGGGACTATTTCTGATTATTGCTTGCACTGCTTAAGTATAATGTTTGGTTTAAATGTTTGGCAATCTCAAGCTTTGACCGTGTTCAGATTGTTCTAGGAGAGGATGGGTTCTGGCTTGACCTGGTTCGTATCAAGGATTAGCGGCTGCCGGATCCTGCTCCAAGAAATCGAGACGTTCAGGAAACCAGTCGACAATTTCAATGTGACAGCTGCATAGTACTCGGAAGATCAATTTTGATGCACAAATTTAATGTTGCATACACAGGGGCTCGTATCGTTGCTTACAAGTTACCTGTCATACAAGTACTATATAATATACAACGATACGAGCCCTTGCGGTTGCATTCACCAGCCTAATAAAAATAAAAATAAAAAATAAAAAAAACGAGTGAGGTTAAAAAGGTCCAAATTTTTGGATAGGTATAATAAAGCAAAACATAAGAATATCATTCACATGACCTCACAAGTCAGTGGAAATTTATAGAATAAAAAGTTGATGAAACCCAGCCCCAAATTTGTACATGCATTTTACATGTTTGAAGGATATTTTTGAGAGCAATGATTCTCATAGTGCAAATACAAACCCTTTCCCTAGGTGATAATTTTGAAAAAACATTGTGTACTTAATAGCTTCATGCAATTCAAAATAGTTGTCATCCACGCAATTTTTGAGATATTCTACTTGTCTTGAACCCGCATGTCTACTGCTGTAAGTGGATAGACGTGCTTCCTAGGGACGATTGGCATTTCACTGGCTACATCAGTGGCATCACTAGGGTTGGTGTCAGCCAGTGCGGTAACTGATGGTGTCACCCTATGGACCTCCTTCCAGCACAAAAATTCAAAATATTTATAGACATTCATTTTGGTGTCACCCCCTCTGATGGTGTCATCATGTGCGGTCCACACACACTCCCCCAATGACGTCACTGGGCTACATATTGTGCAGTGACTACATGAGGCGTACTTAACTAATAAACAATAATAACTGAAAAAGTAACACCACAGCTGAGAAATTTGACAGGGGCTAATTTACGAAACTGTCCTCTGTCCCTGAATTAGTCTAAAGTACGATATTGTTAGCACTTATTAAAATAGGGAAAACGAATTTTGCCACACTAGACAATATCAGCGTCTGAAAGTGCAATGAGTGAATTACCCAAGATATAAAATGTATAAAAAGGTATAAGCTTTGTTTCTACCTTTTCTTTTACAATTGATCTCTGGCATGTTTTGATAGATGCGCATCTGAAGTAAAGCCAAGCTATACACTCAGTAATCCAAAATAAAGGGAATTAAAGTTCTTTAAGAATACCTAATATGTACAAGGTCTTTTTAAGTAGCCAGTATACAGTACAACTAGTGAGGAAAACCGAAAAAATGTTGTTGTTTTTTTTAATAATTAAAAAAACATAAGACTTTAGAGCACCAAATAACTCCTACAATTGATCTAATCGTAAAAATATTGGGGGTGGTACGATTTCAGGTTTCTTTCTTTGGTGAGAAATTGCCAGCGAACAAAATGTTTGATTTTTCTGTATGCGTCACGTGAAAACAACGGATATTACTGTACATATACTGATATAGGGCTATTGCAAGGGGTCTCAAACTCAAGCCACCCTGGAGGGCTGCACGAGTCCTTTTCGATGATTCAAGGGACGCATCACCCTTTTTATCTCGCATGACACCTTGTGAATCTAATCATTTTGCGGGCCACATGGACTCCGGTCACAATTAGTACTTCCAGTTCAGTACCTGTAGTTCTAGTCTATTTTTAAAACATATTTTCCTCTCTCATTTTGGTGGTGATAGAAGAATTATATTTATGCATTTTGAAGAGTAGTAAATAGGGGCACTTTACATACAATGGGAATTAGCATTACAGACCCACCCACCCCCCCGGGTCAGATTACGTACAATGGAAATTTAACATGGCGAAAAATCGTGGGTCAGATTACGTACAAGGGGAATTAACATGGGAATAAATCGTGGGTCATTTTACCGACAAGGGGAATTTAACATGGAACTATAGTGTGGGTCTGTCTAGCGACAAGGGAAATTAACATGGGGGGAATAGAGTTTGGGCTTGTCTAGGGACAAGGGGAATTGAACATGGGATTTTTTTTTTTTAAATTTTAAAAAAAAAGGGGTAGGCAATTGAAAAGTCATTCTCTTTTCGAGAAATATGCGTGGCCCTGAAAAGGGCCTTTGGGTTAAGGTTAATGTATCCATTAACATAAAGGGCACCGCATTGGTCTTCTTCTTGTCCTTAGGCTGCGTCTCACTGTTGGCCCGTAAATCAGCACTCTTTTGAGGCATCCTTGTCTTTCTACGTAGATCCTACGTATCCATAGACTGGTGTTTGTCCTGTGGACAACGGTCCACTTGGATCGGATATACATGAGCATGTCCGTTCTAAACATCATGGAAGACACAAGGGTGGATGATTCGACTGTGGTCCACATCTTGAAGCGACGAGAACAGGTGAATCAATGCAGTGAACTGCGCTTATTTATAGGTAGAGGTAGGATTGAAACGGATTGAGTTCATTCACCAATCCAAACACGCGTTACAAAATTCAGTCAGCCCGCATCCAATCCGAAGAGAGCAGTCTGTGACGTCAGTTGGTCTATATAGATTCGCTAGCGCTTGTGTGCAGTCAATCTATACGACAGTGATTCAACATGACGGAAATTCAGAAAACGATCCATTGGGGTGCACCAGCAGGGGAGACTGCCCAAGGGAACCCGGACTTACTTTCAGAAGAGGTGAATTGGGATTTTGTGGATTTTCTTTCCTCGCAAGAATTTGTTCCGGAACCTTCGTTACCTTCTTCATTACCGCAAGTGGAGAATTTTAGACAGAGACAGAAAGAAGAATTGGAGAAATTTATACAACGACAAAAGGAAGCGGAACAAGCTTTTCTCCTACAGCAGCAGCAGCAGCAAGAAGAAGAAGAGGTAAGAAAAAAACAACAGCAACAACAGCAAGAAGAAGTAGCAGCAAAGAAACAAGAGGGTGAAAATCAAACGGTCACGGTACTGTTGGACATTTTAGCGGAGTTAAGAAGTCTGAAACAAATGTATCAGACTTCTTTATTACGACCGAAGAGAATACGACCTTCCCGAGCTAAACACGTTAACCCTGTGACTAAGTCTACCGTACCACCCTTAGTGATTTCAACTCAATCATCATCATCATCAACATTACGCAGTCCAGAAGTAGGCCTTGGCCGTGGCAAAGGCTTAAGGCAGTTAAAGTTGATTGCTTAAACTCACCCCTACACCAAAATAAAAAGGCCCTTTTCAGAGCCACCCACATTTCTCGAAAAGAAATATAATTTCAATTTGCCAATAACTCAAAAAAAATAATAAACAGCCCATTTTACCCCTATAGTACGTGTCTGTGTATGAGTGCGTGAGTGTACGTTCTTATTTTAAAATCATAACTCAAAGACACTTACCTTATATCATTAATTTATTCTTTTATCCATTGTTACAATCCAATTCACAATTCACAACACAACACTTTAATAAAAAGTTCATTGACTTCTTCTGTCTCCTTATTTAGTCTCTCTGTTTTTTGAATTTCTTCACCGTCACAGGCTTTTCCTCTTCTTCCTCCTCACTTTCTTCCCTTCTTCTTTTCTTCTCCTGTTTCTTTTTCTTCACCTGTCTGCTTTCTTCCTCTGAAAAATCCCTCTCTTCTTCCGAAGAATCCCTCTCTTCTTCTGAAGAATTCCTTTTTTCTTCTGACTCCTTTTGTTTCTTTTTTGGGCAATCTGGAGATCAATGTCCTTTTTCTTGACAATAATAACAGGTATCTTGACTTTTGTCTTTTTTAGCCCCTGTTTTTGTTCTTTTTTGACGGTCTGGACACTCTGAAGACCAATGCCCTTTCTTCTGATAGATATAGCAAGTATCTTGACTTTTATCTCGAAAGGATGGAAAGTAGTCCGTCGGCTGGTCTGAAGAGAATTTTCTAATGACCCCTCGCAAAGCTCTGACGAAACGTTCGATTTGGTTAGTCTCTTCCATTGTTGTGCTTGGCTTGAGAGTGAAATGAATAGTGAAAGGACAAGACACACACCCTTTTTATATACGCTGGTCTGCCATGACTATAAATTAGTCTATGGTGTTTAAACTTGAGTCATTTGACGTTTTACACTCAAGATGAAACGATCCTATTCATTCGAGAAGAAAGAAGAAGAAAGTAAGAGGCAGAAACGTGATCTATCGCCTCGTACCAGGGCTGAAATCTTGGCACAAATTCATGCTAGTGATTTTGAAGAGGACATGAGTGAACCAGAATCCGAACCCTCTAAACCAAGTTCACCACCCTTAGTCAACCCTGAAAAATACTATTCCATTCGAGAGACGGAAAAGCGCTCCTCTAGAAAATTTAGAACCACGGCTTACAAATACACGGTGAAGTTTAAAGATTTCAAGGCTGAAGTGCCGTTAGAGAAAGCAGAAGTGTTCATCACTGGGGTGTGGGATTCTTTGCTCACTTCACTCAAGCGACAATGTCAACCCAAAGAAGACGATCGCTTGAGACTTTCCATACAACACGACGGTTTGAAATCCCCTGTTTGGATCGAGTTTAGCACCCCTGCAGAATTGACCGTTTCCAAAGTCATGGACAAGATTCAACACGTACAACAATCTAATGATCAGTTTGACATCACCGATGGTAAAGCCACACTGGACATGACCCACGTCTCTCCTCCTCAAGGGACTGGACGCAAAAAGATGTTATTGGTGGACGACCTTCGCAACACCAAAAAGACTCTCGTCCGAATTAACAACACTCATGACCAGATGTGTTTAGCCCGTGCCATCGTGGTGGGACGAACCTATGCCAACAAGAACGACACGGTAGATTGGAAAAGAACCTGGAACACTATTCAACGTTCCGATCGAGCCAAACAACGAAACGAAGCAGAACTCCTGTTGCAACAAGCTGACCTGTCCAAAGACACACCCTGTGGCATTCCTGAGATGCAAAAATTGCAAGATGTCCTAGCTCCACGATACACCTTGAAAGTGCACCCTCAAGAAATGCGCGGACCTCTGTTGTTTCGAGGCCAAGATTTTAAGGACGGAAAATACATTCATGTTTATTATCACGATGACCATTTCGATACCATTACCACCATCACCGGATTCCTAGGATATGCTTATTATTGTGAGAAATATGATTATGGTTATAACAATCGAGAGCAACACAAGCATTGTGGAATGAAATGCCCAGGATGTTTGGCCTCTCCACCCTGTCTGAGCGAAGAACCAGTGCCTTGTTCAACTTGTCTGCGCACGTTTGTCAGCCCTACCTGTTACCAACAACATTTGAAGACTCAAGGTTCACAGAAGAAATGTGCTTGTCAACTCTTGAGATTGTGCCCTACGTGTGGACAAGGCATATATACCAATACTGCCAAGGCACACGTATGTCGAGGAAAGAAAAAATGTCACATTTGTCACCACATCGTGGACTTGGAACACCAATGCTACGTGCAAAAATACCAACCTCCACCAGAGAAAGAGGACGGTCACAAAAATGAAAAAGGCAATTTCATCTTTTTCGATTTCGAATGCATGCAAGAGACCGGCATTCACATTCCTAATTTCTGTGTGGCTCATCGAGCGTGCGAGAAGTGCATTCAAGAACCTATTTTCAGTCATTGCCCTCACTGCAGCAAGATTCCCGGAGGGCGTGAAAAAATCTTTCGGGGACCGAACACGCTAGCCGATTTTGCACAATGGGTCTTAGACCCGGTCGACAAGACGTGGAGCCAAGAGGACATCGAACGTTACGGAGATTGTCATCGTCATGCCACGGTGATGGCTCACAATTTCTCCGGATACGATGGACAGTTTCTTTTGAGGTACTATACGGAACAAGGCACCGAGCGTCCTAAAGTGACTTTGAAAGGAGCCAAAATCATTTTCATGCAAGTGGGACAAGTGCAGTTTAAAGATTCGATGAGCTATTTGGCCATGCCTTTGAGTCGAATGCCTAAAACGTTTGGAATGACAGAAATGGATAAAGGGTACTTTCCACACTTTTTCAATACGGAAGCCAATCGACACGCCGTTCTACCCCATTTACCTGAGGCTCGCTATTACGACCCTGACAACATGCGTACCGAACAACGAGAAGCTTTCTACGCTTGGTACCAGGCTCACGCCTCGGACCCTTTCGACTTTCAGGAAGAAATGCTAAAGTATTGTCGTTCCGACGTGGACATTTTACGGCGTTGCAGTGGAAAATTTCGAGAACTGTTCATGGAACACGGAGGGGTCGATCCTTTGAAAGAAGCTTGCACCATTGCCAAAGCGTGTTCCTTAGTGTATCGACAACGATTCATGCCTGAAAACACCGTGGCTGTCATCAGCCCTCAAACGACCAACTTTGTCAAACGTCAATACTCGGTCAAAGCCCTACGTTGGTTACATTACTTGTGCGACAAGGAAGACAAGTGGATTCAGCATGCCCGCAACGGAGGGGGTGAAAAGACCATCGGAAACTATTCGGTCGATGGCTGGGACTTAGAAAACCCCAAGATCGTGTACGAGTTTAACGGTTGCTTATTTCACGGATGTCCCGTCTGTTACCCTGATCGTAGCACTAAAAATCAGTTTTTGCAACGGACCATGGAAGACTTGTACCAGGACACTTGTCAGCGACGCCTAAAGTTAGAACAGCAAGGATACCAAGTGGTGGAAATGTGGGAACACGAGTACGATCACCGTATGAAAACCGATCCCGAGTTTAAACGCCTCGTGGAAAGTTACCAGTTCATGGACCCGCTGAACCCGAGGGATAGTTTGTACGGAGGAAGGACCAATGCCACCTGTTTGCTGTACCAAGCCGACGAAGAGAAAGGAGAAGAAATCAAATACTTGGACGTGTGTTCGCTGTATCCCTACGTGTGCAAATATTGTCGCTTTCCTGTAGGGCACCCGCAATTGTTAACAGAACACATTGACCTGGTCAACATTCGACAATACGAAGGCTTGATCAAGTGCAAAGTTTTGCCTCCCACGAACCTATACCATCCCGTCTTACCTCACCATTGTCAAGGCAAACTGATGTTTCCCTTGTGCCGTACTTGTGCCGAAACGTGCAACCAAGATCAGCCTTGTCAGCACACCCAGGAAGAACGGGCCTTGACGGGAACCTGGGTCAGCGTAGAATTGTTCAAAGCTCTGGACATGGGATACCACCTGTTAGAAGTGTACGAAATTTGCCACTTTCCCAAGACACAACAATACCACAAGGGTGATCCCAGTCAGAAAGGCATTTTCGCCGACTACGTGGATGCCTTTTTGAAACTGAAACAAGAAGCCAGCGGCTATCATTTCCTGGTGTGACACTCCCGAAGACCAAATACAATTCAAAGAGAAATACTATGAACAAGACGGCATCACTTTAGACCACATCGAGAAAAACGAAGGCAGGCGATCGTTTGCCAAAGTGATGTTAAATTGCTTGTGGGGTAAAATGGCACAACGACCGTATTTACCCAAGACGGAATATTTGACAGAACCTTCCCGCTACTTCCAGATGATTCACGACAAAACCAAATACATGAAACACGTGGACGTCGTTCGCGAGGATTTGATCTTGGTCAATTACGAAGAAGATCTGGACTTTGTACAAGACGACCCGTTTGGAAATGTCATCATTGCGGCTTACGTGACAGCTCATGTTCGCTTAAAATTGTACGAAGCTTTAGAACTGTTAGGAGAACGCGTCCTGTACTTTGACACGGACAGTTGCATTTACATCCATCACCCGAGTCAACAGCACCCTAACACTGAAGGAGACCGTTTATGAGCCTGTACAGATGAGCATCCCGACGACAAGATTCTAAGTTTCGTCAGTGGCGGTCCCAAAAATTACGGCTACGAATACCGGGACAAACAAGGAGAAGTGCACACGACGTGCAAAGTGAAAGGATTGACTCTGAATTATCGTACCAGTCGAGTGGTCAACTTTGGGGTATTGAAAGAAGCCTTGCAATCGGGAGAGGATGGAAACTTTAAAGTGACCACCTATCAACCGAACAAGATTGTACGTTTACCCACTCATCACATCGTCAGTCGGCCCTTGGAAAAAGTCTATCAAATCGTGTACCAGAAGCGAGTGAGACTTCCCAATCATTTCACCTTACCGTATGGACACGTCGGTATTGGTCTGTCTATAAAAAGGAACCCTAGGAAAGATCGATAGTTCATTGGGACTACCAAGACCGAGCGAACAAGATGAATACTTTCAGAGAAACACAGAACAAGTTGTTTAGAAAGGCACAATTCAAGTGTGAGGCTTCGGAAGTGGAATGCGATTGTGAGCCTTGCGATGGGTACGATGCTGTACGTTGTGACCTTAGCGATGCCGTAAAGCATCATGGGAACTTTGTTCTTACGACCCCTATCATGGAAAGTGATGATGTGCGTGTCAAACCTGAGGGATGCGAAAGTGATGCCGCTCGTCCTCTTGGACATTTTACTGGGTTTCGTTTTAAAGGGGATGTTCACCTTCACGTCTACCCCCTACGGATGTCATCCATAACTGAGCAAACTCGTGCCCATGTCACTCAACCCTCATCGAAACGAACCTGTGAAAGACGAATATTCGTTCCCTGTGCGTTTGTCGGAATACTGCGACTTTGAAAATCATCTTCAATCGTTCAAAGGAAAATGGCCTAAGTATCTGGGAGGACCGACCCCCGAAGAATTAGCCAGAGCCGGATTTTTCTGCTTGGGCGAAGGAGATAAAGTCAAGTTCTTCAGTTGCAGTGTGTCACTTCACCACTGGGAACCGCAAGATTCGGCCTACGTAGAACATGCTCGATGGTCACCGAATTGTCATTACTTACCCTTAGTGGGACTGACACATTGATGTAACTTACCATAATCTGTTCATGGATACTTTACAAGAGAACATTCGTGCTTTGCCTGTGGAGTTGAGAGAACGCATTTACCGAGAGCTGGTCAAAATACAAGTGAAACGTAAAGAACAATTGCATCCGTTACGTCACCGGTGTTTGAACCACTGGTACCTGAAGGCTATACGAGGACTGATTCAATTGAAAGTGTTCCATTGGACAGACATTGATCAACGATCCCCTGGTTTTAAAAAGGATTGGTTTGTTATGGACGATTCTATCTACTACATCATTGTAAACTTACTGCATCGAATTCCAGAGGAAGAGTTAACGAATTACCAACATCTTGAACACAATGTCAACTTAGTGAACGAGGAAACTTCTGAACGAATTGTAATGTGTAGATTAGTGACTAAACGATTTAAATTCGACACTGAAGTAAAACCATGTTTGTGCAAAGAGTACATTTCTTGTGTCAGACCAAAGAGGATTTAGTATGACCTATTTATGGATACTTTGCTAGAGAACATTCGTGCTTTGCCTGTGGAGTTGAGAGAACGCATTTACCGAGAACTGATCAAAATACAAGTGAAACGCAAACGCAAAGTTATTGAACCGTTTTTAAATTATGCTCTGTTCCAAAGTACAAGAAGACTGATTATAAGTGGATATTACATTAGGCACAAAGTTAAACGAGGCTATTGGCCACCACCCAACGATTCCAAAAACAGTGTATATACTTATGGATACTTTACAAGAGAACATTTTGGGCTTGCCTGAGGAGTTGAGAGAAAGGATTTACCGAGAGCTGGTGAAAATACAAGTCAGACGTAAAGAACAATTGCATCCGTTACGTCACCAGATCTTTAACCACTGGTACCTGAATGGTATAAGAGAACTGATTCGTCAGAAATTGTTTCAGTGGTCAGACCTTGTTAGTGAGTTAGTGAATGAACGAAATGTTCATCATTTTGGTTACTTCAAGATTCACCTAGAGCAACGCATTGAGGAAGACGAGTTAAAGGATTACCAACATATGTCACGTGGAATTTACTTAGTGGAAGAGAAAACTTCTGATCGAAGTTTGAACTGTAGGTTACAGTATTCTAGATTTCCTACGGGAGAACGAAGATGTCTGGGTAGAATGTACGTGTATTGCTTCCGAAACAAAGAGAGTACAAAAACAGGAATCCATGCCACGGCTTATGTCACAAGTGATTGAACAGATTCCGTGGAAGGAACTCAATGACCATATTCAAACCGTGGATCATTACCATCGATTATAACAAGAACTGTATCCATTCAATTTGGGACGACAAGTGGTGTGTGTCTTAGTGACTTGTTTTCTGGGATTTCGTTTACCAGCCGATTCTTTGTGGACTCTTTACGATCAGTACTTACCACCTCAATGGCCTTAAATGGTCACGAAAACTCCTTTTGCTCAAAGCCTTGCGTTTTCATCTGGATACTTCTCGACCTCTACGGGAAAGAAAGATTCGTCAACTTTTAGCTACCCAAGACGTGTATGACGATGTGTGTGTAGCTTGTGACTTACATCCCCATTGGACAGATGTCCGTGCCTGGAAAGAATGGGATTTTGAGGCTTGGACCCAAGAAGTGGCCCAGTATGCACGAGAGTTGTTCAAGGAAAAAAGTTACTTTTCAACCCGTGTTAGTGACGGTGCCAGAAGAAGAACCCGTCACCCAGGACGGGACTGTCGTGGACAGGCCTGAAAGAAACTTTCGGGAGGACACTTGTGTGACCTTACCCCCTACTATAGAACTGGTTAGAACATTACCCAAAACATGTTGTTGTACAGGCACTTGTGTTTATTCCACGTTAATGGTTATCATGTGCCTTTTATCCTTGTACTTAAGCCTTTGGCTTTTATGTATTTTTGTCTTTCGTATTCATGTTTGAAACATTCAATAAACGTGTTCTGAAAAAGTATATAAACTCTTGTCTTGTTTGTTTTCGTGTCACAAGTGACATTTCTCACACAATGGCTACCTCTGCTGTCTCTGCTCCCTCTTGCTCTACTGTCAAAGTCATCGACGAACACTTAGATCGTGCCAGTTGGGAGGCTTTGTATCTTCGCCATCCCTTTAACATGCTCATTGCTGGACCTAGCGGTTCAGGCAAAACCGAATTCGTCAAACGTTTGATCGAACATAAACATCATTTGATCGATCGGCCACCTCAGCGGATCGTGTGGTGTTACAAAGAGTGGCAATCGGCGTACAGCCTCTTGCGAGAAAGTCAAGGCGATTCCATCGTGTTTGTGGAAGGCATTCCTAAAGAAGACGACGGCATCGTCTCTGACTCCCGTCAAACCCATTTGGTCATTTTCGACGACATGTTAGGAGAAGACGAAGAAGAAATTAAACTGTGGTTCACGCGCAAAGGGCATCACCGTAATGCCAGTGTCGTTTACATCACCCAAAATTTGTTTCAACAAAGTAAAGCCCATCGCACCATCAGTCTCAATGCGCATTACGTGGTTTTGTTTAAAAGCCCTCGAGATAAATCGCAAGTGCAAGTCTTAGCCAAACAGTTAGGAACGCCTTGGCTGACTCAGGCGTACGACGATGCCACTCAAACTCCACACGCCTATTTACTCGTCGATTTGAAACCTACCACCCCCGAGGATTTGCGATTTCGTACCCACTTGTTTCACCACTGGTGCCAAGACGGAGGGCCTGTTCTGTACATGTCTCCGACCTCGACTTAATTTCACTCGCCATAAAAAAAATCTATAAAAACCTCAGACCTTTTTTCGTCTGTCTCACACAACGTCAACATGACGTCCCTTCAGTCGCATCTTCCCGTCAAATTGATTCGTGCCTTGTATGGCATCAGTCGAGAACAAAATCCACAAATACGAGCTCGTGTCTTAGAAGCTAGTCTCAAAGAAGTCTTACGATGGTTCACGGTGACGGCACGTCAGATACTCCAAGGAATCATTCAGATTCCTCATCAAACCAAATGCTTTTTCGATCGAAACAAAGTCGCTTTGGCCCAACTGGCCGATCCCCGCATCGACACTCAAACCAAAAAACAAATTATTTTGAAACCTGGAGGGAGCGGTACTCTAGGAGGGGTCATCATTCGCTCTCTCTTAAGATGGGATCCTAATGCCCCCAAAGGTATACCCAAGAAAAAAGTCCAACGAAGCCCCAAGAAGAAAAAGACCAGGTCCCCAAGAAGAAGAACTTCTCCAGTGGCAGGACCCTCCTCTGATCAGACACCACCACCCTGGAAAAAGAAAAGAAGCCCCCAGAAAAAGAAACAGAGAAAAAGTCCCCAGAAAAAGAAAAGCCCACAGAAGAAAACTAGTCGCAAGAGAGGCACTTCGGCCAGGACGCAACCTTACACTCGCAAACCACGATCTGCCACGGCAGTGACTGCGTCTCCGGCATCCTCACGTTCATCCACTTCTCCGTTGATGACACCAAGAACTGAAGAGTACTTGGAGACGTTGATTACACCAAGAACTTCTCCGGTGATGACCCCAAAAAGAACTTCCCCAGTGGCAGGACCCTCTAATTTAGTGGCAGTGGCTGCTGCTCACAAAGTACCTTCTCCCAAAATCAAAGTCCAAGAAAGATCGGGCATGTTACAAAGTTTACTGGATTTGTCCAAGCAAGAACTGGCTCGATTTAGTCCGTTGCGTACCCCTGCACGACGTGTCATGCCTGTCCTCAAACTGATACGACGTAAAGACAATCAGTGGCAACGCGTTCCAGTATAAAAAAGGCCTGTGACCAAGTCGGGGGTATCAGTGTTTTTTTGGTACTCCTGAAGACTCAAAGATGTCACCCTCCAGAAAACCCCAAGGAAAGAAAAGGAAAGGACTACCACCATGTTTAGTCAAACATGGGGACATGTTATCTGTCCTGTCCAAAGCTTCTCCACCTCTACGAAAAAAGCTCATTCAATCGGCCTCCAAAGAGGTCATCGATACCGTGTGCGAATGTTGTTTGAACGTCTTAAAAGGCACGATCCCTTTGTCCAAACACCAGAAACAATGCTTAAGCAAACATCGTCACGTTCTTCGCCAAATGGTTCAAGAGAAAATTCCCATTCGTCAAAAGAAGAAGATGATGGTCCAACGTGGAGGTATTTTACCTCTCTTGTTAGGCCCCTTACTGAAAGGAGTCTTGGGAACCATGTTGGGAGGACTGGTGGGAGCAAGATAAAAAGGCCCTCGGAAGTCCCAAGATCTCAGAATCGATCCCTGACAACCCCATGGAAGGACGAAAACTGGCTTTAGTGCCTTACAAACGATGGATGGAATACCATCGGTGGCAAGAACAACGCACCCCGCATTGACCTCCCAATCCCCATTGAGCGAAATGTCCCAGTTACAACACGAATTGCAGTCCTTGATGGATCGCCAAGATTTGTCCGAAACAGAAAAATCGCAAAAGTACGGTCAACTCTTGCAACGACTGCAACTCTTTCACCAAAAAGCTTTAGAGGAAACAGCTCTACCTACTCTGAAAGATTTTAAGACCTTGATGAAAAGTCCAGCACCATCACCAGTACCAGTACCAGTACCATCACTACCCGTGACCAAGACAGAAAAAGGAGAAGAAGAAGAAGGGTTTCAAACTCCACCAGAAAAAGTACGCAAGTTAACAACACCACCTACCTCCAGAATTGGATGGATTAAAAAGATGATGGCCACCCCTTCTTCCTCACAAGAGAAAAAGAAAGTGAAG
Source organism: Sinohyriopsis cumingii (assembly GCA_028554795.2). Taxonomy (NCBI): domain Eukaryota; kingdom Metazoa; phylum Mollusca; class Bivalvia; order Unionida; family Unionidae; genus Sinohyriopsis; species Sinohyriopsis cumingii. The sequence goes on along the minus strand of CM068828.1, from coordinate 20,841,140 downwards.
ACAGAAGTGAAGACAGAAGTGAAACAAGAACCGATATCCCCCGCTCAGACATCCTCCTCTTCAACACCTATTGCCGGTCGCACACGCAAAGCATTGCAATCCAAGAAAGTACCCCAAGAGAAAAAGAGTAGCATCCTCCAAGAGTGGGTGTCTTATTAACACACCAACCAACACAAAAAATTGAAAAAGTCTTAGCCAGCATTTACTACGATCCCTCCCATCCTGCAGGTTACGCAGGAGTTCAAAAATTGTATCGTGCTGCCAAAACGCGACTGAAAAGTCTCCGTTTACCTCAAGTGCAATGATGGTTACAAGAACAGCTACCTACACTTTACACAAACCCATTCGACGCAAGTTTGCCAGAAGTCGCACCCGAGTGGAAGGCATCAATCATCAATGGCAAGCCGATTTAGCCGATGTCTCTCATTTGGCCAGCTACAATCGTGGCTACAAATATTTGTTTTGTGTCATCGACTTCTTTTCCAAATTTGCCTGGGTCGTGCCCTTGACTTCCAAATCGAGCAGCGAGTTAGTGCGAGCCCTGCAACGGGTGTTGAAACAAAGCGGTCGTCACCCTCTTCGATGGCAAACGGACAAAGGCACCGAATTTCTGAACCAAGCTTTCCAAAAAGAATTAAAGAAACGTGACATTCATTTTTTTACCACCGAGAATCCCGAAACCAAAGCCAGCATCGTGGAACGTTTTCAACGCACTTTGAAAGAACGCATGTGGAAATATTTTACGCATCACCACACTCTGAAGTACATCCACATCTTACCACACCTAGTGCAAGCGTACAACCGATCTTACCATCGAAGCATCGGACGTGCCCCGCAAGAAGTGACTCCCGAGAACGAAGTGTTGGTGTTTGAGCGCCTGTTTGGTACGTCCCCGACGAGGGCTGTCCCCAAGAAAAGTGTAATGTTGGCTATAGGAGATTGGGTGCGCATTGGTAAAACCAAACGCACTTTCGACAAAGGTTACTTACCTAACTGGACGACCGAATTGTTTCGCGTCACTGGACGAGTGCATGGCCGTCATTCTGCCGTCTATAAATTGGAAGACATGAACGGAGAAGTGCTCAAAGGAACGTTTTATTTACCCGAGTTACAACGTGTCACCAAAAAAGAAGACGACGTGTACGACATCGAAAGCATTCTCGAACGCAGAACCCGTAAAGTGGGCAAACGACGTGTCAAAGAAGTGAAAGTACGTTGGAAAGGATATCCATCCAGTTTTGATTCTTGGATCGACGCTTCGCAAGTCATCGACTATAAAAAGAAGTGACCATCATGCCCTTTCACACAGCAGACGCAGCTACGTCGACCACTCCTCCTTCACCTAGTTCTTCTGTGCAAGATTGACAAAAACAACCCTTGTGGGTGTGGTGTGGAGAACGTGTGCCTAAAACGCAAATCGTCTTTTTCTGCCAAATCTTCGTGGTGTATTGTGTCATCGGGGCAGCCATTGCCAATTTGAGTTTGCAACAAGGAGACAAACAATTGTGGACCATGTTATTAAGCAGTTGCATTGGCTACCTGCTTCCCAATCCCTCCCTGAAATTCTCTTCCAACGGGAACCTTGTGTCCAGTGCCAGTGTCAGTCACCGCTCCAACAACAACAACAACAACAACCCTATTTTGGGCGGAGACACGCCTCTGACGTCCAGTAACCCCTCGGACAGCCACAGAACTCTGGAATTATGAGTCACCAAAACCAATTTTACTTAACCTTACCCAGTGACAGTTCCATGGAGGTGTTTCCCCACAACACGTTGTGCTGTTACACGGCCAAATTACCTCAGGCCATCCCCTTAGATCACGAAGCCCATTGGGAAGTGGCTTTAGTAGAAATGATTCACCCGACCCAAGTCCTCAATGTCCTTCCCAATCAAAATAAATTTGATGTGGAAGTTCATGACGAGCAAATGCAACAGGAGTTGGATAAGAAAGTCAAATATGACAATAAAACCTATAATGACAAAACTCGAACGTGGACCTACCACTTGTTTATTCCCCCAGGCTATTATTTTAGTGGTCAACATTTGGTCAGTACCATGGCCACCAGGTTTAATGTCGTGTTTCTGAGAGCTTTGGAGAGTGTCAGAAAAAGTGCCACCCTTGAATACCACAAAACAGGTCGTCGCTTCCTGATAACATTTCCTGAGTGGGGTAAAACCCTGACTTTCTTTTTTTGTCCTGATTGTTTGACATGTTGGGCGGAGACATGGAGATGAAAAAGAAAGTTGAACAAAAAGGTGAGCAAGCAACGATTTCCGACATCGAGTCTTTTAGCAAGTTCTTTCGTACCCCAGTAGAACTGAATCAAGGACTGAATTTGATGTTCGTGTATTCCGATGTGGTGGAATACAACGTTTTGGGACACACCTCCGTACCGTTACTGCGTGTCATTCCTTTCAAAGTAGATTCTGCCGCGAACGCTGACGAGGAAGGTGGAAACACTTACCACGTCCACCGCGAATTTGTCCATCCTCACTATTTACCGGTCAGCAAGTCGTATTTGGACACGGTCAACATTACTATAAAAGGAGATTTGGGACAAAATATTCCATTCACCAAAGGAAAAGTCACGGTGAAACTCCATTTTCGAAAACGGTTCTCTCACGACTCGTAAGTCATGTATCCAGTGAACCGAGGGGTTGCACGACAGCGAGGACACGGTTTAGGAGATATGTTAAAATCGGCCTTTCGTTCGGTGGCCCCGGTGTTAAAACCGATGGTGACACGCGGATTGCACGCCTTGAAAGATGCGGCACTGACGCAAGGCAAAGAATTTCTCCAAAATGTCATCATCGACAAACAAAACCCTAAAGAAGCCTTCATGAGGGCAGGCAAAAATGTCTTGCTACAAACGGGCAAAGACCTTTTGGGCCGACGAGACACACCTATAAATGCCCTGCACGCTACCGAGTCAGGCATTCAGCAAGGACAAGGCAGAAAGAGACGAAGAAGAAAACACCCTTTCAACAGACTTCAAGCTAGAAAGGCCAAGAAAAGAAGAACCGTTCGAGACTTAGACGTTTTCGATTATTGAGAAAGAGACAAAAAAATGATGCACCGAGAGTCTTGCGCTTGTTCCAAGACGGAACTGGATATGTTTTCCATGCCCCCCACCATGATGACCATGCAAGAATCCCAGTGGGTGGAATTTCACCCTGTCTCCTCATTGACCGATTCAGCTCCCATCGAGTTTGAAATCAAAGGACAGCCCGAAGATTACATCGATCTGAATAGCAGTTACCTATACTTAAAAGTGAAAGTGATCGAAGCACCCAACGATAACCTAGCCGATGATGATGCAGTAGCTCCCGTCAACAATTTCATGCATTCCTTGTTTAGCGAAGTGGACTTGTACTTGAATAACAAACTAGTCAGCAGCAGCATGGATAATTACCCTTACCGAGCCTACCTGGAAAATCTCTTGACGTACGGAAAAGAAGCCAAGAACACTCATTTGGATGCTTGCGTGGTATGGAAACCTGACCAAGTGAATAGGTTCAACGCCGTTACAATTGCTGGGGATGCTCAAAATTTATCGGGATTTGTAGAACGACGAAAGAAAATTGCTGAAGTCGTAGTTTAGAACTGATGGATCGCTTGCATTTGGACATGTGGTTACAAGAAAAGTATTTGTTGAACGGGGTGGATATCCGCCTGAGACTGAATCGCAGCAGTGCCGCTTTCCATTTGATGGCTGCTGATGGTTCCACTTACAAAACCAAAATCGAAGAAGCCAGACTCTACGTGCGTCGCGTGGAAGTGTTACCTAAAGTGGGAAACGACATCAGTCAGACGTTGAGCAGAACGACCGCCAAGTATCCCATACGACGCGTGGAAGTGAAAACCTTTACCATTCCTGCTGGACAGCGATCCATGATCGAAGATCATCTGTTCCAAGGACAGTTACCCAAGCGTTTGATTGTTGGTATCGTCAAGAATTCTGCCTTCAACGGAGCCTACCACGAAAATCCTTTCAACTTTCATCATTACAATGTGTCCAAGATTGAAGTCAGTCGCGATGGCAAGACCTTGTGTACCCGACCTTTCGAGCCTAACTTTGGTGCCGCGAAGAATTATTTGAGATCGTACCTGTCCCTGTACGAAGCTACCGGACAGTTAGGAACCAACACCAGTCATGGTATTACGTACGACGATTATGTAGGAGGCTACGCTTTGTGGGCTTTCGATTTCACTCCTGACCAAGGCAGCGACGAGGGACATTTCCACCCTATAAAATCCGGCCAAATTCGTGTGGAAATTCAGTTTGCGAGTCCACTGGATGCAGGGAACACAGTCCACGTCATCCTGTATGCAGAATTCGATAATACGATAGAAATCAACAGTTTGAGAGAAGTCATTCTAGACTATTAGAAACCATGGAAGACTGTTATCCCTCTTTACCTAGTGGAGAAACTTTGAAGATGAAATGTGAGGAAACTGTGGAAGAAGAATCCCAAGACAAAGACGAAAAAGATATCATGATGAAGTCAAGATGGCCAGAACAAGAAGCCCATTTAGTCTGCTGTTTTGCCAAACACTTGGTCGAAAAAATGACGGAATTCATCAAGAAAAATTGCTATGGATGTCAAAACGATCATCCCAGTCAAATTCAACACGATAAATGCCTGATGTTGAGTCAAGAAGAAAAATTGGACGAATATCTGGACGAGGCTTGGAGTCTCATCTCGGACGAAGACGTGTTGCATCAGTGGTATAAAGACTTGCGTGAACATTCTTGTCCACTATTAACCACTCAAGAGATCCATCGTATCGAAGCTCTCCTGAATCAAAGTGAGGAGACGAAACGAAGAAACGGTTATTTGTCAGACATTTTCAAGCAAAAAGTCAGGATCGAATTGACGACTTATTATTACCTGTGAAGAAGAAAAATAAACCACAAATCAATGGATACCTGGGAACTTTATTACCTTTTGAACCACAGTTCGTATACGGCTTCTTGGAATCCTGTCGTCTGTGCTAAAGATGAACTCCCTCATCGCAAACCTAAATACCATCAAGCTTACGTGATCAACACGGACGACAGTCATCTCCCAGGAACCCACTGGGTAGCCGTCTACTTTCCTCAAGAAGGATGTGTGGAATATTTCGATTCGTACGGATTGCCTCCTTTGGAAGACGATATCATCGACTTTATGAGAAGAAATGCTCAGACCACCCGATTCAATAATGTGAAATTACAACGCACAGATTCTTTGGTGTGTGGACAGTACTGTGTGTATTTTCTGCATCATCGCAGCCTGGGCTATTCCTTAGAACATTTAGTGACTCATTTTGATCCTCGTTCTTCTTCAAGAAACGATGTGAAAGTAGATCGATGGTTTTGTGACCATTATGCTTATCTTTTGTCTCAAGCTAGGAAACGTAGTGTCCATCAATGGCCTAATGATTTCCAACAGTGGAAATCACAATTTCATTCACAACGTTGTCAGCCCTGTTTAAAGTAGAGTGTAAATTGAAAAAAATGTTTGATGTTATCATGTTGGATTATTGTTTTAAAAATGTTAGAGTTGTTGTTTAGTGTTAAGTGATTATTGAATAAAAAATGTTGTGTTTTGAAAAAAAATGCCTTTGTGGTTTGTTTAGCTATAAGAATGTTGGATTCATGCTCTTTAATTTCTTACTATCCCTCTCATGACACTCACTGAACGGTGCGGCTCGAAAACCGTGTGGGGGGATGTTTTCCTTCACGTTCGCGTTTTGACTTTAAGAACCGGGGGTTGTTTCCAGTCTAACCATCCATTGTCGACTCATCCTCCTACGAAGATGTGCTCCAAACTAGCTAAGCTAAACGAAGCCTACGTGAATTTGCATAGGGTCAGACACAGTCTGATACCGAAGCCAGAAGAAATAGAGAATGTGAGAATGTTAAAAGTCACTGAAGACCTGATAGAAGAGTTCTTCAGAGAAGAAGTGAACAGGGAGAAAGAAGAATGGACAGAGAAGTACAGTCTTCAGAGACAGCAACAGCAGCAGCAACAGCAGCAACAACAATAACAACAGCAGCAGCAACCTGAAGCTGACAGAGGCTTTGTCGATTGTCGTATCGACACCAAAGAGTTCTTGTTCTCTTTCCGAAGAAGCAGACCTATCGCCAGAAAGTCTATAATCAGAGGACATCGCATTCTTAGAAACTAAAAAAGATTGCCATAGCAAACAAAAGAAACAAAAAATACAGCCCTTTTCAGGGCTACCCAATACTCTAGAAAATAAATAACCATCAATTTGCCAATGTGTAGGTAGAGTAGTGTGAATATAAACACTAACTCTTTTTTAAAAAATGTGAGGGTATGTGTTTGTAAGTGTTAACGTACGTTGGTATGGATAGTAGATTAAAATGATGTCTTTTTTTGGTGTTTGAGGTGTATATTTGGGGTTAGATTGGATTGCTTTGCGTATGTGGATAGTCTATTGAAGTGGTTAATAACAAAAATTTTTTAGAATAGTAATGGGTAGCATAAAAAGTGAGTGTTTCTTTTCGGTCCGCGCGTTGTTTTTTGGTCATGATCTAGGTAAGATCAATTTTATGTTTTTAGGGGGATGTTTTCCTTCACGTCCGCGCTTTCACTGTAAATTGAAACTCGCTGGGCAGTCTAGCTACCCTTGTTGATTGATCAACAGTAAAAAATGAGCAACAGATTGACTAAATTGATGGAACTTCAGATGCATCTGGAGTATGCCAGATACCTACTGAACGAGCTGACTGCGGAGGCCCTTGTGGAAGAAGTGAGAATAGAACAGGAGGAGGAGGAGAGAAAAATGAAAGAAGAGAATGAAAGAAAGAGAGAGATCAGGTGTCACCCTATGATGAACCCTGTGTGCAAGGTGACACCTGAGGCAAGGACATCTCGCCAGCCTGTAGCTGAACCACAATCACAACGAAGACAAAGACAAAGAAGACAGAGGGAAGAAGAAGTGTTCACTATTCCGCAAATGGAGGAGTGGAATAGTGAAGCCACCCACCCCCGTCTGCTCTTCAAACGAGTCATGTGAATTGGACTAATGATTTGAGTAGACGTTGTGTCTGTGGTGCCAGACCCGGAAGGTGCCACCATTAACCAGGGGCCTCTGAAGTTAAAAACAAACAGCCCTTTTCAGGGCTACCCCAATACTCTAGAAAAGAAATAACTATCAATTTGCCAATGTCTGTAGGTAGAGTAGTGTGAATATAAACACTAACTCTTTTTTTAAAAAATGTGAGAGTATATGTTTGTGTGTTAGTGTTTGTAAGAGCTCAGGTATGTTTGTGTGAATAGTAGATTATGGGTTTCTTAGCGTATGTGAAGAGTATAGTTTGGGTTTTATTATATGAAATAAGAAAGTATAGTTAGGGTTTTATTATATGAAAAAGTAGGGGGATGTTTTCCTTCACGTCCGAGCGGTGTTGGGTCATGATCTAGGTAAGATCAATTTTATGTTTTTAGGGGATGTTTTCCTTCACGTCCGCGCTTTTCGTATAAGAACCCACAGTATTCGTCGTTCAAACCATTATACAAAGAAGATGGCTTCGAACCAACTGGACAAAATGGAAAAATTACAAGAGGTTTTAGACAATTTAGGAATGATGGAGCAGATGTTAGTAAGACTCAGTGAAGACCACTATTCCTATAGTCCCCATCGTCCCATCGTATAAAGATGGAAATTAATAACGTAAGAAAAGTAAAGGACATAATAAGTGGTGTCATGAAAGAGATAAAGGAGGAGAAGGAGGATGAAGAGGAAAGGATAAGAATAAGAAAATGGAATGAAAAAATTGAAAAAGAAGAAGAAAATGAGAAGAGGAAGAAAGAAGAGGTGGAAGAGAAGAAGAAAGAAGAGGAGGAGAAAAAAAAGAAGAGAAAGAGTGTAGGAGAGAAAATAAGAAGTTGGTTGAGAAAAAGAAGAAATTAGAAGCAGAAGAAGAAGAAAAACCAAAGGCCCTTTTCAGGGCCACCCGTATTTCTCGAAAAGAGAATGACTTTTCAATTGCCTACCCCTTTTTTTAAAAAAATTTTTTTTTAAAAAAAAAATCCCATATTCAATTCCCCTTGTCCCTAGACAAGCCCAAACTCTATTCCCCCCATGTTAATTTCCCTTGTCGCTAGACAGACCCACACTATAGTTCCATGTTAAATTCCCCTTGTCGGTAAAATGACCCACGATTTATTCCCATGTTAATTCCCCTTGTACGTAATCTGACCCACGATTTTTCGCCATGTTAAATTTCCATTGTACGTAATCTGACCCGGGGGGGTGGGTGGGTCTGTAATGCTGATTCCCATTGTACGTAAAGTGCCCCTATTTACTACTTTGAAGTCATCTTTGAAGGTATTTTAGATTAATATATGATTTGTATTGATTGTCACACAGTGGAAAGGTCAGTACTGAGAAACAAATGTAGAGAACATATAGTAAAATTAATTGTGTTCTATGGCCAGCTGCATATATATGTCTGGCAGATATGGCCGAGGAAATCCGAATGTATGGCACAATTAAAAACTCGATGAAATCACGCTAAAGGGAGCTGTGTTAAATCACGAGAATGGGGGTCGGGGTGGGTTGTACAGTTATGCTTATATCGCAGTGTGTTGTTATCGAATTGTGTTTACACACCTAACACCTGTCACTCTTTCTGAAGTTTATTATTGCTGTAGCGCGCCTCTTAAAGTGGCCCACTGTTGTATGGCATTATCTAAATAGGGGCCTGTATCCAGGCTAACCCCCACCCAACACGACTCTACACCCCTATAAAATCTCGCGATAATCAGATCACGTTTTCTACGTGCTTTTCTTTTTGTTGAAGATGCTTGATGCAAGAAAAAAGAAATAAAAAGAAATATGACAGCATCAACATCCACATATGAACAAGACACTAAATATTCCAAAAGTCTTGTACCATTCCTTTGCAACTAGGGAATATACTATAATGGTGGCGCTGGACAGTTTCGTATTTTGCGTAGTTAGAATTTTAAAGAAAAAGACCTTCCCACATTTCCTACTGGTCATACTAGCTGTCTAAGAAATACCCTTTATATATTAGGTATTGTTCAAAAGAAACTTTAATTCCCTTTATTTTGGTGTATGATTGATGGGTTATAGAGTATACATATTGACCTTACTCCAGATACATATCTTTCAGAAATCTGCTAGCTCCACTTGGTCATATTCACTTCCTGAACTATAAATTGTAAAAATAAATCGTCGAAAACTTTTTTTATACATTTTTTAATATTTGGCAATTCATTCATTGCACTTTAGAAGCTGTCTAGACTGGCGAAATTAATTTTCCCTATTTTAATAGCTGCTAAAGATAGTGTACTTTAGACTAACTTTGGCTGTTATTTTAGCACAAGGGAGCAGTCATTTTAGTTATGATTATGGTTGGAGTTAGATCATGTACAATTTCCACAAGTACAATATCCAAAGAAATGTCAGCCACATTAAATCAAAGTAGCATAGAGGTGTACCAACATTCTCTCCACTATGCATGTTTCAAATGCAAACAACTTCACCTTACATTCGTCACTCTCTCAAAATTAAACAATAAGTTGTCAGCGCCTTTAATGCGATTTAATTGACCAATCAAATACTGCCTTTTAGTCACATGATTGTCACCATCACCACTCTGTAAACTATCATGGAGGATTAAGTGTAATAGTTCCTTTAAAATTACTTAAAGTATTCTCCTTTGTTTTGGGTTGATCGCGGTCGTTTTAGTTCGAAACATTTTGGTGAATGAAATTACAAGATGTGTTTGCTTGATTTTTGTTAAAAGTTTCTGGAAAACTTATTAATACACAACAAACAACAAATTAATCGACAATTGGGTTAAGGTTTTGGATATGATGCGATAATCGTAATTCAATGCAGGTTACTCTGACATATTTACATCCATACAGAAATACTCCATATATTGCTTTTTTCATGCGAAGGTTTGCCTATTTTGGATTATTAGCTGTTTAATCGTTCGATTATTTCCGCAACATAATAAAATACGAGGAAGGTAGGTAGGTGTGCGTGTGTGTGTGTGTGTGTGTGTGTGTGTCTAATGCTAAAAGCTACAAACTAATGAAATAGTTTGAGGGCATAATGAGTTTTTTTTTAGCCATGTAGCTTCAGATCTTCGTGGTTGTATGTGTGTCTGTGTTATTTTATGACCTTAAGTTGTAGCATTTTTTTAATCGAGACTAGGTTTCCTCTTTGACAATCTCCTCCAGCATTTAGATTGTAATACATTTCCACCCCCACAGTCACTTAATGTTTTTGACAGCATTTTTATTTGCATTCCAAGTATTAATTTAGTCATTAATCAATGCTCACTTGGTTGAGTCATTTAAATGGAATGCAGATTTTGTAAACATTTACAATAAAGAATGAACATGTAAACATTACAACAATATTTTCTAAACAAACTAGGTCTTTAAATTTATTGGTTTTTGTATGCAAGATTGTAACTTAGCAGACCTGAGTTTATTACTTGATGGTAGCTATTCCTCCCAGAATGTTACGCTAATGCACCCAAAATCTTTATTGAACACAGGAGTAGGCTTAGATGACCAATAAATAAATACTTGAGCCAAACTATGACATTGCAAAAAATTAAACCCTCAGCTCCAATAAAAATAAATAAATAAAAAACTAAAACTTTATAGATATTAAGTCTCTTGGAGAAGTTTATCATGAAAGTTTTTCTTTTAAATTTAACATGTATTATTGTAATTAGTGAAAATCAATTTTATGTAATATGCATTTTGTGTTAACATTTTTTGTAACATGTAGCATTAAGTACAGTCACATCATGCAATTAAACATTTTATGTATTTACTAAATAAATATTGGTATCTGATATCAATTGTACTTGAAATTAATATTTGATCTTCATTTTAACATTATGATATATTTATCATTATGTTTTATCATTTTGTGATAGCTATTTCATTCTGGATGGATCCTTGAGATGAGGTATAGAGTGAGCAAAAACAACACACAACACAGCAACAGAGCGACCAAAAAACTTCAAGTACAATGGATGCAGGAAGAAGACCTGGGTCAGCGTCCTCAATTTTCTCAGTTGGTATGTGAGCCATGTTACTAGATCTCTGGGCTTTTTTGACATTCCTTAGCCCCATCCCAGCATGTGTGGCTGGTTAGAGCATAGAAATGACACCCTGTTGTTCTAAAAGTGTATTTGGTGTGGGTTTCCCCCGTCATTCCCTGAGGTCTGTAAGTGTAGTTGTTAGAAAACAATAATGCGTTATTAAAAAATTTGCAGAGTTTTCTATTTTTTATCCATCAAATCTGTGAGTTTTATTATCTCATGAAGTTAAAAGGTGTACTTTCTTCCCTTTGTCTGAGCTGACAGTGGGCCAGATTTCCACCAGTTACTTCGGATTGGGGTTGTATTTTTAACCCACAGGCTAGTTACGGCCCTGGGTTAATTTCCTTCCCCTTTTAAAGTTATTTTGATTATTTGAAGTGATTTTGCCAGAGTCTTTCTCTCTGTATTGTGTTATTTGTAATATTTTTTTTTCTATATTTTTTTAAATTTTTTTTCTATATTTTTTTAAATATTTTTTTTATATGTATGTATGTATAATGTTTTGTATGCTAAATGACCGGACAGCTTATCTGGTCCAAATCTATAAGTTTTCTTCCTATCTACTATACCCACAAAAATAATAACTGTCAGAGATGTATTATTGTTTGTGTATGCATGTAGTGTGTCTGTTATAGGAATATATGCCGTAGCATATAGGAATATGGGTTTTAGGTATTGTTTGCTTGATTTCAATACAGGGGTTTCCCACATATGGTGGTGGGGGTCGTTCATTTGCTTTAAGTTTTTTGGTTGTGCCATAGCACAAAAATTTTATTATCAATTGGAGATAGATGAATTCCTCCATACACAGTGTGTTGGAAGAATTTTTTGTTGTTTTAAGTTTAAATTGAATGTACTGTAGCACATAATTGTTGTGTTCAAAGTTGACGTTTCTATTTTGAGGATGTAATGGCAACATCATTTATAATTTAAATTTTAACTGATTGTGCCATAGCACATAATTCCAAATCAGGTTCTTTTTCTAAGTTTTTTCTAAAGTTATAGTGGAAGCCCCAAGTTTCCAAAGTTGGACCTCTCTGGTTGAGATCTCCACTGTGTTCTGTTGAAAAAAAAAAGAAAAGAGACAATTAAAATTTAAATTATTAAATAGTCTTTAAGTAAAAAAATTAATCCAAATGTGTTTATATTGTCTAAATTTGTAGTGAAGATTCCAAATCTCAGCGCCCCTTCTAGATAGTCAAAGCTGACCTCAATGGTTGAAAACTGCACAACACTCTATTCACAAGGAGAAAGATAATTTGTTAAATATTTTACTTAATGAAAAGGTTTGAGTCTAATGATATAGTGGAGATTCCAGGTTTCAGAGTCCCATTAGGGTGTCAATATATGACCTCTCTGGTTGAAATCTCCACCATATTCTGCTCTGGAGAAACAAATATTCTTTTAGGTCAATTTAGGATCAATTATATCTATATAAAAGGATCTATGTGTTGGAGTTAAACTCTAAAGTTATAGTGGAGGTTCCAATTCTCAGAGTCCCATTTGGGAATCAATAAATGACCTCTCTGGTTGAAATCTCCACTATATTTATTTTAGAAAAGTATAATTGTGAACCAGAATATTTTTTTTTTTTTTTTTTAAATTGAAGTATTTTTGAATTTGGAGCCATGTTTGTTGTTGGTCTAGTTATTAGTGGAGGGGTCCCTTTGGGGTGTCACTGTATGACCTGCCCATCATAGACTCCTCCTTCAATCTTCCTTCATTTGTCAAGTAATTTTGTTTGAAGTTTTCAAGAAGTCTAAAGGATACATGTACAATAAAGTGACATGTATGTTAAGAGATTACACCGGCGAATAGATTCTGTTCACAGGTGTAGTAAATCTCTTATTGTCAGAGAAAGAATATGTTTATGTCCGTGTAGTTCCTAGTTCCTATCCACCTGGTTCTACTGTTTCAGTGTGTTGGTCTTGTGTTATTTAACCAGCCATATGGCTATCCAGACCGGTTCATTATTAGGTGACCCCTTTCTTATTCTTTCTTTCATTTATGGCTAAATTAATAAAATTAATTGTATCAATGTATAGTTGTTTGTCATTTATTTGGTCAGTGAAAAGTAAGTTTAATGGATTAAAGGTTCCTATTTTTCTTATGATTTTATTAATTAAAATTTGCCTAGGGTTAGTTAAGTAACTACAATCTAAAATTATATGATTTTTACTGTCTATTGCATTCCCACAAAGTATGCATTTAGATGGGTAGGGTATAATTTTTCTATGATATGCTTCTTCATCTGTCCACCATGCATTATGTAAATATAAATAAATATTAGCTTGCTTGTTTGGTTCCTTTATTCCCTTACAGTGTTTCCATATGGTGGGCCAGTTAACATTTATTTTTTTACTTTCAATATGATTAGGTTTGGAGTCTGTTAATTCTGATATTTCTTTTTCTAATATCTTTTTTTCTAGAATTTGCCATATTTCTTTATTGGATTGAAACTTTTTAATTGTCAGTATTATCTTATAATTACCTTTAGGCTTCTTATCTGTCATTTGTATTTGTTTATTTTTTTTAATGTCAATTTTGTTACTTAATAATTTGCCAAACCAAAAGATGTAAAGTCCCTGCCAATAGTAGGTGGGGTTAGAAGATAAGTTGTTTAATCTATGCATTATATTTGTTTGCTGTTTTGTTATTAAATTAGGGATACCTTGTCCCCCTAATTCTGGTTTCTTTTGTAATGTGTTTTTGGATACTCTGTGTACTGTTTTCCATATGAATTTCATGATCAATGATTCTAGTTTTTCTAAATATAACTTTTCAAATTCTATAACATTAAATTCATACCACAGTGAGTTATATAAATAAGTCTTCGCATTTTGTATTTTATGTGCAAAACTAATGCTTCTATCAGTCCATATTTCTTTGTGTAATTTAAGTCTATTTTTTATTTGAGTAAAATTAAGAATTTTGCTATCTTTCCCAAAATAAATCCCTAATGCCTTAACCTGATATCTAACCTGCTCACTTGGTAATCCTGTAAAATCTTTTTTCCAATTGTTAATTAAAAGAATTTCTGTTTTGTTGAAATTGATTTTAGAGCCGGAGGCTTTCCCAAAATTATTATACTGGTTAGTTAAGTGAAAATAGGATATTTTTGTTGTAATTATGTTAGTACAGTCATCAGCATGTTGAAAAGACTTGCATTCTTCTTTTATGTTTGGTATTTTAATTCCTTTAATTCTTGTGTCTTGCTGGATTGCTTTTTATAGTATTTCAATTCCTAAGACATAGAGGAGCATTGAAATGGGGCAACCTTGCCTCACAGATCTAGTTATTTTAAATGGTTTGGTCGTTGCACCATTAGTCTGTACTTTAGATGTAATATCATTATAGAGTGTTGTAATCCAATTGGTGAATCCATTTCCAAATCCAAATTTTTTAAATACTTTTATGATATAATTTATTTCTACCTGTCAAAGGCTTTCTCCTGGTCAAACAGGATGAGAGCCCCCTCTATTTTTTTGTCTTCCATATAGTCTAATATATTTTTAATTGATAAAGTGTTATTTAAGATATCCCTTTTTTTCCCTCCACATGTCCGGTGGGGGTTTATAATTTCTTCCATTGTTTCTTTTATTCTGTTTGCCAAAATCCTACTATGCTACATTGTTTGTTTATCTCATGTATTAAATATAGATCCAAAGCAAATTAGTGTTCAGTGTGCTGGACTCACAAATAGAAAGGAGTAGGTTCAAATCCGGCACAGACCAGGTTGGGTTGGGTGTCATGTTTTATTCTGATCTGTCCTCACATTATATACTGGCAGAAGAATGTCTTCCCAAGTGCTACAAATATCCACCCATACATATTCATATACTCTCATATTATGTTCTTGCAAAGCTGTCTTCCAAACTGTTGCAAATATTGATAGTATATAATAACTTCATAAATGGTTTTTAATAAATTTATAAGTATGTTTTTTTTGTAGGTTTTATAATTTATTAAAAAGTGTTTATTAACTATAAATTACTACCAACTCAATGATGGAATATTGCTTTAGAACATAACTTCATATAAGTTTTAATAAACAGCCAACTCTTCAGAATGTCATATCCAGGATGAAATATATCTGGGATTAAAAATTTTGTAGATGGCACAAACAATTAATTGCTGACCTATTAAAGCAGATGATTGGGTTCAGTTAGAACAAAACTGAATATCATTCAGCCTTTATTTTGTATTTAATTGACTTCTGTACAGCAAACACAATGTGTTCTTTGTATAGTAGTTGCATTTTTTGGTGTTTTGTTATGTTGTTGTTTGTGTATTTATTGTTTCTGACTTTGTGCCCTTGAAAAGGAACCTGTAGATTTAAAATAAACACTTGGCTGGTTGTGCACTGCTGTTTGTTTTTCTATCATATCAGTTATTTCCCTGATCAACACAATCCTTTTTGATTCAGTTCTTTTGGAAGCACTGTTGTTTGGTGTGTGATTTCTAATGCATTATTAGTTAATTGCAAGTTATTGTAAATTTTCTGTTCATCCTTGAGCAAACCTTTTGAGTGCCAGCTCAGGAGTGACTGATGGTAAAAGCACTGTAACATGCATCATTGGTTTCTCCAGATAAGTAGAAATAAATGTTGATGATACCAGTAACATTTACTGAAGGCTGTCAGTAATTGTTATCACTAATTGAATTATTCCAACTGGCAAACATGGAGGATACTCAAGGTCTGTAATCATTATTTACATATCATTTATACTGAGATTGGCAGAGAGCAAGGGTGTTGAATGAAATGAATGGGGGAATTAAGAGCATATCAAATGCTACTTTTAAATCCATTGGGTGGTAGAGAGGGTGGCAAGTGACCTAGGTTGGGTGAGTGGGTGATGAGAAATTGGGAAGCACTATACATTCTTTCCAGAAAACAACTGCATGTGAATGAATTCTCTAAAATAAATTGTAATTAGTGTAAGGCTAAAAAAGAGACAAATGATCAGAACTATCATGATCATCTGTGGATATATATTTTCCTTTACAACAATTTATGTTTCAGTAGTTTTCCTTGGAAATGTGTTAAAAAAATTCTACATAGTTATTTACTGCACATATATTTGGAAGAAAAAAAAACTTAAAGTATTCTAGCTGTAACCAGTGTACATTATGCTGCAAATACATGATTATTTTCCTCCAGTTTTCACTACAGTTTTTGTTTTTTATTTCATTTTAACAGGCAGCCTACCATATCATCTTCGAGATGACATTATGACAGATCATTTAGACAGTGTGGAGTTTTCCAAAGGAAAACCACTCCCACCAATTGGTGGAGGGGGTGGAGATTCACCAGACAAACATGACATTGAAATAGAAGGTACCATATTTCTCTTTAATTCCATTACAATTATTGTATTTATTTTATTTTATTTTTCTACAGTACTCTTTCAGTCAAATATTTCAGTCAGAGAACACAATTATAAAATTAACATATTTGAATTAAAAAGTATGAAATTAATATATTTGTATTACAATGTAGTGGTATTAACAAAAATGTACAAAAAAATTAAATGTAATGTTGGATTTCAGTATTTATGGCTGTCATTTGTTATAGCATCCTAAATTATAATTACATTCTGGATGTCTCATCATGCCACATTCATCAACCATGAATTTTGTGATCACCATTCTGTTTTTGAGCTTATACTAAAGGTTACTCAGTCAAGTATCATCATATTGTTATTAAATTATTCAGAGTTATTGCCCCTTGCACACTGAACTAAGCTTTCTTCAGTCATACCTGGGGCATCTGTGTTATGTGGACACATTTCTAGATTAACTATGTCCAGATAACAGATTAACTATGTCCAGGTAGAAGATTTACTATGTCCTGGTATAAGGTTAACTGTGTCCTGGTAAAAGATTTACTATGTCCAGGTAGAAGATTTACTATGTCCAGGTAAAAGGTTAACTGTGTCCTGGTAAAAGGTTAACTGTGTCCTGGTAAAAGATTTACTATGTCCAGGTAGAAGATTAGCTGTGTCCAGGTAAAAGATTAGCTGTTTCCAGGTAAAAGATTAACTATGTCCAGGTAGAAGATTAACTATGTTCAGGTAGAAGATTAACTATGTTCAGGTAAATGATGAAACAAACTGATCATAATAAATCTTTCTGAGAGTTGAAACAAACATTTATACTCTTTGTACAAAATTTGTGTATTTTTTATGCATAGATCATTATGAAGAGGAAAATTTTGAAGATGATTCTGATGACAGATCAACAACTTCACCAGGTAAAGTAATGGGGAAAAAATCACTTAAAATACCAACAGTAATAATACATTTTTCACTTGCTTGATATCAATCTTTTTGGCAGATGCTGCACTAACTCATGTCATGGTATGTCTGACTTGTAATGAGTTACCCAGATTAGCTGTCTGACCTCAGTTAGTTGTCCAACCTGGATTAGCTGTTTTACCTGGATTAGCTGTCTAGCCCAGATTAGTATCTAACCCAGATTAGTTGTCTAACCCAGATTAGGTATCTAACCCAGATTAGCTGTCTAACCTTTATAAGCTATCTAACCCAGATTAGCTTGTTATGTATATTTGATTTAATTTATATTTGATTTAATTTAATTGTTTGTTTGTTAGTTTTAGAATTTTTTTTAATTCTATTACATCCTATTGTAATGTAACTTTAATTACTGGATTTGAAATTTTCCAGAAATTAGTGTGACCTGACTGTTTTTTTGTCTTCATCTATAATGCCATGATGAAAGAACTGTCAGTGACTGATTGCATCTAATAGTTCCTGTTCAACTTGTGTTATAACCATTGTCAGCACTTTGCCTCTTGTGGCAGCACATGTCCTCCAAGCAAGTTGAAAATGTGCCTAAATATGGCTAAATATGCCTCATTACAAATTGTTATTTTTGATTTTCCAGAGACTTGATTCACAGAGAAATTAATAAATAAAAAAAACATAATTTTAAATAGAGGATTTTTTTTTAAACTAATGTGAGATTGATGGTGCTGTAAAATTGCATTGAGTTGACATTGAGTAATATGATCCATTACTGATATTTTGGAATCAATGGAGTCAGTAACACACCTGCTCATATTGCTTAATGTATCGGCCTGGTTTTTTATCCAGATGGACCTGAACGTTATAAAATTAACAGAAGTCAATGAGTCATTAGGAGAGTGTGTACGTCAGCATGCTAGAACCCATTAGACATGAATGGATATGAATATGTACATTCTTTATATCCATATAAATATGTGAAGCAAAAGGAAAAGATAATCATAATAAAAACTAGTTTAAATATTTTAATTAAGTCTTGCTTTATATAGATTGGCAACTACAAAAGCAACTTTAAATTCGCTAGGAGAAATTGGCAGTTCAAATGGTTATTAGGCACTGATGGAAATTTTCTGGTATCATCTGTTAGATTAAGTATTAATTTCCAGTACAAGCTCATGTACATTAGAGATTTACTTCCTGTTTCTGTACTTAGCTATCTTTAAATTGAAACCTTGAATTGGTTGCAATATGATAATGTGGTTTATAGACAGTCATCCGATAACAGACATAGTCATTGTAGAAATTAGCTACTTTTATGTCAAGAAACTATATATCTATTCAAGTATACAGAAAACAGAAACTCTGAATGAGAAAAATAAATAATTTATTCAGATCTTAACATGTTATATTTGTCAATATTTAAATTAATTGAGTAGAATTTACATGTTTTCTTATTATGTTCATTCTATTTCATTAAATTTCAAAATAACCAACAGTCTCAGCAACTTCTGTTCAATAACAGTAGTAATCACAAACAATTCACTAGTAAGATTTAAGAATATTCAATGGAGTAACATTAATAAAAATGTAAAGTCATACAAGTGTACTAAAATAGCATTGTGTAAGTTTTATCAAGACCCACTACCACTATGTATAAGTAGTACTCTATGCTATAATATTTTGGATTTGATTTTCTTTAGTACAGAAATTTACAATATATATACATATTGCAGAAATGAATGTATATTTCCAAATATAATTATTTTAAATTAATTTTTTTCAAGAGAATGACAACATCCCCTACCACTTTTGGAAACTGGTTTACAAAATGGGAACACAGTATATATTGTAATTGCACAACAATCCAATGTACTTAAAGGAAAACTGACACCCCTATTTATAACTTTTAGTTGCACTACACCATGTAACTCTTCCAAAATAATGCACAGTTCTAACAGGGATTTAAGAAAACAATAAATATTAACCACCATGAAAATGTTGTGATTCAAGACTGATATATCATGCTAATTATATTATTCCACTTTTAATTACAAATATATGACCAAACACAGAAGTTGTTGTGTAATACATATAACAGTTAACACTGGCCACCATATGAGATTGTTAGTGCAGAACAATTAAAACATGCAAAATATGGATATGTTATCTTTGCAGGAAAATTTAAACATGCACAAACATGTTATCTTTGCAGGAGATGGTATGTTGGCTATTGTATTGTTAAGCAAAATTGGTTCTATTCAAAAGCTAAAATGTTTATTAATGTTTAACATCACTTCACATACCACTTAGTGAAAACTGAAGGTGCCTCCAATACACAAATTGTTTCCAGACATAGATGGTTAACATCATAAAATTCATGTTGAACTTTGAACATAGCCCAGAATAAAGATCATGTAAGTCTACAGAATATTCTTTGGCAAAACATTGTTCTGAATGTATTATCTAAATACCCATTTGTACATGAATTTGTTAGAATAACTATTATAAATATCATTTATAGAATTCAAACATTGTAAACAAATGATATGACATGAATGCTTACCATGCTTTACATGTACACCTGCAACAAGAGAATGGTACATGTCAATATATCACAACAAATCTCTACCAGAAGTAAATAGTTTGAACTCAAGTAAATTTTTTAACAATTTAAATCTTCTGGTTTCATGATAATGTTTTTGTTTTCTCACACTTGTGATCTGATGGTTCACTGTCAGATTTCCAGATTTGACTCTCAGTTTTTGAAAAACAACGGTCTTTCACACTCATTTCTGAAATCCTATAGAGAACCGTGAGTCTAGATTAAAAGGAAATACATTTGATTGATTTGGGGATAGTCTGTAAAGGGATCAGTAAAGACATATTGTTTTTAGGAATGATGACTTTCACAGAGTAACAAGTTTTATTGTAAATGATGATAAATATATTACATTATTGAGAATCTTGATCACATGATGCTATTAATTATGCGTCATCACATGCCCTCATTGTGCAGATCACATGACAATACTATAATTGTTTGGATCACATGGCAACACTATAATTGTGTAGACCACATGACATCTATTGTGTTACTGTCCATGATGTCATGATTGCACTGTTATGTCATGATTTGAAATTGAAGAGAGCTGTAATGCCTCAAATTTCCACAAAAGTGAACACGTGATGATGCTCCTAAAAATTCCTTTTCCTCCTTGGATTTATCATACATGTAAGTTGTATATTGCTTCTTTGACTCAGTTTCTATCCATATCTTAGCATTTCATTTAATGGACTTTCTGCATTGAAAATAATTTTAAAAGTTAGTATAGATGATATTTTACCTACCAAAACATCTTTCACTATAATAATAATAATAATAATAATAATAATAATAATAATAACAATAATAATAATACAATCGTCATTATAATAACGATAATAATAATATTATTATTATTATTATTTTTTTATTTTTTTAATGCCAAAAATAGCATGTCTTTTGATACAATTTGGGGGGATACTATTTTTTTAATCCTTATATGGGTTTATTAACTTAGAAATTGCTCACTATTATTTCACTATCACTTTTAATCTATTCATTACTGAAAATAGAATAGTATGGTATTGATCATGTGTATTGGTCATGTGGCAGTCACAGCTAAACATGTTGTAACACACTCACCCCAGTTTAATTTCCAGCTCAAGTTCACATACATTTAGAAAATAACTTTCTGTTTCAGGACTGTTACACTGACTACTTGCATGTCAAGGTACTATACATATATCCAAGTATACAGACAACAGAAGCTCTGAATGAGAAAAATAAAGGATATATTCAAATCTTAACATGTTATATTTGTCAGTAAATAACTTAACGTGACAGAATTTACATGTTCTGTTAATTATGTTCTCTATATTTCATGACATGTCATAATAACCAACAGTCTCAGCAACTTGTTTTAAATAACAATAGTGATTACAAACAGTTCACTAGTAAGATTTAAAAATATTCATAGGTATTTTTATGAAGGTTGCACTGCCATAAATATTTGCATATTAATTTCATCAGAATGCATCAGATTGCTGGGTAATAAGGTCTTAATTGTAAGTTGGGTTGGTAATGTGAGTAGAACTGTGTATCTGAGTTGTATAACTTTTACATTCTAACAGAAAGTGTTCAGCTGCTTTTACTTTTCCAAAGGTGCATTACCTATTATCAGAAACATGATTTTGGAATAAATAATTATTTAAGCTACTGCATTTTGTTCTTAGTCACGTACTATGATGAACTTGATCCACCCAATCACCATCAGAATAATACAAAAGATTTTTATATTTCACATCAATCAGGTAAGTTTTCAGATTCTAGATGGATGTATTACTAATTATTTCAATCAGTAACATATTCCACTGTTGAATTGTGCAGGATAGAAAAGATTTTTGATAAAGATTCGTTTGGCACTAAGGAGGTTGAATTGTATTGGATAATCAAGTGGAGTAGCCATCATTCTTAAAAACAAGAGGATGAATTATATCTGGTCAGTAATTTGAAGCAAAACCATGGTACATTTTAAACAAGATAATTAATTTATGCCTATTGTGTCGATGATTCAGGCTATTCCACCCAGTTTCCTCATATAATAATGCCCAAGCCACACTCTTGGCATCTTCGCTAGTCAAGGTTCTGATATGATAACCCTGTCTATGCCTTGATAGATTGAACAGATATTTTATTGCTTTGTCCTAGCAATATCTATTGAATTTCATGAGTTGCTTCCCTTAGAATATAATGCCAACTAACCAAGTGTAACAGTAGTGCATTGCACATCAGCCGAAAATGATAGAGGCAATTAACTTAAAAAGATTACTTGGTAAATTTAACACCAAAAGTATGACTACATACCAGAGGGAAGCCATTACAGGTGTATTTGAGTGTAAGGTATTGGTATGAGCACAGTCCGGCAGTGGAAAATTGCTTATTTATCAGTCCATTCATGTTGTGTGCAGGGAGCGGGGTATGGTCTCGATCATGTAGGAACAGTGTTCACATTTGGACAACTTAAATGAAATTTGAACAACTTAAAAATGAGATTAACAGACCTGAAGGATGGTAATATCTGCTCAATACACCAAGGTATAGATAGGGTTATCATATCGCAACCTTGGCAATTGAAGATGCGCTCTTGGTAGCACCTGATACTTTTCTCATAGCCTTCAAATTTATTTTTTCCATTCATTTCGTTTCTTGCATAATAAGTTATCTCAGATACAATCAGCTTAGTCAAACATGGGAAGTATAAAAGATGTATACATTCTTTCCAAGGACAAGAGATCCATTCTATATTTCACATTTTTTAAAACATTTGCTTTCTTGCAGGTCTTTTCAGATTAATGCTTGGCATGAATTTGCCATGCGCCATCGCATGACACTATAATACCTAAGTAAGATGCCTAAGTGTTTAGGTTGGAATTCTTGAATATCTTTACCGGATATCTGCAGTCTAGGTTGGTTATTTGAATGTTGCTTTTGTGTTGTGAGAATTGACTTTATTTTATTTGGGTTAAAGGTCACTAGCCAAAAAGGGGACAAGTACTGTAATGTTTAATGTCCAAATTTAGGATTTTGTTAGCCTCATCTGGATTTTCAATGATTATATATAGTGTAGTATCATCTGCAAATAGTCTTAGTGATGATTGTATATCATTTACAATATCATTTATATATACTGAAAGTGATAATGGTCCATGGATCAATCCTTGAGGGACTCCCGCATTTATAAATTGAAAATCAGGATATCATGAATGGGGACAACTCTTTTGTTTTCCTAATGACATGTAATGTACTAACCATGACAGTAGTCTACCTTGAACACTGATCTTCTTAAGTTTAAGTAGTCTGGAATGCTAAACATGATCAAACACTTTCTTAATATCAAAGAAAACAGTTCTAACTTCCTTTCCCTGGTCTGGAATGCCAGACACATTCAAACACTTTACTAATGTGAATAAAAAACAGTTTTCATTTCTTTTCTGTGGTCTAGAGCTAAAAAAGTCATATTATAAATATCTAATAGCTTATTTGTTGTAGAGTCACCGGGTGTAAAGCCCGATTGATCAGGTGAAATCAAGTTATGTTGAACAATATAATTATGCAAATATTTGTAGACATGTTTTTTAAACACCTTACATTAAATTCAAAGAAGTGATATTAGGTGACAGTTTGAAACATTTGTTCTGCATCTTTTCTTAAATACTGGGACCACAATTGTTAATTTTCAAGAATATGGAAATCTTGAGGATAAGAAAAATGTTCAAGATCAAATATAGTGGATTCTTAATTGAACATGCAATTATTTTATGTAATTAAAGAATAAGTTTGATTTCCACCATTACACAAAATAAAATCTACGTGTTTCCCCCTAGTTGCCCTTCTACCTGATTTTAGTTTATAAAACATAACTTTACCCTATTTAACCATCCTTCTGGTTTAATTTCCACAACATAACTTTACCCTGGTTGCCCATCCTCCTGACTTTAGTTCCACAGCATGACATTACCCTAGTTGCCCATCCTCCTCACTTTAGTTCACCACATAACTTTACCCTTGTTGCCCATCCTCCTGACTTTAGTTCCACAGTATGACATTACCCTAGTTGCCCATCCTCCTCACTTTAGTTTCCACAACAAAACTTTACCCTAGTTGCCCATCCTCCTGACTTTAGTTTCCACAACATAACTTTATCCTAGTTGCCCATCCTCCTCACTTTAGTTTACCACATGACTTTACTCTAGTTGCCCATCCTCCTAAGTTTAGTTTACCACATAACTTTACCCTATCGTCCACCCTTCTGACTTTAGTTTCCACAACATAATTTTACCCTATTGCCCATCCTCCTCACTTTAGTTTGCACATCATAACTTCATGAAGGATAATTTAATTCCTAGCCAGATTTTGATGCAGTTTATATTCTGAGCAAATGATGATTACATTTCCAACATTTCATGGTGTTTGTGACAGGAGTTATGTGCCCTTATTGCTGTCCCCCTGATTTTGGTCTTACTTTGTCATGAATTGGTGGATTTTAACTGGCTGATGAGGCCTGGAATACAGCTTATTTTAAACATCATCTATGGGGGCAGCCTCTGGTGGCTGAGTGGTCTAAAGTATCTGCCTTTACTGAATCTAGGGGGCAGCCTCTGGTGGCTGAGTGGTCTAAAGCACCTGCCTTTACAAATCACAGCTATCTCATCTCTGTCCACATGGGTTCTAGTCAGGGTGGGTATGTGAGAAAGCTGCCAGTAGCTTCCTTTGGGTCAGTGGTTCTTTCTGGCATTTTCCCGGGTTCTTCCTCCATCAGTTATACACTTGCACTGAAAAATGGCATAGAACTCCAAAACAACAACAACAGCAGTCTTTTAGTGGAGTTAAAGTCCCTTTTTTAATAATTCTAATTTAGTATTGTTCTTTATGTTAATAGGGGTTTGAATTAGTTTGATTTCTAGCATACAGTGACATATACAGAAGTTATGGGCTTTTGATTTTTGTCTGTTCTTCTGATTTGCTTTCCACAGCATAACTTTGCCATGAATAGCTTCATTTCTATATTTACACATTACTTTGCCATGATTAGCTTCATTTCTATATTTACACAGCATTACTTTGCCATGATTAGCTTCATTTCTACATTTACACGGCATTACTTTGCCATGAATAGTTTCATTTCTACCTGTGCACAGCATTACTTTGCCATGAATAGCTTCATTTCTTCACTGGCACAGCATTAATTTGCCATGAATAGTTTCATCTCTCCCATAGTAGTGCCCTTTGAAATGTACCCAAAGGCATTCTAAATTGCATTTGGTAGGGCCTTTAATATGTACTGTTACATAAATTTAATTTGTATTGTTTGTTAATTTTTTCTCCATGTTTATATGTTGTGTATAATTGTAGTTAGTACTTGACCTTGTCTAAATCATGTTCATGTTGTACCTGACCAGTAACATTGATTTTGTAAACAGCAGAATACATAGCTAATTCTGATGATTGTAGATTAAGTATTCAGCTCTTTATTAATGTAACCATGTTTATTTTGAGTCTAGGACATTGGTATTCCCACATGGAAATACCTAGTGTACTTGACATTTCTTTATCATAATTTTAGTAATAGGTCTTATTTTGTGACAACTTAGAATGCTCTAACAATGAAATTCTGACCCTTATCCTGGTTCTATTTTTATGTCTTAGTTTTTTTTATAATTCCTGTTTTCTTGAAAAATTCCTCATTTTTGCATTTAGCATTTGAGGTTGAATCAGTGTTATTGTTGTGTTCAATATTTCATTTCATCAACTTATTATTCAGTGGAAATACAAGGTGTTCATTAAATAATACTCTTGGACTGGAACATTAATTTGGAATTATAGTGAAGTCAGAGAAGTACATTTTGGGATTTTATGATTGTAATGCATCAAAAGATTGTAAGCACATTGCCATATTACAGGTCACTGGCACATTAGCATATTTGAGACTACAGGCATGTCAGTACATTCACTATTGGGATTTAATTAGAACACCACTGGAATTTAATGAGAACTTTATTCACTTGGGCTTTTGATAGAACTTTTGGACTATTTAAGAACTAATTCATAAGATCATAAGTTTTTTTAAAATTTTTAGTTTGTATACTGGGTAAATAAATTATTTGTTGTTTTATCTTGTCTTGTCTAGCCTTGCCTTGCCTTGTCTTAAATTGTATTATTGTATTGTATTATATAGAAAAAAACAAATTGAGTTATATTATATATTTATCTCCAGCTATACTTGATACCCCAGGAGAGGGGAAGGCCAGACCAAAGATTGTCCAGTCATTTCGAGCAGAGATAATGGACGAAGCAACGGGGAAAACCTCACCCAGTCCAATTAGTTCAGTCAGAAAGGCTAGAAAAGAGTAAGCTTATAAAACTGTATAATCACTTACTTTAAATTGGTCATTATTATTATCAGGTCCAGTAATATTGTCCAGCATATTTTGTTGTCATTTATTTGTATATTTCTTTTTGCAAGCTTAAAATGCAGTAAAAGTTATGGCATGTTCAGAGTTTGTTAGAACAATATGTTTCTACAGAATTTGAAAGACTAGAGACAAGAACCCTAAATAAAACCAGGTTCCATTTTTAACCCTACTGTTAATAGAGTAGGGGTGCTTATGGAATGGTTTGTCATCCATCATTCATCATCTATCCATCCATTAGCATGAGTTTTTTTATTCCTTGTAAACTACTTAGAAGACTGCCATGAAATTTTATACATTGATCTCATGGTTTACTTGGTACTAAATGAAAATTTTACACTCATGTATCTCATGGTTTAAAGGGGCCTCGAGTGGCCGAGTGGTCTAAAGCACTCACCGTTATGGATCACTGCCACCTCACCTCTGTCTGCCTCATTTAAAGTCTTGGGCTCAGCCAATGTGGGTATGTGTGTAAGCTTGCCATTAGCTTCTCATGGGACGGTGGTTCTTTCCAGGGTTTTCCCAGATTCTTCCTCTACCATTTATACTGGCCGCTATGTATAGTCTATCTTGTGCTGAAAATGGCGTTAAACCATATAATAAAAACAACATCTCATGGTTTACTTGGTCTTAAATGAAAATTTTATAGACATTTATTTCATGGTTTTACATGGTCCTAAATGAAAATTTTACACATTTATCTCATGGCTTATTTGATCCTAAATAAAATTGTACACACATTTATCTCATGGCTTACTTATGGTCCTAAATGAAAATTTTACACACATTTATCTCATGGATTACTTGATTCTATGTGAAGACTTTACACACATTTATCTCATGGCTTACATAGTCCTAAATGAAAATTTTACACACATTTATCTCATGGCTTACTTGGTCCTAAATGGAATTTTACACACATTTATCTCATGGCTTACTTGGTCCTATATGAAAATTTTACACATCTTTATCTCATGGCTTACATGGTCCTAAATGAAAATTTTACACACTTTCATCTCATTGCTTACTTGATCCTAAATGAAAATTGTACACACATTTATCTCATGGTTTACTTCTGGTCCTAAATGAAAATTTTACACAAATTTATCTCATGGTTTACATGGTCCTAAATGAAAATGTTGCTGCTTTGATAACTAATATGTGTACTACCATCTTGAAATCTTGTTATCACTACTCCTTCTGAATGGATGATTTATCAGACATGGTGTTTTCACTAAAAGAATTCATATGATGTCTAGCTGGTCCTAAGTGAAAATGGTGCCAACCTAATGGCCATCTTGAAATTTTTTTTTTTATTGCAATGCTTCCTGAAGGTGGCACTTATAATACAGTTATTGTGTACTTCTGAGAGAGGGACTGGTTTATGGTGAAATAGCTTGCATTGGTAACATTCTGGTTGGAGAGAATGTTGGCATACTTCTATGCTAATTTCATGTACTCTGACAGAACTGTCTTTACAAAAGTCATATGGTAATTATGGAGCTATGCACTGTCTATAGCTGACAGTTGATAAGATGTATGGTCTGATGTTCTGGAAAAAAGAGCCAGAACCAGTCAAAAGGAAACTAGTGTTAGCAATAATAATAATAGGAAAATGTGTTTGTCAGATCAGGCAAAATCAGCTTCTGAAAATGCAGTGAATGAAGTATAAAATGCAATGAACGAAGTATAAAATGCAATGAATGAAGTATAAAATGCAATGAATGAAGTATAAAATGCAATGAATGAAGTATAAAATGCAATGAATGAAGTATAAAATACAATGAATGAAGTATAAAATGCAATGAATGAAGTATAAAATGCAATGAATGAAGTATAAAATGCCATGAATGAAATATAAAATGCAATGAATGAAGTATAAAATACAATGAATGAAGTATAAAATGCAATGAATGAAGTATAAAATACAATGAATGAAGTATAAAATGCAATAAATGAACTATAAATTGCAGTGAATCAAGTATAAAATACAATGAATGAAATATAAAGTGCAATGAATGAAGTGTAAAATACGTAAAAAGTAAAAAAATTAATGGCTCCTTTTTTCAATTTGCCTTTAAAGTCCAGAAAATCATTAATCAAACATAGCAGTGTTTTAAGAGATGAAGTAAGGCTAATCTGTGTAGTATTCTATAACTCAAATTACATCTATCATACACAGAAATAAAGAGAATTGAAGTTAATATAACAATATCTAGGATATGCAAGATCTTTTTTAAAAAACCATGAGGAAAACTTGATAAATTCTTTTTCTTTAGAATCTAACCTGTCACAGTGGTGGTCCTGAAAATCTTGTTATCACCATTTCTCCTGAATGAATCTTTATATCATATTACATTTTTTTGCAAAGATTTCTTATGATATCTATTTGGTTGTAAATGAAAATGGTGCCAATATAACTTCTAATATATCTGCTACAATGTCCGTCTTCAAAATCTTAGCACTACATTTTCTAGATGGCTGGCCATATTAGTATTGTTCTTTCACCAAAAGACTTCTTATGATGTTTGGTTGGTACTAAATGGAAGTGGTACATGTCTGAAATCCAATATGGCCACCATGGCACATATTAAAATATCTTTTATTTTTATGCCAAATCAGAAAGTCATATTAACATGGAGTTTCCACCAGTGGACTTCTTATGATGCCTTGTTATTTTCATACAAATCAGAAAGTCATATTAACATGGAGTTTCCACCAGTAGACTTCTTATTATGCCTTGTTATTTTTATACAAATCAGAAAGTCATATTAACATGGAGTTTCCACCAGTAGACTTCTTATGATGCCTTGTTATTTTTATACAAATCAGAAAGTCATATTAACATGGAGTTTCCACCAGTAGACTTCTTATTATGCCTTGTTGTTATTATTATGCCAAATCAGAAAGTCGTATTAACATGGGGTTTCCACCAGTAGGCTTCTTATGGTGCCTTGTTATTATTATGCCAAAGCAGAAAGTCATATTAACATGGGGTTTCCACCAGTAGACTTATTATGATGCCTTGTTATTATTATGCCAAAGCAGAAAGTCATATTAACATGGGGTTTCCATCAGTAGACTTCTTATGGTGCCTTGTTATTATTATGCCAAAGCAGAAAATAATATTAACATGGGGTTTCCACCAGTAGACTTCTTATGATGCCTTATTATTATTATGCCACATCAGAAAGTCATATTAACATGGGGTTTCCACCAGTAGACTTCTTATGATGCCTTGTTATTATTATGCCAGATCAGAAAGTCATATTAACATGGAGTTTCCACCAGTAGACTTCTTATGATGCCTTGTTATTATTATGCCAAATCATAAAGTCATATTAACATGGAGTTTCCACCAGTAGACTTCTTATGATGCCTTGTTATTATTATGCCAGATCAGAAAGTCATATTAACATGGGGTTTCCACCAGTAGGCTTCTTATGATGCCTTGTTGATACTAAATAAAAATGGTGCCAATCATATATCCGGTATGTCTGCAACATCAGCTAATTAGAAACTCTTGTTATCACTGAAGAATATCAGAGATGGTTTCACCTTTCAGAAATTAAAATGAAGAAATGGTTTTATCTTGAATTCCTGGAAATTATTTTCAACCATTAGAGTGTCAGTCCCTTAAAAGGGACTCTTGTTCATTTTTGCCTCCGCTGAGTGTCTTGTTCTACAGTATATTTATTATGTAAATCCAGTAAGTCAAAGATCAATCATTGAAATACTTGGCATCACTTGATTGACTTATTCATGTTAGCTGTGAGCCATTCTCTTGTCTGGGACCTGGGCAAACTTAGATGAACCAGACTAAAAATGAGGAAAACAAAGGTTGCAAACTTGACACAGTAAAGCATATTTCTTTATCAAACTTTTGAAAGTCTTTTGTGGTACACATCACTAAAACTGCAGAAACTAACTGAGTCCATAATTGTCTCTTTATAATGAATATAAAAACAAATAATTTTGGTACTGCCTAGCCTGGTATAAATGTTGAAGTTGACTGTAAAGGTTGCAATGTGTTTCTCCTTCTTGTGTACATTTATTGACTGACCACCACATAAATTTCTGATAGTGGTCATTTAGTGACTGACCACCACCTAAATTCCTAATACAGTGGTCAGTTAATGACTGATCACCACCAAATTTCCTAATACAGTGGTCATTTAGTGATTGAACACTACCTAAATTCCTAATACAGTGGTCATTTTACAGCTGACCACCACTTAAATTTGTAATACAGTGGTCATTTAGTGACTGACCACCACCTAAATTCCTAATGCAGTGGTCATTTTACAGCTGACCACCACTTAAATTCCTAAGTCGGTGGTCATTTAGTGACTGACCACCACCTAAATTCCTAATGCAGTGGTCATTTACTATAACACTTTTCTGGAGAATAATAAAAGGAGACTATGTTATACCATCTTTTACATAAATATTCAAACCTCAATTTTTCAGACCATATTTAATAATTGGAAATAATTTTCAATAGTGCATACAATTTCCAGACACCCAGCATGCATTTAAACAGATAGAAACAAAATTAATGGTGGAATATAAACTAAGGAATGTTTTAGGAATGTTTTATCCACACAAAACAGGTGATGGAACAGATAACTAAATGACTATTACACCTTGAAACTGATTACCCTAATATGGCCAAGTTCTTCTGGTCTTCCCTGGCTGAGCTACTTTTTGTGTTTGTATTGCTTGCTCATCAGATCATGACATGCCACACAAAAAGTGCAATTGCTTTACTGCTAAACCCCACCTCAACACCGTTGTGTTTGTAAAAACACAATTTCTAGTCGATCATGTAAAAAAATAGAGATATATTTTGACACCATGATACAGCTTAATAAGCATTAAAAAGTCATGATTTGGATACTGTCGTGCTTAATGCTCATGGAAAGTTGTCACCACTGGGTAGTTTATACAGTGTTATGTGTATCTGTTAAGCATTAAAAAGTCATGATTCAGATAGTGTCATGCTTAATGCTCATGGAAAATTGTCACCACTAGGTAGTTTATACAGTGTAAAATATGTATATCTATTAAGCATGAAAAAGTCATGATTCAGATAGTGTCATGCTTAATGCTTATGGAAAATTGTCACCACTGGGTAGTTTATACAGTGTAAAATATGTATATCTATTAAGCATTAAAAAGTTATGATAGAGTCATGCTTAATGCTCATGGAAAATTGTCACCACTGGGTAGTTTATACAGGGTAAAATATGTATTTCTATTAAGCATTAAAAAGTTATGATAGTGTCATGCTTAATGCTCATGGAAAATTGTCACCACTGAGTAGTTTATACAGTGTAAAATATGTATATCTATTAAGCATTAAAAAGTCATGACTCAGATAGTGTCATGCTTAATGCTTATGGAAAATTGTCACCACTGGGTAGTTTATACAGTGTAAAATATGTATATCTATTAAGCATTAAAAAGTCATGATTCGGATAGTGTCATGCTTAATGCTTATGGAAAATTGTCACCACTGGGTAGTTTATACAGTGTAAAATATGTATATCTATTAAGCATTAAAAAGTTATGATAGTGTCATGCTTAATGCTCATGGAAAATTGTCACCACTGGGTAGTTTATACAGTGTAAAATATGTATATCTATTAAGCATGAAAAAGTCATGATTCAGATAGTGTCATGCTTAATGCTTATGGAAAATTCTCACCACTGGGTAGTTTATACAGTGTAAAATATGTATATCTATTAAGCATTAAAAAGTTATGATAGTGTCATGCTTAATGCTCATGGAAAATTGTCACCACTGGGTAGTTTATACAGTGTAAAATATGTATATCTGTTAAGCATTAAAAAGTTTTGATAGTGTCATGCTTAATGCTCATGGAACATTGTCACCACTGGGTAGTTTATACAGTGTAAAATATGTGTATCTATTAAGCATGAAAAAGTCATGATTCAGATAGTGTCATGCTTAATGCTCATGGAACTTTGTCACCACTGGGTAGTTTATACAGTGTAAAATATGTACTTCTATTAAGCATTAAAAAGTTATGATAGTGTCATGCTTAATGCTCATGGAAAATTCTCACCACTGGGTAGTTTATACAGTGTAAAATATGTATTTCTATTAAGCATTAAAAAGTTATGATAGTGTCATGCTTAATGCTCATGGAAAATTGTCACCACTGGGTAGTTTATACAGTGTAAAATATGTATATCTATTAAGCATTAAAAAGTTATGATAGTGTCATGCTTAATGCTTATGGAAAATTGTCACCACTGGGTAGTTTATACAGTGTAAAATATGTATATCTATTAAGCATTAAAAAGTCATGATTCAGATAGTGTCATGCTTAATGCTTATGGAAAATTGTCACCACTGGGTAGTTTATACAGTGTAAAATATGTATATCTATTAAGCATTAAAATGTTATGATAGTGTCATGCTTAATGCTCATGGAAAATTGTCACCACTGGGTAGTTTATACAGTGTAAAATATGTATATCTATTAAGCATGAAAAAGTCATGATTCAGATAGTGTCATGCTTAATGCTTATGGAAAATTGTCACCACTGGGTAGTTTATACAGTGTAAAATATGTATATCTGTTAAGCATTAAAAAGTTATGATAGTGTCATGCTTAATGCTCATGGAAAATTGTCACCACTGGGTAGTTTATACAGTGTAAAATATGTATATCTATTAAGCATTAAAAAGTTATGATAGTGTCATGCTTAATGCTCATGGAACATTGTCACCACTGGGTAGTTTATACAGTGTAAAATATGTGTATCTATTAAGCATGAAAAAGTCATGATTCAGATAGTGTCATGCTTAATGCTCATGGAACTTTGTCACCACTGGGTAGTTTATACAGTGTAAAATATGTATTTCTATTAAGCATTAAAAAGTTATGATAGTGTCATGCTTAATGCTCATGGAAAATTCTCACCACTGGGTAGTTTATACAGTGTAAAATATGTATTTCTATTAAGCATTAAAAAGTTATGATAGTGTCATGCTTAATGCTCATGGAAAATTGTCACCACTGGGTAGTTTATACAGTGTAAAATATGTATATCTATTAAGCATGAAAAAGTCATGATTCGGATAGTGTCATGCTTAATGCTTATGGAAAATTTTCACCACTGGGTAGTTTATACAGTGTAAAATATGTATATCTATTAAGCATTAAAAAGCCATGATTTTGTATTTGCTAGGTCTTTCAGCTTTATAATAATAAAAATAATAAATACTTTATTTTATGAGGGTATCTCAGTATAATGTACTATTCTCCACTGAGGCCTTCAGGATATGTTAAGCTTTGAAGTCCAAAGTATACATTGAAACACTTTATTGTTGAGGTAACAAAACTTCTTCACTTGGGGTAAAGGTAAATATCGATTTGTACTTAATTTTATGGATCTATCATTTATACAACAAAAAAGATGTATATGTCTCTGTAAACGATTATATCGACATTCATTTCCATGTATTTACACATTTATTTAAGATGAATGAGCCTATCAGTTCCATACTAGTTGATTTCTTGGAATTGAACTTTTTCAGTTCACTTACTACATCTACATATGTCATAAATGGAATAGTGAATACATTTCAGGAATTTTTGACCTAATAATGTCTTATACCTTTGTATTTTTATTTAGTATTTGATATGTTGAATTTACATTTGTACATTTAATGAAGTGCTCATTTAATATGTTAACATTTTATAGTTGATTTTGGATCATGCTGTTCTGTTTTGGAGTAAATTCCTTCATAATTTTCCACATTTCTTTTGGATTTTCTGCATTTTCAACAGTTTTAAAAGACTTTCTCTGAGCAGACTGAATCATAGCAGGACATATGTTATGCCAGGGTTTGTAGTAATGTTAATCCTTGACTTTATGAAAATAGTCTGTTCTGTCTCACTGCATTGATTTCTGTTATGAGCCATGTTGAGCTTGAAGGATGTTTCTCTCTTTTTGTATTATGGAAGCCTGTTGATCTAAAACTGTTCGTGATAGTGTACCAAATTTCAAGTGCTTCATGGATTTATTTTTTTTTGCACATTTCCTACATACTTGTAAATGAGGTTGGAATTTAAAAATTGAAATGAAAATCTTTTGTGCATTGAATTTTTATAAGCATCTGTTGTGTGAGATAGCCTAAAGTTTTTGCATCACATGTATCTTTACTGTTTGCTTTGCATGTACAGTCAAACTTGAGCTTTACTATAGCAATATCTGTCATTTATAA
Organism: Sinohyriopsis cumingii; assembly: GCA_028554795.2. Classification (NCBI taxonomy): domain Eukaryota; kingdom Metazoa; phylum Mollusca; class Bivalvia; order Unionida; family Unionidae; genus Sinohyriopsis; species Sinohyriopsis cumingii. Next base: position 20,806,483 of record CM068828.1, on the reverse strand, counting down.
TCACAGTCATCATGTATGGATCAACTTTCTTATCTCATTGCATTGTCATGAATAACCACCTGCAGAATTCAAACAGCAGCCAATATTTTTTTAAAAGATATTTATAAAGATAAAGAATTTTTTTAATCTTTAGGCAAAAATAACTGATTCAGACAATTGTAATAAGATATAAACACCACTGACCTTTATTTAATCTTTTGTAACCATGACTGCTTAGGACAATCTGCTAGCAAAGTTCTAAACAAGACTTGGATGTACTTGTCAGTTCAATGATTGATATTGTTTCATTTTCTTTGGCAAAAATCACACAACTTGTTTAATGTGACGATTTGAAACATTCTTAAAAAGCAACACTGTAGCAGTTGAGTACGTTGTTTGTCATTGGAGTCTATATATAATAGTGGTTGAGTACGTTGTTTGTCATTGGAGTCTATACATAATAGCAGTTCAGTACGTTGTTTGTCATTGGCGTCTATACATAATAGCAGTTCAGTACATTGTTTGTCATTGGAGTCTATACATAATAGCAGTTGAGTACGTTGTTTGTCATTGGAGTCTATATATAATAGCAGTTGAGTATGTTGTTTGTCATTGGAGTCTATATATAATAGCAGTTCAGTATGTTGTTTGTCATTGGAGTCTATACATAATAGCAGTTGAGTACGTTGTTTGTCATTGGAGTCTATATATAATAGCGGTTCAGTATGCTGTAGCTGTAATACAGATAGGATCATGGTCACTGTAATACAGATAGGATAATGGTCACTGTAATACAGATAGGATAATGATCACTGTAATACAGATAGGATAATGATCTTTGTAATACAGATATGATAATGATCACTGTAATACAGATAGGATAATGATCACTGTAATACATTTAGTATCATGGTCACTGTAATACAGATAGTATCATGGTCACTGTAATACAGATAGGATAATGGTAACTGTAATACAGATAGGATAATGGTCACTGTAATACAGATACGATAATGATCACTGTAATACAGATATGATAATGATCACTGTAATACAGATAGGATAATGGTCACTGTAATACAGATAGGATAATGATCACTGTAATACATATAGGATAATGATCTTTGTAATACAGATACAATAATGATCACTGTAATACAGATATGATAAAGGTCACTGTAATACAGATAGGATCATGATCACTGTAATACAGATAGGATCATGGTCACTGTAATACAGATAGGATCATGGTCACTGTAATACAGATAGGATAATGATCACTGTAATACATATAGGATGATGAACTTTGTAATACAGATATGATAATGATCACTGTAATACAGATATGATAAAGGTCACTGTAATACAGATAGGATCATGGTCACTGTAATACAGATAGGATCATGGTCACTGTAATATAGATAGGATCATGGTCACTGTAATACTGATATGATAATGGTCACTGTAATACAGATAGGATCATGGTCACTGTAATATAGATAGGATGATGGTCACTGTATTACTGATATGATAATGGTCACTAATACAGATATGATAATGGTCACTGTAATACAGATAAGATGATGGTCACTAATAAAGATAGGATCATTGTCACTGTAATACAGATAGGATCATGGTCACTGTAATACTAATAGGATAATGGTCTCTGTAATACAGATAGGATCATGGTCACTGTAATACTGATATGATAATGGTCACTAATACAGATATGATAATGGTCACTGTAATACAGATAAAATGATGGTCACTAATAAAGATACGATCATTGTCACTGTAATACAGATAGGATAATGGTCTCTGTAATACAGATAGGATAATGATCACTGTAATACAGATAGGATCATGGTCTCTGTAATACAGATAGGATGATGGTCACTGTAATACAGATAGGATGATGGTCACTGTAATACAGATAGGATCATTGTCACTGTAATACAGATATGATAAAGGTCACCATAATACAGATATGATAATGGTCACTATAATACAGATAGGATAATGATCACTGTAATACAGATATGATAATGATCACTGTAATACAGACAGGATAATGATCACTGTAATACAGACAGGATAATGATCACTGTAATACAGACAGGATAATGATCACTGTAATACAGACAGGATAATGATCACTGTAATACAGATATGATAATGGTCACTATAATACAGATATGATAAAGGTCACCATAATACAGATACGATAATGGTCACCATAATACAGATATGATAATGGTCACTATAATACAGATAGGATAATGATCACGATAATACAGATAGGATAATGATCACTGTAATACAGATAGGATAATGATCACTGTAATACAGATAGGATAATGATCACTATAATACAGATAGGATAATGATCACTGTAATACAGATATGATAATGATCACTATAATACAGATAGGATAATGGTCACTGTAATACAGATAGGATAATGATCACTATAATACAGATAGGATAATGATCACTATAATACAGATAGGATAATGATCACTGTAATACAGATAGGATAATGATCACTATAATACAGATAGGATAATGATCACTGTAATACAGATAGGATAATGATCACTGTAATACAGATAGGATAATGATCACTATAATACAGATAGGATAATGATCACTGTAATACAGATAGGATAATGATCACTGTAATACAGATAGGATAATGATCACTGTAATACAGATAGGATAATGATCACTGTAATACAGATAGGATAATGATCACTATAATACAGATAGGATAATGATCACTGTAATACAGATATGATAATGATCACTATAATACAGATAGGATAATGGTCACTGTAATACAGATAGAATAATGATCACTATAATACAGATAGGATAATGATCACTGTAATACAGATAGGATAATGATCACTATAATACAGATAGGATAATGATCACTATAATACAGATAGGATAATGATCACTATAATACAGATAGGATAATGATCACTGTAATACAGATAGGATAATGATCACTGTAATACAGATAGGATAATGATCACTGTAATACAGATAGGATAATGATCACTGTAATACAGATAGGATAATGATCACTATAATACAGATAGGATAATGATCACTATAATACAGATAGGATAATGATCACTGTAATAGAACAAAGTTATAATTATGATGTGGTCAAGGAGTTTATCTTGAAGAGTTATGAGATCGTGCCTGAGACTTATCGACAGAGATTTAGAAACTGTAGAAAAGAAACTAGTCCGACTCATTTTGAGTTTGCGTGATTTAAAGAGCAACTGTTTAATAGGAGGTTCATGGCCAAGATTATGATAACCTCAGACAACTCATTGATTGGAGAGTTTGAAAATGGTGTCAGTAAGGATGTTAAGACCTGCCTTTATCAGAAAAAGGTTGACTTTTTAGAAAATGCAGCTACTGCAGCTGATTACTATTCTTTTACTCACAATGTTTCATTTGTTAATAAATCTTCCTCTCAGCCAGTTTTTGCTAAACCCCCTCCAAAGAAACCATGTCAGCCTCTTGCAAGCACTTCCAAATCTCAAACTGGTACATTACTATTAGGAATCAAACTTCTTATAAGATTGATAAGAATTCCTTATCTCTTCCTATGTACACTTATTGCAAGAAGAAATGGCATGCTATTTCTGATTGCTATAGATTGAAATTTAGGTGACAGAATAAAGACAGAGCTGTTCCAAATGCTCTTGTTTCTAAGACATTAATGTCACAGTCATGTATTGAAAGAAATAGGTTTTTTGGGTGTGGCGAACCCCAGTCTGATTTTATTATGAGGAATTATGACCTATATATGTTGAAAGGTTCTTTATCACTTGTTGTTGATTATGCCAAGCCTATTCCTATTAAATATTAAGAGACGTGGGAGCTTCTCAGAGTTTATTATTTTCAAGTACTTTGCCTTTTTCTGAGAAGTCTTTGTCTAGCTAAAGTATTCTTATTTAGGGAGTAGATTGTGGATTTATAAGTATTCCTTTTCATTGTGTTAATTTGTAATGAGATGAAGTCTCAGGACCTGTAATCATAGGAGTGTGACTTCTTTGCCCCAAGGTGTTCATTTATTACTAGGTAATGACATAATTGGAGATAAGCTCATTCTTAATCCTCTTGTAACTGACAAGCCTTTTTGGACCCAAGAGTTGATCTTATTAAATTGAAATCCCTGGATTATATCCAGCATGTGCAGTTACTAGAGCTGTTGCAAAGAAATCTCTTCAGAAGGAAGTTGATTAGGAATTTATTCCTTTATCTGACATATATTGGTCAGGCTTTTAATGCGGTAACTTTTGCTCCTAGCATGGATCAGTCAGGTAGAATTGATTACGTTGATACTCTTTTTACTTTTCATTCTCCGAATTCTAATTAGGGTGAGAGAAGAAAATAACTAGTTGTCTCACGGGAACAAGGTCATGAGATCTCATGTTTGTTTCAGAGGGCTATTAGTGAAACTGAAGCTACACAAGTACCAACTTTTTATTTTGTGCAAAAGGGAGTCCTTATGAAGAAATGGAGGCCACCTGCTGGTGATGAGTGGTCAGTAAGCTATCATATTGTTGTTTCTAAGTCAGATCAATAGGAAATTCTTAGTCTGGTCATTTAGGAGTCAGTGGCAGACAGTAGGATAAAATGATTACAAGAACAGGGTAATTGAATGAGGTTATGTCTAAGAAAATGGTTAGTCACATTTGTCTTGAAAGTATTCAGTGATGCAAGAGCCATGGGCATTCACATGGAAAGAATCCTCCACATGTCATCCTTGAATAATTCTTGGAAAAAATAAATAACCTATTCTGCTGTTGGTTTCATTTTTAGTGCACAACGTTCGGAGTCTCCAGCCACAACTGAGAAGTTCAGACGGAAGACCTTTGATGGGCAAGAACTGAACTTTGTTACCCTTGATACACAGACAGATTGGGACTGGGTGTACTATGTCAGAGAAACAGGAAACTACAGGTCCTCAGTCAGTACAACTGAAGGTAACTGCTGTAGTCCAATTATTAAACAACCTACTTGAACATATAAATTGTAGCTTTATAACAAAGCTGTGCCTTCATTAGGGAGATACAAATACATCAAATATGCAATTTTGGGGCTTACCATTTTATGGAATGAACATCTGAGATGGGAAGGACTGCTATATATAAAGACTGGTACCCCTTAGAACAGACCCTAATATTGCAAATTACATAAATAAATTGTACTTTGAATGTTGATGTGACATAGGCAGCTCTCACCAGTTATTTTGTACTTTTGAGAGAGTGACGTAGGTAAGGTGAAGTTGTTTGCATTTGTAACATGCACAATAGAGATAATGTTGGCATACCTCTATGTTACTTTTATGTAATGTGGCTGACATTTCTTTGGATACTGTACTTGTGGAAATTGTACATGATCTAAGCACATGGTACAACAAAATGGATGCTCCCCTGTACTTGACAAATTAGCCAAAATTAATCAAAAGTACACTAACTTTAGCAGTTATTAAAATAGGGAAAACGAATTTTGCTGAAGTAGACAATAGCAGCTACAGAAAGTGCAATGAACCAATTACAAAATATCTGAAAAGTAAAAAAAAAGTTATCGGCTCTTTTTTCTACAATTTACAGGAAGTGAAAATGACCATGTGGAGCTAGCAGTTTTTTTATACAAGCACATCTTAAGCGAGCCCAAACTGTATACTCTAGAACCTAAATTACACTCATCAATTATATATCAAATTAAAGGGAATTAAAAGTTCTTTTAACTGCACCTAAGATATACAAAGTCTTTATTATATAGCTGGTATAACCAGTGAAGAAATCCTGGGAAATTCTTTTCCTTAAAATTCTAACCCTATGCAAAATATGAAACTGTAGAGCGCCACCATACTCAAGGAGTTTCAGACCTCCATGGTATATATTGTACAGTACACATCTCATTATTCAGTATGGATATATGCACCACATATACACACTGATTACAGTCAATTGATTTTGATCAGAATATTACCAGTGTGATATCTGTCAGGGAGATGCAAACAAAAACCCCAGCTTGTGATCTGGTGAATTTCCGCTGTAAAAAAACAAACAATGCACTCATATTTCTGTGGTTACCGTAACAGCTGTGTAAAATATTTAAGTTTTAGTCACTATTTGGCAAAATGTTCTTATTTAGGAGGGAAAAAGCAGCGTGCATAAGTGTCTTCTGTTTTTTAGTATAGTTGTGTTACATGTTCAATGAGTGGAAGTTCTCAACATAAACTAAGTGTTTGTATTTATTCAGAATTTTTTTTACTTTTGTGCCAACATTATGATGTAATTTTTTCAAAGATAAATGACCTTTCTATACTGAATTGTAAAAGATTGTATTCCATCATTTCTTATTGACTCAGCATATCTTGTATTCCATTATTTATTATTGACTCAATATACCTTGTATTCCGTTATTTATTATTGACTCATTGTAGCTTGTATTCCATTATTTATTATTGACTCATTGTAGCTTGTATTCCGTTATTTATTATTGACTCAATGTAGTTTGTATTCCATTATTTATTATTGAGTAAATGTAGAATCTGACTGATAATTCCTAATTAACAATAGTGTCTTTAACACTTTACATGTAAAAATGTTGCTATAACAGATGAAGCAAAGAGTCCTGGTGGGAGCCCAAGGCTTGCTGGTGCTGGTAAAACAGGTAAAAAGGATTGTTTATAGAATAATAGAATCCAGTATATGCAATAATGTGTGATAGGGACATTACACCTGAATGTCAGAATTTATATTCATTATATGCAATGGTGTGCAATAGGGAAATCCCACCTGAATGTCAGAATTTATATTCATTATATGCAGTGGTGTGCAATAGGGAAATCCCACCTGAATGTCAGAATTTATATTCATTATATGCAATGGTGTGCAATAGGAAATCCCACCTGAATGTCAGAATTTGTAGGCAGAAATGAAGCTTTGCAGAGTTCCTGCCAACAAATTCTATTCCTGAGCGTGAGATTTTCCTATCCCTACACCAGTGGATATGATGGATTATTTTTCTGTCATTTCTCACCAGAAACTTTTAAGTGTGAGATTTTCCTACTCTGTATCAGTGCATGGATGGATTATATTTCTGTCATTTCTCATCAGGAAATAGTGTTGGAATTTCCTACCTCACACTAATGCATATGATAGATAATGTTTGTTCTATTTCTCACCAGGAAATACGGTTGCAAAAAGTAAAGTTAGCATATCATTGGTATAGATATAGGTTTAGAAGTACAGACTGGTATACATATAGTTTTAGAAGAACATAGTGTATAGATACAGCTTTAGAAGTACACAGTGGTATAGATACAGCTTTAAAAGTACACAGTGGTATAGATACAGCTTTAAAAGTACACAGTGGTATAGATACAGCTTTAGAAGTACACAGTGGTATAGATACAGCTTTAAAAGTACACAGTGGTATAGATACATCTTTGGAAGTACACAGTGGTATAGATACAGCTTTAAAAGTACACAGTGGTATAGATACAGCTTTAAAAGTACACAGTGGTATAGATACAGCTTTAGAAGTACACAGTGGTATAGATACAGCTTTAGAAGTACACAGTGGTATAGATACAGCTTTAAAAGTACACAGTGGTATAGATACATCTTTAGAAGTACGGAGTGGTATAGATACAGCTTTAGAAGTACACAGTGGTTTAGGTACCATTTAGAAGTACACAGTGGTTTAGGTACCATTTAGAAGTACACAGTGGTTTAGGTACCATTTAGAAGTACACAGTGGTTTAGGTACCATTTAGAAGTACACAGTGGTATAGTTACAGCTGTACAAGTACAGAATGTTATAGAGGTAGCTTTAGAAGTACAGAGTGGTATAGATACAGCTTTAGAAATACACAGTGGTTTAGGTACCGCTTTAGAAGTACACAGTGGTATAGTTACAGCTTTAGAAGTACACATTGGTATAGATACAGCTTTAGAAGTACATCGTGGAATTGATACAACTTTAGAAGTAGTTGTTGTTGTAGGGTTTAACGCCATTTTTCAGCACACGATAGGCCATACATGGTGGCCAGTATTAATGGTGGAGGAAGAACCAGGGAAAACCCCGGAAAGAACCACCGACCTACGAGAAGCTACTGGCAAGCTTTCTCACATACCCACATTAGCTGAATCCAAGACTCGAACCCATGCAGACAGAGGTGAGATGACAGTGAGATTTCCGTTATGGAAAGCGCTTTAGACCACTCAGTGACTCGGGGCCCCACTTTAGAAGTACAGAGTGGTATAGGTGTAGCTTTAGAAATACAAAGTGGTATAGCTGTAGCTTTAGAAATACAGTATAAAATTTGTTAGCATGTTGTACAACACAGCTTGTGGTATCCTTTGCTTTTCACTAAGAGGGTTGTGGTAGTCATACAGGCTTGGTTAAAACAATCCTCACTTTGATACTCAGTTATACTCATCACTTTGATACTCAGTTTTACTCATCACTTTGATACTCAGTTATACTCATGAGATTGACATATAATGGAAATCATGTAGGAAGTCAGTAAAAGTAGGACAGAAATGGAGGCTGCTAGTACATTCAGTTTTTTTCCAGTAATTCATCCTTCCAGTTTACAATATTTTCAGATACATTTTGATCAGAAAATCAAATAGTAATGAAAGAAGTTAGAGGGAAATCATCAGTTATTAAAATCAAGTGGACATCTTGTTGGACTGAGTGTTTCAAAAAGTGAGAGAGATTCAACATTTTTTACAATTTACAGTTGTTAAAAATGTATCAATTTGGAGGTCCCTGGGATTAGTTTAGTTAGTTTAGTGATATTAGGTAAAACTTTAGCATCATGTAAATGGGATTTGACTTGCCTTAGTGTGTCATCATTTACATATTTTGTTTGAAATGACAAAATAATGAATACAGACTGAAGTTTAGTTGATTCAGAGTTTTGTTTCATGACCATTATGATTTAAATAAGGTGTTTTGTAAGCTTGAATTCCAATGATGACCACTGATTGATGCAAAGTCAAGGTGGTTTTCAGAGAAATTTTGTTTGAGACTCTAATGATTGAACTCGTATAAGGGAAAATGGTCAAATTAAACTGGAGATACTGAAATCAAGAAATCTTGATTGGTAATTTCTTTCCATCAGCAAATATCATCTTGTTAATTCATGAAGCTTGTGGGCCAGCAATCTCTCTCTCTCTCTCTCTCTCTCTCTCTCTCTCTCTCATGTGCACATGCACAAATGCAAAAATATAGAAGTGTACACAGGCTCACACTAATACATATTTGTTATGCTGGTTCTATTACAAATGGGTCTAATGATTGGCCTAGGCCTGAAGTTTAATGATTGACATAGGCCTGATGTCTAATGATTGACTTAGGCCTGAAGTCTAATGAGTGGCCTAGGCCTGAAGTCTAATCATTGGCCTAGGCCTGACATCTAATGATTGGTCTAGGCCTGAAGTCTAATGATTGGTCTAGGCCTGAAGTCTAATAATCTGCTTAGGCCTGAAGTTTAATGATTGGCCTAGGCTTGAAGTCTGTTGTTTTTTGCTGTTTTGGGGTTTAACGCTATTTTTCAGCACACGATAGGCCATACATGGCGGCCAGTATTAATGGTGGAAGAAGAACCTGGGAAAACCCCGGAAAGAACCACCGACGCACGAGAAGCTACTGGCAAGCTTTCTCACATATCCACATTGGCTGAATCCGAGACTCGAACCGGCGCAGACAGAGATGAGATGGCAGTGATCCGTAGCAGAGAGTTCTTTAGACTACTCGGGGCCCCGTCCTGAAGTCTGATGATTGACCTAGGCCTAAAGTCTAATGAAATAACTGTGAATCTCTGATAAAGTATGGTCAGACTAATGCATTCATTAGTTAAAATTTAGGGAACTGTGATTGTACAGTTGGTCAAACAATGGACTTGTTATCAAAGGGTCATAGATTTGATACAGTCCCAGGTGATTCTTCATTGGCTGGCTTGGTGTGTCCTTTGGAAAGGCACTTAGCTCCCATATCCTTGGCATGCTATTGCATGATTGGCTGCATCGATGTGCCCATGGGACATGCACTTAGCTCCCATATCCTTGGCATGATTTTACCTGATTGGCTATATTGAAGTGCTGTACGGAAATGTTCTTAGCTCCAATATCCTTGGCATGATATTACCTGATTGTCTGCCTTGATGTGTCCTAGGGAAATGCCTTAGCTCACATATCCTTGGCATGCTGTTGCTTGATTGGCTGCCTTGATGTGCCCTAAGGAAATGTACTTAGATCCCATATCCTTGACATGATGTAGCCAAATGAAAAACTAAAAGTGCTGTTTAAACCAGCATCAATTAAAATGACTTATTCAATTTTTGTCTAATCTAAATTTCTATAAATATTCATTCAGATTTAAAACTTAGAGATTATGGTGATATTCATTTCAGATTTTTGTTAATCTTGATATTCTGGGGATCAATAAATAAAATTGAACAACATTTTGAAGGATAAGTAATGAAGGGTGGAATTGATTTCCTTAAATATGGATGTAAATAGTAATACTGAATAATATTTAGTGTATGTGAAACATAACATGTACAGTCAAACACCAATAATTCAATACTTCTTCGGAGATACTGATTTTATCCAGATAAATGATTGTTCACATAAATGAATGTAATACTAAAGAACAAGTAATAGGTCCAGGAAATATCAATGACCAAGATGAATGAAAAGTCAAGACATTTTTATAAAGATAATAAAGGTTTACTTGTAGTTAATGTTACAGAAATCTAAGTTTAATATAATGCAAATATTATTAAGTGATAATAATATAATGTAAATATTATAAAGTGATAATAATATAATGTAAATAGTGTTATAAGTGATAATAATTGCTTTATTTCATTTAATGTGCAGAAGAGGGAAAGTTGGATTATAGCACAGACACCCCTTTGCATCTCTTACCATTGAACGACGAGTATGGAATCCCCATATTGGAGCTTAGCAGTGACACAGATGATGTAAGTATCCATAATGACATACATCTTCAGTTGGGTCTGTGACTCATTCATAACTACCGTATTTACCGTATATGTTGGGACACCATATTTGTTGGGACACCATAAATTAATTTTAAAAGTAATTTTTTTGTGCACTATATGTTCTGGGACACATCGTTTTTTTTAGAGTTGTAATTTGTGGGACATCTTTTAAATCATTTGAAAATTACATGTCGGAAATTGCACTCCAGCTGAAATTTTATTTAAAAAAATTTAAAACTGTGTACTTGAGATAAATCTCTTTAATCCACTGCAGCATAATCTCATCAACACAACCCTTCTCCTGCACATGTACGATCTATTCTTTTGGTACATGAATATTTTTTTTAGCTTTCTCATACCGTGAAAAATTATTAGAGGCAGCACACCACCTGAAGTGGAAACTGCAAGGACAAAAGTCAGATTTTTTTCAAATCTGCACTAGTCTTGCTAATTCTCACACTTTTGACACCCGTCTTATCGTCAGTCCATCCAGGAATGTGATCAAAGTATTCTAGAGTTTCATCCATGTTAATGATCATATTGTCAGCGAAATGATCTGTTTCTCTTCTAGCCTTCACGAATTCATCACGTGATTTTATTTTCTCCACATCTTTTGTATGATGCTGGGTCATCGATGTTCGCGCACAAAGCACTGTATTGTGTAACTTTAAAAACTGTTCCATTGTTTCACTTTATTTTCAAAATTTTTGTGAACAGTGGTGAAAAGGAACCAAAGTTAGCTTCCATGTCTCGGACGTCTTTGTATATTCAAAGCTAAAAAATAACAAAATCGGCACACTTAAAAGAATCCATAGTCGACTTCCGAGGTCAGCTTGCTTTGCAATAAAATAACTTTGTATTGATATCCTTTAAAAAAAATTCGGCTTCAGAGTCCAAAGTCGGCTTCTGACGTCGGCTTGCTTTGTAATGAAAATAACCTTTGTCTTTGATGTCCTGTTGGTAAGTTCAGAGAAGAAGTTTACTGCTGGCTGCCAATTGTGTTTATTTACCACCAGGGCTTCTATGTGCTTGGCATCAAAAGTAATAATTAATACAAAGGTGCACTGGTGTCTGCGGGTAAATAGTAACGATACTTTTGTAACCTGATCCGGCGAAAAGATTGTCACTTGCACTCAAGTAAATGTGTTTTCAAATAATGATTTTTATTTGCGAGATACTGTCATACAGTACACCTGGATATAAATTAATCTTGGCTATTTTGCACCTAACACCGTGCCATGCATGAATGGCAGTTGCCTTCAATATATCGGTTGATTATTTCCCTCTCATTTGCGAAATCGTTTGCTTCTCTTCTGGCTTTCACGAATTCATCACATGATTTTATTTTCTCCAAATATTGCTGGGTCATAGACATCTGTGCACAAAGCACTATATTGCATCACTTTAAAATTTGCTCCATTATTTCAGTTCATTTTAAAATTCCCGTGAATACAGTTGAAAATGAACACAAGTTTACTTCCATATCTCGGCTGTCTTTGTATATTCAAAAAAAAAAATTGGCTCACTTCACAGAATCCATAGTCAGCTTCCGATGTCGGCTTGCTTTGCAAAAAAATAACCTTTGTATTGATATCCTTTACAAAAAAAGTAACCAAAGTCGGCTTCTGAGATTGGCTTGCTTTGTAATAAAAATAACCTTTTGTCTTTGATGTCCTGTCGGTAGGTTCAAAGAAGGAGTTAACTGCTTGCTGCCAGTCATGTTTATTCACCACCAGGGCTTCTATGTGCTTGGTATATGTGGTTACAATTAATACAAGGGAGCATTGATGTCTGCGGGTAAATAGTAAGGATAATTTTGTAACCCGAGCCAGTGAAAAGATTGTCACTTGCACTGAAGTGAATGTGTTTTCAAATGACGATTTTTATTTGTGGCATACTGTCATACTGTAGACCTGGATATAATTCAATCTTGATTATTTTCCACCCAACACTGTGTCATGCGTGTATGGCGTCTTCAAGATATCGGTTGACTAAATTCCTCTTGTTTGCGATTTTGTTGGCTCCAGTTTTCAGTCGGATAACATGTTCAAACCTTTGAGCACAACCACACACAATTGTTTCTCAATGTTCATGTCAATGAACATCATGGTGTGTGGTATCGGACATAATTGATACACGCTAAAGTATGGAAGCCTATGCCACTTATACGGATTTCGTGGAAATATTTTATTCTTTAATGCTCATGTTGAAAAAAGGAATAAATGATAACAACACAAGGTTAGTTTCTTTGTTTTTATTGTCAGTTAAGCGTTTTATTTATCTATTTTATTGCAGTGTGCAGTGGGGGGGGTGGCAAGCACAAATGCAATACAAATTTATTTCGTTTCTTAAGTCTTGGGACATATGACCAAAGTAAAAAAAATGTTTCACCATAAGTTCTGGGACAGGGTAAAAAATAATTATTTTATCATGTCCCAACATATGCGGTAAATACGGTAATCATCTTCTTTTTGTTATGTAAAATTGAGGGTTTTTTTATTCAAAATTATTTTCTCCAAGAAGGATCCTTCATGAAGCTTTCATCTGAGATACTCTTCTATTCTTTGGTCTATATGTGATCTTTTACATGTTGGTCCGTATGTGATCTTTGGTCTAGAGAACTATTGTTGACATTAGTGACATCTTTCTATTTTTAGAATGCTGTCAAGAGTTATATTTTTAGCCTTAAACATTATCCAGTCAAGTTGCAGCTAACATAACTAGTTTGTATTACATTCGTAGGGATTAGCAATCTTTTTTTCAGTAATAATAAATGACTGTATTGGTTCAGAAAAAGGAAATTTATATCTTCAACGTGGTGATTTGTACAATCTCACTGTATTATTGGGTTATAGAAAAGACTTGGTGATTTGTACAATCACTGTATGATTGGGTTATAGGAAAGACTGTGCAACTTGGTGATTTGTACAATCTCACTGTATGATTGGGTTATAAGAAAGACTTAGCAATTTGTACAATCTCACTGAATGATTGGGTTATAGGAAACACTTGGCGATTTGTACAATATCACTGAATGATTGGGTTATAGGAAACACTTGGCAATTTGTACAATCTCACTGTATGTTTGGGTTATAAGAAAGACTTGGTGATTTGTACAATTTCACTGTATGATTGGGTTATAAGATAGACTTGGTGATTTGTACAATCTCACTGTTTGATTGGGTTATAGGAAAGACTTGGCAATTTGTACAATCTCACTGAATGATTGAGTTATAAGAAAGTCACAGAATTTTATCCAGATTACCTATCTGATAGATTAACTTTTTTCAAATGGACATTGATATAATGTTGCAGGACTTGTCACATGACTGCTTCAGTTTTGCTCAGTTGACAAAGCAAGAAACAATTTATGACAGGTTTCTCATGAATGCTGATGTGAGAAAATAAAATGTACATGAAAAAGAATCAGTTCTAACACAGGAGTCTGAGTCACAAAATGACCTTATTGGTACCATAAATTTTTGTTTGGGGACTGATAAAAAAGGTGATTTCATGTTGTCAAAGATTTCATTGTACTTTATTGATAAAATGTCAAACTCCTATGGTTCTATCTTGTTGTCATCATAATCACTGAGTCAGGTAACAGTGTTCGTTATGGGAAACACTTTCATCTTCTCAGCAAGAAAAAAAGGAAACATTTAATCATATTGGTTGTCAAATGTTGAAGTAACCATTTGAGTGAAATAATATATTTATCATCAGAAGTTTTTCACACACACACACACACACACATCCCTCAATAATTAATGCACAACAAGGTCCACAAACACTATAAGTGAGGGTAAAAAGGGACTGCAAACAAATTAAGTAGATGCCATCCTGGACATGGAGAATACCCACAATGGAGGGGGATAAGTCTTTTTTTAATGGCTGTTTACTCATTTTAAAATCACACTTTTAATAACTATCAGTAAGAATTATTTCTTTTTTTCAAGATACCCAACCTCTGAAAGATCGTTAACAATTTTGCTTCAGTAGTTTTCAACAACCATTACATGTACACATAAACATTATATACTTCATCAATGATTTTTGGTGTTTTTAATTCACAATGAAACAAGATTTTATTTTTCAAAAACTAGGGACAGTTATTTCATGAAACAACAGTCAATGTCAAAACTCAATTTTTTTATATTTTTGTTCTATTAGTAAAATATAGATGTTATTTAATAGGGAATCTCAGAGTGCCTGTTCAGGAATTCTAAGTTTGCTACAAATTGAGGAATTAACTTCTCCATGATGAATGATATCTGTGAACAAATCTTATTATTTACTGATTACTCATTTTACTTTGTTCCCTTGGTATGTTTGATCATATTTGTGAATGAGTAGGCCGATGGAATAAAAGTTTAAATATATTACTTATTTAATAATATTTATAACAGTATTTGAGTAATCAGTTAAATGAGTTGACCTGGTACATAATTGGTATTACTTGTAGCACTTAATGTAGATATGATTTGTAGGTAGATAGGTAGATGGATATTAAAGTCGTATTCATTTTCCACATGCTTAAACTAATTGGGTTTTATCAGTAAATTCTGAATGTTAACAAATGGAAAATAACATCATAAACAGCATAGCATCAAGACATAATTATTTAATACTTATCACTTTCTCTTTGAATTGAGAATTTAGTCATTTCTGAGACAAAGTGTTCAGCTTTGTGATCCAGAATATTCTTTTACCAACATATAATTTTTTTTTACCATGTACTTTCTCACTATCTATTGTTAAATAATCACACAAGGTGCTTGTATTAAAATTTGTCACAACATTAACATCCTGTTTGCTAGTTCTAATTTCATGAAAGCCTAACTCTGTTCTTTGGTATAAAAATGGTTGGATTTCATCCCATATTTACAATCTGCACAATACGTGATTAAATCTAAATCTACAGAACAGTTGGGAAGGAATATGAAATCCTTGGCCAATTAGGTTAGCTGTCTGTCTCTTTAAATTATGCAAGAAGTATCGAAAATTGGTCTGTGTAGGCCAAACAGGAAACTTTTTATACCAAAGGACACAGTTAAGCTTTACTAAAATTAGAATGTGTGTGTGTGTGTGTGTGTGTGCGTGTGTGTGTGTGTGTGTGTGTGTGTGTTATGATCAAATGTAGCAATTTAATGAAATGATAATTAACATGGGATCAGAGAAAACAATGTTTGTTACATAACAACTAACTCAAGTCAGTTAATTAAAAAATAAATATATGATTGGTACTGTATTTACTTTTGTATTTAGATTCTAGTACACTTAGATTTTTGGTACAGGTCATGTCATCCTGAAATTGATCAAATGTAAAATATGTGTATAAAAATGTGTCTGCTTTTTTGTTATTTTAATCAGGAAAAAATATATCAGTATTACAGTAGTGAGTACTTTTTGCATGATGTTGAAAGCTGTAATGTTGTTTACAATGGTGCTTTTCTGATGCCTGTGTTGTAATACAGTGTAGATGAAATCTGTGATCACAGTTATTGTTTGCATGAAACAGGAGTAAAACCTTTCGTGCCAAAACTATATCTCAATTCCAACTAAAGCAGCTACTGTGGCTTATGTTGCATAGCCCTATATTTTGTACTGCATATTACAAAAACACCCCCCTACACCAATTGCCCCAGGGCACACTAATTATCCCCACCCCCCAAACATTGACCAAGGGTAATAGTATGAAATCCATCTTATGTATAATATGTAATACTAACATGTCTCATGCATATATGAAGCAGTCATTGTTATTTAAATTTGTGTACATTGGATCTTTAACACCATCCCATGTGGCCAGGTCTCATGCATATATGAAGCAGTCATTGTTATTTAAATTTGTGTACATTGGATCTTTAACACCATCCCATGTGGCCAGGGATCATACCCCTCTCACATATGGGTACCACAGAGATGATATAAATGTAGAGTTAGTGAAATTTTATCTGTTGGTTGCTGATGAGGAGATGTGGCGATTGACAGATAGATGGATGGATGGGTCTCACTACATGTACATAGCACTTTCAAGAGGTCAAATGCCTTGATTTGTTCTGTACCCACCTACACCTACATTCATGAGAAAGTATTGCTGTTCACATGTATACAGTACCCATTACACCAGTATACACTAGAATGTATATAATGTATATTTTCTTATTTGTATTGTACCCACCTACACCTACATACACTAGTAGAAGTAGTACTGTTCATATTTGTATTGCACCCACCTGCACCTATATACATTACAAATATTACTGTTCGTATTTGTATTGTACCCACCTACACCTACATACACTAGAAGAAATATTACTGTTCATATTTGTATTGTACTCACTGACATCTGCATACGCTGGAGGTATTACTGTTCATATTTGTATTGTACTCACCTACATCTACATACACTGGAAGTATTACTGTTCATATTTGTATTGTACTCACCTACATCTACATACACTGGAAGTATTACTGTTCATATTTGTATCGTACTCACTGACATCTGCATACACTGGAGGTATTACTGTTCATATTTGTATTGTACTCACCTACATCTACATACACTGGAAGTATTACTGTTCATATTTGTATTGTACTCACCTACATCTACATACACTGGAAGTATTACTGTTCATATTTGTATCGTACTCACTGACATCTGCATACACTGGAGGTATTACTGTTCATATTTGTATTGTACTCACCTACATCTACATACACTGGAAGTATTACTGTTCATATTTGTATTGTACTCACCTACATCTACATACACTGGAAGTATTACTGTTCATATTTGTATTGTACTCACTGACATCTGCATACACTGGAGGTATTACTGTTCATATTTGTATTGTACTCACCTACATCTACATACACTGGAAGTATTACTGTTCATATTTGTATTGTACTCACCTACATCTACATACACTAGAAGTATTACTGTTCATAGTTGTACAAAGGTAACAGTGAATATTCTTTGGTATACTTTCTTGTCTCCACCTTTAACATATGTATCAGTAAATAAACTGGATTGGATTTCTTCCATCATTCAGAGCCACTATGAATAGGTCAGTGTGATCCATTTAGGTCACATATAATTTTCATTTTAAACAGATGTTCACCCCGTATCGGTCATTTGCATTTAATATTTTAAATTAAATTTTCTGTTTTTTCAATTATTCTCAATAACTCATTCATTTTGTCAACTAATTCAAACTTAAATGACAACATATATGTTTCCCTTCATCCAGGGATGGAGACATTGGTTTTGTCTGTCCATCTGTCTGTATGTAACTTTGTTCTGTTAATCTGTCTGTATGTAACTTTGTTCTGTCCATCTATCTGTATGTAACTTTGTTCTGTCAATCTGTCTGTATGTAACTTTGTTCTGTCCATCTGTAAGTAACTTTGTTCTGTCCATCTGTCTGTATGTAACTTTGTTCTGTTCATGTGTATCTAACTTTGTTCTGTCCATCTGTCTGTATGTAAATTTGTTCTGTCCATCTATCTGTATGTAACTTTGTTCTGTCCATCTGTCTGTATGTAACTTTGTTCTGTCCATCTATTTGTATGTAACTTTGTTCTGTTCATCTGTACATAACTTTGTTCTGTCCATCTGTACGTAACTTTGTTCTGTCCATCTGTCTGTATGTAACTTTGTTCTGTTCATGTGTATGTAACTTTGTTCTGTCCGTCTGTCTGTATGTAAATTTGCTCTGTCCATCTGTCTATATGTAACTTTGTTCTGTCCATCTGTCTGTATGTAACTTTGTTCTGTCCATCTATGTTTATGTAACTTTGTTCTGTCCATCTATCTGTATGTATCTTTGTTCTGCCCATCTATCTGTATGTAACTTTGTTCTGTCCATCTATCTGTATGTAACTTAGTTCTGTCCATCTATCTGTATGTAACTTTGTTCTGTTCATCTGTACATAACTTTGTTCTGTCCATCTATCTGTATGTAACTTTGTTCTGTTGATCTATCTGTATGTAACTTTGTTCTGTCCATCTATTTGTATGTATCTTTGTTCTGTTCATCTGTACATAACTTTGTTCTGTCCATCTATTTGTATGTAACTTTGTTCTGTTCATCTGTACGTAACTTTGTTCTGTTCATCTGTACGTAACTTTGTTCTGTTCATCTGTCTGTATGTATCTTTGTTCTGTCCATCTGTCTGTATGTAACTTTGTTCTGTTCATCTGTCTGTATGTAACTTTGTTCTGTTCATCTGTCTGTATGTAAATTTGTTCTGTTCATCTGTCTGTATGTAACTTTGTTCTGTCCATCTGTCTGTATGTAACTTTGTTCTGTCCATCTATCTGTATGTAACTTTGTTCTGTCCATCTGTCTGTATGTAACTTTGTTCTGTCCATCTGTCGGTATGTAACTTTGTTCTGTCCATCTATTTGTATGTAACTTTGTTCTGTTCATCTGTACGTAACTTTGATCTGTTCATCTGTACGTAACTTTGTTCTGTCCATCTGTCTGTATGTAACTTTGTTTTGTCCATCTATTTGTATATAACTTTCTTCTGTTCATCTGTATGTAACTTTGTTCTGTTCATCTATCTGTACGTAACTTTGTTCTGTCCATCTGTCTGTATGTAACTTTGTTCTGTCCATCTATCGGTATGTAACTTTGTTCTGTCCATCTATTTGTATGTAACTTTGTTCTGTTCATCTGTACATAACTTTGTTCTGTCCATCTATCTGTATGTAACTTTGCTCTGTCCATCTATCTGTATGTAACTTAGTTCTGTCCATCTATTTGTATGTAACTTTTTTCTGTTCATCTGTACGTAACTTTGTTCTGTTCATCTGTACGTAACGTTCTGTTCATCTGTACGTAACTTTGTTCTGTTCATCTGTACGTAACTTTGTTCTGTTCATCTGTCTGTATGTATCTTTGTTCTGTCCATCTGTCTGTATGTAAATTTGTTCTGTCCATCTGTCTATATGTAACTTTGTTCTGTCCATCTGTCTGTATGTAAATTTGTTCTGTCCATCTATCTGTATGTAACTTTGTTCTGTCCATCTGTCTGTATGTATCTTTGTTCTGTCCATCTGTCTGTATGTAACTTTGTTCTTTCCATCTATCTGTATGTAACTTTGTTCTGTCCATCTATCTGTATGTAACTTTGTTCTGTCCATCTGTCTGTATGTAACTTTGTTCTGTCCATCTATTTGTATGTAACTTTGTTCGGTTCATCTGTACGTAACTTTGTTCTGTCCATCTATCTGTATGTAACTTTGTTCTCTCCATCTGTCTGTATGTAATTTTGTTCTGTCCATCTGTCTGTAGGTAACTTTGTTCTGTCCATCTATTTGTATGTAACTTTGTTCTGTTCATCTTTACGTAACGTTGTTCTGTTCATCTGTACGTAACTTTGTTCTGTTCATCTGTACATAACTTTGTTCTGTTCATCTGTCTGTATGTATCTTTGTTCTGTCCATCTATCTGTATGTAACTTTGTTCTGTCCATCTATCTGTATGTAACTTTGTTCTGTCCATCTATTTGTATGTAACTTTGTTCTGTTCATCTGTACGTAACTTTGTTCTGTCCATCTATCTGTATGTAACTTTGTTCTGTCCATCTATCTGTATGTAACTTTGTTCTGTCCATCTGTCTGTATGTAACTTTGTTCTGTCCATCTATTTGTATGTAACTTTATTCTCTTCATCTGTATGTAACTTTGTTATGTTCATCTATCTGTATGTAACTTTGTTCTGTTCATCTGTATGTAACTTTGTTCTGTCCATCTGTCTGTATCTGACTTTGTTCTGTGCATCTGTCTGTATGTAACTTTATTCTGTCCATCTGTCTGTAACTTTGTTCTGTCCATGTGTCTGTATGTGACTTTGTTCTGTCCATCTATCTGTATGTAACTTTGTTCTGTCCATCTGTCTGTATGTGACTTTGTTCTGTCCATCTGTCTGTATGTAACTTTGTTCTGTTAATCTGTCTGTGTGTGACTTTGTTCTGTCCATCTATTTGTATGTAGCTTTGTTCTGTCCATCTGTCTGTATGTAACTTTGTTCTGTCCATCTATCTGTATGTAACTTTGTTCTGTCCATCTATCTGTATGTAACTTTGTTCTGTCCTTCTGTCTGTATGTAACTTTGTTCTGTCCATCTATTTGTATGTAACTTTGTTCTGTTCATCTGTACGTAACTTTGTTCTGTCCATCTATCTGTATGTAACTTTGTTCTGTTCATCTGTACATAACTTTGTTCTGTCCATCTGTCTGTATGTAACTTTGTTCTGTCCATCTATTTGTATGTAACCATTTCCTCTAAGCAACTTAGCTGGAAAACTGTTGATCCATAGCAGACCAAATTTGACACTTAGATACCTTGAGTGGGGCCCAAGACTTGAGTATGTTCTGTTGACAAACATTAACATTAATTATTTTCACCTTTTTAAGTATTTAAGGCTAAATGGATGTCTTTTGACAAAAACACTGCAAACATATTTAAGCAAAAGTTACTTTAGGTTGACAAACTTTTGCCTGATTCTTTACATTAATATGTAGTTGACTTCATTCTATTCTCAGGCCCTTATACAATTTTATATTGCATTTTAAAGTATTTTTGAGGTGGTTTTTTTTTACTTTGATGCTTTTTGCTAAAGCCATTTAGCATGATTAAGCAAAAGTCACTTGAGATAAACAAATAAAATGCATTCTTAAAAGACAGGACTTTTTATATAACAATCCAGAGAAAAAGTTAATTTTATCTGCTTTAGTAGATTTTCTTCCATTCCTTATGTTAAGTATTTTCAGATACCAGTGCATAGAATGATGTCTTGCCATTGGGGCGGGATGGGCCATTTTTTTGCTTTCAAAAGCAAATCCATTCTATATTTATTGAGTTACTTAGAGGCTTGAAATAAGCATGTGTTCTCTTTTTATTTGCAGTTACAATTAATATGTATGTATGTACAGAGTTTAATGGGACATCAGTTACAATTAATATGTATGTATGTACAGGGTTTAATGGGACATCAGTTACAATTAATATGTATGTTTGTACAGGGTTTAATGGGACATCAGTTACAATTAATATGTATGTATGTACAGGGTTTAATGGGACATCAGCACAATACTGGCTACTTAGTGCAAAGTAAGAGTGATCAAAAAGAATAGAGATCAAAGATAATTAAAAAAATAACTTGAAATATAAATTCAGATTTTGCATATAAACTGCACTCTTCAAAAAGGTTCATAATATTAAAGACCTTAGCACAAACATCATCACAGGATGCATCCCAGGTCATAAATATCATCACAGGATGCATTCCAGGGCATAAATATCATCACAGGATGAATACGAAGGGATGAACATGATCATAGGATGCATACTAGGGTATGAACATCATTACATGATGCATACAAGGGCATGAACTATATCACAGGATGCAAATTAGAGCATGAACATCATCACAGGATGCATAGCAGTACATGAACATCATCACAGGATGCATACCCGGGCATGAACATCATCACAGGATGCATACCAGTGCATGAACATCATCACAGGATGCATACCAGGGTATTAACATCATCACAGGATGCATACCAGGGTATTAACATCATCACAGGATGCATACCAGGGCATGCACATGATCACAGGATGCATACCAGGCATGAACATTATCACAGGATGCATACTATGGTATGAACATCATCCATCACAGAATGTATGTCAGGGCATGAATATCATCACAGGATGCATACCAGGGCACGAGCATCATCACAGGATGCATACTATGGCAGGATGCATACCAGGTAACGAGCATCATCACAGGATGCATACTATGGCATGATCATCATCACAGGATGCGTACCAAGGCATGAGCATTATCACAGGATGTATACAAGGGCATGGACATCATCACATGTTGCATACCAGGGCATGAACATCCATCAGGAATATCATCAGGCCAAATGACTGTAGATTTCAGGATATGTATCTTTACTTTCACATCTTCCTAGCCTACATGAAATTTCTGCAGTTTTATCTTGAACTTGAGATCTTTTAATTTCAGACTCTTCCTTTTGGCCTAGCTTCCACTCGATGATGGGTTTAATAGTAGGTAATTTAATTTATGGATTCCTATGCTCCAGTACTTTGATTGGTTATGCGCAATGTCCTGAAACATGTCATCCTGAGGAATTTATCTCTCTGGGATGTTTTGACTTAAATCTGCCATATTTCCACCTAAGAAAAGTTTTATCTTTTCCCTCTTCTGAATTTACTTTATATTGTTATGAACTACCTCAACTGTCCAGGAACAGTCCGTGTTCGTCCCAGCAGAATCTCACAGATACTTCCTCTCCTAGCAAGGCTGGACAAGAAGACATTGTTGTCCACTTATCTATACCTCTATTTCTGAAGATACAGAATGCAGCAGCAGACTTTGTATCCCTGGGATGGCTTCATATATGGCCCCTCCTTTTCTTGCTTTTAGCAAATTGGAGACCTGCCATGGACCCCATGTCCACTCAGCCCCCATAGGATCCAGGTTTCATGACCATTTGTGTTGGTGGAGAAATCTTGACAAATTTCTCTGATTCACACAGCAGAACCTCACTCCTTCCTTTGCACCCATTTTCTCTCAGTGATCCACCTAGACCCCATGGAAGTAGTTTTAGGGATCAACCTAGACCCCATGGAAGTAGTTTTAGGGATCAACCTAGACCCCATGGAAGTAGCTTTGCAAGGCTGGTGGTTATGGAAAGAAGCTTTCAACCCCATCAGCAATCTAGAAATGAACACTTCTTGGTTTCATCACCTGCATAAGGCATCTCTGCATCATGATCACTACAGACAACACAGCATACATCCAATGCCAATCAGGCAACCATGCACTTTCTCTCTATGTGGAGGCTTGGAACATCCTCCCATGGAGAGCTTCTTTGGTAATTACCCTCATTCCATGCAAGGCTATATTAAGATGGACAGAAAGATAGTATTGTTGTCAGCTAGAATATCACTAATCCTGCCACCAAGAGTCTGTTGGCTGATTATAAAGGAGTTGGTTGGGTCATTATTTCTAAATTTGTATATAATACATATCTTACATTATAATGGCAGGACCAATAAGCATCTATTAAAATGACAGCAGAGAGGCAATACAGGGAACATTGCTACAGCATAGTAGTTGGGCTTCATAACTGCCAACTTTATTATGCACTTTGTCTGTGGTATAGCAATAATAATCAAAATCCTATGAATGTGTATTGGTGTATGCACATGCAAATAGGATTAAGACAGACCCATGCTCAATGGGATTAAGACAGCCCCATGCTCAATGAAAACTAACCATAGCTATTCTGATCTGTGAACTATAGTTTTCTGAAACTTAACTGAATTATTTTCATCTTTCTTCTTGGCTGATGTTTTGTATAGCATAGAAAATAAGGAACATCAAAGAAATAAAGTCAAGAGCCATGGTGTAGCTGTGTTAATTCCAAGTTCATGTTATAACAGTGTGTGCTATAATGAGGTTACCCTATCTTGCTTATAACTTAAGCATGACTAGAATGCTAGTTTGCATATTATATGCTTCTCTGTTTTGTAGACCATATGTTATAAGAATTTACAGTATCAAAATATAATGTAAATACAGTACATGCTGTGAAGTTCTTGATTTGAAAATGGCTGAAAATAGAATGTAAATAGATGGATTGCATATGCTGTGATGTTCTCAATTTGATAATTGAACAATGATTTCTATGAAAATAGAATGTAAATACATGGATTGCATGTGCTGTGAAGTTCTCAATTTGATAATTGCAGAGATGATTTCATATTTCATACTGAATTGATGGCATATGCTGTGAAGTTCTCAATTCAATAACTGTAGAGATGATTTGTATGATGACACTTATTATTACCAGATAATTATTTTATTGTTAGCATATTATTTGTTCTTATTATTATTTAAAGACCTCAGATGAGGAATCAGCTCACAAGAAAACTCGTGACAAGAGAAACTTCATCCCAAGCATTGGTCCACCACAGATATTGCAGGTAGACAGAGGCTATAACTAGCATTCTGACTGATCTCAGACCTCTGATCTGTCCTCTGCTTGTTCTATAATTATTGATCTGCCTTCTCTATAATCTCAACCTGATCTGTACTCTACCTGCTCTTTAATTCCTAATCTCTCTTCTCCAATTTCTAAACTGATTTCAACCTGATCTGATCTCAAGACCATTTTCTACCTTATCTTTCCACTGATTTGTGGAAATCAGTGTCTGCCCTATTTGCCCATGTGTTATAGACACAGATTGCCATATTGCATAATGCAACAGTAGATAAGGGCGGCCTCTACAAATAAAGGTTTGAAGGAAAAAGTGTAGACCCTGACCTATGATAACAGTAAGTTGTAGCAGAGTTGGGACTATGGTTTTCACAGTTGGTATATTTTTTACATTAGGTAGATATGTTAATTCTTGATCTGTCTCTTCTTTCATCTGCTTTCTCATTTGTCAGCAACCTTATCTCAACTCTTGACTGGTTCTTCCTTCTTTCTTTTTATCTGTTCTCTGACTGATCTTTGATTCTTGATCTGTCTTCTATCTAATATTCTGTTGAATTTCATTCCAATCTGATGTCTGTTCTTGACTTGTTCTCCATTATCTATCCTCTGATCTGTTCTGTGCCTGATCTGTCTTGTCTCTTATCTGTTCTCTGATCGGGTTTCAACATATGACTTTTGCTCTTGAATGCTGTCAGTTATTTCTCATCTGATCTGGTATCTAAGCGATCGTTAATTTCTTATCTGTCATCTCTTTCATCGGCTTCCTAATCTGGTTTGAATCTGATCTCTGCACTTGATGGGCTTATCTTATCTATCATCTGATCTGTCCTCTACTTGATTTATCTCCTCTCTGCTGTCTGGTCTGGTTTCAACTTTATTTCTGCCCTTGACTAATTCTTTTTCTGGTGCTAATTCTTGATCTATCCTCTGTCTCAACTGCTGTCAGCTCTTAGTTTCAACATGATTTCTGCTCTCCATTTTGTATCTCTTATCTCTCTTTTTTATTTATTTTAATTTTTATGAGACATTAAATTTTCATTATAATTTTTTATTCTTTCTCACCTCTGATCATCCTTCTCTGTTCTTCACCTGATCTGAAATATCAGATTAATTAGGTTGATTTGGTGTGTGGAAATTTTACTGAATTTAATCCTTAAAGGTGTGATGTTATTTTGAGGTTTAATGTTTTTTTGTGGCTTGCATGCAAATGAAAGTTACAATAAAGAAACGGTTATGTATGCACAGCTAGATAGAGTGGGATAACAGCTCAACAGAGGATGGAATTACATCTAGACAGATAATGAGATTACTTTATTTTCCACTTTGTGAGATTTTCTAATGCATTAAAGTAGACTGCACCATAATTTATTTCAAAATATTTGCTACTAAAATGTTAAGAACTTGGTAAAAATATAATTGATGCAATTAAAATACATACATGTCTATTTCCTAACATATCTGCTAATGTCACCTGGTTTCTGACTGGCAGAATTTTAAAGCTGCAGGAGTGAAATTCATGACACCATTGTGACCTCTTGACCAGTCTATTTGTAACGTCACAGGGACTTTAACACCACTATATGATCATGACCAGTCTGTACTGTAGTGTCACAGATAATTATATTAACTTTGACACTATTGTGACATTCTGACCAGTCTATTTAGAAGTTTAAATGAGAATTTGATCCCATTGTAACATCATGACCAGTCTGATTTTGCAGTGCCAGAGAGAAAAAAGTTTACAACTTTAAAATGATTGTGAAAACACACAATATTTGTGTTGTAGTGTCATTGTGAATTACATTTTTTCAGAACTACTTTGATGCTATGGAATTGTTATGATGGCTGTTGTACCAGGATAGTTACATTTACAACTTTGATAACACTGTGCCATCATGACTCATCAGTGTTGTAGTGCCACTGATAATTCGATTTACAGTTTTGCCAATGTTGTGACATAATGACCAGACCGTGTTTGGTGCCACAAAGAATTAAATTTACAGCTCTGACAACATTGTCACATCATGACTTGAAGGTGTTGTAGTGGTACAAATAATTATGATATATACAGATTTTCTTCCACAAAATATTCCACATACATGTCATTTTGACGATAGGGATATAATCTTGTTTTTGAGCATTGGAAGGCAGATATATCCATATTTTACCAGCTTCACTGATTTGGTAAATGACTTGTAAACCTCAATTTGCAATGATATATCTACTATTGACATCATCAGGTACGTTACCTCATAATATATATATGTCAAAACAAAGAATTTATTCCTAAAGTAATGATACCTGATATGTAGTGTATTCAACTTTTAACCTCCTTCCAACCAGCATTATTTCTGTTTGGACTTTATTCTCTCTTCTCCCATCTGCTTACCCAACTAATTTATTATTGATCTGATCCCATTCCCAATTCCTCTTGTAAATACCTGATCTGATCCCATTCCCCATTCCTCTTGTAAATACCTGATCTGATCCCATTCCCCATTCCTTTTGTACATACCTGATCTGATCCCATTCCCCATTCCTCTCATAAATACCTGATCTGATCCCATTCCCCATTCCTCTTATAAATACCTGATCTGATCCTATTCCCCATTCCTTTTGTAATACCTGATCTGATCCCATTCCCCATTCCTCTTGTAAATATCTGATCTGATCCCATTCCCCATTCCTTTTGTACATACCTGATCTGATCCCATTCCCCATTCCTCTCATAAATACCTGATCTGATCCCATTCCCCAATCCTCTTATAAATACCTGATCTGATCCTATTCCCCATTCCTTTCGTAATACCTGATCTGATCCCATTCCCCATTCCTCTTGTAAATACCTATTCTGATCCCATCCCCTATTCCTCTTGTAAATACCTGATCTGATCCCATTCCCCATTCCTCTTGTAAAATACCTGATCTGATCCCATCCCCTATTCCTCTTGTAAATACCTGATCTGATCCCATTCCCCATTCCTTTTGTAAATACCTGATCTGATCCCATTCCCCATTCCTTTTGTAAATACTTGATCTGATCCCATTACCCATTCCATTTGTAAACACCTGATCTGATCCCAGCCCCTATTCCTCTTATAAATACCTGATCTGATCCCATTCCCCTATTCCTTTTGTAAATACCTGATCTGATCCAATTCCCCATTCCTTTTGTAAATACCTGATCTGTTCCCATCCCCTATTCCTCTTGTAAATGCCTGATCTGATCCCATTCCCCATTCCTTTTGTAAATACCTGATCTGATCCCATTCCCCATTCCTCTTATAAATACCTGATATGTTTCTTCATCAACTTTCCATACTTTGAAAAGGGGGTAGAAACACTTTCAGAAAGGACACTTCACCACTGTATCAGACTGAAAAATCTGGTTGCAAAGTAGAAACATATGGCTGTCCAATTAAACATCTTTAAGGTGACTCCAATTAAAAGCTGATTACTCATTTACACAAACATTTAGTATTGAATTTCTTGCAAATTATATGATTTGAAGGCCAAAGTCCTTTTTTCATTTATCATTTTATGTTGATGGTTCATTTACTTGCATGAATACATGCATATATAGTTATATAAGACCAGTCAAATCAAAGGCTGGTTGACTTTGAATACCTTGTTTTCCCAGGTATAATATTTATTTGTCCCCAGCTAACAGGTAATGAATTTTTTTAACTCTAATTAAACATATTTTGTTAATCAAAGTTCTTTATCTTTTTAACTCAGATTCAGTAAAATCCTGTCCAGAAAGGATACTGATGGAAGCAAAATCTTGTCCATTTTTTATGGAACTAAAATACTAAACAGGTCTTTGTTTCACCAACACAGGTTTGAAGTCTACGTTTAAGACATTTGTTTGGACAATTATAAGTTAAAATTTAAATTTCAGTCAATCAGATTGTTGGATTCTAACTTAAGTTTAAGTTTAGACTTAATTTTCTGTTGAAATTTAAGACAGGTTTAAGAAAACTTAGGTATCTTAAATGTTCTCCTTCAATGACCACATGTCCATTGTATGAAGATGTCTGCTAAGGCAGATTTCACTGTATTGATTTCAATATTTGGAATCATCTTGTTCATCATGGATATTCCATTATGATATCTACAGTATATCAGAGAGTCAGAGAAGCAAGAGCTTAAGTCAGAACTTGCAGAGACCAAACTTCAACCAGTTGCTGAAGAGAAGGATGTAGCTGCTGAAATCCTGCAGAAAGGCATCTGTGAATTTTGTGGAAAATCATTGCTGCCTTTCCCGACACTGGACCAACAGCTTCAGAGTGACCCATCACAGCTGTACTGCTGTTCGGAATACAGGGAGTTTGTGGAATTTTCCATGAAGACAGCCATTGAGATGGAGAATGCTCGAAAGGAAATAAAGCTGATCAACATTAAACCTCATGGCCATCATGGCAGCAAGCAAGATAGAAAGGCAGCAAAGGAGAAAGCTTTTTTGAGGTTAGTCAGTACACTTATTAAGGATTAAATGTTACATTTCAAATGTTCTCCAGGTAATTAATGCAGTATCTCACATGCAGACAATTTTGAACATTCTGTTGGTGATTAATGCACTATCTCACATGCAGGCAATTTTGAACATTCTCCCATTGATTAATGGCCATTTTGAACACTATCCAGGTGATTAATGCAGTATCTCACATGCAGGCAGTTTTGAACATTCTCCCATTAATTAATGGCCATTTTGAACACTATCCAGGTGATTAATGCAGTATCTCACATGCAGACAATTTTGAACATTCTCATGGTGATTAATACACTATCTCACATGCAGGCAATTTTGAACATTCTCCCATTGATTAATGGCCATTTTGAACACTATCCAGGTGATTAATGCAGAATCTCACATGCAGACAATTTTGAACATTCTCTTGGTGATTAATGCAGTATCTCACATGCATACAATTCTGAACATTCTCTTGGTGATTAATGCAGTATCTCACATGCAGACAATTTTGAACATTCTCTTGGTGATTAATGCAGCATCTCACATGCAGACAATTTTGAACATTCTCTTGGTGATTAATGCAGTATCTCACATGCAGGCAATTTTGAACATTCTCTCAGTAATTAATGCAGTATCTCACATGCAGACAATTTTGAACATTCTCTTGGTGATTAATGCAGTATCTCACATGCAGGCAATTTTGAACATTCTCCAGTTGATTAATGCAGTGTCTCACATGCAGGCAATTTTGAACATTATCCAGGTATTAATCCAGCATCTCAGATGCAGACAATTTTGAACATTCTCCAGGTAATTAATGTAGTATCTCACATGCCAGCAATTTTGAACATTTTCCAGGTGATTAATTCAGTGTCTCACATGCAGCCTATTTTGAACATTCTCCCAATGATTAATGCAGTGTCTCACATGCAGGCAATTTTTAACATTCTCCCAGGTTTTAATGCAGTATCAGACATGCAGACAATTTTGAACATTCTGCAGGTGGTTAATGCAGAATCACACATGCAGGCAATTTTGGCAGCTGAGCTAATATGTTAATGACCCATTGACCACACAAACAGCACATTTTTAATCATTGCATATTGATATTTTCTTCCATAACTAAATTTTAAGATTAAGAAAGTTTCTGTATGGTACAGTATGTGTACTTGATTAGTTAAGTGAAACTGTTATGTTTGACCATGTACAGCATGTGTACTTGATTAGTTAAGTGAAACTGTTATGTTTGACCATGTACAGTATGTGTACTTGATTAGTTAAGTGAAACTGTTATGTCTGACCATGTACAGCATGTGTACTTGATTAGTTAAGTGAAACAGTTATGTTTGACCATGTACAGCATGTGTACTTGATTAGTTAAGTGAAACTGTTATGTTTGACCATGTACAACATGTGTACTTGATTAGTTAAGTAATGAGAAATATTTTAACAACCATAGAATGAAAGAATAATCTAGCCAATCCATGTTGTTTATGTGATATGTGAGTATTATCAGACATTTGCATCTACGTTTTAGCATTGTCTAGAAATGTCTTCCAACATGCAGAAGCATGCTGAAGGTGATGTCTTTCAAATCTCCTCAAGAATTCAAACAATCAGTATAGAAGTATAAAACATCAATTTTCTGATACTTTGCTATACTGGGATAAAAGGCAAGAACATTGACAGTTACATTTATTGAAATGATATCCTGTTGATTTGAACATTGCTGCATCAGACCATAGTAATGCTTACAATCTTTTCTCCCCAAGTCAGCAATAGTCTTACATGATATTTCTTTACACCGTTACAAAGATACATTTAACTTAAACTAAAACCATTTGGCTGCTTTACTGGGGTCTTGTTCAGTTGGCAGGGCTGCAAACTCTTCAAGGATTGGCAAGGATGGGATGCAACAGAATGGTGGCTAAATTGAAATATTTAATATTATATGTCCATCTATTTGTTATGCATTTTTTTCTGTGATAATTACTTGAATGCAATTAAAATATTCCAATTTTCATTTGCAATAATCAGATCTGGGTTTTTGATTTGGAGCATACTTATATCTCTGTATCTAGTATCTACATATGTCTGTCTGTATCTCTTTTTTATATGTATTGAGTAAATCAATAGGAACTATAATAAGCACATCAAGAGGGATGATTTATTATGATTGTTTGCAAAAATAAGCAATGATAAACTTTTCCACTGAGTTTGTACAAAAATCCTAAAGGTATCACATGACATGTTTTCATTTCATCAGTGTTTGTTGTGCTTCAGGTCCATTTCTTGGGGCAAGCATACAGTTGTATTTTACTGTTCACTCATTTAATTTTTTTCATACAGAATGAGACAAAGAGAACTTGAGCGGAAGGCACAGGAGGCCAGTGGTCTACAGGCAGCACAAGCATTCTTTTCATGTGAGTTGTAATAATCAAGATATATTAATATTGTGATAAGCCTTATCTCACAGTCAGGTTTTCTTGTAACCAGGATGTGTCTATGGCAACATAGGCTTCAGATTCTGGATGTAGCCACAGGGATGGGGTGGAAATGGGACACGGGGATAAGTTTGTAATCTGACATACATATTTATTTGCTGTAACATTGATTGAGGGATGGTGAAATTTTTTATTGTGAACGTTTCAGATGGATCAATATAGAACAATCAAGGCTTCAGATTCTAGATGCATCCCAATGATATTGGTAGGGAAGTGGGGGTGTGAAGGGGTTGAGTGAATGGATGAATCCCAAAAATATGGGTAGGAAAGTGCTGATGTGGAGAGGTTGAGTGAATGGATGAATCCCAAAAATATGGGTAGGGAAGTGGGGGTGTGGAGGGGTAGAATAAGTGGCAAAAGTCA
The DNA here is from genome assembly GCA_028554795.2 of Sinohyriopsis cumingii. Lineage (NCBI taxonomy): Eukaryota > Metazoa > Mollusca > Bivalvia > Unionida > Unionidae > Sinohyriopsis > Sinohyriopsis cumingii. Next base: position 20,774,048 of record CM068828.1, on the reverse strand, counting down.
CATTTCAGATTCTAGATGAATCCCAAAGATATGGATTGGAAAGGCTGTGTGAGGAGGGGTTGAGTGAATGGCAAAGGTCATATTTTTGCAGATTTGGATAGGGAAGTTGGAGTGTGGAGGGAATGGCAAAAGTCATATTTTTGTAGATATGGATAGGGAAGTGGGAGTGTGGTGGGAATGGCAAAAGTCATATTTTGTAGATATGGGTAGGGAAGTGGGAGTGTGGTGGGAATGGCACAAGACATATTTTTGTAGATATGGATAGGGAAGTGGGAGTGTGGTGGGAATGGTAAAAGTCATATTTTGTAGATATGGGTAGGGAAGTGGGAGTGTGGAGGAAATGGCACAAGACATTTTTGTAGATATGGGTAGTGAAGTGGGAATGTGGAGGGAATGACAAAAGTCATATTTTTGTAGATATGGGTGGGGAAGTGGGAGAGTGGAGGGATGGCAAAAGTCATATTTTTGTTGATATGGGTAGGAAGTGGGAGTATGGAGGGAATGGCAAAAGTCATATTTTTGTAGATATGGATAGGGAAGTGGAAGTGTGGAGAGAATGGCAAAAGTCATATTTAAATAGATAATTAAAAGTGATGGGTTCCAGTGCCATCTAATTTGCTGCTTTAGTTTATTTAGCTTATTAGGTCTCTTTAGCTTAGATTGGTTGCTGCATTAGGACTATATGACTCAGATTGGGTGATTGACACTTTGCTACATTAGAACTATTTGACTCAGATTGGGTGAATGACACTTTGCAGCATTAGGACTATTTGACTCAGACTGGGTGAATGACACTTTGCTGCATTAGGACTATTTGACTCAGATTGAGTGAATGACACTTCACTGCATTAGGACTACTTGATTCAGATTGGGTGAATGACACTTTGCTGTGTTAGGACTATTTGACTCAGATTGGGTGAATGACACTTTGCTGCATTAGGACTATTTGACTCAGATTGGGTGAATGACACTTCACTGCATTAGGACTACTTGATTCAGATTGGGTGAATGACACTTTGCTGCATTAGGACTATTTGACTCAGATTGGGTGAATGACACTTTGCAGCATTAGGACTGTTTGATTCAGATTGGTTGAATGACACTTTGCAGCATTAGGACTATTTGACTCAGACCGGGTGAATGACACTTTGCTGCATTAGGACTATATGACTCAGATTGGGTGAATGACACTTTGCTGCATTAGGACTATATGATTCAGATTGGGTGAATGACACTTTGCTGCAATAGGACTATTTGACTCAGATTGGGTGAATGACACTTTGCTGCATTAGGACTATTTGATTCAGATTGGGTGAATGACACTTTGCTGCATTAGGTTTTGTTAGTTCAGAGTCTTTGGATGGAATTTGTGCTTAATCTGGCCATACTATGTGGACATGTTGAAGTAGGTTTTGCATATTTTTATAATTAATTAATATGCATGGTAACTTTTCCTGTCTAGTAGTTGGACATCGTCTGTTTGTATTTTAGAAACTATCTATAAAATGTTGGTGAATTTCTTAGTCACTCTGTCCACTTTCTGTATGCAGTAATCATATTAAATAATTACTTCTTATATATAATAATTAAATTTATTGTAATTAGATTAAATAATATACATTTTTACATTTATTTGTGTTATGTAATGAAGCTTTAACTACTAACTTTCTTCTCCTTTCCTTTCCTTTCCTTTTCTTCATCTATCCTTCCATCTTTGTGCTGTGGAATGCTGTGTTCTTTAGCCCGCTTATTCAAGCAGTTCTCTGATCGTCCACACCTTCTCGCAAAATTGAAGATCTCTTCCCAGTTAATGCAATCCCAAGATGCACCTTTCCTGGCACAGGCGAATGTTTTGTGTACGTATAGTTCCTAATTTTTAGAAAAATACTTCATCATTGTTATGTTATTGTGGTAGTAAATTATGTTTCAAAAGATGTAGAGATATTTCGTGTGCATTAGAAAGACTTTGAAATTTTACTTTAAATGAAGAAAAAATATCAATAACTTGAAAGATTTGTTTTTTATGAGCAGAGATCCCAAGTTTCAGTACACTCTTACTCAAATTGAGAACTGGATAATTTTAGGGTAATTGAAGTTATAAGGAAACAATAGTAAAGTTTCAGTCAGTTTATGTGGAGTACCAGTTTATGTGGAATACCAGTTTATGTGGAGTACCAGTTTATGTGGAATACCAGTTTATGTTGATTTCATTGTGAATTATAAGCACCATTGTCTCTATAAAAACAAATTCTAAGCACCATTGAACAATGTTATCATTATAACAATAACAGGACCCTATCTCCAATCCATGAATCCATGAATATCAGTTCCAATGAAAATATAATTTTTGATGAAATCATAAAAATTGATAGCTATGAAAATAAATTAATTCAGAGTATCCTAATCATTCAAAGTCTATTTTGATTTGATGCTAGTCAACCTGTGTGGTATTTTTTGTCACAGTAGCACATTGTTTGAGTTTAAGTGTTAAATAGAACAGCTTTGAGCGTTTAGGAATGAGTTTAAGTGTTAACTTAAATAGAACCTCATTATTAAGTTTTCACTTAAATAGAAGCATTGTTTCAGTGTAAGTGTTCACTTATTTGTAAGGAATGAATGGGTACCACATGCCTATTCAGTGATTAATGATCCCATTGAAGATTTCATATTTTCACCTCAATTGGTACCATACAACCATCAGTGCATTTCAGCAAAATCATTATTTTTTCAAAATCATATAGGACAGATGGTTCCCTGCCATAAACTACAGTGTCACAGGACATATTTCATCACATAGCCATTTCTTTCAGTATCAAAATGCCACAACTAAATACAGACCAAATTCAGGTAGACACTTCTTTCAGTATCAAAATGCCACAACTAAATACAGACCAAATTCAGGTAGACACTTCTTTCAGTATCAAAATGCCACAACTAAATACGGACCAAATTCAGGTAGACACTTCTTTCAGTATCAAAATGCCACAACTAAATCAAATTCAGGTAGAAACTCTGTAGTTGATGAGATGCTTATTCTCTCAATTTTGGAATTAAAAGCGTAGAAAGAAATGAATTGAGTATTGTTTGGTTGGGGGGTTTTGTTGTTGATTCAGAACAGGTTTTTGACCATTGTTTGTTTTATGATGTTTTATGCCAGGAATTTATCATGGGCTTAGAGTGTTAGCCTTGTCAGTTCATCATTTACCTCTCAAACCTTGGCAAAGTTTGTGCTTAGATCAGGGAATTCATTTGCTGGTATTACCTGGGATGTGGTTGAAAAGTATTTATATTGTGTGAACACATATATCTTTTAATATATTGTGTGAGCACATCTTTGTCTCATAAAATATTGTGTGAAGACATATCTGTCTCATGTCTCATATTGTGTGAACACATGTCTGTCTTATAAATATATTTTATGTACTCATTACTGTCTCATTATATATGTTATGTACTCATTACTGTCTCATAATATATTTTATGTACTCATTACTGTCTCATAATATATTTATGTACTCATCACTGTCTTGTAATATATGTTATGTACTCATCACTGTCTCATAATATATGTTATGTACTCATCACTATCTCATAATATATTTTATGAACTCATCACTGTCTCATAATATGTTTTCTCAACATATTTCTGTTTCATGATATATTTATCATTCTGCAGCAGAAGCAGCAGATATTTACACTGAAGGATATAAAAATATAATTGTAACTGATGAGGAAAACAGAGTTACACTCAAGGAGGAGAGTTGTCTCCCACTTAACGAACTTATAGATGAGAGTAGCATCCCTTTACATACTATTATTAAAAGCACTTCAGTAAAGGTTGGATCAGGGTACAATGCAAATAATGTGACTCCAAATGTTGAGACTCAGTCAGTCTCTGAAAGAAATGCACAGAAAGGTCATAAACACAAAAAGAAGGGGTCACAAGTACAAAAGGTGGAGGAGGAGCTTGAATGGAAAGTCATGCCATTATACTATCCTGAGATTTGTGAGTCAATGTTTATGACAATTTCATGCACCATAGTGATTCTGAAGAAAATTAGGGACATTGTGGCAAAATTATCATGAAACATTCACATAATCAATGTTTTATTTGAAGTAAAAATTGCAAGACATTTCTTCTGAAGAATTTGAAATTGTTTTTGATCCTTTTTTTGAAGAAAAAATTAGCTTTTCAGCAAAAGTCTTTAGACCATTGGCATCTCTGTCATTTAGGATTTTTTTCATTATGTATGTATGTATGTATGTAATATCAAATGTTAGTAGTGCATTGAAATTGCTATCTTAAGATGAATATTTCTGCAAGAGTTCGAACAAACATGAACTCCAAAGATAACTTGATTTATATGAAGAAAGAAGACAAGAAGTAAGATGTTTATTTTTATGTATGCATTAGTCTTCTTTCGAAAAGAATAGAGAAAAAAGCCTATTTAGAATGAAAAATAAAATACAATATATTTTAAAGGAAATAAGAGTAATATTTGTTGCTAAAATGTCCCTAAATTTTTCATCAGATCTTTTTTGGCTAAACTTGTAATAATTAATCCTAGTGTCTTGATGCAGCTTAAAAAGATTGTGCCATGCATGTTACCATATGCATTTTACCATATGCACATTACCATGTTATTACCATATGCATTTTAGAATTGTGAGATTTTCTTTTGCAGACAGTATTGTTGTGCAAATATGTCATGATCAGAATTAACATTTAAGGTAGCACTAAACAGGTTCAATAGATTTTCCATGGAAAAGACTTTTTATTGTTGCAACATCCATGCTTTTATCTCCATCTAGCTCCCTTATTATTTACAGTGGTTTGAAGAATGGATGATTTCGTGATGTACATACAGTGGGATGATTCTAGCACAGAAACACATTTGTACTTGCCAATTTCAATTTTGTCTCCTTTTGACAATAGCCAAAGACTCTGTTTAGTGCTAGCTTAAAGAATCTCTCATAAAGTGTGCAAAGAGCATTATGATGGTATGTTAAAGATGCAGTTTACGAGAAGAAAGGAAAATGTGATGGAAAACTTAAACTGTTGACCCATGGCTATGACCTTGACAATAGGACCACCTAATTTGGGACACACAAAAATGTTTGAATGATAACACATAAGTATACCAGCTTAATCCATAAGTTGAAAGATTTCTAAAGTTATTGCGCAGAAAGGAAATTGTGATGGAATGCTTTAAATAATGACATGTGTCTTGACCTTGAAGATAGGACCATCACTGTTGCACACAGTCCATTCTATAATGATGATATACCAAGCTATATGCCTTAATTTCTAATAGCTCTGAAGTTGTCAACCAGAATGGAAAGTATTCTGGTAAAAAATTATAGATTAAGAGAAGAATAAACAAAGTTAAATATTTAAGAAATACAGCTGTAATAGGTCAGTTATTGGTTCTAAATAGAAACATCCAATGCACCGTTGTTTTGTCTTTATCTTTGAATTAGTCTAAAATATTAAAAAAACATTTATTTAAATTTACTGTTCATACTTGCATGCTCTTAAAGAAAAAAGACAAAATTGATAATAAATGTACAGAATCATGACACTGCAAATGAGTGATCTCCCCTTTCTTAACTCCCCTTTATTGAGATCTGTTCATTGTGATTTACATGAGTTGTTGTAACCACATCTACACATTTAACAGATAGTATTGCCAAAGATGAATACCTCATTAAATATGTACTTAAATTGTTGGATCATGGCTATAAAAAAAACTGCACAGACATATTGAGTGTACATGTTTAAGTATGTAATACTTAAACATTTACACTTTTAGTCATGATGTATGTGCATAGTTATAGGTTTAGATATTAACTTTAGTATTCATAATTATTCATGTTCTGTAGTAGGCATTTACATTTGCATATTTTTTTTAAAATTCATTAATTCTACATTTAAAATCTTTTATAATTTCAGTGCTCATTTTCAAAAAATAGTTTTACTTCTAGTTTTATATCATGCATACTAGCTTAGAAATACAGTCCATTAGTGGTAATGTTCTGATATTAACATAGAAATACAGTCCATTAGCAGTAATGTTCTGATATCAGCTTAGAATTACAGTCCAATAGCGGTAATGTTATGGTATTAACTTAGAAATATAATCCATTAGCAGCCATGTCCTGATGTTAATTTAGAAATACAGTCTGTTAGTGGTAATGTCCTAATGGTAACTTAGAAATACAGTCTGTAAGTTGTAATGTCCTAATGTTAACTTAAAAATACAGTCTGTTAGTGGTAATGTCCTGATATTGATCAGGTTAAGTTTGAACTGATTTCAAAAAGCCATTTTTGCTGATTGATATCACCAAAATGTACACAATGATGAAACCATGCTTTTTATTATAATGTCAAAGGGCATTAGAATGAAAGTGCACAAAAATAGATCAGTGACTTTGAAAATAAAATAAAGTGTTTTAATGATACATTAGATGATATGAAACAGAGGAACATGACTTTACCATGCTCCATTTCAGAAAATCAGATTTTAAAAGGCAACAATGAATCTTGTTGTATACATTAGGGAAGATGTAAATGCAGAAAGGCGACTTGACTTGGAGTCACATGAAATTGAGAGTATCTGGGTGGAAATTTTTCAAAAAATGCAAAATCATTCCTAGCTGGTTTCATTTATAGGCCACCTTCCTCCAAAGCAATTTGGAATGATAACTTTTTGAAACAAATGGAAAATGTTCTAGCACAGGAGAAAGAAACTTATATACTCGGGGATATAAATAAGGACCTTCTCAATACTCAAATAAGGAACAACTGGATGGAATTGAATCATTAGGCCTAGACCAGCTGGTAAATGAGCCTACAAGGGTAACAGAAAAATCGAGTACTCTTATTGATCACATTTATACCAACCTACCAGACAATGTGGCTTGTGTTAACGTACCAAATGTTGGTCTTAGTGACCACTATCCTACTTTTTTGACAAGAAAGGTTAAATGCAAGAAAAATAAGAAAAGTACACACAAAACGATCACTTACAGATTGTTAAAATTTTTTAATGAAGAACAATTTCTCAATGACCTATGTAAAGTTCCATGGAATATGATCCAAAATTTGGGTGACATAGATGAAGCTCTGAGGGTGTGAACTGACTTATTCATGGATGTAGTCTCTAAGCATGCACCACTGAAAGTACATCGAGTAAAGACTGAAATTCAACCTAATTGGCTTACTACTGAAATCCTAGATGCTATGAAAACACGAGACCAATTCAAGGTGATGGGAAAGCATGCACAATATAAAGTATGGAGAAATAAAATAACAAGTATGATTAAAAAAGCCACAAAAAACTTATTATCAATCATTGCTTGAAAACAAAAAGAGCAACACAAACTTCATTTGGAAAGTCTTCAATGAACTCACTGGAGGAACACACAAAGATCAGACAAAATAAAATTCACTCACTTCTGGTAAATAACACCATAGTCACTGACGACACTGACATTGCAAATGTTTTCAATGATTTTTTCACCAACATTACCACAAAGTTAAAAGAACCAGAGATAGAAAACAACTTTAATGAACTGAAAAAGTTCTCCAGCAGCAAAATCTATAAGGAGGTATGTTTCTCAATCCCACCAGTATCAAAAAACTTCGTTAAAAAATGTCTCAGTGAACTTGATACCAAGAAAGCTACAGGACTTGATCAGATTGGTCCAGGACTCATTAAATCTTCTGCCTCTGCTATTTCAGATAGCATAACATTCATAATCAATTTAAGTATTGCAACCTCATTTGTCCCCAAAATATGGAAAACTGCAAAAGTAACTCCTATTCACAAATCTGGTTCTAATGATGATGCTGATAACTACCGACCAATCTCAATACTACAAACTTGTCAAAATTGATTGAAAAACATGTCCTTGACTCATTCATGTCGTATTTAACCAAACACTTGCTGTTACACCTTAATCAATCAGGCTTTAGACAGAACCATTCCTGTGAGACTGCCTTGATCTCCCTAACTGATAAATGGCTTCAAGCACTTGACCAAGGTAGAATAATCAGATCTGTATTTGTAAATTTCAGGAAAGCTTTTGACATGGCGGATCATGAAATCCTTTTGAAGAAACTGAAAATCTACCAATGTGATGAAAGAGCAATTAGATGGTTTTCTTCTTACTTAAGTGAGAGAACACAACATGTTTACATAAATAATGTTCTGTCTGAACCTGGAACAATTTGATATGGAGTACCACAAAGCTCAATTCTAGGTGCATTACTATTTATTTTATTTATTAATGACTTACTACTTTTACTAAGAGACTCAATATCATCTACAGATGTCTATGCAGATGACACAACATTGTCAGACATCCAAAACACAAAGCATGAACTCGAAATTTCTTTACAGAATGCCCTAAACAAACTGGAAAACTGGTGCACATGCAATGGCTTGGTGGTAAATACTGGTAAAACTAAAATATTACTAATATCTCAACATGGCAAAACAGGACAAATTTTGATAGTGATGAAATATGTCATCCATGGAAGGATGCAAATTTGCAAATGGTCTGTCATGATAAACTACTTGGTGTTCTGGCAAAAAATAACCTATCATGGACTGAAGATATCAAACATATCAGTAAAAAGTCAATTCAAGTTTATGGCTTCTCAGCAGGATAAGACATTTTCTCCCTGAAAGGTACAGAAAACTATTTTATAACAGTTACATACAACCCTATTTAGACTACTGTAATACAGTATGGGGTAATTCAAATGATAAAAACATAGCAAAGCTGGCACATCTTTAAAAAAGAGCATTAGGGCTAATATCAATCCAGAAAGAAAGCAAGGAAAATTTAGCTGGTAAGTTAAAAGTATTACATATTAAAGACCGAATCTGTTTGAGAAAAGCCAAATTAATGTACAGGATATCTCATAATAGTGCTCCTGAATATTTACAATCACTATTCCAGTATAGGCTAGCTGGTAATACTCCCCACCTGCGATCCATGTCTACCAAACAGCATAAAATTCCCAAACCAAAAAAGGAGTTATTTTAAAAAGTTTCCAATACTCTGGAACTCTGCTCTGGAATAGTATTCCAGTTGAGATTTGAAATGCCCACTCTATTTCCTTCTTCCAAACCCAATATGTCCAGTGGCTTCGGAGATGCAGCAAAAATAAATAAATTCCTTTGCATGAGGGCCTCAAGGTAAATTAGTTCTTAACTAATGGTGTTACCCTCTTTAAATAAGGTCATTATTATTATTATTATTTTATTATTATTATTATTAAATAAACCATTGACCTTGACCCTGACCTTGAAGATGCCAATTGTGTAATGTAACACATCTTCCAGTTATAATATGCAAGTGTGCCAATTTATTTATGCTAAATGGCTTGTATGCTGTACAGCCAAAGGGAAAATGCAACCAAACATATTGGCCTTTGACCATGAACATGAAAATATCATACTTTTCATTCTTTAATCTCAAATGGCTCAAATGTTTTAGGCAGAAAATAAACGTTTGAAGGAATACATTAAGTATTTACCCATGACTTCAGTTTTGAAGGTCAAACCCCCTAGTGTGGTATCTGACACACGTGCAAATAATGATGTAGAAGTGTTCCCATGTGACACACATGCTAATAATGATCTGTATGTGTTTCATGTGACACACATGCTGATAATGATGTAGAAGTGTTCCATTGGAGACACATGCTAAAAATGATGTAGAAGTGTTCCATGTGATACACATGCTAATAATGCTAATGATGTATAAGTGTTCCATGTGACACACATGCTAATAATGATGTAGACGTGTTCCATGTGACACACATGCTAATAATGATGTATAAGTGTTCCGTGTTTCATCTCTTTACCTCGGAGTTATAGAGCAGACAGTACATTGTTAACAAAAAAAAAGTTGACCTGTGACCATGACCTAGAAGATGGGACCAGCAATGTATTACATGATTCATTCTTATCAAGATAATACATGTATACCATGATTCATTCATTATTTAATTACAGCACTGAAAGGTATAGACCAGAATGGAAAGTTACAGAAAACTTAAAATATTAAGTTGTGACCTTGATTATGAATGTATGATCTCCATTGTGCTATGCAACACACCTTTTAATAATGGTGTATATCAGATTTAATCCCTAGATCTCAGACAGCTCTAAAGTTATGAAATGGAATGGAATATATAATATTCAGTTATGACTGACCTTGAAAATAGGACCCCAAAGTAGTTTGTGCCACACCTTCTAATAATTATGTATATTAGGTTTATCCCTTGATATCAAATGGCTTGGAAGCTCTAAAGTAATGAAAAATATATTGAGCTATGTCCTTGACCTTGAAAATAGGAGGTGTATGGCACATCTAATGATGCTGTATAATTATACCAAGTTTCAACTCATAATCTCATCTGGTTTTAAAGTCATAAAACAGGAAGTCAAGTGATAGAAATGGATTGAATGGGCAGTAAAATATCATATTTCTCCATCTTTCATGGAGTAATGGGAAGGGGATGATAATCTTAATGAAGTTAAAGGAGTCAAACTTCGTTCTAATCAAAGTTATATAACACCTAAGTCAGTTGGGTTATGAACTTGAAATTTCATGCTCAAATTATTTAGAGCATACTAGATTACTAGACCATACACCAATGAATAGTTTTCATCTTTAATATTGCCTGATCATGGACACAAAACTTTGAATACAATTTCACTCAGAATATTGAACTTTTAATTGATAATTTATTTCATCATTTAGTTAAGATGATGAAAACAACAAATATTCCTTTGTTCTTTTTTCTCTCTCTTTATAGAATGATATAGATATAGTTGTATAAAATATACATTTTTGGAGGACTTTGATATAAGTAATATATTTTGAGTTTGAGATTATTTGTTTCTTACATAAAGGGAAATAACTGTAAGTACTTTTTTATTAAACAAGTTCAACACATTATCAAAAAGGATTCAATGTTATTATAGCCTCTCCCAGCCGTCGAGGTCACATGGAAGGTACCACTAGCATGCTAACATGTGAGGGATGATTTTCTTACTTTGACGTGTTTTAACCCCTAATTATATTAATCCTTAGTGTTGAACCTTTGGAGTTTTCATCACCCACAATGTATAGTCAGTTTGACTGTTCCCACATTCTTGAAAATATTTAGTTGAAATTTTGCGAAATCAATGTTATTTTTGTCAGGGCTGAAACCACTCATTATTTGTCCTGTTTTCCATACTTATTTATTATATTATTTTGATGGCTTTCCCCCCTGCTATCTTCTACCCCAGCCTCTCTGTTTGGCACCTCAGCAGTCACCCAATGACAGCTATTTCCATTTTAATTAGAAGTGTTCAAAGTACAAAGTATGACATGGTACGAGATATGAAGTAGTTCATAGGCTGAAAATGAAACAGTGGATTTCTCAGAGTCTAGACAAAGTTATGTACATTGAATGCTTGGATTCCAGGCTTACATGAAATTGTATATGTTTATTTCTATTTCATTTTTTATTTGTAAATACCATGTATACTCTTGTTTAAGTCCGATCCAGATGCAAACTATAATGAACCAGCAGCACAGGCTGTATTTGGTTTGTTATGTGTAATCAGTAGAACAGACAAAATAGACCCTGATCTAATGGCCTTTCAAGCTTTACAGATGATGGTGATGTACAATTAAATATGTCTGCCATAACTAACAAAAGACAAATGTTTGAATGACTTCTCAAATACAGCTCAACAGAATTTGACCAAATTTGACGGAAAGCATCAAAGCATCAACTTGAAGATCCTTAAAGATTTTAAATGTGATTCTGATCTGCCATTATTAATAAAAATAAAGAACCTTTGAAAGACTAATTAACAGAGTTTAACGAAGTTTGGTATAAGCATCCTAGCATACAGGTTTTCATGTTTGTACAAATTATGTCATTCCACCATCAAATATGACATAAGTTGCTGAAATTAGGAAGGGCTTTATCTCACAAAATGTTTAAGTGAATGCTACCAAGTTTTACAGAAAACATCTTAAATGCTTCTCAAAAAACTGCTAAACAGAATTTGACCAAATTTGATTGAAATCATTTTTACAGAAAACATCTTAAATGCTTCTCAAAAAACTGCTAAACAGAATTTGACCAAATTTGATGGAAATCATTTTTACAGAAAACATCTTAAATGCTTCTCAAAAAACTGCTAAACAGAATATGACCAAATTTGATGGAAATCATTTTTGTTTCAAGGCCATTTAAATTTATTGAAATGATCCAGATTGGTCTCTATTATTACAAAAAGAAACACTTCTTCTCAAGAGCACCTCGACAAAATGTCATCAAATTTTTTAGAAAGCACCATGGTTTGAAGGCCTTTCAGATTAACAGAAGTGCTGCTGATCTTACATTGAATATGGCTAAATGAAGGACAGAAACTTCAAAACAATATTTGGTCAAGACCAATCAACATGATTTGATGAAATTTTGACAGACAGCACCCTACTAACCCAAATTTCTTATCAAGCTGCTCTTGCATTTTAAATTACGGTAGATGTCAGCCATTTGAATGATATCAGGCCTCTTGTTTATGTTCTTGTATTAAAGAAAGAAAAAATACTTGGAAGACTTGTAGCTTAGTAGCTGATTTAAAATTACAAAGAAATGAGTATATACTAGCTGTCCTCTCTTACAGAGAAATGAGTATGTATTTGCTGTCCTCCCTTACAGAAAAATGAGTACATACTAGCTGTCCTCTCTTACAGAGAAATGAGTATGTATTTGCTGTCCTCTCTTACAGAGAAATGAGTATGTATTTGCTGTCCTCCCTTACAGAAAAATGAGTACATACTAGCTGTCCTCTCTTACAGAGAAATGAGTATGTATTTGCTGTCCTCTCTTACAGAGAAATGAGTACATACTAAATGTCCTCTCTTACAGAGAAATGAGTTTATACTAGCTATCCTCTCTTACAGAGAAATGAGTTTATACTAGCTATCGTCTCTTACAGAAAAATGAGTACATACTAAATGTCCTGTCAAGGACATATCATTGTCATAATGAGTTTGAAATTTTGTCTAATTGTTTTGACCTTTTTGTGCTTGAGAAGATGACATAAAGCCACCAATTTGGAAAAAATCCAACTGCTAAAATAAAAAATAAAAATACAATACAGTTATATTTACTGTAAAGTACTAAAAAGAATAAAAATACAATAAACTGACACAATAGTTATTATAAATTGCTAAAACAAAATCCAGTAAAGTGATAAACTATTTATTATAAAGTGCTAAGATCAAAAATCCAATAAAGGGATAAATTACTTTTTATAAAGTGCAAAAATAAAAGCCAGTAAAGTGATAAATTACTTTTCATAAAGTGCTAAATAAAAATCCAATAAAGTGATAAATTACTTTTCATAAAGTGCTAAAATAAAAGTCTAATATCCTGATAAAATATTTAGTATAAAGTGCTAAAATAGAAGTTCTTCATTATAGCCACCAATTTACATCAGGATAAGTAGCTGTTCTTCTTTAGGCTAAGGACCCCAAATATAATCACAGATATTGTATATAGATGCTATTGTATTTGTGTACAGTTATACTGTATTTTTTTTCCTTTGTAATTTGAAGTTTACAGTTATTTGAAATTCTGTGTTATGTGATGTATGTCTGAGAAGACATTTTTGACAGAAGATCTTAGCATCAATTATGTTAATCATGCATGATGACTTGGATGCATTTTTCCAAAAAACAGGTAAACAGTTAGCAATCTTTGGAATAGTACAGTTAGCAATCTTGGGAATAGTACAGTTAGCAATCTTGGGAATAGTACAGTTAGCAATCTTGGAATTAGTACAGTTAGCAATCTTGGGAATAGTACAGTTAGCAATCTTGGGAATAGTACAGTTAGCAATCTTGGAATTAGTACAGTTAGCAATCTTGGGAATAGTACAGTTAGCAATCTTGGGAATAGTACAGTTAGCAATCTTGGAATTAGTACAGTTGATTGTTTTAAATATTTTCAGTTCATTTAGGATTAGATATATTTTAATCCCCTGTTATTAAGGCATTCTGAGTTTATAGAATATGAAGGGGTTGCCTTGACTAAATTCCAGCACTTACAGTGGTATAGTTACATTAGTTTCATGAACAAGTTCAAACAATTGCTAAGACCATTTAATATTGCCATTAAATGAAAATTCAACCATACTATGTACATTTTCTTTTTCACAGAAGGGTTTTTACAACATTTACTACATGAATCTTGTATGTTGTTTTGTTGTTTGTATGCAACATGCATTGGATCAATAAACGTACTTGTAGAATTGGTAATTCAAAAAAAATCTATACTGTTTGTATTTCATTTTATACATCATATTTAATTTATACCCATTATTCTTGTTACAACTGGGTCTTACAATCTTGTTAAATTTCAGTTGTTTTAATAATACCATTGCATCATTGGTCTCTTTTCACCTTATTTGTTTTGAATCCGTTTTGTGATATTTCTAATTTTTTAAAGGAACAATTACTTTTTTTTATTTCTTAAATACTGGAATTATTACAGCTTCACTATCACAAAAGATTTGTACTTTAAATATTAAATCTTTTAATGACTTTAGAAAATTTTTATAATTATCAAAATGAACTTTTCATTTAACAGCAACATACTGTATTTAAAATTCAAAGGAAAGATCTGTGCTTTTAAAATTGTTTATAATCACCATTTTTGGACATTGTTTTTTCAATGTATGCTCATTGTTGTTGATATAATTGAGAAGAAAAAAAATGTGCACATGATCATTAAACCTTCTGCACCCTCATACTCTGTATTCTGATATCTGATTGGCCCAATTAAAAATCACTGACCAATCAGATGTTATAAGCTTTTGTTGAGTGTAAATTTGAGTGTGAGATTCATTTTCTAATTTAGGGGCCTGGTAACATTTTTGAAGCATATTTCACTACAAAAATCCTATTCCCAATTATTGAATAATGATCCAACTTAAAATTCTTTTTTCCAATCTGTTGTTGTATGTTTCTTTTCCAACATGTTGCATGATGTTTTGGTTTTTAATTTTATCAGTGATGTGAGTTTGCTTAAACATTTAAAGAAATATATTTGGGATGGAAATGGGAAAAAATTAAGTTTGATTTTTACCATCTGGTAGTAAAACTTTTATTAAGATAATTTTCATAAGTGAAACATCATTATGAATTGCCTTGACTGTGACAATATCATTATGAAATGACTGTGACAGTGTAGTTATGAATTGATTTGATTGTGACAATATCATTATGAACTGACTTGACTGATAATATCAGCATGAAATGACTGTGACAGAAACATTATGAATTGCCTTGATTCTGACAATATCATTATAAATTGACCTGACTTTGACAATATCATTATGAATTGCCTTGACTATGATAATATCATTGTGAATTGACTTGACTATGACAATTTCATTATGAATTAACTTGACTGTGACAATTTCATTATGAATTAACTTGACTATGACAATATCATTATGAATTTACTTAATTGTGACAATATCATTATGAGTTGCCTTGACTGAGAAAACATTGTTATGAATTGACTTGGCTCTGACATTTCATTATTAATTGATTTGACTGTGACAGTATTTTAAATAAATTGTGGCATTGCAATGCTACTTTTACTAATTTCAGTAAAATGCATTTTAATTGCTAGAACAAAAAGGATAAGTCCTGTTTTAGTTTGGATTCTGTATGTTTGCTTTGCATCATTAATATTAAAATATCCTTGCATGGTTTTAGTACTTTTTGCTTGAAATCTTTGTTATAAAAAGCATGAAAAGAGCAAATAATGCATCTGTTTCTTAAAGGCTTGAATAATTTAGAAATAGGCTGAGTAATGCTTATTCTAACTGGATGCTAATTGACATGCAGTTTTCTTGTGTTCAGTTAACAAATTTATTTTAAATACTTTATCACCTCAACCTATATTTATCAAGATTTTCATCTTTAAAGAAATTTGTTTGCCAGAAAAAGTCAGTGGTAAGAAAGGTATGGAGATATGTCAAAATATATTAATTCAAAATTTAAACATTTCTTCAATGTGAATAATTGATGTCATAGTTTTAAATAATTAATGAATGTAGGTGTTTATTAACTGTGTCCACAATTAAACAGAATTTTCATGTTATTTCATCATTTTAAATACAATATCAACTTCGTTGGTACTTACCAAAAGAAATGTTTTCACATAGGCTCTAAATGCAAGACGTGATGCTCAGTGATATTCTTACAGTTTAATGTTATTATTATGCAGTTATTTTTATACAATTGCTAGAGTTTTGTTTCATTCACAATTAAATGATTTTAATTATTCCTGTCATTAAGAAATGCATGCTTAATTGGCATAAGGAAAATTTTCAGGAAAGTTTACTTTTAATTTCTTTAGTTACTGTAAAGTGAAGGAAAATATTAGCAATGTATTGTTATGCATTGTCATTGGATTGACTGTTGGTTACTCAGTTGTAAAGTTCAGTTGATTTTTATATATTTGTCTCACCTTGAAACTCATTAATAAAAGATATTCCATTTCACAGTTGCTCGTCAGATGAAGACAATCAACTACCAGTTGTCTTCTGTAAGATGTATGGAGGAAGGTTGGACACTGCGTCCTCCAAGTCCCCATGATGATGAATTAGGAGATGATGTCTTCACACCAGAACCTTTTGACCCAGATTTGCTGATTCAGGGAAAGGTAAGAGTTTAGTGTAGCGAAAACCTCATCAGTAACACACTTGAGACTTTTTTTAAAAACTGTAACTTGACATGTGATCTTTCAGGACAAGAGAATGTATGTGACTAGAAACAGCTCTTATCATGAGAGTGTCTTACAATGTCCCACTAGGAACAGTTCCAATGCTGTCATTCCCATGCCAAGTGCCCATGGGAGTTGTCTTACAATGTCCTACTAGAAACAGTTCCAATTCTGTTATTCCCATTCCAAGTGCCCATGGAAGTTGTCTTACAATGGCCCACTAGAAACAGTTCTAATGCTGTCATTCCCATGCCATGTGCCCATGGGAGTTGTCTTACAATGTCCCACTAGAAACAGTTCCAATTCTGTTATTCCCATGCCAAGTGCCCATGGGAGTTGTCTTACAATGGCCCTCTAGAAACAGTTCCAATTATGTTATTCCCATGCCAAGTGCCCATGAGAGTGTCTTACAATGTCCCACTCAAAATAACTCCAATGCTGTTATTCCCATGCCAAGTGCCCGTGGAAGTTGTCTTACAATGGCCCACTAGAAACAGTTCCAGTGCTGTCATTTCCATGCCAGTTGCCCATGAGAGTTGTCTTACAATGGCCCACTAGAAACAGTTCCAATGATGTTATTCCCATGCCAAGTGCCCATGGGAGTTGTCTTACAATGGCCCACTAGAAACAGTTCCAATGCTGTTATTCTCATGCCAAGTGCCCATGGGAGTTGTCTTACAATGTCCCACTAGAAACAGTTCCAATGCTGTCATTCCCATGCCACTTGCCCATGGGAGTTGTCTTACAATGGCCCACTAGAAACAGTTCCAATGCTGTTATTCCCATGCCAAGTGCCCATGGGAGTTGTCTTACAATGGCCCACAGGAAACAGTTCCAATGCTGTTATTCTCATGCCAAGTGCCCATGGGAGTTGTCTTATAATGTCCCACTAGAAACAGTTCTGATGCTGTCATTCCCATGCCAAGTGCCCATGGCAGTTGTCGTACAATGGCCCTCTGGAACAATTCCAGTGCTGTTATCCCCATGCCAAGTGCCCATGGGAGTTGTCTTATAATGTCCCACTAGAAAAATTTCAGTGCTGTCATTCCCATGCCAAGTGCCCATTGGAGTTGTCTTATAATGGCCCACTAGAAACAGCTCCAATCATGAGAGTGTCTTACAGTGTCCAACTAGAAACAGTTCCAATGCTGTTATTCCCATGCCAATTGCCCATGGGAGTTGTCTTACAATGTCCCACTAGAAATAGTTCCAATGCTGTCATTCCCATGCCAAGTGCCTATGGGAGTTGTCTTACAATGTCCTACTAGAAACAGTTCCAATTCTGTTATTCCCATACCAAGTGCCCATGGGAGTTGTCTTACAATGGCCCACTAGAAACAGTTCCAATGCTGTCATTCCCATGCCAATTGCCCATGGGAGTTGTCTTCCAATGTCCTACTAGAAACAGTTCCAATGCTGTTATTCCCATGCCAATTGCCCATGGGCGTTGTCTTACAATGTCCCACTAGAAACAGTTCTAATGCTGTCATTCCCATGCCATGTGCCCATGGGAGTTGTCTTACAATGTCCCAGTAGAAACAGTTCCAATTCTGTTATTCCCATTCCAAGTGCCCATGGAAGTTGTCTTACAATGGCCCACTAGAAACAGTTCCAATTCTGTCATTCCCATGCCAGTTACCCTTGGGAGTTGTCTTACAATGTCCCATTAGAAACAGTTTCAATGCTCTCATTCTCATGCCAAGTGCCCTTGGGAGTTGTCTTACAATGTCCCACTAGAAACAGTTCCAATGCTGTCATTCCCATGCCAATTGCCCATGGGAGTTATCTTACAACGGCCCAGTAGAAACAGTTCCAATGCTGTCATTCCCATGCCAATTGCCCATGGGAGTTGTCTTACAATGTCCCACTAGAAACAGTTCCAATGCTGTTATTCCCATGCCAAGTGCCCATGGGAGTTGTCTTACAATGTCCCACTAGAAACAGTTCTGATGCTGTCATTCCCATGCCAAGTGCCCATGGCAGTTGATGTACATTGGCCCTCTAGAACAATTCCAATGCTGTTATCCCCATGCCAAGTGCCCATGGGAGTTGTCTTACAATGTCCCACTAGAAACAGTTCCAATGCTGTCATTCTCATGCCAAGTGCCCATGGGAGTTGTCTTACAATGTCCCACTAGAAACAGTTCCAATGCTGTTATTCCCATGCCAAGTGCCCATGGGAGTTGTCTCACAATGGCCCACAGGAAACAGTTCCAATGCTGTCATTCCCATGCCAAGTGCCCATGGGAGTAGTCTTACAATGTCCCACTAGAAACAGTTCCAATTCTGTCATTCCCATGCCAGTTACCCTTGGGAGTTGTCTTACAATGTCCCACTAGAAACAGTTTCAATGCTCTCATTCTCATGTCAAGTGCCCATGGGAGTTGTCTTACAATGTCCCACTAGAAACAGTTCCAATGCTATTATCCCCATGCCAAGTGCCCATGGGAATTGTCTTACAATGTCCCACTAGAAACAGTTCCAATGCTGTCATTCCCATGCCAAGTGCCCATGGGAGTTGTCTTACAATGTCCTACTAGAAACAGTTCCAATGCTGTCATTCCCATGCCAATTGCCCATGGGAGTTGTCTTACAATGGCCTACTAGAAACAGTTCCAATGCTGTCATTCCCATGCCAATTGCCCATGGGAGTTGTCTTACAATGGCCTACTAGAAACAGTTCTGATGCCATCATTCCCATGCCAGTTGCCCATGGGAGTTGTCTTACAATGTCCCACTAGAAACAGTTTCAATGCTCTCATTCTCATGTCAAGTGCCCATGGGAGTTGTCTTACAATGTCCCACTAGAAACAGTTCCAATGCTGTCATTCCCATGCCAAGTGCCCATGGGAGTTGTCTTACAATGGCCCACTTGAAACAGTTCCAGTGTTGTCATTCCCATGCCAAGTGCCCATGGGAGTTGTCTTACAATGTCCTACTAGAAACAGTTCCAATGCTGTCATTCCCATGCCAATTGCCCATGGGAGTTGTCTTACAATGGCCTACTAGAAACAGTTCTGATGCCATCATTCCCATGCCAGTTGCCCATGGGAGTTGTCTTACAGTGTCCCACTAGAAACAGTTCCAATGCTGTTATTCCCATGCCAAGTGCCCATGGGAGTTGTCTTACAATGGCCCACTAGAAACAGTTCTGATGCTGTCATTCCCATGCCAGTTGCCCATGGGAGTTGTCTTACAATGTCCCACTAGAAACAGTTCCGATGCTGTCATTCTCATGCCAAGTGCCCATGGGAGTTGTCTTACAATGGCCCACTTGAAACAGATCCAATGTTGTCATTCCCATGCCAATTGCCCATGGGAGTTGTCTTACAATGGCCCACTAGAAACAGTTCCGATGCTGTCATTCCCATGCCAATTGCCCATGGGAGTTGTCTTACAATGTCCCACTAGAAACAATTCCAATGCTGTTATCCCCATGCCAAGTGCCCATGGGAGTTGTCTTACAATGGCCCACTCGAAACAACTCCAACGCTGTTATTCCCATGCCAATTGCCCATGGGAGTTGTCTTACAATGGCCCACAGGAAACAGTTCCAATGCTGTTATTCCCATGCCATATGCCCATGGAAGTTGTCTTTCAGTGTCCCACTAGAACAATTCCAGTTCTGTCATTCCCATGCCAAGTGCCCATGGGAGTTGTCTTCCCACTAGAACAATTCTAATGCTGTCAAGCAGACCTTGGATACAAACTGTCCATGTTATTCAGCTAGTGATACCTTACATGATGCAAAATTTGACAACTGCACAATGGCTGTAAATCACATATATGAGTATGTTGCCCCATTACCTCAAAGAACGTGTTATTAACACTGATAAAAGTGAACATGAAAGGTGTTTCACATGCTTATTTCATACAACTGATATTCATTCAGATATCAGCTGTTCCAAAAAATGAAATTTGGTTAATGACATAACATAACGTTTGTGTGACACAGGGTTGATAATGTTAAGCAGTTTTTTTGGTCATGTTTTAGGATTAGCATGGTCTAGCAATCAAGATTGCATTACAGTAATCTGTATTTACTGCCCTCACACAAACACACACACACACACACACACAGAGCATGGTCTAACAATGAAGATTGCATTACAGTAATGTGTATTTACTGCCCTCACACACACATACACACACACAGCATGGTCTAGCAATCAAGATTGCATCACTGTAATCTATATTTACTGCCCTCACAGACACACACACACACACAGAGGCACACACACACATAGAGCATGGTCTAGCAATGAAGATTGCATTATGGGACTTTTTGAATAAATCAACAATCAAATGCTGTGGAACTGATTTTGCTTTGAAGGTGTGAAATAGAGCTCCAAGGCAATCAGTCTGGCTTTAGGTGACATATCTCCACTGATGCATGTCTGTTTGCCTTCAAGGAAGACATTAATTATGTCAGAAACAGTAGTTGACCTTATATCTATTTCTTAGATGCTATGAAGGCTTATTACTAAATAAATCACTAGACCATATTCAGAAAGCTAACTGATAGAAACATTATATTGATTGTTATTAATTTGCTTTTTACTTAATACAACAAGCTACATTTTGTGTACAGTGGGGTCCAATAAATACTGTGTATTTCCATGCAACAAATGGCATATGGCAAGGAGGTGTGCTATCCCCATTTTTGTTTAATGTATATATTGATTTTAATCATGATTTGATGGTCTTCTGTTTGATGTAACATTAGCAGTTTATTTATGAATAACTTCATTTTTCTGATGATATGTCTACACAGCCCATATATCGGTGGATAACAAAAGTTATTTGGAATATGTGAGCATTTCACATCAGCAAATAAATACAACACAAGAAAGACTATGTATGTGTTTCAGACCTCAGAATCTGAAAAAGAAGTTAGGCTTTGTGGAGAAAAGCTGCTGTTCATCAATGAGCATGTGTTCCTAGGGCATGTCATTTGTTCAGATTTGTTAGATGATAATGATAATAAAGAGAATACCATTCTCATTGTATATGAGCAAGTATGTAAGTAAGATCTTTTAAAACATGCTCTACAGATGTGAAAGTTTTGTTTTTCATTGGTTATGAAAAGTGCCATTGTGTATCAGGAATGTTTGTGCACAACAATATCAACAGCCATTGCATTTTGCTAAGAAAGAGAGTGTACTCATTTAGAAGTAGAATAGCTAGTAGTAATAACAAAATCTTCAAAGAAGTATTTCAGTTTGCTTGCTGTTGTAATGCATCAATAATTTATCATTGAAGCAAAAATGTTGTATTAATATTGTTTTGTGATTTTGGTGGCATATCTTGTATACAATTGCTGGTTTTATTGGCTATTTATGTAAGTCTGAAATAAAGTCATTATTATTACTGTTATTATTATTTGGACCTCTGATATGTCTACAGTCTAATGCTCTAGGCCTCCAGTAAATCTAAGGTCAAATGTTTTAGGCCTCCAATAAATCTACAGTCAAATGATTTAGGCCTCCAATAAATGTAGTCAAATGTTTTGGGCCTCCAATAAATCTATAATCAAATGCTTTAGGCCTCCATTAAATCTACAATCAAATGTTTTAGGCTTCCAATAAATCTTCAATTAAATGTTTTAGGCTTCCAATAAATCTACAATCAAATGTTTTAGGCTTCCAATAAATCTACAATCAAATGTTGTAGGTTTCCAATAAATCTACAATCAAATGTTTTAGGCTTCCAATAAATCTACAATTAAATGTTTTAGGCTTCCAATAAATCTACAATCAAATGTTTTAGGCCTCCAATAAATCTACAATCAAATGTTTTAGGCCTCCAATAAATCTACAATCAAATGTTTTGGGTCTCCAATAAATCTACAGTCAAATGTTTTGGGTCTCCAATAAATCTACAGTCAAATGTTTTGGGCCTCCAATAAATCTACAATTAAATGTTTTAGGCTTCCAATAAATCTACAATCAAATGTTTTAGGCCTCCAATAAATCAACAATCAAATGTTTTGGGTCTCCAATAAATCTACAGTCAAATGTTTTGGGCCTCCAATAAATCTACAATCAAATGTTTTGGGCCTCCAATAAATCTACAATCAAATGTTTTGGGCCTCCAATAAATCTACAATCAAATGTTTTAGGCCTCCAATAAATCTACAATCATATGTTTTAGGCCTCCAATAAATCTACAATCAAATGTTTTAGGCTTCCAATAAATCTACAATTAAATGTTTTAGGCTTCCAATAAATCTACAATCAAATGTTTTAGGCCTCCAGTAAATATACAGTCAAATGTTTTGGGCCTCCAATAAATCTACAATCAAATGTTTTGGGCCTCCAATAAATCTACAATCAAATGTTTTGGGCCTCCAATAAATCTACAATCAAATGTTTTAGGCCTCCAATAAATCTACAATCAAATGTTTTGGGTCTCCAATAAATCTACAGTCAAATGTTTTGGGCCTCCAATAAATCTACAATCAAATGTTTTGGGCCTCCAATAAATCTACAATCAAATGTTTTAGGCCTCCAGTAAATATACAGTCAAATGTTTTGGGCCTCCAATAAATCTACAGTCAAATGTTTTGGGCCTCCAATAAATCTACAATCAAATGTTTTAGGCCTCCAATAAATCTACAATCATATGTTTTAGGCCTCCAATAAATCTACAATCAAATGTTTTGGGTCTCCAATAAATCTACAGTCAAATGTTTTGGGCCTCCAATAAATCTACAATCAAATGTTTTGGGCCTCCAATAAATCTACAATCAAATGTTTTAGGCCTCCAGTAAATATACAGTCAAATGTTTTGGGTCTCCAATAAATCTACAGTCAAATGTTTTGGGCCTCCAATAAATCTACAATCAAATGTTTTAGGCCTCCAATAAATCTACAATCATATGTTTTAGGCCTCCAATAAATCTACAATCAAATGTTTTGGGTCTCCAATAAATCTACAATCAAAAGCATTATCACTCCAATAAATCTACAGTCAAACAGTTTGGGCCTTCATAGATTTATTAGTAACATATTAGAAAGTTAGATAATGGAATTCTCAGCTATTCATCAGATATCACATGACCAGAATTTAAATATTATGCTCTTTCTTTCAGTTGTATGAAAGACCAATAATCAACAAGACATATGAATCAGGGCAGAAATTTCTTACCATATTTCCTGATGGAACTGGAAATGTTTTGTATCCTTTATTGAGACATGCAAGTCTTTACTTTGAATACATACATACATAAGGCCTGCCACTCACTAATCTCCATGTGTTTGACGCTACATAAGGCCTGCCACTTACTAATCTCTGTGTCTGTTTGACCATACACAAAGCCTCCAACTCACTAATTTGTCTGTTTGATAATACATAAGGCCTGCCACTCACTAATCTGTGTCTGTTTGACCATACATAAGGCCTGCCACTCACTATTCTCTGTGCACATCACATTTCATAAGGCCTGCCACTCACTACTTTGTGTTTAATGCTACATCAAAGACCTGCCTCAGTTCCATGTGTTTGACACCACACAAACCTGCCACTCACTTTTGTGTGTGTTTATAAGGGCAGTATTTATTTAAAGAGAGTGACACAATTAGTTGCATGGAACTAATCCTCATTGTGGCCCTCTATATAAGACATACTTCTCACTTCTGAGTGTGCTTGATACCACACAAGAACTGCCACTCACTTCTGTGTGTGTTTGACACCACACCAGTTCAGCCACTGACTTCCATGTGTGTTTGACACTATAGAAGACCTGCCACTCACTTCTCTGTGTGTTTGACACCACACCAGTCCTGCCACTCAAATCTCTGTGTGTTTGACACTACACAAGACCCGCCACTCACTTCTTTGTGTGTTTGACACCACACCAGTCCTGCCACTCACTTCTCTGTGTGTTTGATGCTACACAAGACCTGCCACTCACTTCTCTGTGTGTTTGACACCACACCAGTCCTGCCACTCAAATCTGTGTGTGTTTGACACTACACAAGACCTGCCACTCACTTCTCTGTGTGTTTGACATCACACCAGTCCTGCCACTCACTTCTCTGTGTATTTGATGCTACACAAGACCTGCCACTCACTTCTCTGTGTATTTGACACTACATAAGACCTACCACTCACTTCTGTGTGTATTTGACACTACATAAGACCTGCCACTCACTTCTGTTTATGTTTGACACTTCATAAGACCTGCCACTCACTAATCTCTGTGTTTGACACTACATAAGACCTGTCACTCACTTCTGTGTCTGTTTGACACTACATTAGACCTGCCACTCACTAATCTCAGTGTGTTGGACACTACATAAGACCTGCCGCTCATTCTCTGTGTGTTTGACACTACATAAGACCTGCCACTCACTTCTGTGTGTGTTTGACACTACATAAGACCTGCCACTCACTTCTCTGTGTGTTTGATGCTACATAAGACCTGCCACTCACTTCTGTGTGTGTTTGACACCACACCAGTCCAGCCACTCACTTCCATGTGTGTTTGACACTATACAAGACCTGCCACTCACTTCTGTGTGTTTGATGCTACATGAGGCCTGCCAATTCTGTGTGTTTGACACTACATAAAACTTGCCACTCACTCCTATGTGTGTTTGACACCACACCAGTCCTGCCACTCAAATCTGTGTGTGTTTGACACCACACAAGACTTGCCACTCAGTTATCTGTGTGTTTGATGCTACATAAGACCTGCCACTCATTTCCATGTGTATTTGACATTACATAAACATCTCTGTCCCTTCTGTATGTTTGACACTACATTAGACCTTCCACTCACTTTGTTATATTTTTGACACTGCATAAGACTTACCTCTACTTTTGTGTATGCTTGTCTCTGCACAAGACTTATCATTACTAATGTTTTTACAGTTAGGCTTACTAAAATAACCCTTGAATTATGGACTTACACAGAAATTGCAAAAAGTAAGGAGATACAATCATTGTGGTTGTTGTTGTTGTTGTTGTTGTGGGGTTTAACGCCATTTTTCAGCACAAGATAGGCTATACATGGCGGCCAGTATCAGTGGTGGAGGAAGAACCTGTGAAAACCCCGGAAAGAACCACCGACCCACAAGAAGCTACTGGCAAGCTTTCTCACATACCCACATAGGCCGAACCCGAGACTCGAACCCACGCAGACAGAGGTGAGATGGCAGTGATCCGTAACGGTGAGCCAATCATTGTGGTCAAATACGGATATTGATTTGTCCAGGTTTAGTCCAGATCCGGGGTTTCATATTTGACTCAGTGGAGTTGGTCATGGAACCAGACTAATTTTACAGTGGAGTTAGTCATGGAACCAGACTAATTTTACAGTGGAGTTGGTCATGGAACCAGACTAACTTTACAGTGGAGATGGTCATGGAACCAGACTAAATTTACAGTGGTTAGAGCATCTGCCTCAGATGCAGGTCACAGGTTTGAGCCCTGGCCGAGTCATACCATAGACTTATCAAAATGGTACTAGCATCTGCCTCTCTTGACACTCAGTATTAAGAGGTTAGTATTAGGACTCAGCAGCTTGGTGTCAGGATAATGTGTCCAGTGGTACATGATGCTACATGTCTGCTGCATGATGCCCCAGTGTGAGACATCACTATAAACTGCCACACTGCAGAAATCACAGCAGTATGACTGAAAACTTTTTAAAGCTACATTAATAATCCAAATCACATATACATTGTAGCATTATCTTGAAATGTCATTCAACAAATGAAAACACTGAAGGCAATGGAAATAATTCACCTCGAAGATAATTGGCATGGAAGTATTAATAAAAATCTCAAGATTGTGATTCTTGGATGTGCTTACCCCAAAAAAGCAGAAAAGTCAACAGTTAAATTAATTGGACATCATATATCATGTCAAAATGAGTACTGACCACCAATGACTGATGATTGCCACCACCATGTGAATTAAGAAATATATCAAGATTATGTCAAGATTATGTCAAACTGAGAAATAGCACGATGTCATTGACATCAATAACGTTTGGAACTTCACTTTCAAGTTTCACTCATTAAGACCAAAGTGTACTTTCCAAACTTTTACTTGAACATATTTTGTTGGATTTGCTTCATCACACCACACTTCAGAACTTTTCAAACATATGTTTTCCAAAGTCAACAGTAGTAGTACATTGCATTTCATGACACTCACAGTGTTAAATTATAGTTTATTGGATATAATTACTTATAAGTCGAGTCCAGTTTCAAATAACATAGACCCTGATCTTCCATGGAATAATATTCCAGTAGAACAGGGTCAGTGTTGTTTGTTCTACACATTAGTCATAAAAAAATTGCTGCATAGACCCACATCTGCTTGTACATTATTCAGTAACAGTTCTGGGTCTGTGCAGTTTGCAGTTGACATAGAATTATAAACAAGTATATTCAGTAATCTCACAGCAATAGATATGATAAATTCTATTAGTCCTCTCTCTCTCAAGACAATGCAATGTTAATTTGAAATAACTGAGAAGACCTATTGAAACCTTAACTTGATCAAAGTTATCCATCAGGCCATCTTGCCATTTTGATATTCTCTGTATCACTGGGTACATATTGCTATACAATTCATGATCCACAGAATGGCATGCCTATTGCAGGATTCGATGCCAGCGGATTGGGATTCTGCTACTATTCCAATGGAGGTATCAGGTAAGGGATTCTGTATGCCTTGATTGCAGGAATTGGTGCCATTGGACTGGGTTTCTACTACTTTCCCTGTGGAACTATCAGGTAAGGGATTCTGTATGCCTTGATTGCAGGAATTGGTGCCATTGGACTGGGCTTCTACTACTATCCCAGCAGAGGTATCAGGTAAGGGATTCTGTATGACTTGATTGCAGGATTTGATGCCAGTGGACTGGCTTACTGCTTGTATCATCATGGAGGTATCAGGTAAGGGATTCTGTATGACATGATTGCATGATTTGATGCCAGTGGACTGGCTTACTGCTTGTATCATCATGGAGGTATCAGGTAAGGGATTCTGTATGTTGATTGCAGGATTTGATGCCAGTGGACTGGGCTTCTACTACTATCCCCATGGAAGTATCAGGTAAGGGAATGTCTATGACTTGATCGCAGGATTTGATGCCAGTGGACTGGCTTACTGCTATTATCATCATGGAGGTATCAGGTAAGGGATTCTGTATGACTTCAGATCACAATCTTACTGCCATCTTGAACTTTGAAAACACAGCACCTTAATTGTTAAAAGAGAAATATATGAGGTCCCATCATACTGAAGGCAAATGGAGTATTATAATATACTCATATGAAGGCAAATGGAGTATTATAATCATATGAAGGCAAATGGAGTATTATAATATACTCATATGAAGGCAAATGGAGTATTATAATCATATGAAGGCAAATGGAGTATTATAATATACTCATATGAAGGCAAATGGAGTATTATAATATACTCATATGAAGCAGTCTATTTAAATCTTCTTTCCATCCATTAAAATTTTGCTTTTTTTTTTCATGTTATTCAGCCCATACATTATATCTAGCATATCATATGCTATTTTAATGCCCCAAGCTTAAACATCAAGGCCATTTGGGTAATTACTCCACCTATATATATCATGTCTAGTATGTCATGTACTATTTTAAGGCCATTTTGGTATTTACTCAAGCCATATATCATGTCTAGTATGTCATGTACTATTTTCATGTCCCAAGCATTAAGGTCAAGGCCATTTGAGCCTTTACTCAAGCCATATATCTTGTCTAGTATGTCATGTACTATTTTCAGGTCCCAAGCATAAAGGTCATGGCCATTTTGGTATTTACTCAGGCCATATATCATGTCTAGTATGTCAAGTACTATTTTTATATCCCAAGCATAAAGGTCAAGGTCATTTGGGCCTTTCCTCAAGCCAGATAGCATGTACTATTTTCAGGACATAACATTTAAGGTCAAGGTCATTTTGGTAATCACTTGCCATATATATCATGTCCAGTATGTCATGTACTTTTTTCAGGTCCTAAGATGAAAGGTCAAGGTTATTTGGGTATTCACTCAACCCATATATCATGCCTAGTATGTCATGTACTATTTTCAGGTCCAAAGATTTAAGGTCAAGTCCATTTGAGTAATCACTCAACCCATATATCATGTCTTAGTTTGTCATGTACTATTTTCAGGTCCTAAGATTAAAGGTCAAGGTTATTTGGGTATTCACTGAACCCATATATCATGGCTAGTATGTCATGTACTATTTTCAGGTCCCAAACTTCAAGGTTAAGGCCATTATAAGGAAAATATAATGCTGTGAACAGTTTCTTCTTCATAAAGTTTGAAATACTGATCTAAAACTTTTATGAGACTTTAGCCTGTATTTCTTATACAGTGTAGTTTTAGTCACCCAAGACTATCCTCTTATACAGTGTAGTTTGAGCCAGCCTAGACTGCATTCTTATTCAGTGTAGTTTGAGTCAGCCTAGACTGCATTCTTACACAGTGTAGTTTGAGCCAGCCATGACTACCTTCTTATACAGTAGTTTGAGTCAGCCTAGACTGCATTCTTTTTCAGTGTAATTTGAGTTAGTTTAGACTGCTTTCTTATACAGTTTATTTAGTCTGTCTAGACTGCCTTCTTATACAGTTTATTTAGTTTGTATAGACTGCCTTCTTATACAGTGTATTTAGTCCATCTAGACTGCCTTCTTATACAGTGTATTTATTCAGCCTAGATAACATTCTTTTAAAGTGTATTTAGCCCATCTAGACTGCCTCCTTATATAGTGTATTTAGTCCATCTAGACTGCCTTCTTATACAGTGTATTTAGTCCATCTAGACTGCCTTCTTATATAGTGTATTTAGTCCATCTATGCTGTCTTCTTATACAGTGTTTTTAGTCCATCTAGACTGCTGCCTTATACAATGTCATTTGAGTCAGTCAAAATTGCCTTCTTTTACAATGTCATTTGAGTCAGTCAAAACTGCCTTCTTATACAATGTCATTTGAGTCAGTCAAAACTGCCTTCTTATACAATGTCATTTGAGTCAGTCAAAACTGCCTTCTTATGCAATGTCATTTGAGTCAGTCAAAACTGCCTTCTTATACAATGTCATTTGAGTCAGTCAAAACTGCCTTCTTATACAATGTCATTTGAGTCAGTCAAAACTGCCTTCTTATACAATGTCATTTGAGTCAGTCTAATCAAATTTTACTGGATGTGGTTTAACATATGCTTTAGATGTAGGTTAAACAATTTGGTGTTGAGCTTTACAAATCAGTTTAGATTTTGTATGGTTGTTTTTTACATTCACAAATGGTCCTCGATTTTGGTCTAACTGGGGCAACAGACATAATGGATTTTGGTCTGACTGGGGCAACAGACATTATGGATTTTGGTCTGACTGGGGCAACAGACGTTAAAGATTTTGGTCTGACTGGGGCAACATACATAATAGATTTTGGTCTGACTGGGGCAACAGACATAATAGATTTTGGTCTGACTGGGACAAAAGACATAATAGATTTTGGTCTGACTGGGTCAACAGACATAATCATAGCACAGAGGCTACCACTGAGATGAGGCTACCAAGGGGATGAGGCTATTGATAGGGAAATGAAAGCCTGTCAGTAAGTTATGAATTGCTTGAAATAGCAATAAAAATGTTAATAAAATGATCACAAAACATTTAATTATATTTTATAAAAAGTCTTTATTAAGTATTGGTGGAACTTGTAAAACACTCACAAATTGTAGACTATGCATATACTGAGTAATAAATATAATTACGGTTATTCTCTGTAGCATTATCCATTGCTTTCTAAACAAGTTTGGTGATGACTTCCATAGATGATGGGTGCATTTTGTTTTTTCGAGTCTGTTTCTGGTTTGCTTTGAAGGTTGCATGCATTATTGACGTCCCATGGAAAGGCCAACTTTAGAGGACCAAACAAATGTTAATGTGACAGCAAAATTAAAGCTGGTGGCAACACCAAATAATTGTAGAACAAAGTATGGATTGAAAATGGTGGCTTTTTGACCTTAGAGGCTAGAAAACAAAGGATCTGTTCAGCTGGGATCTAGGGTTACTGATGACATATACAGTTATTTTGTTATCTCGATGTAGAAATAAGTATGACAGATTTAGTTTTAAGAAAAGAATTTTGGGCCTTGAACTTTGCCTTTTTGTCAACATAGGTGGTTTCTTGATGTAAGTGATGTTGATATGAGCAGGTAGAACTGTATAAGGATTAAATTATTATGATTGATTATTCATCAACTTGTAAATTTTTACCTAATCATTCAAAAAAGTTATCATAAAGTCCTACGGACTTCAATTACCTTGTGACTGGTGCCCATTGATAAATACTCAGTTACAGTTATTTAATACTATAGTTAAACTTTCCTCTAACTTCATCCTTATTTGATTTTGAAATATAGTGAAATCACTCAAAACCAAAGAACTTTTGGGACTAGAGTTGATATTTGGTATTGATAGGTTTTCGGTTTTCTGAGGGTATTGCGGACATGAAAAAATAAATATTTTTATATGTAATCAGATACTACATATAAATACTAGCCTTTGATTACCAAAAAGACTGATTTTTTTTAAACCAGAATGTTGTCACTTGATTTGAGAGAGACAATGTCTGTGCATGAAAAAGTGCAATTGATTTAAGAAAGCCATTTGCTTTTTTTTACATTTAATGAAAAATTAGCTAACCCATAGTATTTCTTAATTGGCCTATCTATGTCTACTTGTGTTTACTTAAAAACAATTTACCTTAAAAGATTGCCCTTCTTTAAAGGTGCAAAAACTTCAGATTTGCCTATTGTCAGCCATGATCAGTATTATGCATGTATTTTTTGTTTGTCTTTACCTCACAAACCCCATGAGACATTTGTGGTTCATTGGGTAATCAATAAACCTATTGCATTAGTTGTTAACTGTAAATAATTTTGCCCAGCATCTTTCAGGTGAGTGTTTTATTAATGTGTAACCACAGGCTATATTTGGACCATCAGGTGTGTATTATTTTAATGTGTAACCACATGCTATTTTTGGACCATCAGGTGTGTATTATTTTAATGTGTGACCACATGCTATTTTTGGTACCATAAATATCAACATTTTATGGAATTTTTAGCTAAAATACACTTCCAGATTTACACTGAGTTTTGGTTTTATGGGGTGTTTATTTTTTGTATTGTTTTCAGAATAATAGCATTTTGCTTTTCCATGAGTCCTTGATTTTTTTAGGGGACTCTTTTATACTAATGGTTTGGTTTTTAGGGGTTACAGTGTACATAATTCTAATAGTTCTGTATGTGTCATAACAGATTATATCCCATGGACACTGGCTTTTCCTTCCAAATTTATGATTATACTTGTTTGATGTCTTCAGGGTTGTATAATAATTCATTTCTATTCTTCATATATGAACAAAAATTGTACAGGTCTTGAGTTTAAATGATGATGATGCTAGTAAGGTTTCATGACGGTGGAACAGATCTTGATGATGTTGCACTTAACGATGGGTCCTTATTTGTATATGAAAACCATAAGATTGCGTGTTTTATGTTTTGATATTAGCTATTCATCTGTCTGTTAACAGTTTTGTTTTCTTTTTTTTTAGAATTAAAAAGGTATGTTCACTAGGGAGACATTCATGAACCATTTGTAGAAATTTTTTCCATGTTGCTGTGATTTCAGAATCTATACTGACCAATTTGGAGGAATTGAACTTGACAATGATGGAAGTAGAAGGAGGAAATGGATATGGAAAGATCAATTTACACATAATCATGCTCCACCCTTCCAGCCAATCACGTTTGCACTGAATCACAATATTGCAGTGCGTATAATGAACCAGGATAATGTTGTCGTAACTTTCAATGCCCAAAGGAGGAGTTGTAGATTCAATATGGGAACAAAGTTAAAGGTCAGTTATAGAATCTTGTCAACATACATTGGTCTCTGACTGTACACCAACATGGTATGCATTGGTCTTTGACTGTACATTGACATGACAACCATTGGTCTCTGACTACACACGAACATGGTATCCATTGGTCTCTGACTGTACATCGACATGACAGCCATTGGTTTCTGACTGTACATCAACATGGCATACATTAGTCTGGCTGTACATTGACATGACAGCCATTGGTCTCTGTACATCAACATGACAACCTTTGGTCTCTGACTGTACAGCAGCATGGCATACATTGGTCTTTATTTCATTAGAGATGTACACAATCAAATGATTTATGGTAAAACCAGTATAGAAGAGCCACTGTTAAGATGGACTTAAACTGGGCCTAATAAAGAGATTATAGCTGTTCTATTAGGGTTTTGTTTCACATGAATGAAATTTTTTGTTTTGTGTCCTGAGAAAGGTCATTTTTGTATAAAGGTTGTGGCTTTACAGAGCAGGTTTCTATTTTGTTAATTGGCTTGCTTGAATCTCAGTAGGTTTTTTGTTTGTTTTCTTAGTTTAAATTCATATTTGTTTATTGATTTGTTTAGAACTCCTATTGCAGGTTTCTGTTTGTTTATTGACTTCATTAAAACTTCTATTACTGGTTTCTTTATTGTCTGGTATTGTGTATATCTTAGACTTATTTAATGAACTTCACAATAGGTATTGGAAAACTTTAAATGCTGTGTGCTTATTCATAAAAGTTTACGGTGAATATTTAAAAATTTAAAGCGCTGTTTGCTCACAAATTTTGTTCAGATCTTTATGTATTTGAAACTTTGAGGTTATATGAATGAGAGGGTTTAAATGTGCCAAGGGTCACATGCATGAGAGAGCATTTTGCCAGAAATGAGCATATAATTTTAGTGTATTCAGGTGATTGGTGTTTAAGCTAGTTTCTTTCACTGCATATCATATTGTATTGAATATTGATTAAGAAAAGTTAGATAATAAACAGCCTCTATAATAGCACTGCATCATTCTGTATTGAATATTGTGTGTGTTTTGTGTTTTGGATTTTTAACTTAGATTTAGCAATATTTCAGTCACATCGCTACAATGTCTGCAGTGTGACAGTTTATAATGATGTCTAGCACTGGGGCATCATGCTGCAGACATGTAGCATCATGTCCCACCCAGTCACATTATCCTGTTACCAGGCTGACCAGTCCTAACACTAACCTCTTAATGCTGAGTGGCAAGTGAGGCAGCAGTTAGTACCATTTTTATATGTCTTAGGTATGACTCAGCCGTGGTTCAAACCCATGTCCTACCATCATTATCACAAAGTAAACTTCCAAATCTTCTAATTTTAGAGGATGGTCTTCTTGTCTCCATGTCAAGCAAGTGATATAATCTAATCTCAATAAACAAATACCTATTTTTATCACACTTTCTGTCAGAAATATCCAGTTACATTAACATTCATATTGGTAATTGGGTGTGATATTTATTTTTATCTTGTTATTTGGTTGTGATATTTACATTGATATTGGTATTTGGTTGTGACATCAACATTGATCTTGGTATTTATTTGGTTGATATCAACATTGATAATGATATTAGATTGTGATATCTACATTGATAATGATATTTGGTTAAGATATCTCATTGATCGTGATATTTTGTTGTGATATTTACATTAATATTGGTATTTGGTTGTGATATCTTCATTGATAATGATATTTGGTTGTGATATCTACATTGATATTGATATATTTAGTTATTATATTTACACTGATAATGATATTTGATTGTGATCTCTACATTGATAATGATATTTGACTACAATATGACAAAGTATTGTTATTCCAAAGCATGCAGCAATTACATCCATCTTAACCCATCATTGAAAAGTATCAATATTTCAGAGATTTGATTTTTCAAACCTATTTTTGGTTTCCAGTTCAACCATTCTAATAATTTATCCTGGTTAAATTTAATGCAGCCTATTTCTATATATGTTATTTATTCATCTAACAAAAATTTAAAAGTTGGTAATGAAAGCTTCTATTACTTGCATGGAGCATGAACTACAAATCACAGCTACATTTATTCTAATTTCCATATAATAAGTAGGTTTTTAATTCCACAGATGGTTGCTCCAGAAAATATTGTGCCACAGGAAATTGAGGAAGAACGTATTTACCTCAGCGAAAAGAAAGTCCAAGTAGCGTAAGTATTGAGAAACTTCCTCATTTATTGTACATAAATAATTTTTTCTTCAAAATTTTTTGTAGAGGTTGTGACCTTTAATTAGTTTATAAGGCATTAAAGTACAACATTTAGTACAGATAACAATATTGTAATGAATGTATAGTCTGGGGATGCCATACAAGTTGTCACACTATCCATTATTTCAACAATTATTTTATCCTGTTTTTAATAAGCTAGGACATGAATTGTGTCATGCATTTTAAGTTTTTAATTTGTTTTTTATCCTGACTTGCCAATTGACTTACTTGATGGATCATAATGTTTGAATTCCTTACTTATAGACTGTCAAAAGACAACACCATTAATCATAATGTTAGAGTTCTTTACTTATAGACTGTCAAAAGACAACACCATTAATCATAATGTTTGAAGTCCTTACTTATAGACTGTCAAAAGACAACACCATTAATCATAATGTTAGAGTTCTTTACTTATAGACTGTCAAAGGACAACACTATTAATCATAATGTTAGAATTCCTTACTTAGGATTGTCAGAGGACAACATCAATTAATGATGTTTGAAGTCCTTACATAGGACTGTCAAAGGACAACACCATTAATCATACTGTTTGAGTTCCTTATTTATAGACTGTCAAAAGACAACACCATTATTCATAATGTTTGAAGTCCTTACTTATAGACATTCAAAGGACAACACCATTAATCATACTGTTTGAGTTCCTTACTTATAGACTGTCAAAAGACAACACCGTTATTCATAATGTTTGAAGTCCTTACTTATAGACTGTCAAAGGACAACACCAGTAATCATACTGTTTGAGTTCCTTACTTATAGACTGTCAAAAGACAACACCATTAATCATAATGTTTGAAGTCCTTACTTATAGACTGTCAAAAGACAACACCATTAATCATAATGTTAGAGTTCTTTACTTATAGACTGTCAAAGGACAACACTATTAATCATAATGTTAGAGTTCTTTACTTATAGACTGTCAAAAGACAACACTATTAATCATAATGTTAGAATTCCTTACTTAGGATTGTCAGAGGACAACACTATTAATCATAATGTTAGAATTCCTTACTTAGGATTGTCAGAGGACAACATCAATTAATGATGTTTGAAGTCCTTACATAGGACTGTCAAAGGACAACACCATTAATCATACTGTTTGAGTTCCTTACTTATAGACTGTCAAAAGACAACACCATTATTCATAATGTTTGAAGTCCTTACTTATAGACATTCAAAGGACAACACCATTAATCATACTGTTTGAGTTCCTTACTTATAGACTGTCAAAAGACAACACCGTTATTCATAATGTTTGAAGTCCTTACTTATAGACTGTCAAAGGACAACACCAGTAATCATACTGTTTGAGTTCCTTACTTATAGACTGTCAAAAGACAACACCATCAATCATAATGTTTGAAGTCCTTACTTATAGACTGTCAAAAGACAACACCATTAATCATAATGTTAGAGTTCTTTACTTATAGACTGTCAAAGGACAACACTATTAATCATAATGTTAGAGTTCTTTACTTATAGACTGTCAAAGGACAACACTATCAATCATAATGTTAGAATTCCTTACTTATAGACTGTCAAAGGACAACACTAGTAATCATAATGTTAGAATACCTTACTTAGGATTGTCAGAGGACAACACCATTAATAATAATGTTTGAAGTCCTTACTTAGAACTGTCAAAAGACAACACCATTAATCATAATGTTTGAATTCCTTACTTATAGACTGTCAGAGGACAACACCATTAATCATAATGTTTGAATACCTTATCTAGGGTTGTCAGGGGACAACTTCTGTTAATCATAATGTTAGAATTCCTTAACTAGGACTGTCAAGGGACATCACCCATTAATCATGTCAGAATTCTTTCCTCATGGATTGTCAGGAAACTGCATCAATCATAATGTTAGAGTTCTTTCCTCATGGATTGTCAGAGAACTATTCCCATCAATCATAATGTCAGAGTACTTTCATCATGGATTGTCAGGAAACTACTCCCATCAATCATAATGTCAGAGTACTTTCATCATGGAAATGTCAGGGAACTTCTCCTATCAATCATAATATCAGAGCTCCTTCCTCATGGATTGTCAGGACACTACTCCCATCAATCATAATGTCAGAGTACTTTCCTCATAGATTGTCAGGGAACTACTCCCATCAGTCATAATGTCAGAGTTCTTTCCTCATGGATTGTCAGGACACTACTCCCATCAATCATAATGTCAGAGTTCTTTCCTCTTGGATTGTCAGGAAACTACTCCCATTAATCATAATGTCAGAGTACTTTCCTCATGGATTGTCAGGGAACTACTCCCATCAATCATAATGTTAGAGTTCTTTCCTTATGGATTGTCAGGGAACTACTCCCATCAATAATAATATCAGAGCTCCTTCCTCATGGATTGTCAGGACACTATTCCCATCAATCATAATGTCAGAGTTCTTCCCTCATGGATTGTCAGGGAACTACTCCAATTAATCATAATATTAGAGCTCCTTCTTTACAGACTGTCAGGGGACAACACCCATTAATCATAATGTCACAGCTCCTTCTTTACAGACTGTCAGGGGACAACACCCATTAATCATAATGTCACAGCTCCTTCTTTACAGACTGTCAGGGGACAACACCCATTAATCATAATGTCACAGCTCCTTCCAAATGAATTGTCAAGGGACAACTTCATTAATCTTAATGTCAGAGTTCCTTCCTCATGGGTTGTCAGGGACAACTCCATTAATCATAATGTCAAGAGATCCTTCCTCATGGATTGTCAGGGAACTACTCCCATTAATCATAATGTCAGAGTACTTTCCTCATGGATTGTTAGGGAATGACTCCTATCAGTCATAATGTCAGAATTCTTTCCTCATGGATTGTCAGGGAACTACTCCCATCAATAATAATGTCAGAGTTCTTTCCTTATGGATTGTCAGGGAACTACTCCCATCAGTCATAATGTTAGGGTTCTTTCCTCATGGATTGTCAGGACACTATTCCCATCAATCATAATGTCAGAGTCCTTCCCTCATGGATTGTCAGGGAACTACTCCCATTATTCATAATGTTAGAGCCCCTTCTTTACAGACTGTCAAGGGACAACACCCAATAATAATAATGTCAGAGCTCCTTCCTCATGGATTGTCAGGGAACTATTGCCATTAACTATCAGATGGAGACAGTTATAAAATGTTGATTAGATCAATAGACATATATAATTTGCATCAATTACTGATATTTTCATTGCAAATTGGTTGGACAATTACAAGCATGAAGCATAGACATAATTTTATCGTCAAATCAGCTTTTCCATTTTTGGGCACCAATTAACCATTTGTAACCTGACACAATGTTACATTACACCATTGAAATCATAATTCATACAAAGACATGAATATTCAATCAATATTAATAGATATGTTAGGCATATTGAATTATGAATATGAATGCAAGGTAAAATAATGGATCATGATACAATTAATCAGTTTATTTTGGTTTTCTTTCCTGACTCAATACAAATTGCTGTGTAAGCATGCTATCCACTCCACTGTTAATTTTGACTATCTGGTAGTTTTGGTCACATTTATTTTATGACAGATTTTGAATCACAGAAAGTTCCCTATATTTGTCATTTATTTGACAGATCATGAATTGTTAAAGGTCCCCAATATTTGTCATTTATTTATGACAGATCATGAATTGTTAACGGTCCCCAATATTTTTCATTTATTTATGATAGATCTTGAATCACTAAAGGTCTGTATTTTTCATGTATGAGAGATCATGAATCACTTAAGGTCCCTGTATTTTTCATATTTTTTATAGTTTTCTTTTAACAGTAATTACTGTGATAACTGTATAATTTTTTTGTTTCTGTTATCTAATTAAAGACAGAAAATGCCAACACATCATTTTACATTCAGTTCCTCATAGAGTTCAGAACATTGTGATACATGCCAACACATCATTTTACATTCAGTTCCTCATAGAGTTCAGAACATTGTGATACATGTAACAAGTGACTTAACACCATGAACATCATGATTTCATTTAGAACTGTGCAGTAAGCATTGATTCTACACAAGTGGACATCCAAATTTCACATTGAGATTTTACATTATCTTGCCTTCTCTGGTAATATGTTGGGGGTTCTTTTTGTTGTAGGATGTACAGAGGTTTGAGAATATTTTTTTTGTAGGATGTACAGATTGTTTTGAGAATATTTATTTTAGATGTTTAGTGAAATATGGACCAGGCTGTCATGAAATTAACTCCTGGCAAATCATTCAGCAAAGCACTTTTGACCTTGACTACCTCAGTTGACCTAACCTTGACTACCTCAGTTGACCTAACCTTGACTACCTCAGTTGACCTAACCTTGACTACCTCAGTTGACCTAACTGTAACTGGGTACCAGCCTTTGTGAGGGTTAACCTGCAGTTGACTCGAAATTGCATTAATCTCCAACCTTGTGAGTCTTTAGTTTACTTGGGATTACTGCAGTTACATACAACCCAACATCCCATCACTACTTCTTATTCATCCTGTGGATTATTCTCATGGCTTCAACATCCCATAGCAGAATGCTCCAGTGGCCTAGTGGTTAGAGCGTCCGCCTCGGATGCGGGAGGTCATGGGTTTGATCCCCAGCCGAGTCATGCCAAAGACTTACAAAAATGGTACTTACAGCTGCCTTGCTTGGCACTCAGCATTAAGAGGTTAGGACTGGTCGGCCTGGTGTCTGGATAATGTGACTGGGTGGGACATGATGCTACATGTCTGCAGCATGATGCTTCAGTGCTAGACATCACAATTAACTGCCACATTGCAGACATCGTAGCGATATGACTGAAAAAGTGTTAAAGCTACATTAAAAATCCAAATCATACACACACACACACACAGCATCCCATAGCCATTTCTTATCCATCCCATGGATTATTCTCTTGGATTCAACATCCCATAGCCACTTCTTGTCCATTCAATGGATTATTATCATGGATTAAACATCCCATAGCCACTTCCATCCTGTGGATTATTCTCATGGCTTCTATGTCCCATAGCCACTTCTCTTATCCATCCCATGGATTATTCTCTAGGCTTCAACATCGCATAGCCACTTATCCATCCCATGGATTATTGTAATGGCTTCAACATCCCATAGCCACTTCTTATCCATTCCATGGATTATTCTCATGGATTAAACATCCCATAGCCACTTCCATGCTGTGGATTATTCTCATTACTTAAACATCCCATAGCCACTTCCATCCCATGGATTATTCTCATTACTTAAACATCCCATAGCCACTTCCTATCCATCCCATGAAATATTATCATTACTTAAACATCCCATAGCCACTTCCTATCCATCCCATGGAATATTCTCATTACTTAAACATCCCATAGCCACTTCCTATCCATCCCATGGAATATTCTCATTACTTAAACATCCCATAGCCACTTCCTATCCATCCCATGGAATATTCTCATTACTTCAACATCCCATAGCCACTTCTTTTCCATCCCATGGAATATTCTCATTACTTAAACATCCCATAGCCACTTCCTATCCATCCCATGGAATATTCTCATTACTTAAACATCCCATAGCCACTTCCTATCCATCCCATGGAATATTCTCATTACTTAAACATCCCATAGCCACTTCTTATCCATCCCATGGAATATTCTCATTACTTAAACATCCCATAGCTACTTCCTATCTATCCCATGGAATATTCTCATTACTTAAACATCCCATAGCCACTTCCTATCCATCCCATGGAATATTCTCATTACTTAAACATCCCATAGCCACTTCTTATCCATCCCATGGAATATTCTCATTACTTAAACATTCCATAGCCACTTCCTATCCATCCCATGGAATATTCTCATTACTTAAACATCCCATAGCCACTTCCTATCCATCCCATGGAATATTCTCATTACTTAAACATCCCATAGCCACTTCCTATCCATCCCATGGAATATTCTCATTACTTAAACATCCCATAGCCACTTCCTATGTATCCCATGGAATATTCTCATTACTTAAACATCCCATAGCCACTTCCTATCTATCCCATGGAATATTCTCATTACTTAAACATTCCATAGCTACTTCTTATCCATCCCATGGAATATTCTCATTACTTAAACATCCCATAGCCACTTCTTATCCATCCCATGGAATATTCTCATTACTTAAACATTCCATAGCCACTTCTTATCCATCCCATGGAATATTCTCATTACTTAAACATCCCATAGCCACTTCCTATCCATCCCATGGAATATTCTCATTACTTAAACATCCCATAGCCACTTCCTATCCATCCCATGGAATATTCTCATTACTTAAACATCCCATAGCTACTTCCTATCTATCCCATGGAATATTCTCATTACTTAAACATTCCATAGCCACTTCTTATCCATTCCATGGAATATTCTCATTACTTAAACATCCCATAGCCACTTCCTATCCATCCCATGGAATATTCTCATTACTTAAACATCCCATAGCCACTTCCTATGTATCCCATGGAATATTCTCATTACTTAAACATCCAATAGCCACTTCCTATCCATCCCATGGAATATTCTCATTACTTAAACATCCCATAGCCACTTCCTATCCATCCCATGGAATATTCTCATTACTTAAACATCCCATAGCCACTTCCTATCTATCCCATGGAATATTCTCATTACTTAAACATCCCATAGCCACTTCCTATCCATCCCATGGAATATTCTCATTACTTAAACATCCCATAGCCACTTCCAATCCATCCCATGGAATATTCTCATTACTTCAACATCCCATAGCCACTTCTTTTCCATCCCATGGAATATTCTCATTACTTAAACATCCCATAGCCACTTCCTATCCATCCCATGGAATATTCTCATTACTTAAACATCCCATAGCCACTTCCTATCCATCCCATGGAATATTCTCATTACTTAAACATCCCATAGCCACTTCCTATCCATCCCATGGAATATTCTCATTACTTAAACATCCCATAGCCACTTCCTATCCATCCCATGGAATATTCTCATTACTTAAACATCCCATAGCTACTTCCTATCTATCCCATGGAATATTCTCATTACTTAAACATCCCATAGCCACTTCCTATCCATCCCATGGAATATTCTCATTACTTAAACATCCCATAGCTACTTCCTATCCATCCCATGGAATATTCTCATTACTTAAACATCCCATAGCCACTTCTTATCCATCCCATGGAATATTCTCATTACTTAAACATCCCATAGCCACTTCCTATCTATCCCATGGAATATTCTCATTACTTAAACATCCCATAGCCACTTCCTATCCATCCCATGGAATATTCTCATTACTTAAACATCCCATAGCCACTTCCTATCCATCCCATGGAATATTCTCATTACTTAAACATCCCATAGCCACTTCCTATCCATCCCATGGAATATTCTCATTACTTAAACATCCTATAGCCACTTCCTATCCATCCCATGGAATATTCTCATTACTTAAACATCCCATAGCCACTTCTTATCCATCCCATGGAATATTCTTATTACTTAAACATCCTATAGCCACTTCCTATCCATCCCATGGAATATTCTCATTACTTAGACATCCCATAGCCACTTCTTATCCATTCCATGGAATATTCTTATTACTTAAACATCCCATAGCCACTTCCTATCCATCCCATGGACTGTTCTTATGGCTCAAACATCTCATAGCCACTCCTCTTATCCATCCTATGGATTATTCTCATGAATTAAATATCCCATAGCCACTTCTATTATACATCCATTAGATTTTTCTCATCGATTAAGCTTTTCATGACCTCTCTGTAATGGAGGCATCTTGATTTGGTCCAGTCCTGCCAAAAATCACCTTAATAGCATGACAGCACAAAACCACATGTCGTATTACAAAACTGTTTAAGTCATAATTGTATTTATATTGTCACGATGATTTGATCAGATTTTCAAGTTGAAAATAAACATTGAAAATGTATTTTCTCTTTCAGAGCTCTACTGGACAAGGTGGAGAATCTTCTCAAGTTCCCAAATTCTCCTAAAATTGACAAGATTCTTCCACCTCTTCACATCAGTGCCCAAGTGCACCGCAATCAGAAACTTCGCAAAGAACAGGCTAAGGCTATCACTGCCAGAGCTACTAAGAATAAAAAAATTCTCCCAGCTGTCTCAGTCAACTAGTTTCCATCAGAGTTACTTCCCCCTTTGTATCTCACTATTCAATCAGAAACTTTTTATACATAATTAACATTCTGCAAGTTTAAAAAAGTGGACTTAATATAGGCAGCCTAAAGCCAGCAGTGTTTGTTACAAAGAGAGCCTTGCCACGTTGATGTTGTACAAAGAGGAAGCACTAAAGAATAACATCATTGCATGTGTTTAGGAGCTTCAGTAGTGAAACCTTTGCTACCATAATTTTTGCTGTAATCATATCTTCTATAAACATCTATAACTTTACTTTTTGATAGCTGATTTCTAACAGTAGAATGCTTTTGTAAAGCAAAATGTTGTGATAATATCTATGTAATTTTCATTAACTTAAATTCTTGATTAATTGAATATATGGGAAAGATTAAATCATACTATATTTTCATAGTTTCAATGATATAGTGCATTTAATTACATAGTCGCAAATACCACAAGTATTTCTCTCATTTTTGTACATTAGAATTATGAAACCCTTTTACTTTATTTGATAAAATTAGTCCATATTTTAACTTTAAAAATTAATTTATTGGTTTTTTTCTGTACAAATTA
This sequence comes from Sinohyriopsis cumingii, assembly GCA_028554795.2. NCBI lineage: Eukaryota > Metazoa > Mollusca > Bivalvia > Unionida > Unionidae > Sinohyriopsis > Sinohyriopsis cumingii. The sequence continues at coordinate 20,730,215 of CM068828.1, read as the reverse complement.
AATTATCAATGTTTATTACTATTGTGTCATTTTTTGGAAACATGTTTTTTTATACTTTTTTCCTTAGCCAGTCAAATTGGATTTGTCAACATTGCTCTGAATATTTCAAGACTTAGGGCATTTATATGTACACTATATTTATGTACACTATACTTGTGTACACTGAGTTTTTTCAATAAAACCAGAATTCTCTACTTAAGGTTATGCCATGAGGTGGGGGTGATTTATTTCCCTCTACTCAGTGTTATGCCATGGTGGTGGCAATTTTTTTCCTCTACGTAGTGTTATGTCATAAGAGGGGGGTGATTTATTTCCCTTTATTCAGTGTTATGCCATAGTGGTGGCAGTTTATTTCCCTCAGTAATATTTGAATTATTAAACTTTTGAATTGTCTTATGCTAGCTGCAGCATTCTAAGTGATTGTGTCCTTTGGACACAGTTATTTATGGGATTTTTATTTTGCTTTTATTTTAGATTGCAAAGACAAAATACACTAGTAAGACTGCATTAAGGGAAACCTATTTATAAGAAAACCTGTATTCACTTATACAAAGACAAAATGCACTAGTAAGACTGCATTAAGGGAAACCTACTTATAACAAAACCTGTATTCACTTATACAAAGAAAAATACACTAGTAAGACTGCATTAAAGGAAACCTATTTATAAGAACCGTATATTCAGTTATACTAGAGTTGTCAAAGTACTGATTTGGGCCCAAATTCCTAAATTATTGGTGGGGGGGGGCATGTCTTGCCAGCACAGCTTCTTTTGAACTTATCCTTAGAATTTCACTGCTTTTCAACTGGTCCTTAGAATGTCATTTCTTAAAAACAGGTCCTTAGAATGTACTCACAACTTATAAATAGGTCCTTAGGATGTACCTAGTTATTAATGGGTCCTTAGGATGTACCTAGTTATTAATGGGTCCTTAGGATGTACCTAGTTATTAATGGGTCCTTAGGATGTACCTAGTTATTAATGGGTCCTTAGGATGTACCTAGTTATTAATGGGTCCTTAGGACCAATGTTCCCTCTAAGACAGGTGGCTGCGCAGTCGCACAGCTCATTAGAAATCGCTGCGCAGCAGTTTCAAAATTCCACGCACAAGTTTTGGTAGCAAATACCAAAGTCTAGTTTAGTTTAATGGTGCTTTCATAATCGTAGCATAACATTTTCATTGCGATAAAGTATGAAAACTATACGTGATTTCTAAGCCATACATCTTCTTTAATAAAAAGACATTATTACAAATGTGTATGTAGTCAGTATTTACAACTTACAATCACAAATGTTTCTGAAAATGTTTTGCTCATGCAGAAATGAGGCTGCTCAAACAACTGCCAGTTCCACACACACAGGAAAAATATTAGAGGGAACGTTGCTTAGGACATCACTAATTATAAACCAATTTCTCTTTATATTGATGAATTTTGTATATTTAAAACTGACTTTCTTATTCCTTAGGTTGTAATAATGTAATTTTGTTTCAGGCTTTCTTTATCAGTTGAATAGATGGTTGTAGTCAAAAGAGATATTTTTTAATTGTGATACATTTGCATGCAATTTTGTCGGAAATTGAAATATGTCAAAATCTCATCATTCGATGTTATTTTGAGTTCCTTGGAATATATTGCATGTAATATAATATCATGTGTTAGACTCCACTCCCCTTGCTTATACTGCTATTATACCATAAGGTTTTGGCACAGTCTTTACAAAATGTATTATTTGTTTCTAGAATAATTCTCTGAAGTACAGCTTTAAGTGTTTGTATTGCATGTCTCTAGCAACAGATAATACAGGTAGTCCTGTGTGAATTTGTAACTAGTATCTACCTTAAGCCATATTAAGCTATGAGTAACACACATACAGAGCCTTGCACACATGATTAGCAATGTGAATAAACTGAGTAAAACACATACAGAATCTTGCACACATGATTAGCACTGTGAATAAACTGAGTAAAACACATACAGAATCTTGCACACATGATTAGCACTGTGAATAAACTGAGTAACACACATACAGATCCATGCACACATGATTAGCACTGTGAATAAACTGAGTAACACATACAGAGCCTTGCACACATGATTAGCACTGTTAGAATAAAATGAGTAACACATACAGAGCCATACACACTTGATTAGCACTGTGAATAAACTGAGTAACACACATACAGAGCCATGCACACCTAATTAGCATGGTTAGATTAAATTGAGTAACACACATACAGAGCCATGGACATATGATTAGCACTGTGAATAAACTGACACACAAACAGAGCCATGCACACATGATTAGCAGTATTAAAATAAACTGAGGAACACGCATACAGAGCCATGCACACATGATTAGCACTATTAGGGACCATCCATTTAGTATGTATGCAAAAATCTGGTAAAGCTTGACCCCTCCCCCCACCATACACATGCATACTTTTTGACACACACCCCCACCTGCGTACATACACTTGATGCACACACACGAATTCTATAGAACGGCCTTTATTTAATCCATGCAGAAACAATCAAGGATTAATAACATTAAATTGTTTAATGAAACAGATAGTCCATCATCATTGAATATCTGGCTGTATCAAAGAAATAGCTATAACTTTAAAAGGTTTGACTAGTGTCTGCTAAAATTCAAATGCCAACTGAACCCAGTCAAACAGGTTACGTATTAGACAAATTATTATTGAGCATTCACCAACCAACCAACCATTTCCTATGCGTATGTACATTATCAATAGCCCCCCATATGCAAGCATATGCATCTGGGTTAACCCCGCCCTCCCACTCCATGCCTACGTACTAAATGGATGGCTCCTTAGAATAAACTGATTAACACACATACACAACCATGCACACATGATTAGCACTCTTAGAATAAAATGAGTAACACACATACACAGCCATGCACACATGATTAGCACTCTTAGAATAAACTAATACACATACACAGCCATGCACACATGATTAGCACTCTTAGAATAAACTAACACACATACACAGCCATTCACACATGATTAGCACTCTACGAATAAAATGATAACACACATACACAGCCATGCACACATGATATAACTGTTAGAATAAACTGAGTAACACACATGCACAACCATTCACACATGATTAGCACTCTTAGAATAAACTAACACACATACACAGCCATGCACACATGATTAGCACTCTTAGAATAAACTAACACACATACACAGCCATTCACACATGATTAGCACTCTACGAATAAAATGAGTAACACACATACACAGCCATGCACACATGATATAACTGTTAGAATAAACTGAGTAACACACATGCACAACCATTCACACATGATTAGCACTCTTAGAATAAACTAACACACATACACAGCCATGCACACATGATTAACATTGCTATAATAAACTAACACACATACAGAGCCATGCACACATGATATAACTGTTATAATAAACTGAGTAACACACACACACAGCCATGTACACATGATAGCAATATGAGAGTAAACTGAATAACATACAGAACCATGCACACATGATAACACTGTTAGAATAAACTATATAACACACATACAGAAACATGCACACATGATTAGCACTATTCGATTAAGCTGAGTAACACACATGTAGAGCCATGCATACATGATTAGCACTGTTAAAATAAACTGAGTAACATGCATAGAGCCATGCACACATGATTAGCACTGTTAAAATAAACTATAACACATACAGAAACATGCACACATGATTAGCATTGTTAAAATAAACTGTATAACACACATACAGAAACATGCACACATGATTAGCACTGTTAGAATAAACTGTATAACACATACAGAGCCATGCACACATGATTAGCACAGCTAGAATAAAACTAACAACACATACAGAGCCATGCACACATGATTAGCACTAGTCTGTTAGAATAAACTGTGTAACACACATACACAAACATGCACACATGATTAGCACTTTTAGATTAAGCTAAGTAACACATGTAGAGCCATGCATTCATGATTAGTGATGTTAAAATAAACAGTAACATGCATACAGAGCCATGCACACATGATTAGCACAGCTAGAATAAAACTAACACACATACAGAGCCATTCACACATGATTAGCACAGCTAGAATAAAACTAACACATACAGAGTCATGCACATATGATTAGCACTGTTAGAATAAGCTACAGGTAAATAAAAATAAAGCAGTTCAAATTATTTTGTACTTCATTATTTTGGAATCAAGGAAAGACTTGTTTGATCTCTATATAATGATAACAGTTACACAGCAGCAGGGTTTACATATTCAGGATTGAGCAAAAATAAAACACTATTGTTAAAAACATAACATTGTGCTGTATTGGTGTTTTTATGTTTTCTGGATTGAGCTTAATCAGTCTTTTTTCCAGAAAGTTTATTCAATGTTCAATATTATACAATACAATAGGCTGTTGGAAAAACAGGAAAAATTATAACAAATGGGATAACAGGGTTCAGATGTTAATAGGTATCTTAGTCAACACAAAGAATTATAATTTTAGTATGTGTTATCATATTTTCCATGACTAGTTTACATTTTGGCTAATGATCCATGGATGAGTATATTTTATATGACAATGAATGATCTGTACAAGATATAGACAGCACTATATGCAATTTTGTACGTACATGTGTATGTATATATATATATATATATATATATATATATATATATATATATATATATATATATATATATATATGTTTGCAATGGTTATATTATATTTTGATTTAGAATATATATTAAAGTTATGTTTAAATAAAGGATGCAACAGTCTGATTTGTTTGATGTTTTGCTTTCCATATATTTTTACACTTAGCAATGTTCATTTTATATGGTACATCATGGCCTCATTGTATACTGTGGTAATAGTATACTATTTTACATACTGTGGTGATATTATACTATTTTACATACTGTGGTGATAGTATACCATGTTGTGGTGTCAGTATACTATTTTACATACTGTGGTGATAGTATACTATTTTACATGTACTGTGGTGATATGATACTATTTTACATAATGTGGTGATAGTATACTATGTTGTGGTGTTAGTATACTATTTTACATACTGTGGTGATAGTATACTATGTTGTGGTGTTAATATACTATTTTACATACTGTGGTGATGGTATACTTTTTATATACTATGGAGGTGGTATACTATTTTACACTTAAGTAACATTATATGTAACTATAGCAGTATATCATATATATAAAGTACTAAACTGCAGAGAGCATAGACCCAGATTTTCATTCATAACTGCAGACAGCATAGACCCAGATTTTCATTCATAACTGCAGACAGCATAGACCCAGATTTTCACACATAACTGCAGACAACATAGACCCAGATTTTCATACATGCAGACAGCATAGACCCAGATTTTCATACATGCAGACAGCATAGACCCAGATTTTCATACATGCAGACAGCATAGACCTATATTTTCATGCATGTGGACAGCATAGACCCATAGTTTTATATATTAAGACAGCACAGACCCAGATTTTCATTTATACAGACAGCACAGACCCAGATTTTCATTTATACAGACAGCACAGACCCAGATTTTCATTTATACAGACAGCATAGACCACTATTTTCATGCATGCAGACAGCATAGACCAAGATTTTCATACATGCAGAGAGCATAGACCCAGATTTTTATACATACAGATAGCACAGACCCAGATTTTCATACATTTAGACAGCACAGACCCAGATTTTTATACAAGCAGACAGTATAGACCCAGATTTTCATACAGACAGCATAGACCAAGATTTTCACACAGACAGCATAGACCCAGATTTTCATACATGCAGACAGCATAGACCCAGATTTTCATACATGCAGACAGCATAGACCCAGATTTTCATACATGCAGACAGCATAGACCCAGATTTTCATACATGCAGACAGTATAGACCCAGATTTTCACACATACAGATAGCACAGACCTAGATTTTCATACATTTAGACAGTACAGACCCAGATTTTTATAAAAGCAGACAGTATAGACCCAGATTTTCATACAGACAACATAGACCAAGATTTTCATACAGACAACATAGACCAAGATTTTCATACATGCAGACAGCATAGACCCAGATTTTCATACTTACGGACAGCATATACCCTGATTTTCATACATAACTTAGTGAACTGGAAGATCTGGTTGTAAAACAACTCAGATTTAAAAGTAACATGTTGAACTTCCTTCCTATCTTTGGTTGTTATTACATCATAATTGACATGACCATGACTTGATGAAATGTCATCATCACTTGCAGTGTTAGCAACAGTTTTTGGTTATGCTGATGAACTGCCTTATTCCAATTTATGTTTTCATTTAAAAATTACAGGAATTGCATTAACAATTTAAAGTACAGTTATTTCATGGAAGGTTGTCCTGTGTTTTTTTCAACACCTGTCTGTGTTATTTTCAACACCTTTCCTTTGTTATTTTCATCACTTGTCTTGTGTTATTTTCAACACCTGTCTTGTGCTATTTTCAACACCTGTTTTGTGTTATTTTCAACCCCTGTCCTGTGCTATTTTCAACACCTGTCCTGTTTTATTTTCAACACCTGTCCTGAGTTACTTTCAACACCTGTCTTGCACCATGAGGATCTGTTCATTCAGTACCTAACAGGATATTCATCTCCCAAAGACTTACCTATTTAGGAAGTATAAGTATGATTACCTCCAAGTCTGTTCCAAAAGTTATTTGACTGAGATCACATCAAGATGAGGACATTAGGATCAAGATGAGGACATTAGGATCAAGATGAGGACATTAGGATCAAGACATTTTATGATTGTCAAAATGTTTTTTGCTTGAGGTTACATGTAAAACAACAACAAAGAGCAAAACCCTTGATCTAAAGGGTCATTGTACACAAGCAGCTTTGGTTCCATGATATATTCCATATGGTGTGTTTGTACGTGATCAAGTACAGTATTTGGTTCCATGATGTATTCCATTGGGTGTGTTTGTACATGATCAAGTACAGTATTTGATTCCATGATGTATTCCATTGGGTGTGTTTGTACATGATCAAGTACAGTATTTGGTTCCATGATGTATTCCATTGGGGGTGTTTGTACATGATCAAGTACAGTATTTGATTTAAAATGGACAATTTAAAGTTTTAAGTATTTAGGAGACTTGATTTTGATTTTGTCAGATCAATGCTAACTGTGCAGCCTAAAATGATGGTCAATGCAATATTACATGCCTTCAGATTGTGCTTCAAAATGCAGTTAATTGATCTTATTATTTTGTGACTTATAAAACACATTTAACATGGAAATAAAAATGGTACTATCATATGAATGGTTTCTTTAAATTTTTTGAAAGTAGCAAGTGGAAGAGGTGGGTCGGACATTAGCATCAACAGACGAATTAGGGGTAATATCTTCATTGACTTCACTGTATACATTTTTGATGTTTTCTTTGTTGGATAATCAATAGAAGTGAAACTAACTAACCTGGCTAAAGCTAAACTGCATAAAGGCTATACTACTCACAGTTAGCTGGTTAAATGGGAAAAATAATCCTTTATTGAACTATATTGCATATAATTTCTAAGATCGGTTTCTCAATAAAGAGGTATGTTTGTTATTTTAATGACATTATTTTCTTTAATTGGGAGGCTTATACATGTGAGGCAATAATATGTGTCAGTCCTAGCTTGCTGATTGAAAGAGCACTACACACCATGTCAAAGTGTATGCATAATAAGGATGAAAACTGTGACCCTTAGCCAGTCCTTGCAGACGAGATTTACCATACATTACCTTGAAGCAACAGTTGATGAATTCTTTACCTCACTAGAAGCCTTGTACCACAGATATCCATTTTGGGCTCCTTTGCAATGAGTTTCTTATAGCCATGTGTGACAGTGGTCACTTCTAAGGGATAGAACTGAAGAGTTTGTCATGTGGCTGACTTTCCTTCCAAATCAGTACATTTTACATGATTATTCATGCAAAGCATATGTGATAGATTACAGGACCATGTGATTTTTAATACATTCAATGTGTTGGATCCAAACAAGTTTCCTGCAAACATTAGCGACATGCCACAGTCTGGTAACGATCATACAGACATTTGATTTTCCATTAGTGTCAGTTAAAAGAGAACAATGATGCAGTTTTTAGTACTGATGAAGTAATGAGGGGGGATTCTGAATTACACTCTGTACAACAGTTATAGAGGACTGTAAGCAGCTGAATTTACTAACAAAGCTAGACACATTAGACGGTATATTGATGTGATTTATTGGTTAGAAATTTAACAGATACTTCAAGTGTGGAGTGTTAACACAGGTTTTTGAACCAAACTTTATAAATGCGAATCTGTGGTGCAGGCTAATTGTTGTTGCTTTTGGCAAACTTATGAAAATGTTATCTTGGTGATGTTGATAATTGTGTATCATTGGAACTGTATGTGTTATAATTGCAGAGTAGAATACTGTGTAAAGATGCTCTTATTCAAAAATAAATACGTGGAAAACCTCAGAAAAGTGTGTAGTTGAAGTCAAGTCATATGGAGGAGTGAAAAAAAAAGAAAAATAAAAAGCCATTCTCAGTCTGACGGCTGAAGATGCTACATGTAGAATAAAGCATTTGCATACAATATGTGTAATATTCAATTGTTGTATGTGTAAGTCTGGCTTTTTGTTTTACACCATCGTTTATATGATGTGTATATTTGTTTTAAGTGTTGTTGATTACCTCTGACACCTATTTTCGTATTCATTCAAAAAGTTAACTTCTGTTTATATTTAGGACTGACATTTGAGACAAGATCCTGACAGAATCACCAGAAAATAATAATGGATGTATTCCTTGATCATAAATGATTGCGAAAAAAAAAACATAGACATTTTTTTCAATAGTAAATGCCAGCTGTTGCGTATAATAAAGAATAAAAACCAAATGTTCAGAGGGGGACCCGAGTGACCAAGTGGTCTAAAGCGTTCTCCGTTACGGATCACTGCCATCTCACTTCTGTCTGCGTGGGTTCAAGTCTTGGATTTGGCTAATGTGGGTATGCCAGTAGCGTCTTGTGGGTCGGTGGTTCTTTCAGGGCGGGTTCTTCCTCCACCATTAATACTGGCCACCATGTATAGCCTATCATGTGCTGAAAAATGGCGTTAAACACCACAACAACAACAACCAAATGTTCAGAACATCGGCGACCAAAGCGCTCTTGTGCATGTATACCAGCTGGGGAAGCTTACATTATACCTTATTATATTACTAATTCAATATGATTATCAAATGATGTTGGTTTTGGAGAAAATATTTCCTTATTTAATGCAGTTGTTTCCATGATTTTATTGACCTTTAATTTATTCTTTTTGCTTTTATATTTAATGTCTAGGAAATTAAAGTTGATCTTTTATGAATAACTAGTCAGAGTTTCCTCTGACCCTTCTCACCCCATTATTGATATTTGGACATTTTGTCCAAATATGATAAATGGGGTGAAGGGTCAGAGTAAACTCAGACAAATGAATAACAAGGTATGCACCATGATGATTTCTGTTTTAAAAAAATCCCAGGTCCGCACCCTCTACCCCCACTTGAAAGTACATTTTTATATATATATATATATATATATATATATATATATATGCAGTTTTGCTTTTTGAGTTACTATCCTCTTTTAGTCGCATATTTGTCAGAATAATAATGGTTTATTGTTTAAATTATCAAACGTAAAATATACTTGCTTTTATTTATTGCATGTCCCTGTACCACACACACACACACACACACACACACACCATGTAAAAGAGAGGTATTCTAAGTCACCGACAAGAAGACGGAAAATAAATATAGCTAAAAGTGGTTGACAGGAAGAAAATGTAGGTTTAGCAGTCAAATCTACCCAAATAAATCACATTTTGTTATATCTGATACAATTAAAGAATGTACTGAAGAAAAACTCCGAGATCTGTCCACTTATTTGAAATACCAATAAATATTCCTATCAGCATACATATCTAAAGTACTTCGTGTTGTATATTCTCAAATTGTATAGGATGCTTACCCCAAAAAATCTTATATATTCAGTCAGATTTGACATGCTAAACCTAGAATTATGGCAGTAATCCCCCTCCATACTAAAACAGTTACAATATTAATATAAATGTATTTTCTCCAGAGAACTTTTCCTCTCATCCCTCCACTATTCACTATTTTATCGGCATCATTACTGCATTTAACCAGTTAGAATTCATTATTTTATGGTTTTAAAAAGAATACATAGCATTAATCCTAAATGTTCCTTTATATTTGTTGGTGCTAAATTTTTCATTTGGAGAACTTAATGCCATATATGATATATTTATTTTCATGATTTTCTTGACTCTGTTTTTAATTTATTTAATTGTATATTTATGTCTAGGAAACATAAGTTTATCATTTTAAATATAAAAATCTATGCTACAGTGATTTCTATGTTTAAAAAAACAAACCATCAGGGCTTCCTCTTCTCCCCTCCCTCCACCACAACCCCCCCACTGGTCCCTAATGTTGCAATGTATGTTATCATCTGTCTTGTATGTATGTTACGTTTAATAATTTAAACAATAATATATATATATATTATTATATATATATATATATATATATATATATATATATATATATATATATATATATATATATATATATATATATATATATATATATATATATATATATATATATATTTTATTATTATTATTATTATATACATATATATATATATACTGATCACAACACAAAGACTTTCTCATTCACATCCTTTACCTCAAACAATAAATATCAGCAACACAAACATGAAATTCACACAATCAGTACGAAACCTAGGTGTTACTCTGGACAGTACTCTCACATTGCACCAACATGTCATTAACATGTGCAAGGCTGCATATCTTGAGCTGAGACGCATCAGCTCCATTCGCAAATATCTTGCAGTTGATGCCACTAAAACACTTGTGTGTTCATTAGTACTTTCAAGACTGGACTATTGTAACTCATTTCTGTCTGGTTCATCTCAATATCTGTTCCAGAAACTTCAAAAAGTTCAAAACACAGCTGCTCGGATCATACTTAGAGTACCATGATCAGAGCACAACTCCCCACTGCTCTGTACCCTATACTGGCTATCCATTCAATCCAGAATCAAACATAAAATTTGTTCTCTGCGCTACGTTTCACTGTCGGACTCCAACATACCTATCTGACCTCACCCATGTGTAGACACCAGCAAGATACTTACGCTTCTCTTCTGACAATCGTATACTCATTATTCCCACTATAAAAACAAAGTCATATGGACAGCGTTCTTTTGCATACCATGGCCCAGTAACATGGAATGAATTGCCCACTGAACTTAGACACAAAGACACAGTGATCCCATTCAAGAGTGCTCTCAAAACTCACTTATTTCGACTGCAAGAACAAACTTAAAGACCTAATAATGTTTCCTACCTTAAATATTCTCAGCATGTTTTTAATGTTTTCTAATTTCATGGTGTTTGTTTCTGTAATTATATCATTATATGTTTTTTATCTTATAGGTGTTGTCTGATGATGTAAAGCGCTTAGAGCTTCTAAAGATTAGGCGCTATACAAAGTCCTCATCATTATTATATATATACATGTATGTAAATGTGTGTGTGTATATATATATATATATATATATATATATATATATATATATATATATATATATAATGCATCTGTACATATGTCAAATAATGCATAGAAAAATTAGTTAATGTAACAGTAGATCAGAAAAATATCCATGCTTTATTCCTTCGAGTGCTTTCGCATCATCTTTATGGATCCAGTAGGAATAAAGCATGGATATTTCTCTTATATTCTGTTACATGAACTAATTATATATATATATATATATATATATATATATATATATATATATATATGCAGTTTGAAAAGTATAACCTATTCACTGTACTGTTTTATATATTTGTCAGAATAACAGTTATTTTTTATTCTTCAAAACTTATCATGCGTAAAATGGAGTTTCTTATATTTAGTGGAAGTCACCACACACACACACACACACACACACAAATCATGGCAGATAGGTATTCCAGGTCACCGACCTGAACCATCGGTAGGTATACAGAAAAGAACACAAATATTGCTCAAAGTAATATACAGGGAAAAAGATATTTTGGTACATTCAATTCTACCCGAATATATCACATTTAGTTATATTTGTTATGATTCAAGGATATACTAAACAAACATCTTAGATCAGTTCGCCAATGAGAAAAATGACCCAGACCATTTTCCCCACATCACTGAAATACCAATAAATTGTTCTGTTGAGATACCGATCTAAGACATTTTTTAAATTTTCAAATCGTATCGTTGGGTGTTTGGGAAAACAATGCATGGGTAAAGCTGGGTTCTGAAGGGAAATGACGGAAGGTTGCTAGTATTAGTGGTAGTGCACGATATAATAGTCAAGGCGGAACAAAAAGCTGACCAAATGGACCATTTGCACCTGGACCCCCCTCCCCCCACCCAATGGGTGCACCGAAACACACTAAAATGGTATTGTTAAAATTCTTTTATCTTATTTTTCTTATTGTGTATTTTCGGGAAGGGGGATATTTATATACATAAAAATATGTTTAAAAATTTAAGGCATACAATGGCCTTAATCTGACTTCAATGAATAAGATGTTATTTAATGTAGAGTTGGTTATTCTTGATATAGAGTAAGGTTATAAATTAGTAAAAACTAAAAGCACTTTACAAAAATCAATATCACTGCCACTATTTACAAGTTAAACAAATGATGGACATAATCAGCAAATCTCAAAATTTACAGCTGTACAAAATTCATAGCGATGAAAATTCAGTTTTATGTGCATTCTAGCACAGGTTTAAAAAAAATTGTTCTTTCCATTAATCAAACATCAATATTGGATAAATATTCATCTGCATTCTCAAATATTCACGTGTTAAAGACAATAAATGAATGTTTTGCTTACACTTTAATTTGTATTATAATTTTATAATAGATTTTATCTTGATGAGAACCCAGAACGTTCTAGAATGGAAAATTCCATTAAGTAGTATTATTTCCGGAAAATGCTAATTGTGACATAGATCAAGTAGATGACTTTATAATCTTGTTTACCTGAGAAATTAGTCATTCGCGCTTTAACATATTTAGTCGGGTAGATGGGATGTTATGTAACCAGATGATGGATTACCTAATATATATATATATATATATATATATATATATATATATATATATATATATATATATATATATATATATATATATATATAATGAGAGAGAGAGGTCAATCCTCCGCCATGTTGTTGCTCTTCTTATGCTGTATATTGAAAAATAAAATTTATTCCTTATACTAAGACGTATTTACTGAAATAAATAAAAATTAGTGGTGTTCTACATGTTACATTTTTTTCTGTCAGTGTATGAACTACTCTGTCTCAATAGTCAATCGAGAGTACATGCCAAAAATATGACCCAAATTACAGACTGATTAAAAGAAGAAATACAAACGATGAAACACACATAACTGGTTTATTTTAGAAGTTATTAATTTTTTTGCAACCATGGTAATATAATATAAAAAGTAGATTTTCATCGTTTTAAATTTATATAATATATCAAGTTTCTGGATGAAATCAGAAAAAGATATGAGCTATCGCATTTACATTTATTTTTACCAAAATAACTTTCCATTGTTTCCATAAAGAAAATATAAAATTAACTTTTCGTAAATCAGGCCATTATCAACACTATCAAACAGTAATGCATATTTATTGATTATTGAGTTCTCTAGCAAATCGTGTTTTCTTCGCATTATATTTACAAAGCAAATTGCATAAGAGTTATTGACGAGTAAAACGATAGTACAACGTATCAAAGAGTTGTCGGAAACAGTACAAACGAACATCCGATATGTATTGATCCTGTCCTTCTGTACACAGACGTTTCTTACAGAACTTACAAGAGCTTTCTGGAACATATTGCTACAGAGCTAGATAGAGTTGTTATGCCCGTGGAAGTAAGAGTGCCTGAAATGATGGAGTTCGGAAGTGATGGTGAGAAGAGTATAACCAAGCCAATAGAGCCTGTATTCCCCTCGGCTAGACGCTATCTTTGCACTAAACATCTGAAGGATAATGTCAGGTACTTCAAAATAATATATGGGTGGAAAAGGGTGAACGTGATATAATAATGACCCAAATATTTGGTACCGGTGGCATCACAGACGCAAATACTACAATAGATTTTGAAAGTCGATCGGAACTTCTGGAAACAATCATCAATGAACGGCATTTGACATTTGCATACTTTATAAATAAACTGAAACCAAGATTACAGAAATATTTTTTTCAAAAACCTAGCTTCAAAAATACTGAATGCGTGAATTTGACTAATGACAATGTAGAGTCCATCAATAACATTCTAAAACTTTCCGTTGACTGGAAACCACAACACGCGCAAGACCTGATACATAAACTTTTCAGGGTGACACCAGCTCCATTTCATGGATGATAGAAGCGCCCTTCACGACAACGGGAATTATCAGTTAACAAAAAGAAAACACACATTTGCCACATACATAACAGCGTCTGGAGGTGCAAATCCGAAAAGCAAAAGACTGAGATTTTCGCAAACTTCCTCAAGGACATTAAACGTATACATAAATCAAAGTATTTGAAATCACAAAATGGAAAACACACCGTAATTAACAAGGCTATTATTATTATATACTACTAATCATAAAAGATATATTGTGTTTTGGAAAGTTAAATATTATTAAGAATTTATATGTATCTGCAATCGTAGTATTGATTTATTGAATAGAAGATTTCGCTACTAACTTCATGCTTAGTAATAATTTATTTAGAAATGAAATACCTTTGAAACTACTGAACATGAGATATTGGTATTTAAAGTCAAATATTTAATACTTCGCAATTACTGCAAACAATGTTGGAGTCGATCTGAAATATTTAAATCAATAAGAATTTTTGCTAATCTTTAATTAATTAAATATTTAATTATTTACATTATGTTCTAAAAATAAAGAAAGTCTAGAACTGTATGATGTTGGTAAGCTTGAAGAACAAAATCATTATATATATATATATATATATATATATATATATATATATATATATATATATATATATATATATATATATATATATATATATATATATATATATAAAATATATAATATATATGAATATGCAAGCAACATCTATGCTGCTTGGTATGTTCAACTAAGAAATGAATAAATAAATAAATATTTAAGAAAGGAAGACTAACAGAATAAAAAATATAATGAATCATTACACTAACCTGTATCGCAGATACGATGCTGCCATTTCTCGCATCTATTACAAGACAAAGCAAGCTGGTGAGGCCTGACATGATTATGATATTGTACACAAGGATAAAACACCATTGTCACAATTAACACAGTTTAGTTCATATTATACCAAAATATATCCGATCGAAATGTCACAATATAAACTATATTTACTATAAATTAATCCAAAATTTACACACAAGTATGCTAAACACCTTTATTAAAGCTTAGGATAAAACTAACATATAATGAAAATTTTCGGCCCTTTTGTACAAAATTTAAAGAGTATGAGGCATTTAATTTTTAAATCATAGCTTGCACCGATTAACTTAATAAAAGTGACTTTAATTATAATTAACTGTTTACATCTTTTCTTTTATAATTGCAGACATCAATGAATAACCGTGTGATTAGTGGAAATGACCATTAATAGTGTGCTAATTATTGTTTCTAAAAAAAATCGGATTTTTATGCAAAATTATAGTGTGCGGTAAATGTGACTTATTTCTTTTTATTCAGATTAGCGTGCATTCATTACCTTAATAAAAGTGAATTATACTTAACTGTTGACATCTTTTTCGGCGACTTAGAGATGCGTTGGTATCTTATTTAATTGCAGACGTCAATGAATAATGGTGTGATTAGTGGAAATTAATATTAGTGCTAATTATTATTTTAAATATGCATGAATTGGGGGCGTATTGTCCCTTGAATGAAGTTGAAGTGTCCTGGGGTCGAAATGTCTTGGGACTTTTCTTGGGGTCGAACTGTCTTGCTCCCATGTGGTAGTGCTAATTATTTATAAATATTGATAAATATTCACGTTACTGCACCCGAACACTCTTGGTTTAAATGGGAGTTATTTCCCTTGGCAACTCTTTGAACTCCTACGTTTCCCGTTACATAAATAATCGCTAAATATGCATACTTTTTGTTTCTTTGTGTTGTTGTTGAAGTTTAAATTAGGTATTTTATAAAGTCTTGATGTGTTCTTGGAGAGTCTTGGGGTGTTTAGTGAGACCCTTCTGATCGTTGATAAAATTAACTATTTCTTTGCGCTTTTCCGGTGGTCCTACTGATTGGGCATTGAATAATGCAATATGCAGAGTTATCTCTTGGATAGTTGACACAAAGGTTGACGATTTAATAGAGATTTGAATTAGGTTATCTAAATTAACGGCCGAAGTTTTAAATTGTTGAGCCGGAAAAGGCATAAGGTAGATAACTGGAATTCTTCCTGTTCTACGCCGGCCAACTCTGAAACAACGTTTCTTTGTTCGCTTCTGTTTACATTTAAGTAATCATGAATGTAGTCCCAGTTCGTTTAGTCTAGAGCACAATGTAGTTTGAAGAGCAAAGGAGAGGTCATTTAAAGCAAGTAATGAGGGTCCATCATAGCATAAACGGGTTGACTAGCGAGTATCACGTGATGGCTGTTTGTTCAGCAACAAGGGAAGTTGTAGCAGTGGAGAAAGACAGCTGAGAAAAAGTCTAATTGTTCTCGTTTCCAAAACAAGGAGATGAAGAAACACGTACGAACTGAACAACCAATGTGTGATGAACACAATAACGTAGTTGAAGACAGACAAGAAACACGTATATCATGAAAAACGGCACAAAAAACGGAACAGCAGCTTCAAGCCGGTTAAGCGATAGCGGCCATCTTGACATATTAGTCTACACACACGCACGCACACACACACACACACACACACACACATATATATATATATATATATATATATATATATATATATATATATATATATATATATATATATATATATATATATATAACTAAGCACTTCAAACACTGGGCTAAACCAGCTCATTTGGATGCACAAGTCAATGTCGGTGGGAAATGGGGGGGGGGTACTGTTTAACCAAGGGGTAAAAAGTGCTAGGCTCGGCTACGAAAACGAGGGATGGTCGCCCGACGGGAAACATAATTTTTTTTTTGGGGGGGGGCCTTATCTTAATCTCGTTAAAATACTATAATTAATATTAATTGACTCATGCTGATTTATTATGATATCCGTGAAATAGATTGCTTGAAAGACAATATTAAGCGCACGCTCGTGTTTGCTTTGTGTTTTGTATTCATAAAGCGTTAACAGTACAGCAGTGAGTACATATATGAATACTAATGACACTTAAATTACCTCAGATTCTCTATTGAACTACTGAGAGCAGCAAAGACTACATCTAATTAAGCATTCATTTTGCAATTCAATGGATTTTAAAGACAGAAACTTGGTATAAGTTTTTATTTAATGTCAGTGTGGTTGTGATTGTGTGAGTGTTTGCACATAATGGTATGTGTATGGTGATCTTATTTGACAACGTTAAGTCTATCTATTTTCTTTGGTAAGTGTATTAAATGCTTTAAACAAAATGCACTTTTATTCAAATCATGATTTCCAATCATTTTCTATAGGTATATAAAAGCGAAAGCTTATTCTCGTTTGAACAATATCGATCTTTTTGTCACATGCACTGATCTCCCCATGGGATGCCAAAACACATCTTTGGGTCTCAAAAACAAATCCATCACTGTCTAGAAATACGGCAGGTATGATTAGAGGTATTTTTGCCCTTTTATCAGAAAATTCCCGTATGTTACCTTTCCCATTCGATGACAGGGTACAGCCATAACTGTTCATCATTTCAATTATATTTGCATACTGCAGACGTTTAGGGTAAGTAGCAGCCTTCCCCTTATAGTCGGAATTTGATAGGTGACCTCCATTTTATTGTCAATAAACATGCATTGCCTTGCATTACATGAATCTTATATGATCTTATGGGGAGTCTCATTAGTTATACCCGAGGACACAATTTAAGAGATTCAGAACAAAGTGGTACAGGAAAGTGAAAAGAGAGAACTAGGCATCGCCTCTTTGAAAACAGAATGTATGATCATAACAAAGACAATTGTCATAACTTAAGCAATTAGTATTATCAACGAAATTATCAAGCAAATAGAAAAGTTCAACTATCTAAGAAGCTGGAACATCAGATGAAAGATTTTATCATAAAAGTAAGTGAAGAATTGAGACAGCAAAGAATGAGTTTTAGAAAATGAAGAAAACATTGACCAGTAGGAAGCTAACAATACAACAATAATGAGTGTTTTGTACTTTTGACAGTAGGAAGCTAACAATACAACAATAATGGGTGTTTTGTACTTTTGACAGTAGGAAGCTAACAATACAACAATAATTGGTGTTTTGTACTTTTGACAGTAGGAAGCTAACAATACAACAATAATGGGTGCTTTGTACTTTAGAGCTTAGCTTACAGATCTGATTACTGGACAATCTCATAAACGATTGAAAAATATATCGAAGTAGCGGAAATGTGGTTCCTGACAAGAATGTTTAAGACTTCTTGGACCAACTATATGTAAAATGAAGGGGTGCTTCCGACAGCTTATACAAACGGAGCACTTTTGCACAATATCTTGGAAAGGCAGCGGTAGTTCTTGGGGTTCATTCTGAGAAATGAAGAACTCGAGAACATGATCATTACCAAATAGTGGTATTCAAGTGCTGGTTAATTTTAGTTCGTTCAGGTTTGTCTCCCGTTGTCAATGTTGGTCCAAATTTGTCTTTGTGGTTATTATGTTTAGTGTAGTATGTTCATTTTCTAACATATATGGCTAACCTTTGTTGTGAACATCTTCGCCAGTCTCCAAACAAACATTAATTCCACTGACAATTTACTTGTCCATGTGCAAATCACAATTGGACCCCATCATACTTTTGAGTCTTACTATGGTGTTGTTAAGTGTCTTTTTAACACTCGTGTGTTACCCTTGTGAACTTGCGACCAATTTTTTCCCCCATCTTTGCGTAAGACCAATGGGTCTTAAAGGGTATAAATAACAGCAGAAGAGCCGTGTTGTGGCAGACGCTTTATGACACGCACTGTATACACTTGACGTAGAAAAGCAAATACGACTGAGGTATGCTTGCTGTGGATATTCCAATATGGTGCAACGAAATAAAGCATTCCACACTAGAAAATATTCCAATTGATATAAAATAAACGTGCTATATATTCTTCGATGTTGGAGACTTATGTAAGCAAAGAAAAAATCGGTGTTATTTAATAAGGAAAAAAACAATATAAAATATTTACATTTTTCTGATCCATTTCATAACAAGAAAATTTAGAATAGAATGTTAAAGAAAGACTATTTTATTCTTGATTCATTCTTGCACTGAGCACAGTTCATTTTTAATATTGCTATGGTTTATTAAATTGTTCAAACTTTAATCGATCTCTTGTTTATTTGATTAAAAATTGAGAAGACCCATGTAATTACATTGAAATCAGAGCAGAAAAATAACAGTTGAATGAGGCTATTGCCATGACTTTGATGATGATGACGATCATGATGATGTGATGTGATGTGATTTGGACTTTTAACGTAGCTTTTACAATTTTTCAGTCATATTGCTACGATGTCTGCAGTGTGGCAGTTTATAGTGATGTCTATCACTGGGGCATCATGCCGCAGACATGTAGCATGATCTCCCACCCAGTCATGTTATTCTGACACCAGGCCTACCAGTCCTAACACTATCCTCTTAATACTGAGCGCCAAGCGAGGCAGCTGTTAGTACCATTTTTGTAAGTCTTTGGTATGACTCGGTCGGGGACAACGTTCCCTCTAAGCGAATGGTAGATGTGCGCGCTATGCGCGCTGCATTGTGCAAGCATTAAGATGATTTTATCATTAATGTTGGATTGAATATTTGGTTATTTTGATCTGCTGCGCGGAGAACAATTCAGATGCGCGGGGACATCTAAGAAGCTGCGCGACCGCGCGCGCGCGCAGCTTAGAGGGAACGTTGCTCGGGGATCGAACCCACGACCTCCCGCATCCGAGGCGGATGCTCTAACCACTAGGCCACCGGGGCGGTCGATCATAATGAAGATAGATGCATTGGTGATGATGATTATGATGACGATGACTATGATAATGAAAAAATGAACTTTAAATCCAACAAGGAAATTAAAAATGGTAATTCCAAATGCGTATACTTATGTTGTCTTGCATATAAGACTTCTTACATTTTGTGCTTGCTTTGCTCCCAACCTATATAACGTATACATAAATTTACAAAGCAGAGGTACAAAAGAAGCTGATAAGTTTTCATCGGCACTGAATATACATCCATTGTCACTCACGCGAGATCTGGGAAGATAAAATGATCATATAAGTCTCGTTTCATTATACTCATAGAAAACCCTCATATAAACGATATGCAGACATATCATAACGATGATCAATAGCGACACTACCCAATAAGTCCATCTCGTTTGCCGTTCCCTCACACCAGCCGCCCTTAGCAGCGAGACTGTTTGAGTTTCTTGTTCTATCATAGCATACTCAAGTGCTTTTTGTGCGACATTTGAGGATGGATTCCACTTGCCAGTAGCTTTCAAGTGATCTATAACTTTCTCTACAGTAGCTGTTGAAACGCCAGTCCCTATGAAATGGAGGACGTCTTTCATTTTCAGCTTCACACCTTCGTTAACCAAGAGATCACGCATCCGATTTTTACCATTTTTAAAAGCATATTTTAATGCATCGATTGCATCATCGCATGAAGGGTCCCATAAGCCATTGTATCGCAGAGTTCTAATTGCCGTATTAAGATTTTCTGACTCGTCTTTCTCTGTTTTCACAATTCGTGGAAGATCCTCCATTGTCGTCGTTTTAATTGCTGCATGTACACTGCGTTAAACTATTGTTTTTAAATTTGTCACTTGTTCTTCGCACTTCACCTCCAAGGAACACTGTAAACGAAATTTGGTTTTACGATTATCGTGTTTTTACAGGGGGGGGGAGTCTAAATGATTGGTATATATACATGTACGTAATCATTAGATATATTTCTTATTAACTGGTATATAAACATTTGTGCAATTACACACACACACACACACACACAGGGGATATATAAATATATATGGATATATTTATTTCCAAGATTAAACTAATTATTGTTGGCATCAATAAAATACATACTAGCTGATAGAATGACACACAAGGGGTCATCCGAGTGCATCACTCAACACCTGTGTGAGTTTAGCTTGACGTCCTTTTGTTTCCCCTATTTCTGACTCGAATTTTGACGTTCATTTTTTTCCCTATTTCTGACTCGAATGTAGACGTTCATTTGTTTCCCCTATTTCTGACTCGAATGTTGACGTCCATTTGTTTCCCCTATTTCTGACTCGAATGTTGCCGTTCATTTGTTTCCCCAATTTCTGGCTCGAATGTTGACGTCCATTTGTTTCCCTTATTTCTGACTTGAATGCCTGGATATCGGGCTCAAGGTTCAACAACTATCGAATTTTTTTCCTTGACATTCAGCCCTAATCTTTGATTAAATATCAGTCGTAGCGTCTTATATCCAACTTACAGGAGTATTGTGTTATCTGTGAGGAAAAATGGAACATTTCCTCCTAATTTGGGAATTTCTTAGATAGTGTTTCAATAATCGTGGGATTGACAGACGTGTGGATTTAAAACTTTGGTGATATTTGACATTCGGCCTCGGACTCGTTAACAACATAATGTCAAATCTGAATTTAAGGAGAAATTTTTGGTAAGTTAGTGAAAGCAATGTCTGGAACTTATCACATGACTACACTCCATTGGCATCATGACGGCAAATGCATAGGCCTAATGTTGATTGTTCTTCAGAGTCATTTGGCAAAGTATGCCGCTGTATGACGTCATTATTTCTGTCATAGTACATATAAGCATACATTTGTATTCACTCTGACTGAAGTTATATAAAGTTGAATACTTTAGATTCCTTCCATGACTTTTAAAGATAGAACTTACTCGGCGCCTTTATACTATTTATTTATTATTCTCTTTATAACGAATTGCATATTTGATACAAAATATTTTTCTTATATCAAAAATATATTTCCAATATCCAGTATTCGAGTTATGATATCTAATATTTGAATTTATGATTTTTTTAAAAATAAAATTTTGAGAATTTAACAAAAAATCGAATGTTTCGTGTCAAATACTATTCGTGATTTTGGACATCAAATATTTTATTTTCGATGTGAAATATTTAATTTTTGTTTATTAAATTCACCACATCATTTTATGGCAATAATACTGAAATTTTACACCCATATCAGTGACCGCTCTCCTTCAATGAAACAACATCATGAGAGCCCTGCACTGACGTAAATCTGATACAAAGGGAATAAATCTGATACAAAGGGAATGGAGTCATTGCGGAAGGGATATGTAGTGAGAGGTAGGAGTTGGTAAGGTTGTATACATTACGGAATAGACAACGGAGGAAACTTGCCATTTTCGTATTCCATAGTATGTACGTAAAACGTAGGGCCAAAAAACATTTTAAAAATATTTTACCATATTAAATTTCCTGAAGGAAGGACACAAACTCATATATTTTCTCAAAATTGTTCAGTTTTAACGTGTTTACTAAATTATTTTTGTCAGAAAAAAGTAAATCTCAAAATGCTTTTATAATCGACCAATCATATCAGCTGTAGGCGGAGCCTATGTGAAGGTTTGCTTAAATCTACCTATGGTACGTCAACTTTCCTTGTACACACAAGATACAAGACAGAAGACATTTTATTTAACGTCGGTAGTCTGGGTAACATAAAAGCAGGTGCGAGTTGTTTTATCGACATGTTATACATTTCGCTTTCAACAGACAGGTACACCGATAGCACATATTTACAAGGGAAATATATATATATATATATATATATATATATATATATATATATATATATATATATATATATATATATATATATATATATATATATATATATATATATATATATATAAGAAACATTGCAGTTCAAACAGTAACCGCAGTTTAAGATCAATGACTTTATCCTGGAATGGTAAATGAATATTTTAATCAATATTATCAATATCATCAAGCTGCGTGTGACAATCAAGGAAATTAAATGTTACCGTTCCGCTCTTTAGTTTCGTACATACTTTGTATATCATAGTTATTGCTAAAATAACTTTTAATTCCCTTTATTTTAATGTAGGATTGATGTGTGTAATTTGGGTTATAAAGTATACAGAATGGCCTTACTGCAGATGTGTATCTCTCAAATACTGCTAGCTCCGCTTGGTCACTTTCACTTCCTGTTCTTCAAAGGGGAATTGTATAAAAACTACACAAACAAAAAAGAAAAGACGATAACTTTTTCCATTTTATATATTTTAAAACCAGATTATTGCATTCTAAGAACCTGGTATTGTCTATTTTTTTGTAAAATGTATTTTCCCTATTTTGATGACTACTAAAGACATGGTACTTACGACGAGTTCGGGCTCTTATTTGGAACACATTGGAGCAGCCATTTGGATTAGTTGTCTGCTTTAGACAATGCTGTTTCCCTAGTTACTACAAGCGATGAAATGCCAGTACTTGAAAATAAATATAGGTCTGTCAACATTCTCCGCAATTTGCATATACTAAGAGAAATAACTTAAGCACATACCGGTTCCTTTCTCAGTAGTACATAATAATCTTAGAGCGGCACGATTGCAAGTTTCATATATGGAAATAATGACCGGATATTCATGTTTATAAGACCTTTGTACACTAAAGTTTCACAATCATTATTAGGTTATTTACCTCTGTTCGTGGTGTTTGAGTTTTCTTTCGATCACTACAGTAGCAGTCTTGCAGGAACAGGTACTGACTTTTGATTCGCAGCCTATCGCTAATAACATGTCGACAGTTGTCGCTTAGAGAGTCAATGTACATATCTATTGCTCTGTACAATTTTAACATATTGAATGTAGCTAGTTTTTGGCATTGAAAATATTTGAAGCGTAACATAATTCTTTTGTTATCTGCTTGTCATACCTTAACTGAGTTTTACAGGTGGAAGTCTGCCAATCATTAACAACAATTTACAGGTAGCTTTGGATATCTGCCAGTACGTAATGTTTTCTTGGGTAATATTGATTGCACGCCATTACCAGTCATTATTTTCATATACAAGCTACAGTTCGGTTTACCTGATTGTTATTGTCAATCTTTCCTGAACATCTGAATATGCCATTGTCGTTTATTTTCTCAAAAATAAATTTTAATAGCTGTTATTTGCAAGATGTACTATAATAAAGTAGGTACTTCATAAAGGAATACATCTCTTCTTCATTAAAACCAACTAGCGATTTATCATGGATGTAATATAGTAGTAAAGAGAAGAGTAACGACAAGCTTACTAAAGATAACAAAGATTAGTGTGCAAGTAGTCAGATCACGGTTTCGTTATGTGCCTCTCTGATCCTTTTCTCAGGAGACGCGTGTATCGCGGCAGTGATTTACGTTCCGTTCAAACCTCACTAAGCTTACGCATGCGCCTAGTTTGAATAATCCACAGCTGGGCAGTTGTATTCAAAGGTGAGATTGCTCATCTTCGTTAGTCAAGATTCCGATATGATTATCATATCTACAGCTTGGCGGATCGAACATATGTTCGTGCGTTGTCCAAGCGACATATATTGGATTTCATGAGTTGCCTCCGTTAGTAAGTAATGTCAACTAACCCACAGCGTGGTGCAATGTACGTCCGCCGAAAATGGTGGGGGAAATTGACTTGAAAAGAATGCTTTGGAAGTTTAACATCGAAACTATGACTATGTATTAGAGGGTAGCCATTAGATGTGTTTTTGAGCACAAGGTATTTGTGCAAACACAGACAAGCACCGGAAAGTTGCTTATTTATCAGTCCATTCAAGTTGTGTGCTCCCGTTGGCTAGATCATGTTGGAACAGCGGTTAGATTTGAAAAACTTAATTTTAATTGGATGCGGTGACTTGCCGCCGCATCCAATGCAATTCACAGACCCGAAGCACATCAATATCTGCTCCATACACCAAGTTGTAGATAGGGTTATCACATCGGAACTTTGGCTACCGAAGATGGAGATTGCCTGGTTTAGATTTTACTGTACATTCCATTTCTTCCTTGCATTGAGATTTACCAATATCCATATTATTATCTGTGTAGGAACGATGAACCGTTCACTGATCATACAGAGGACATGAAGGATTCAAATACAACAGACGACATTTAGCGACTTTTAGCGGCCCATTCTGGGATTAACCCATACTAGTAGATCCTGTTAAATTTTCACATGGATGATAAAATACAGTCGTTTGTTATCTTACAGGAAAATGATCCAGAGTTCTCCTGTTTGTTTCAGAGGGTTATTAGTGAAACTGGTGGCACACAAGGAAAAAACGTTTTACTTCTTGAGGAATGGGGTCTTTATCAGGAAATAAAAGCCACCTGAGGTATCAGCTGGTGACGAGTGGTCAGGTAGCTATCAAATTGTTGTTCCTAGATCGCATCGACAAGAAAGTTTTTAGCCTAGTCCACGACACTACGTTGTCTGGTCATTTAGGAATAAATAAGACCCATCACTAGATCTTAAATCATTTTTTGGCCGAAACTTAAAATTGATGTTTCTAGATTTTGTGGATTTTGTCCTACTTGTCAAATAGGACAACCCAATCAGAAAGTACCCAAAGCTCAACTGTCACCCATTCCTGCGTTCGACGAACTTTTTAGCAGAATAATGGTAGATTGTGCCGTCCCTTTGCCTAAGACCAAGTTAGAAAACATATTCTTGTTGACCATTATGTGTGCGTCAACAAGATTTCCAGAGCTATTCCTTTAAGGAATATTAAAACGAAGACCATTTTTTAAACACTATTTCGCCTCCCCAAGTCTGTTCAATCTGACCAAGGATCTAATTTCTCGTCTGGTACATTCCATAAGGTCTTGCATGAATTAGGATCTTCTGCTTATCACCCTGAGAGTCAATGAGCTTTGGAAAGGTTTCATCCGACTTTAAAGAGTATGATTAGGTCATACTGCCGTGACACAGAAAAAGACTGGGGTGAAGGTTGTTGCATCGAGGTCAGCGCAATAGTCGTTTTAAACTTGTTTTCGGATATATTGTCCAGAGATTGTTGAAACTATTGAAAGAGATACTTCTTTCCACTGGAAAGTCGGACTTGAATATTCTTGACCACGTATTTTAATTTAAAAACAGATTGTTTGAGGCTTGCGAGAAGGCAAGAACAAATCTTCAATATGCCCAGTCAAGAATAAAATTGAGGTATGATAAACGTATAAAAGATAGGAGCTTTCAACCAAGTGATAGAGTTTTGGCTCTATTGTTCATAGCCCCATTATTCTCTGACTGTTAAGTATTTTTGTCTACTATACCACTAAAGAAAGTGAGTGACTTTACATGATGAAAACTCCTTGAAGGAGAAAGCAAAACCAACTTTGCCACATTAACGAATATGTTGACGTAGATATCCATATAAATCATCCAATTAATTTAGTAGTACCTGTCTCATACATACAGCATTTATACGAAGATGAAAAATCGGATAGGAGTGACTTTGAAGTGACTAATCTTTGCAATTCTGAAGTTTTGGACAATTAGGACCAGAAACATTTGCATTCGCTACCGCAAGAGATGAACGAACTGAAACAGCTAATAAAAGAATATGAACACTTATTTTCAGCTATTCCAACACGACCAAATAAGATTTTCCACGACGTTAAAACAGTGTATTCAACGTCTGTAAAGCGACATCCTTATATGATAAATCCTCTCAAACAAGACTATCTGAAGAAAGAAGTTCAGCTGGAAAGATGACTTTAGAAGAAGAAGCTGGAAGATGACTTTATCAGAGTGAAAGTGAAGTTCACCTTGTATTAATGTGCCGAAACCAGAAAAGACTTTCCGTATGTGTACTGATTATGGAAGACAAATTCGATTTCCAATTCCTAGAATTGATGACTGTATTGACAGGATGGGAAATGCCATTTACGTCACAAAGTTTGACCTCGTGAAGGGATTCTGGCAAATTCCACTTACGGATAGAGCAATGGAAATTTCAGCATTCGTAGAACCAGATGAACTTTATTAATACAAAGTCATACAATTTATGATGATTGGTTCCTCAAGTTCTTTGCAATGTTTGACGAATATGATAAAATCTGGAATAGTTTATTTACATCGATCTTCGCCATCATCTACAATGACACCAGGAAGGACAACATGGAAACCAACCGGATGTTTTTCACAAGGCTCGGCTGGTTATGATCGGAAAGTTTGTTTTACTTTTTCCATGATTGCTGAACCCCTGACCAATTTGCTGAGTAATTAGATCAACTTTCACTGGTCTGACAAATGTCAGAAGGCTTTTGATAAGTTTGAAATCAACTACTAAGTAGATCAAGAATGGCACGCGAGACTGAATATGGATTACGTAAACAAGAGTGAAAATCATATTACAATTGCCCCGTGTAAAGCCGTCCTGCACGGCCTAGCATTTGATTTGTTCAATAAGATTTAAATGTCAGAACAGGGCTATTTTGATTTATGACTGTTTGAGTTATGTTGAAATAATAAGTTTTAATTGTTCGAGAAATGTAGTGAATCAGAGTTGTTTATTTGAAACGCAAAAAGACATGATATAATCAAGATATACTCGCCATGTTTATTATTTCAGTTATATGCAGCGTTAGTAAGAATCTTTAATTTAAACAGTCAGTACTTTGTGATTATGCGATTATATTCAAGAACTTGAATATCTAGCTAATTTCATCGTGTTATGTGAAATTTTTCAGGACTTGGGTGATATTTTTCATTTTCGATATTACATTGGAGTAATAACGTGTAGATTCTGTTGAATTCAGTGTATCACTGTTACACAAAAGCATAGTTTCCGGATTAGTGAGAATTTGATAGTACATTATTAAGATAAATTCTAGGAATTCATACACTGTAACTTGTTTTAATTTCTTTTACTTTGTTCGATTTTATAAGTTATTTAAATAAATTTATATTTTGGAAACTTGAATGCTTATTATGTTTGCCTTATTCTGTTACTTAAATGTAAACCCCTAGACGTAACAGACCACTAAGGGAAAGGATAATCTGATTGCACACGCGTTTTGACGTGAGTATAAGTCCTATATCACTTTATATACAGTTTGTTTCATTCGTAAGACATCTTTATTTCTGTCATTTTAATTTGGATAGCATCATATGTATACCTGACCAATATTTATAAAAAAAGTTTTATGTTATAAATCTTTCTTTTTCATTATAGGGTAAATGTTATATATATTTTACTTGTATTGTGTATTTCAGCTTTGTCCATAATGGAGGGTAAGAGTTTATGCCTACCTGACCTAATATCATTTTAACAAAATGTTTACTTGGATTTGAATTCAGCATCTTTGTTTTTCCCTTAGAAAATCTATTGTCTACTTGATTTAAGTTCAAGGTCTGACCTTGTTTACAGTTTGATGTAATTTTCCATTAGGCTGATCGAGATCTTTGTCAGAAAATGCTATTGTGACATAGACCAGATCAAATGGGGATGTATATAAGAATGAAGTAAAACAAATACTCATTCATATACTAAAATCTGTTTGTATAATCACTTTTAGTTGTGTTCAGATATAATTTGAGAAGAATTATTTATTGAAATTACTCACTGAAAATAGTAAGTGCTCATTAACGTATAGACTAAAACACATGCCTTAGGATCTTTGAGGGCTCGTTCAAAGCCATTATGGATTATATCATTGTGCTACATCAGAACTATTGGTACATCGATAAGTTCAAGACTATTCGTACATCAGCAAATTTAAGGTTAGAATTAGTTCATAACACCACTGGAATACATTCGGAACACTCTGCACTTTTGAACTTGTAATATAACATTTAGGATTATTTGGATTTAATTCACAATACTGTAATAAGTTCATTTGAAATTTTCATTTTGTGTTATTGTCAATAAATTGTCTTGATTTATTTTTAAACTGGTTGGTTTTTCTTTTTATATTACTTTGTTTAAGACCATAGAGTCTTAACAAAAGGATAGAACTGTTGAGACTTGGAATCACGTTTGAAATTCAGACATTTTCTCTGTACGATGACTATTAGTGCTTTCCCGGGATTTCTTTGTTTGGGTATCTTGGGTATGAAGTAAAATATACTTGTCCTTGAGTTCTTGGGAGTAAAGTATTTGTTTTTTATCAAGGTTTTCCTCTTCAGATATTTAATTAATGAGAGTCATGCCGTGTGTTCTATGGTCGAGTCATGGTCCAACAATGTGCAACTTTTCGTCAACTAGTTACCGTTTACCTCGATTACATATTGTTCGCTGTCCATTACTGCGACCGCAGAGATTTTGTCGGCTAAGTTAAAGTCAGTGTTTGTTATGTGCTTCAGTTATTGTGTGTCATTTTAGAACAAGGTATGTTATGTGCTTTAATGATTGTGTGGCATTATATGACAAGATATGGTCTGTGCTTTAATTATTGTATGGCATTATTTTCTGTTTTAGTCAGGTTAGAGTGCTTTGGTTTTTATTTGCATGCTGAGAAATTACACTTGTTACTGAGACAGTGAAACTCTAGATTAGCATTGCAGCTTTTTTGGTGAGTTCCAATCACCCTTTTTCGGAATAAAAGTGTAGTTTGATCAGAAGGTCCTTCTTCTGTTACTGCTTTTGATTTGTATCAAAATAGCATTAAGTCTCAATTTTCGGCTGAATTCATCGATGTCTTTCTGAGCTTGTTCTCTATCATATGATTTGGTAGGAGACAGAAACCGTGATACCTGGAGAGTAGTTTCATTTCTGCTACCAAATGAGGCTTTATGAAAACCTATTTGTATGTTCATCTATCTGTCTGAAAATATACATGTATCTATAACCGCGCGTGTGTGTGTGTGTGTGTGTGTGTGTGTGATATAGTGCATAAAAATATTAGACGGCGTACATTCAAGTCATTGTTAAATCCCAAATACAGAGGTTTCGCTGAACTGACAGTTTTTCTGAAGCTTTTTCCTTGCTTTTCTTATGACTTCGAGAACAAGATAACAAAATCAGGAAACTCGTGGAAAATGAAATCTGTTGCATTTAGAATCTGACATATTCACAACAAAATACAATTATAAAAATAGTTACGTTCATTGTTCACTTATATAGCATCCAATAATATTAGAGAACAGTCTAGTAATTTGCAACAAAACTTTTGTGAAGCTTTCTTCAAACATGCGCATTGGTTACATCTTAAATACGAGATAAGAACGTAAGGGAAATTTAAGTTGGATCCAAACAACTGACTATCGACCAAACCTAGCTGTTTTAAGTTTTAATTATATGGCTATAAGATGTGTAACTTTCTAATTAATTTTAAAAAATGCTTTGAAAACAGGTAGACATTTCAAAATGAAACAAGATAGTACACGTGATACACAAATATGGCATATGTAGTATATTGTTTGCACTGTAAAATGCAGTATATAGAGGCAAATGAAAGGAATTATAGCAATTTACGAGTTCAGATGGCGGGGCAATTTATCATTTGCGAGTGATGGATGTTGAGCAGAACATCTGCTGATGAAAAGTCGATGGAACAAAAAGATACACATTTCTGAGATAATCGTTTAGGAGCTACAATTAATATTGAAGTTCCATGGACGGTGTAACCTCAATCGTTGTCTATTTGTTTATTTGTATTTTTTGTACTGATTTTATTTTACTTTGTTGTCATATGTATGTTTACTTTTTTTAAACTTAACATTTACACATATTTATTCAGTCACATCTATCTATCTATCTATCTATCTATCTATCTATCTATCTATCTATCTATCTATCTATCTATCTATCTGTCTGTCTGTCTGTCTGTCTGTCTGTCTGTCTGTCTATCTATTTATCTATTCGTCTATCTGTATATCTCAAACTTTGTGTGTGCAGGCGTGTGTGTGTGTGATATTTATTCCAAAGATTTAAAATATTCCATATAAAATGTCAGAACACTTTATTCATGTTACATTGTTTGTGCAATGTTTGACAACATATTGAAGGTGCGCTGAATCACTCCTCTGGACATGCACAGGGTGTTCCAGTTGATGGAAACCCGGTGGATGTGTACATTGGACTTACATCTGAACATAACTGTATGGATATACAGTGGTCTCGCAAGAGCCATTGACCTAGTGGCGATATACTGTGGCCTTAAAGTTGATGATAAACAGCGATTTTCCAGTGCATGATACCGAGTGTAGTGTAAGCCTTAATCTAAGTAGCTTTAAAATATCACTTGGCCAGATTTGGATGTCCAGACGTCTTTATTGAAATGGTGAGGCATTTTCATGATGGCATGTTTGCCAGAGTCCAGGACCAGGGTAACTATTCCGAAAACCTTTGCAGTTATGAATGGTGTGCAACAAGGATGCGTCTTAGTCCCCACTCTCTTGAACCTCATGTTTTCCGCAATGTTGATGGATGCTTTCAAGGACAGTGATGTGGGAGTAAGTCTCCGATACTGTATGGATGAGAAGTTGTTCAACCTGAGGAGGCTTCAAACCAAAACCAAAGTCGAAGTTGAGAACATTCGCGACCTCCTGTTTGCAGATGAATGTGCCCTCAACTCCAGTACGAAGGCAGGAATGCAACAGAGCAGGGACCTTTTTTCTACAGCGTGCACCAACTTCGGACTCACCATCTCTACCGGCAAGACCGAGATTCTGCATCAGCCAGCTCGTGGAGAAGATCACCTGGAGCCATCCATCACTGTCAATGGCCAAAAGCTCAAAAATGTAGACAGGTTCACGTACCTCGGCAGCACTATTTCACAAGCAGTCAACATAGGCGATAAGGGCAACACCAAGATTGCCAAAGCCAGCGTAGCATTTGGCAGGCTGTGCTCAAATGTCTGGGATAGGAGAGGCATCAAGCTTGCCACCAAACTCAAAGTCTACGCAGCGGTTGCCCCCCCCCCCCCCCGCCTCCTCTATGCTTACGAGACCTGGACTGTGTATAGCCGCCATGTAAAAAAACTGAACCACTTCCATATGAGCCCCCCGAGAAAACTACTGAAAATCTGATGGCAGGACAAGGTACCGAACACAGAGGTGCTCACTCACGCCGGCATGACTAGCATCCACACCATGCTGTGTTATAGGCACAACTCCGATGGGCTGGCCATGTTGTCTGCATGCCGGTAGAAGGCCTACCTAAGAAGGTCTTCTATGGAGAGCTACAGCAAAGCAAGAGATCTCAAGGTGGTCAAAAAAAGAGTTACAAGGACACCATCAAGGCCTCGCTGAAGAACTTACGCACTGACCCTGAGAGCTGGGAGAGTATCGCTGTTGATCGATCTGCTTGGCGCAGTCAAGTCAATGCCGGTGCGGCAGCCTTTGAGCAGAAAAGACTGGTGGACGCAGCTGAGACGCTTGATCTGCGCAAATCCAGGAACAGCAATTTCGCAACTCCCAGTCAGCAACCTGTACATCCATGTTCCCACTGCAACAGACTCTTCCAGGCCCGGATTGGACTGATCAGCAATCTCCGGACCCACCCACAGTGAATCGATGACATTGAATGGTCCTCATCACCACCCATGGACGAACATCAAATAGCTTTGAAATATCACTTGACAGTAAAAGTAATCAGATATTCCACACTGGATTAGAACTGATGCACACCAACAGCTTGTTTATGTTATACATTCACTAGGCTTTATGTTCCATGGGACAAATACTTTCAGGGCAGTCTTGACTCCCCTTCCTAGCTGTATTGATGTCTTGTAATTAATAAATAGTATAGAACGCCTTCTACAGTTATTCTTCATTAACAAATAACATTACACCGAGTAGTGATATACAGTGACCTTTCAAATGGAGGACGCCGGTTGGAGAAAAATAAAATCATGTGCGTGTGGTTGTGTGTTTACATTAAAATATGACAAATGAAGAGTTTTGAGGGATGTAATTGTGAAAGCAAATTAAAAAAAAAAAAACCAACCTCAACAATAAGATTAATGATGTCATTGGAATAGCAATTTTAATGCATTAAGACTAAATATTATTAGAAATGAAGGAATAACACATACTTATTAACCAGAGATTATGCAAAGATGACTGTGAGACGTTGTGTTAATAATTGTGTTTTGATTATTGTTTGGTTTTACTCGGTTTTCTCTCTGTCAAAGGTAATCGTCGTACTTTTGGAAGTCAAAAGTCCCTACAAAGTAAATAGAAACTGACAATAATACAGTTTAAATATGGTCACAAACAACGAAATATTTTATGAAGAAATGGATCAGCCTATATGTGATGGCATACAAAAATACTTAAATTAAAAGAGTGAAGGTCTATGATTGGCTGAAATCATCTACGAGGAAAAATCGCATAATTGTCATTTATGATAATTTTCAAAATATGATAATGGTATGTTTTTTATGATTCATCTTTTTTTCTCAAATGTTCGACTGGTTTTGTTAGGCATGGGTTTCTCTCTATTTCGAGTACACTTATGCAAAGGGTCGAGAAAACATTTTTCATTCTTAATCGATTAAGTATTTAATGGGATTTCATTAATACCTAAATAGATCGTTTGGGATTTCATTAATACCTAAAGAGATCGTTTGGTTTCTCAACTTGGTGAAACTTAACGGCTGTGGAAAAGGAAGACTGGATTGCAGGATTTACTACCTTTTCTTGCAGCAATCACTGTATAAGACGGACACCTTTCGTATGAACATTTACGAGACATCGCCTACTAAAGTGAAGTCCAATGATATCGATTTTATGTAAGACTATTCTATGACGATATGTAATGTTTTGAGAAACGCAAAATATTTGAATATTTGATATCGATTAAGAGCCTTTTTAACAATTCCGGATTAATTCCTTTTGCCATAATCGTGCAGCAATGTGGGCTGGAATTCATTTATCTGAAGACATGGTCTGCATTTCCACAAAAGAAATTTAAAAAAAGACCTCCTTTGGGATATATTAAGAAATTTGAGAGCGAAACTTTCATTTTTTCTTTTATCATTGAATCTGGCTTCCAAAGTGAAAAAAAAATCCCTCGATCGTTTATATCCCGTAATTGCGAGACAATTATGCTTTTGAAGGAGATTTATAAAAAAAAATATATGTTCATTATAAATAAATATCATCAAAGTAAAATTTGATTTTACGTCACAGGCAACGAATTGTTTTCTGAGCATACGTTACCAGCATTTGCGTGGTTGTTTATTAAATATCGTATTTAGTACAATGAAAGTCCCTGACTGACTAAAAATAATTAGTTGAAAAAAGGTCCTGTTTAAATACATTAGTAAGTATATTCCAAAATAGAAAAGGGACTGCAATTACAGTATAATTCGGTAAGTTTGATGTATTTTAAACCTAATACTTATTACACACGTTGACCTTTTGGTCTTCTTGTGTTTTTTTATTTATTTCCTATAAACAGCATGCTAGTCGCTCAATTCAGTTTGGAGGTGTGCAACGAAACTGATGTATCGCCGATGCCACCCACCAACATGTCAAACTTGGATATACCATAATTAATAACTTGCGAATACGTGTAAGATTTGTAAAAGCATACATTCGAACTACTCGGACTTATCCCAAGTTTAATGTCATAATGCTTTATCCCAATAACTTACGTCTTATTGGATAAAGAGGTCTGAAAATTTGGAGGATGGATTTTGGTATGTTTTAATAATAAAAACGGATCTCGAAAACAGAAACACCTCGATTCAGTGATCGTATAGGTTGCCAATATCAAAAGACGTGTAAGGAAACTTCTCGTGCCAGCCACCCAGTTAAATAAGTAATAAAGATTTCTAATTAATTAATTAATTAATTAATTCTTATTATACCCGGAACAACGTTGATAATAAAACTGGGAACAGACTGCTGACCAATATTGTCACCGGAAACGATTAAGCTATTATTTCGTTCTGACCGGAACCAGTCGAGCTATTACTTCGTTCTCACCGGAACCAGTCGAGATATTACTTCCTTGTATCCGGAATGAGATGTTACGAGGTTGCTTGTGCAATCAAGGTGATTTTAACGATAAATTCAAAGACATAACTTAACCATGTCTCATCATTCATGTGTACATGACATGTTCAATTTATGCTTAACTTTTACTCTTATTCAGGAACGGTAACTGTCAAACATTATTAGAACTTATATTGCATTGGAAGGCAGAGTTATCTCCGCTGTGGAGATAGCTTAATTGAAAACAAAACAAAATGATAGTTCTCTCTCTCTCTCTCTCTCTCTCTCCATTTGGGATAGTCGACACCACGTTGAAAACATCAACCCGTACGTGTACACTAAAATGAAAGATACTATCATTTATTCCTTTTATTTCGTAAGAAAGAAATAAGACAATGAAGGAAAGAAGCAAATAAATATGCATTTAATATTGTAAATGTTTTCGTAATAAGAGAGGTATATACAGAAACCCACCAGCAGTATTACAGGACAGAAGGCCATGGTATTTTTACCTCAGATACAGTTGTATTTACCTCCTCTTGAAATAGGTGTGTGTAGAAGGTCTTTCTTTGCAATGTTGTTGACAGAAGTACATTTTTGGATGGGATAGTAATGTATGAATTTCCTCCCCTCGGCTTTTTTGAACCCATACTCGATAAATCTAATGTAACAACTGCATAAAGAGTTATGTTATCGTATTCAGTTCTAACGTAATAGCTGCATCAAAAAGGAAGTTATCGCATTCAGTTCTAATATAATAACTGCATAAAGAATGAAGTTATTGTATTCGAATCTAATGTAACAACTACTAAAAAATCAAGTTATCGTATTCAGTTCTCCGAATCTTGACCCTAAAAAGACAGTCTCACCGAAAACCGTAACAGAGGCAGTGAAATATTTCCATATAAAACAGTATGAATCTGAAAATATCAAGATAGATAAAATGGCTGATTATTGGATTATCTGTTTTAATGTTCAGGATAAAGAATGAAAAGTCACACTATCTGTAGATAAGTAATATTTCATTTATTTATTTATGAATTTATGTATTTTACATATATAGTATATGTGTGCAGGCAGCATATAAGTTGATGTGTTGACATACATTTTTAGGTAATAGAAAGTTATGTTAACAAACCTATGTTTTAAATCACACTGCGCCAATACAGAAACCTCATATTATCGTTGAGAAAATCTGTAAGGACACCCCTCTGGTTGTCTTTATTGTTATTAAGTAGCCCCCACACTGACAAGGAGTAAAATGAATTTGAAGAGCTTTTGTTGAAGTAATGTTTTTTTCTACTTTTTTTCACCTGCGGTCACCACAGGTCAATGAGGCAATGAGAAGAAAGGCTTGTTTAGTTACTCTTCTTCTTGTGGGACTTGGAATTGTATTTTGCAAGATGGCTTGAAACACGCGCACATAAATGCATACCAGCCACCAATTAAACTCGACCTTCAGTTGTTGGATTCACAGGAGAAGCTTAAGAGCAAGACCAAAATCCACTCAGTTACCAACACATACACTGCACATAAAAACGATGCTACACACACCTACAATACTCATAAAAATGATGCTTCTGACACTTACACTGCACATAAAAACGATCCTTCCGACACCTACACTGCACATAAAATGATGCTACCGACACATACACTGCACATAAAAACGATGCTTCCGACATTTACACTGCACATAAAAACGATGCTGCTGACATTTACACTGCACATAAAATGATACTACCGACACAAACACTGCACATAAAACGATGCTTCCGACATTTACACTGCGCATAAAAATGACATCCCAGTGTGACACCAAATGATGCAAAGAGCGTCTTTTGACACTATATGTGGTTACTTACAAAAGGCTCTCCGTTTTTGTTTTTTGGTCCCTTGGACAACGGCAGATATTACAGTATACACTTCTTGGCTCTTCAGTTTTCAGCAACTCGTTATATATCAGACATCTTGTAACAATGGTGATGATAATTATGATTGTGACTGTGATGACGATGATGGTGATCTTGGTGGTTATTGCTATATTGTTGATGGTGCTGGTAATTTTGTTGGTAGTAGTAATAATAACCATCACCATCAACATCATCATTAGTATCATCATCACTAGCATCATCATCGTTAGTATCATCATCACTAGCATCATCATCGTTAGTATCATCATCACTAGCATCATCATCGTTAGTATCATCATCACTAGCATCATCATCGTTAGTATCATCATCACTTGCATCATCATCGTTAGTATCATCATCACTAGCATCATCATCGTTAGTATCATCATCACTAGCATCATCATCGTTAGTATCATCATCACTTGCATCATCATCGTTAGCATCATCATCGTTAGTATCATCATCACTAGCATCATCATCGTTAGTATCATCATCACTTGCATCATCATCGTTAGTATCATCATCACTAGCATCATCATCGTTAGTAGCATCCTTATTAGTAACATCATCATTAGAATCATCATTAATATCACCATCATTAGTGTGTGTGTGTGATTTTGATTTTTAACGTAGCTTTAACAATTTTTCAGTCATATAGCTACGATGTCTGCAGTGTGGCAGTTTATAGTGATGTCTAACACTGGGGCATCATGCCGCAGACATGTAGCACGATATTCCACCCAGTCATGTTATCCTGACACCAGGCCGACCAGTCCTAACATTAACCTCTTAATGCTGAGCGCCAAGCGAGGCAGCTGTTTGTACCATTTTTATACGTCTTTGGTATGACTCATCCGGGTATCGAACCCACGACCTCCCGCATCTGATGCGGACGCTTTAACCACTAGGCCACTGGAACGGTCATCATTAGTAGCATCATCATTAGTATCATCATTATTAGTATCATCGTCATTAACATTATCATTTGTATCATCATCAGTATCATCATCATTAGTATCATCATTAGTATCATCATCATCATCAGTTTCATCATTAGCATCACCATTAGCATCATCATGATTAGTATAACTAGTAGTATTAGTAGTGCTTGTAGCACTGAACGCAAAAGTAGCGTTAGTAGTAATGGTAGAACTTCTATATCAGCAGAACTATTGCTATCTTCAAGAAAGAAAAGAACGAAGGATGGTACGCATTTATTAGAACTTGTTTATATATATATATATATATATATATATATATATATATATATATATATATATATATATATATATATATCACGGATGCCTAGAGGTTGGGCATTTGATCTGATTACATACATGGTATAATTACAGGTATGCATTTTCAGCAAAATAATTCCTGTCTTTGAAATCTGTGTTAATATTTCCTTGTTTGGCTGATATACTAGTTAAAGTTCGAGAGATATATGCACACCTTTTGGGACAGTATGTCAGTACGTTCTTCACGACTAGACCAGTAAAAACATCGCTACTATGCCTAAGGATGTCATTTTCTGGAATAAAAGAAACTGGATACCGATGAAACTCAATAAAAAGTACTTTGTCAAAATTGCATTTGAGATATCCTGAACAATCTCAAAAATGTATTTTCAGCAATCACTATTATTAGTTGTAAATTATACCGTAAAAAAATTGTGTGACAGGCGGTGTGCTGAAATAGAAGTGGATATTTGACGGCTCGTCTTTTATTTTCTTGGTACTTGTCGCAGTGGTTAGCATGCCAAACTCGCGTCTAAAAAGGATGCATATTCCCTTGCTACCCTCAGTGTTGATAGCATGCTTGTATCATCATAAGTGGTGATATCTTCAAAAGAATAGCTCGTAGACGAAAACACAAGTCACGTGTTTAATCAACACACACGAAGGTAACTCCTTCAAGACCACTACAGAATAGAGAGTAACAGTTGTCTTTCTTAGATCATATCAACATCCCTTTTTCTCTAACGAAACTAATTGAGATCTAAACAAAACATCAATTTATGAACAAGTTAACAGGTTATAAAATTTACAGTTACAAAAAGTACTGGCTTTGGATTTTTGACTTAGATAAAAATTATTGACTAGACTTTAACTGAAAATGATTTAAAGAAGACAGGATTTTATACTATGCAGTCATCAAAATGCAATGCAAATAAATTCAACTAATTTAGCTAACAATAACTGTAACACTTGAAAACATTTCTAGATCACTACAGGGGATTATTATGTCCCTCACAACTGCATAAAACTGACTCAAAACCTCACATAGTCTTTGAGATAGGTTGGCGTCTTCACTTCGCGCCTGGGTCTTATAACTGGTGTAGTCGCCGATTCCAGGCATGTCGACTCTGGTACGGGACGCCTCTGATCAGGTTCCTTTACATGCGTGTCAGCCGTTTGCTCCTGTACAGTTGTTCTTTCCGGTGATTTATCGCGGATTTGTACTGGGATTGATGTCGGTCTTATGTGTTCACTATTTCTCTTGTATTGAACACCATCCGTTGAAGTTACAATACAGTTTCGGTCGTTTGATTCTGTAATAACACCTTTTCTCCAGGGTTTATCTGGTTTGTGTCGGAAATATACAGACTGACTGTTTTCAAGTTTTAGTTTAATTCTAGCACTGCGGTCATAACTTTTCTTGATACAGTCCTTCCTAGCATCTCGCTTCTTGTTTCTGGGCGACTTCTTTTGAACCAAAGGTAGCATTGATCTTGTTTCTCTCCCAAACATCATTTGGGCCGGACTTAGACCAGTGTCCTGTCTTGGAGTATTCCTTAGTTCTAGCAGTGCTTCGTACTGATCAGTCCTAGAGTTCAGGCATTTAACCATCATGCCTTTTATAATCTTCACACCGGCTTCGGCTTTGCCATTTGACTTTGGGTGATGAGGAGAAGTCACGTGATGTTGAATGCCCCACTGTTTTGTGAACTGACTGAATTCGTCAGACGTAAATTGTGGTCCACCATCGCTGATGATTATTCTAGGTATTCCAAATTGCGCAAACTGCTTCTTGAGTTTGATAATAACTTGACTTGATGATGTTGTGGTGAGTAAATCAACGTCTATAAAATTTGAGTAATAATCAATCGCCAGCAAATAGTTTCTACCCTGTATTTCAAACAAGTCTAACCCAATTTTCTCCCATGGGTAGTTGCCATCATCATGTTGCCGCAGGGGCTCTTTCTGGAGTTTTGGCTTTCTCTCCATGCAGTGTTCACAATTGTCTGCTAATTGTCTTATTTCTTGATTCATTCCCAGCCAGAAAACGGTTCCTCGTGCTCTCCTAACCATACTGTCAAAGCCAAGGTGGGCACTATGTAAACGTTCTTTAATTTGTCCTCTCCAAGCTTTTGGAATTAAAACTGCTTCCCCTTTCAGTATTATACCATCATAAAAGCTCAGTGTGTCTCTGATAGAGAAATAAGGTCTCACTTCAGGCTTTAGGTCATTTTTGTTTTTGGGCCATCCTTCTATAATACGGTCAATCAACAACTGACAAGTTGTGTCTTTGGCAGTTTCTCTCCTGATTTCTGTAATTCGCGCATCCGGAATTTTATCAAACATTTCGACCTCACATACTTTCAGCCTAGTCAGTTCAGTGTCATCTGACAAACTATAAGCACGACTTAGTGTGTCCGCAATGATTAATTCAGATCCTTTGACGTACCGAAACGTAACATTGTATCTAAACATCTTCATTAGAATGTCTTGTAGCCGCTTTGGTGCTTGACTGAGTGGTTTCTTCAGGATGGTTTCCAGAGGTTTATGGTCGTTTTCAACAATCACTGGGCGACCATATGTGTACTGATCGAACCTCTCTAGCCCATACAATACTGCAAGCGCTTCTTTTTCTATTTGTGCCCAGTTCCTTTCAGCTGGTTTCAAAGATCTTGATGCAAACTCAAGTGGGTGTCCATCTTGCAGCAGAGCAGCTCCTAGGCCATCTTTACTACTATCAACTTGTAGTACCAAGTCCTTATTTGGATCGTAGATTGCTAACACATCTGTTTGCTTTAACAGTTGTTTCACTCTTTCAAAAGCTTCCGTGCATTGTTTTGTCCATTTCCACGGTGTGTTCTTTCTAGTCAGGTTTCTCAATGGTTCAAGAGTCTCAGACAGATTTGGCACAAATTTAGCCATATACTGTACCAATCCACAAAATCGTTTGATTTCAGTAACGTCCGTCGGAGCATTCATTTCAAGAACAGCTTTGATTTTATCGTTATCTGGCTTGATACCTTGTGGCGTGATTCTGTGTCCATGGAAAGTGATTTCAGGGCCCATATCCTTCTTTCCTTCATTCAAAACAATGTGCCTCTCTTCACAGCGTTTGTAAAGCTTTGCCAGCTTTTCATCATTGTCTTTCTGAGCTGCTATTTCATTATCACCACAACCAACGATGATAATATCATCCGCAATTGTAAATATGCCTTCAAGGTCGCTAAGAGCTTCATTCAGTTTCCGCTGAAATATTTCACTGGATACATTCAGTCCAAATGGTAGTCGAGCCCATCTGTATCTTCCAAACGGTGTTATCATAGTAGTAAGTAGACTGGATTTTTCATCAAGTCTAATATGCCAACATGCTTCTTGCACATCGAGTTTCGTGAATACTTTGGCATTATGTAATCCTGGAACTACGTCATCAAAAGTTGGAAGTCTATATCGTTCTCTCACTAACACTTTGTTCAGCGGTTGAGGATCTAAACATATCCTCCACGATCCATTGCTCTTCTTTGTAATTGCCATCTGGCTA
Source organism: Sinohyriopsis cumingii (assembly GCA_028554795.2). NCBI lineage: Eukaryota > Metazoa > Mollusca > Bivalvia > Unionida > Unionidae > Sinohyriopsis > Sinohyriopsis cumingii. The sequence goes on along the minus strand of CM068828.1, from coordinate 20,688,151 downwards.
ACCCATTCAGTTGGTTCTGTAACTGGTATTAAAATGCCGCGTTCTGTCAGTAGGTCAATTTGTTCTTTCACCTCAGTTCTCACTGCCAGCGGTATGTTGCGAGCTGGCAATGCCCTGGGTTTTGCATCATCTGTGAGTCTGAGGTTCACTTCACCAAGATCTCCGAGGTGGCGTTTGACGCTTCCGATAAAATTATCGGTGTTAATTGTGACCAGTTTCAGTTCTTGAACCGCTTTCAAACCTAGCAAGCAATCTAGCTCATTTGGCACAATTACAAAAGTTACGTTATAAGTTTCATTGTTCACTGGGTTTGTCACTGTCAGAGTTGCCTCCCCTAAGGATTTCGCTGTTGACTTGTTCCACATTCTGAGATGTGACACTTTCTGTATTCTCTGAGATTTTCGGACAAATCTCTGTTGGATTGTATTTACCTGGGCCCCAGTGTCAATGTGAAATGTTACATCACAGTCATTTACAATCATTTTGGCTTTTGCCTTTGAATTGATCGAACTGTCAATGTAGTTAAGCCAGAATTCTTCTTCTGTAGCTTCTTCGGGCTTGTCATTTTGGTCAACTGTTTGCACTTTCTTGCAGCATGATTTGAAATGGTTCTTTACACCACAGTTGTTACATCTCTTTCCCCAGGCTGGACATTTTTCTTTGCTTCGTTCATGAAACAGTCCACAGAAACCGCACTTAAGTTTCGGTCTTACCAATCCAGTACCAGATACACCTGCTTGTGATCGTGGTTTCGCGTTATCAACTTTGTTCACCGAATCATGTACTTTGTCTTGTCTGATTTCTTGCACATGTCTATTTGACTGTTCAAATGCTCGGCAAGTTTGAAAACACTTGTCAAGTTCAAGTTTTTCTTCTCTCAACAACAATTCTTGGAGCTTACCACTTGTGCTGAGTACAATTTTATCTCTTATCATTCTGTCTTTTTCTTTGAAATTGCACGACTCTGCTCTTCTCCTAACTTCGGTGAGGAAATGTTCGAACGATGTAAAGTCATCATATTTCACACACCAGAACCTGTGGGTTTCAAGAACTTCATTCCTCCGTGGATTACAGTAGGCTTCAATCTGTTGCAGAACTTTGTCTGGATCGTTTTTGTCATCTTGATTTGCCCATACAAACTGGTCATAAATGTCAATTACCTTCGGTCCTGCACAGTGTAAAATGATGCTGGTTCGAACTGTCTTGTCTTTGTTTTGGGAACCACTAGCGGTCAAATATATTTCTATCTGTCGCTTCCATCTCTTCAAGTTTTCACTTATGTTTCCTTCAGTAATATCTAAAGTCCCAGGTGGCTTTAACGAGTCCGCCATGTCGAACGAATCAAATCGGGACGAATGTTCAATTAAATGTGATCTATTTTCGCGACCTGGCTTGGTCAAATTTTCGGAGTTTCTTCAACTCTGTGCGTTTATCCAGCGAAAATCAACGTTGCAGACGTTATCAGGATATGCGTTCACCGCTGCCACCATGTTGATAGCATGCTTGTATCATCATAAGTGGTGATATCTTCAAAAGAATAGCTCGTAGACGAAAACACAAGTCACGTGTTTAATCAACACACACGAAGGTAACTCCTTCAAGACCACTACAGAATAGAGAGTAACAGTTGTCTTTCTTAGATCATATCAACACTCAGATTAACCCGTGTCGGGTACAGCACGTGTCCTTCGGCAAGGGACTTTGTTCTCATTGCCTCGTCATTAAATTGCCTGCTTGTATTCCTGTGCCGTAAAACGCCAAACCAAAGCACAGTTTTCATACCTTCTCTCGTTAACTCCTTAACTGGAAAGTCTTCAAGTAAACTGACTATATAGTAAGTTTACACTAATAGTTTTTACTAGACCAAATCGAAAGACCTGAACACTTTTTGAGGATCCTTTTATTCGAGTCGTTATAATTGTGAGAAGGATAACGGTACTTTAGTAGAATGCATTATTAAATGACGGACGAATGAAGAGGAACGATGATATTAAAGATTGTAAAGAAAAGATGTTATTACCTGTAATAATATTCAGGACACCTTTCGTCGATACGTTTGTATATCATGCAAAGCTTATCATTAATGCGTTTATCTTTCACGTATTATTTAATCAAATTATTAATATTGAATGACTAGTTAATAAATCCATAGATCTGGATTAATGTGTCTTATGTATATTTAATTTAAGTATATTTAATTTATAATGTGTACCTGACTTATCATCGGGCTTAACTGAAGGTTGTGAACAGAGTTATGCTTAGGGGCCATCCATTTAGTACGTACTCAAAAATCTGGCAAAGCTTGACCCCTCCCGCCTCCCTGTACACATGCGTACTTTTTTATAAAATAAAAAAACACCTGCGTACGCACGCTTGACGCTTCCCCACCCATTATATAGAACGACCTATATTTAATCCTCAAAAAAAAAAACGAAAAAGGATGATATTATTTACGTGTTTAATAAAACAGATAGTCCACCGACGTTGAATATATGGCTGCATCAAAGAAATAAGCTGCGTAACTTTAAAAAGTTTGTCTAGTGTCCACTAAAATTCAAACGCCGACTGAACCCAGTCGATCAGGTTACGTATTAGACAAATTATTATCGAGCCCCCCCCCCCCCGTTTCCTATGCGTACGTATATTATCAGCAGACACCCCACCCCGCATACGCAAGCGTATGCATTCGGGTTACCCTCCATGCGTACGTACTAAATGGACGGCCCGTTACCATAATTTGAGATGCTTACGTAACAGGAGTTAAAGTTAAGTCTTGCTTGCAATAAGACTAGAACCAGTAATGTTCTAGTACGATTATCGTTTGGGGTTTTTCCAGAGGACTCTATTGTGACGAAGGTGAAGTGAATTATGTATTAAAAGGATAGTTAGTAAACACTTATTCATTCCTGTTTAATATCAGTCTATGTGAATCTATGACCAGAGTTTATAGTAGTGTTGAAATATAATTTGAGAGGATTTATTTATTTACATTTTATTCATTGGAATTACAAAGTGCTGATTGTCTTTTTGGAGTAAACCACTACTTTGGGATCATTGAGAAGGCATGCAAAGACAATCTGGATTATATCCTTGTGGTACACCAGGACATTGTAGACTCTTGGTACATTCAAGATTATTGGAATTAATTCAGAAAAATCTGTCATTTTGGACATGTGAAGTTAGGATTATTTGGGATTTAGTTCACAATACTATCTTTTTACTAAACGAGTTGCTTTTGCTTCTATCTGTTACATTGTTTACCACCTAGATTCGTAGCATGTGGGAAAAAACAACAATCTTTCCAATCTTTCCTAGCTGATAACTAGTTTGTAAGGGTCGTTTTGTAAATAAAATTACGTAGCTTCATGTAGGCGGGTTGCACTTTAAGATAATGTCTTGATTTTTGTGAATAAATTTACCTGAACTTTTTAGACCTTGTTTACAATTTAGAATATTCTGGAAATGAACTTTTGAACCTCGTCTTGGTCCTCTTATTGTGTTTTAATTTATATATATATAATTATTGATAAACAGAATTAGTCATTCCTATCTTAAACATGTCTAGTGGAGTCAGACTTTTAGTTTTGTTAAATTATTATTTGAAGGAATTTATTTATTTCAATTATTTATTGGAATTACAGTGTTCATTGACATCAAGATAAAATCACTATTTTGGGATTTTAGGGAATCAGTGTTAAGACATTCTGGATTATATACTTGTGATACGTTTAGGTTGATGAAGCATCAGATTTAAGGCTAATGGTATATAAGCACATTGAAGATTATACCTCATTCGGAGCAGCACTGGGGCTCTTTGAAATACTCAATACTTCTGTACTTGTGATTGAACTTTTAGGACTATTAAGAATTTAATTCACAATGTTGGATGTTCTTTTTAAAGTTTCACTTTGTACTTTAAAGAAATAAATTATTTGTTTAATTTTACAAAACTGTTTTGTTTTCGATTTTTCTCTGTTACTTAGTTTAAGAGAGAGAGAGAGAGACTTCGTTAAGGAAGCAAAGATATAAATAACATAACTCCTAGTTCTCATTCACCAGTGTTCTAACCAACAAGGAAAAGGGATATTGAAAACCCAAACATTATAGAAATAATTGGGGACAAAACCTTCTATAAAAGGCAAATGCATCTTATGGCCAGATAGCTCTTGGAAAATAATTTATTGCATGAATCAGAATATAAATGAAGGTATATATCCGTTTCACACTGGAATCTCTACAATAAAATAAATGAAAGAATAGAGCCGTTTCACACTGGAATCTCTACAAGAAATTAAATGAAGGAATACAGCCGTTTCACACTGGAATCTCTACAAGAAAACAGATCTTTAAACTGCTACTTGAGTTTTGCAGACTCGTTTTTAGTACAATGGATGGACATATCATTTTAATTGATGTTATTATAAAACGAAATTACTGAGTTTGTTCTTTCTTACATTTCAGTGTATGCGAGCTTATAGTTTTGAACACGGGTAAGAAATAAAGACGAGTTTTATAATGAATCTCTGGTGTTGGTGCTAACATTTTCAGAAACTGATGACTCATTACATGCTAATGAAACCTTCCCTTCCCCTAAATCGACTTATCTACCATGCAGTTCAAATCTCCAATAGCACGTACTCTTGCACCGCCACCATACACGAGTAACTTATATGAACTCATTTAGCGTGCCTCATACAAATGAAAACTTTTTTTAAACAATACTAGAAGGGTCAATGACATTTCAAAATCTTGATAGGTATGTTAAATTTAGAAATGTTATGTGTCAAAGAAATTATACGACTCCTCTAATTGTATAATTTGCTTTCAATATTTATGGATTATCATTTATAAACGGAAGAAAGTACAAGCAGTGCAACTCAACGTCTTCTATAAAAAATTTTCTAACTCATAACGTAATGATGCTGTTGATTATATTATAATGTAAAGTTGTTGTTTTCTATATGTAATGTTATGAAATTTTGGAAAGCAAATACGAAAACATACATAACAAAAAAGAGGCAAAGCATAAGGCCTCAAGGTAGATTAGTTCTTCAGCTAATCGTGTTACCCTCTTTAAAAAAATGTAATTATTATTATTATTATTATTATTATTATTATTATTATTATTATCATCATTATTATTATTACATTATTATTATTATTAGAAGAAGAAGAAGAAACAAACAAACAACAAATAAAAAAGATAAAATGAAAAGAAAAAGAGAGAGAAAATGTACTTTTTATTGCTATAATGTAAAGGGTCGGAATGACAATACTTGTTAATAAATATTAGCTGGTGCTACGACTATATGGTTATAAACTATGTTAAGAAGTAAGTTATTTATCAAGGTTATAAAATGAAAATGCAAGAGGAACTTGCAGTATTGTGAATTGAATCGAAGATAATCCTTAAAAAAAAAGTTATATGCTAGTCCAAAAGAATCAAACGTTCTTAATAAATTTAATATTCTCGCATGTATTGGTCTGCCAACAGTCCTGATGCATCAAAATGGAATTGGTGAGAACTCCTTTGAATAATTCATGATATTTTCAGAATAATATTTTAGTCCAATGAGAACTTTGTAATTCCAATGAATAATCTGAACAAATGTTTCCTGTCAAATAATATCTAAACACATAAAATATGTCTGCAGACATATGTTACAACAAGAGCATAAGAAATAGGACTGACAAAAGTGTCCAGTTTCACTTAATTCTATAGTACAAGCATAAGGCTTGAAAATACATTTTTGGTCTAACTAGCTGCTTGACTTTTACAAATATCTTACATCGTACAAGAACCAACCTGACCTAAACCATCCAGTAGGAAATAATTTAATTCTTCTAAGACCCCACCTGACCCACCATTGGCGACTCGGTCTCGAAAGACCATGCAAATAGCGCCCTTGGGGTGTTGCCTGTCTCTGTTGGCAACGTCTGCTGTGGCTGTGCAGGCCTATACGTGAGTGACAGTCCCTACTGCAGTTGGTGCAGACATACTGGGAAGTCTGCATTACTGTGGTTGCTGTTGCGTTCTTCTTTCTCTTACGTTTCTCTGCCACCAACTGGCCTCTCCTCGCATCAGCGACTGATATGCCATTGTTTACCATCAGTCTCCAGGTGCCTCGGTCCTCAGCCAGCTCTTCCCAGCCATCGGGTGAAATGTTGCATGCCTTCATGTCCCTCTTGCACACATCTTTGAAACGGAGTGAGGGGCGTCCGACTCTTCTCATGCCAGTGGCCAGCTGTCCATATAAGATGTCCTTTGGCAGCCTTCCATCCTCCATGCGTCGGACATGACCCAGCCATCGAAGGCGGCGTTTAATTAGCAGGGAGTACATGCTGGGGGTACTTGCACGCTGCAGGATCTCGCTGTGTGGAACACGGTCTTGCCAACTGATTTTCAGGATGCGTTTTAGGCACCGTATATGGAAGGAGTTGAGCCGGCGTTCTTGCCTCATGTAGGTACTCCACGTCTCACTTCCATATAGAAGGGTGCTGAGAACGCAGGCCTGGTAGACTCGGACCTTGGTGTGCTCTGTCAGCGCGTTGTTTTCCCAAACCCTCTTTGTTAATCGAGCCATGATGGTGTTTGCCTTTCCAAGCCTTCTGTCCAGCTCCATATCAATCGAGAGAGTGTTGCTGATGGTTGACCCTAGGTAGGTAAAGTTGTTGACTGCTTCCAGGGTGACACCGTTGATTTTGATTGAAGGGGCAATGGTGGTATCTTGCACGCTGACATTTGTTTTTTCCAAGCTGATTGTGAGACCAAAGTGCGTGCAGGCAACAGCAAAACGGTCTCCCAGTCTCTGGAGGGCTTCCTCGGTGTGGGCCACAAGAGCTGCGTCATCTGCAAAAAGCATCTCCCTGATGAGCACAGCTCTCACTTTGGTCTTTGAGCGCAGTCGTGCCAGGTTGAACAGGCTCCCATCAGACCTGGTGTGTAGATATATGCCATCCGTGGACGTGTCGAAGGCGTAGGACAGGAGCAGGGAGAAGAAGATCCCAAAAAGTGTTGGTGCAGCACGCAGCCCTGCTTCACACCACTGTTAATTGGGAAGGAAGTTGAGGATGATCCATCATACAGGACTGTTCCCTTCATATCTGCATGGAAAGAGATTATCATGCTGAGGAGTTTTGGGGGGCAACCGATCTTACTCAGAAGTTCAAAAAGGCCCTTCCTGCTGACCAAGTCAAAGGCCTTGGTGAGGTCGATGAACATCATGTAGAGTGGTTGACCTTGCTCTCTGCTCTTCTCTTGGAGTTGTCGTAGGGAGAAGATCATGTCTGTCGTCGACCTGCCTGCTCTGAAGCCGCACTGTGATTCCGGGTACACACGGTCTGCCAGCAACTGCAGCCTGTTGAGTATGATGCGGGCGTACACTTTACCAACAATACTCAAGAGCGAGATCCCTCTGTAATTATTACAGTCACTGCGGTCGCCCTTGTTTTTGTAAAGGGTCACAATTGTGGCATCACGCATGTCTTGGGGGACTACTCCTTCCTCCCAGCAGCGGCAAAGTAGCTCGTGCAGTGGTTTAATCAATGCTGGTTTTCCACGTTTGATAGCTTCGGGCGGGATGCTGTCACTACCTGGTGCTTTGTCGTTTGGAAGGCAGTCGATTGCTTTGCTGAGCTCCTCTAAGGTTGGCACTTTGTCGAGCTCTTCCATGGTGGGCAGATTCTTTATGCTGCTGAGGGCTGCATCAGTGACTGACGTTTCTCTGGAGTATAGTTCTGAGTAGTGCTCCACCCATCTGGCCATCTGTTGCCCACGGTCTGTGATCTTCTCTCCCGTCAGGGATTTCAGGGGAGCGACCCCTTTCACTGTAGGGCCTAGAGCCTTCTTGATGCCACTGTAGATGCCTTGGTTGTGTCCGGACTCGGCACTGCGCTGGATCCCTTCACACAGTTGTTGCCAGTACTCGTTCGCACACTGTCTAGCAATGCGTTGGGTGTTACTTCGGGCACTTCTGAGAGCAGCAAGCGTCCGTTCATTAGGGCATTTTTTGTAAGCTATGAAGGCTTTTCGTTTCTCCTCGATTTGTGGTTCCATCCTTGATAAGTGTGCATTGAACCAGTCCTGGCTGGGTCGTTCCTTCTTGCCAAACGTAGACATAGCTGTACTATAGATGGCACCCTTCATGGCGTTCCACTTGGCTGTAGCGTCATACTCAGGCAGGTCCTGGAGAGCCTTGTTCAGGGCAGACACATACTCCTCCACCTTGGCAGGGACTGACATCTGTGCAGTGTTTATGCGAGGACATCCTTTTGGTTTTGTGCGGTGTAGCACGTGTGGCTGTAGTCGCACTCTGCTGCTCACAAGGGCATGGTCGGAGTCACAGTCTGCACTGTGGTAGGTTCTGGTGGAGAGGACGCTGTTAAGGGCAGAGCGCCTGGTGATGACCAAGTCGAGTTGGTGCCAGTGATGAGATCTGGGGTGTTTCCATGACACTTTGTGTTGTGGCTTACACTTGAAGAAGGTGTTTGTGATGCACAGGCCATGGTAGGTGCATAGCTCCAGCAGTCTCTGGCCGTTTTCGTTGGTCTTTCCAGTGCCATGATATCCGAGGCAGGTAGGCCAGGACTCATGGTTCGCACCTACTCTGGCATTAAAGTCGCCGACGAGGAATAGTGGTTCATTTTTGGGGCATCCTTTGATCTGTTCGTCCAGCTGCTCATAGAACTGATCCTTCACGTCTTCTGATGACGTGAGGGTTGGGGCGTAGACACTGATGATGTTGACAGGACCTGAAGTAGTGGTGAGGCGGATGGACAAGAGACGCTCAGTGCCCCCTGTTGGAGGTTCAACCGAGGCCAGGAGATTGTTTTTGATGGCAAAGCCCACTCCGTGCTGACGGGGCTCCTCAGGTTCTCGACCCTTCCAGAAGAAGGTGTAGTTTTCCTCTCTGAGGGAGCCACTAGAGGCGAGCCTGGTTTCCTGGAGGGCAGCTATGCTGATATTTAGTCTGGTGAGTTCTCTATCGATGATGGCCGTCTTTCTGGTGTCGTCCACTTCTCTGAGGTCGTCGGAGATGCCTGTACACATGGTGCGCACATTCCAGCTTGCAAATCGAAGAGCTGGAGTCTTCTTTATTGGTTTCTTGTTTCTTTTGTCTGGTGTGGAATTACCGTCTGCGTGTCATGCTGAACAACACACTGAGCTCCAGACACCCACTGGAGCAGGCAGACGATGGCGGGTCAACACCTTATTGACCGGGGGCTGCCCGGCTTGAGGCGGGCGATAGTTGGCCAGTGGGACACGATGATCCCTCCCACCGTCAAAGCTGACCCGTGGCGCCCCTTCCCTACGCCAGTCGGGTGGGACTTATAACCCGTAAACTGTCAGCTTCCGTGTTGTTTCCTCACTCAGTAGCGAGACTGGAGTGTCCTCTCCAGGGCGCAAGCCTGGGCGTGGAATATGGAGATCCTGGGCTGCCCAGACGTCAGGATCCCCCTCTCGTCCTTGCTGGTGGGGTCCAAAGAAATGCTGAGCATGACATTTGGCACCAGTTTAGATGCAGGAGCTGCCGGAAGGAGGTCGTAGTCGACCCCCAGCCGCCTTAGGGGCTCCACTCCTGATTTTCTGTCTGGGTTTACTCCCGTAGCCTTTCCTTCTCCCGAAGATATCCACAAGGCAGTGGAGCCATAATCCAATGGATGGGACTTAGTTGGTTTTGAATCAGAGTTTCCTTCTCCTAGATGAACTGCCTGACAAGGCTAACGAGCTTCATCTGCCCGGGTTTGGGGTCAGAGTTTCCCTTCTCTTAGACTGGTTGCCTGCCAAGGCTAATGAGCCCAGTCTGCCCACCAATCAATGACAAATTACCCCAAACTTGCAAATTTGTTTTTATTATTAACAGTATTATTAATGATTGTAAACACATGCGTCAAACACTATTGATGGAACTTACTCAACCTACATTCTTCATATTTACCCGTGTACAAAATTAATTAATGTCTTACAATTTACAGTCATGAACAAAGAAGATGATGAAACAGAATACTATTCCACTGGACTATCTTAAACATTCTCATGTTAATATTTAGTTTAGATAAAAACCTGTTTATCCCTTTCGTTACCCCCTTCCATACACACACAAACACAGCAGTTGAGGAGGATACCGTAGAGTTAAATGCGACTGTATGGGATCAATAGAAGTTAACAGTAGTCCATCATGTTGAAACGGCAACGAGTCGTGTCAACGGAATTTAGCATTAATCCATGGGTTTGTCAGGACCGGACCATATGTGTTCTAGCGGAAAGGTAACGTAAAATATGTTCATAGCTAGAAAAGTGTGGGAATGTATAGATCAAGCGGAAAGGTACCGTTAAAATTATTGGTCAACACCCATCTTGACAGACAAACGCTCATACCTACTAGCCAGCAGACAGTCCAACTGACCAGCATCAATGTCTATTTACCAATACCTACACCTACTGACCGGCAATCGATTCTGCCTAAACAGTACCCAGACTTACCGACAGACACACCGTTTAAACAAAACCAGGCGTTACAACAAAAAGTAAAAAATTGTGTACAATAAAGTTTTTTTAAGTTACCACATATCAATTGCGAAAGCCACCAGAAAACAAAATTAAAATTATTCATATTTTGACCCATTATTTGCTACCATAGAGTCGATCTCTTGCTTCTTGACAAATATGGTAATCATGTGATCTGACTCTTGCATAAAAGCATTGGACTGTCGGACATTATCTGAGGACAAACTGGTTAACGGATTCGTTACAGTGATATCGATTTTAAGATATTTATTTTTTTTGAGAACATGGGGGACGGCCATATCTTGAAAAAGTGAAATTCGTGCGTGCATTTTTAAAATAGTGTACTCGCCAGCAGTTCAGACATTTTCCCGAAATAAAACTGGTGATTCAGATAAAGTAAATTATGGTACACGATAGATGGCGCCATTTTATAAATATAATCTTATGCATGCGTTCATCCCAAATAAAATCTATTGAAATTTTTGGGATACTTTAAATATTTTCCCTGCAAAGGCTAGTAAAGATTAAAACTATGGAACGTATCTTACTATTTATTTACTATTCGCTATATCAACAATTTGTATATTTGTGATCATAAAACAGTTTTCTTATATAAAAGTGAAGTGCTGATATAAAGTATTCGGACTTATGATATCTCATATTCGATTTTATGATATCTCATATTCGAATTTATGATATATCATATTCGAATGTATGATATCTCATATTCGATTTTATGACATCAAAATAACTAATGTTTTCAGACTTTAAAAACTTAAATTCGTATATTTATGCTCGATTTTCTACATCAATTATTCGAATTTTACGTTAAATATTTCATTTTTTTAAAAATTAACTTAAGAAGATCCTCTTACTTCATAATTCTAAACCCTTTCACCCATACCAGTGACCGCTCACCCCACGACAATAATATTGATAAAACGTATTAGGAGATAATTTGCGGCTGGTTCCTTTAACTTTGTGGTAATGTTAGTGACAAAATCATTGAAAACATTTGCAATATCAGTGTCATCAGTGACTATAGTGTCATTTACCAGAAGTGAGTTAATTTTATGTCTGATATTAATTGTGTTCCCCTAATGAGTTCATTGAAAACATTCCAAATAGAATTTGAGTTGCTCTTTTTTTTCAAGCATTGATTGATAATAAGTTTTTTTTAGCTTTCTTAATCATACTTGTTACTTTATTTCTCCATACTTTATAGTGTGCGTGGTTTCTTATAGCTTTTTATTGGTCTCATGTTTTCATGGCATCTAGGTTTCTAGTAGTAAGCCAATTAGGTTGGAGTTCATACTTTATGTGATGTACTTTTAGTGGTGCATGTTTACATCCATAAATAAGTCAGTCCACACCCTCACAGCTTCATCTGTTTCATCAAATTTTGGATTCCATGGAACTTTATATTGGTCAGCCAGAAACTGTTCTTCATTTAAAAAATTCAATGATCTGTAAGTGTTTTGTGTGTGTCTTTTTCCTATTTCTCCTGCATTTTATCTTTCTTGTTAAAAAAAAGAGGTCAATAAGACCAACATTCCGTACATTAACATATTCAACATTGTCTGGTAGGTTGATGCTGTTGTTGTTGTGGGGTTTAACGCCATTTTCAGCACACGATAGGCTATACATGGCGGCCAGTATTAATGGTGGAGGAAGAAACCGGGAAAACCCCGGAAAGAACCGCCGACCCACGAGAAGCTATTGGTAAGCTTTCTCACATACCCACATTGGCTGAATCCGAGACTCGGGTAGGTTGATACAAATGTAATCAATAAGAGTGCTTGATATTTATGTTACTCTTGTGGGTTCATTTACCAGCTGGACTAGGCCTAATGGTTCAATAAATTCCATCCAGTTTTTTTAAATTTTATTTGAGTATTGAGTAAGTCCTTATTTACATTGTCCAGTATATGTTTCTTTATCCTGTGCAAGAACATTTTCAATTTGTTTCAGAAAGTTATTATTCCAAATTGCTTTGGAGGAAGGTGGCCTCTAAATGAAAGGATTTTGCATTATTTTGAGAAATTTCCATCCAAATACTCTCAATTTCTCGTGACTCCAAATCAGGTCGCCTTTCTGCATTTACACCTTCCCTAATGTATAAAACAAGACCCACCCCCCCGCTGTCTCTCTGTCCATGCGTATCGTTTCTTGTAGCCTTGACAGTGAAACAGATTATCATTGGTTTCAGCGAGTCCTAAAACATGTATATTATTTTCCTAGGAAGACAACATTAATTTAATATGGTCTATTTTTCCCACTATACCTAGTACATTTAAGTGACCTATGTTAAAACCTTCTGTATTTAGTTTGATATCAAATATATATATATATATATATATATATATATATATATATATATATATATATATATATATATATATATATATATATATATATATATATATATATTTCATCATGAAATGGGTCGCTTAGTGAGATTTTCTCCATACTACTTTTATCAGAAAGCTCAATATGAGACTGAAACAAGAAAACATTGACATGCTAGACACCTGAAGAGCCTGAGAGGGAGAAGTAACTTAAATAATATTAATAATAATGAGGACTTTGTATAGCGCCTAATCTTTAGCAGCTCTAAGCGCTTTACAACATTAGACAAAACCTATAACAAAAAATATATATAATGATATTATTACAATAAACAAACACTATGAAATTAGAATACATAAAAACATGCTGAAAATATTTAAGGTAGGAAACATTATTAGGTCTTTACGTTTGTTCTTGCAGTCGAAATAAGTGAGTTTTAAGAGCACTCTTGAATGGGATCACTGTATCTTTGTGTCTAAGTTCAGTGGGCAATTCATTTCACGTTGCTGCGCCCTGGTATGCAAAAGAACGTTTTCCATATGACTGTTTTCGTAGTGGGAATAATGAGTATACGATTGTAAGAAGAGGAGCATAAGTATCTTGCTGGTGTGTACACATGGGTGAGTTTGGACAGGTATGTTGGACTGGAGTCCGTCAGTGAAACACAGTACAGAGAACACATTTCTTTTGTGTTTGATTCTGGATCAAATGGATAGCCAGTGTAGGGTACAGAGCAGCGGGGAGGTGTGCTCTGATCGTGGTACTCTAAGTATGATTCGAGCAACTGTGTTTTGAACTTTTTGAAGTTTCTGAGGTTGTTGTTGTTGTTGTAGGGTTTAACGCCATTTTTCAGCACACGATAGGCTATACATGGCGGCCAGTATTAATGGTGGAGGAAGAACCCGGGAAATCCCCAGAAAGAACCACCGACCCTCGAGAAGCTACTGGCAAGCTTTCTCACATACCCACATTAGCCGAATCCGAGACTCGAACCCACGCAGAGAAGTTTCTGAGGTAGATATTGAGATGAACCAGACAGAATTGAATTACAATAGTCCAGTCTTGAAAGTACTAATGAACACACAAGTGTTTTAGTGGCATCAACTTAAAGATATTTGCAAATGGAGCTGATGCGTCTCAGCTCAAGATATGCAGCCTTGCATATGTTCATGACATGTTGGTGCAATGTGAGAGTACTGTCCAGAGTAACACATAGGTTTCGTACTGACTGTGTGAATTTAATGTTAGTGTTGCTGATATTTATTGTTTGAGGAAAAGGATGTGACTGAGAAAGTCTTTGTGTTGTGATCAGAATGGCCTCAGTTTTATCATCATTCATCTGCAGCTTGTTACATGTCATCCATGATTTCACATCAGAATTGCACCTCTCTACACTTTGGATGGTAGCATCAACTTCATTTGGGTGGCTAGATTTGTATATTTGGGTGTCGTCAGCGTACAATTGGTGAGACACTGGATGATAATATATGACACTTGAGAGCGGCTGAGTATATAGAATGAAGAGAACTGGTCCAAGAACACACCCTTGTTGAACATAACAACATAGATTAACTGGGCTGGAGTGTATTCCATTTGCAGACACGACTGTGTCCTGTTGACCAAGTATGACTTGAACCACAGTAAGGCTGTAACATGAATGCCAAATACATGCTGGAGACGGTGAAGTAACATATCATGGTCTATTGTGTCAAATGCTGCAGACAAATCAAGGAGGGTGAGGACTGTAATCTTTCCGCTATCCAAAGCAGAGAGAATGTCATTAACTAATTTTAGAAGAGTAGTTTAACATTATCACATAGTTGTTTACATTTTAAGATGCGCTTTGTACATAAATCAGATAGTGTTTCATCAGATTATGCACAGTTGGATATTTGTGCAACAAACTAAGTACCTGTATAGTTATACTCTGCATTTACTTTATAGTGTGGATTTTGACAATTAGGATAGCGGACTGGCGATATGCATTTACACTTAGTTTCAGTGAATTCAGAACAGATTTCTAACAAAACATTAAACTTGTTATTGATCATGTTGTTTGTGAGATTGTGAAAAGTAACGTTCCGACATGTAGTACAAATTTGGCATTCTCTTCATCACCAAACCACTAAAGGTTATTATTAGTCGAACAAAGTTTTTGCTTGTGTCCGAGTCCACTGCAAACATTACACCTGATGGCTTTGCCATGGTGGCAGGTTTGTTACATGGCCTATTTTACCATAAAAACAACAATTAGTGGATCTTTTCCTGAATATAATGGTATAGCAGTTTATATTTCTAAGTAATAAAATAAAGCAGTTCCTTTTGTGCTCAGGTGAATTTTGTTTAAGGTTGACTTTATTTCCTGTGTTTCTGTAAAAGAATGAACGACATTGGTCTATTTAGTGCAAATTAAAATGTTTCCATAGAACAATAAGTATTTCATATACTGGGTTCACTTGTGCATCGACATGAGGCGGTATCCCTGACACCATTATATTGCTTGAACATTTAGAATGCAGAGTGCAAAGCAGACTTCAATAATTGTCTTTTATTTCATCCAGGCTATGACCATCACTAGCATCATTTTCTCCTATCTTAACTACTATTGTTCTGTTGCCGTTGCCGTTGTAGGGTTTAACGCCATTTTTCAGCACAAGATAGGCTATACATGGCGGCCAGTATAATTTGAGGAGGAAGAACCCTGGAAAACCCCGGGAAGAATCACCGACCCACGAGAAGCTACTGGCAGGCTTTTTCACGTACCAACGTTAGCCGAGGCTGAGACTCGAACTCACGCAGACAGAGGTGAAATGGCAGTGATCCGTAACGGTAAGTGCTTTAGACCACTCGGCCACTCGGGGCCCCGTCTATTGTTCTGTAAGATGTGAGGTCCATGCTCAATACTGTATAAGTTACATCATTTATTTTTGCCCCTTTTAGTGTCTCTACACCTGTCTTCTTTAGTCCCTTTGTTCTGGTTCCTTTAATAACTGAAGAACCAATAATTAAAGTTCTATCATTATCTCTGCTGGGTTTTTGTTTAACGATATGTCTATTGTTTGTATCATGTCTTAATGGTTTTCTCTCTGCTGTGATGGGTGTAACTAATTCTTCTTCAATGGGTCTGGTAATGTGCAGGCATGATGAAACAGCTCTTGTGCTTCAAGAACCATTTTGTCACCATCATCTTCATGTGTACTGGCTTGTATGCTGACTGAACACATCCTTTTGGCAGGTATTGGAGTGGTCTGAATGTATACACTTGCTATGTCTGGACTGTTTGTGTAGCAATCTTACAGGTTATTATGATCCTTTTTTCCCTGAGTAGCCCCTGACTGTTGCCTCAGATCTGTTTGTGCCTTTTAGACTGCAGATTTCTGATATTAAACATTAATGAACAATAATACCTTGATGGGACTGATGCTCTACTGGGTGAATGGAATTCAAGACAAGACCATTATTTCTTTTAACTGCTAAGTGTTGCAAACATTTCTGATATTTTCCATTGATAGCACTATTGTCAACATAACTGCATGTCAGACTAGAATCATTTTCATTTAGGATTCAGGTAGGCATTATTTAAAGTCTTTTGGTGAAAGTCAATATGACGATCCATTCACAGGGAGTACTGATAAAATCATTATAGCAGCCATGCTGGATGTGAGATGGGCACCATTTTGATTTCTAATCTAACTAGCCACACATTTCAGAGAAACAAAGATAATATTTTTAAGACGGCCACCATGATAGCCATTAGGACCAAACATACATCATGAGAACTCTTCTGATGACAACCCCATGTAAAATGACCTTCCATTAAAGACTAGCAATAACAAGACTTTCAAAATGGTTACTATGGTTACCACACTTCCACCTCAGTTCCTGCCATCACCAGTCGAGAAAACCATTTCTAATCATTAGTACAGCATGTCCTATAAAGTCATATTTATTTCATTTCACAATTACCCTTACATGAATTATTATCTGACAAATTTTGCAAAAAATGGTTGGAAAACTTTGAAGTTAGGATCATTTAAATTTGTGTATAATGGTTGGTTGGTTTTAATGTCACTTTTGATACATTATTGGCTATATCATGCAAGGACATGGAAGTTAAGCGTATTTGCTAATGAGACACCAAGGTAGCCGACACTCAAATTACCATGGCTCCAAGTGATATATATATAAAGTCAGCTAGGTCTCAGAGCATCAACTAGCTTTCAATGTGCCTGTAATTAACACAATGCTTACAGTGAGATTACCGGTCAGCATTCACTTTATAATGCAGGGTTCACATATTTCCACTCAAGTGAAATTAATAAAACTTTCATGGTCTGTCCAGTCTCCAAAATTAAATTTCCAAGGTTTCAAATAAGACAGCAAAAGTGAAATTCATATATGGAATAACAATCAATACAAATAAAAACTGCCGAGACAAACGAGACTGGCAAGGCAGCAAGATTATCGATAAATTGGTCAAACCAATATTCCAGGAACCATAACCCACAAAAATGGTCAAAAACTAATTTTAAAATTGATTTCAAGGACTTTAAAAACTACAATGTCAATTATTACATATTTTCAAGGATTTAAATTTACAAGCTAAATACAGTAGTTTCCAAGTTTTTCATGGAAGCATAAAAACATTGATGATGGCACATGTCAGTGACTGATTGAAGCATAAAAACACTGATAATGGCATGTGTTACTGACTGATGGAAGCAAAAAATACTGATAATGGTATATGTTAGTGACTGATGAAGCATAAAAGCACTGATAATAGCATATGTCAGTGACTGATGGAAGCAAAAAATACTGATAATGGTATATGTTAGTGACTGATGAAGCATAAAAGCACTGATAATGGCATATGTTAGTGACTGATGGAAGCAAAAAATACTGATAATGGCATTTGTTAGTGACTGATGGAAGCATAAAAACACTGATAACACTGGTCAACAGTGAAATCATTACTGACTTGAAAAGGCCCTAATCTGTAGTATTTTGGTGTGCCGAACACGAATATAACCGTGAAAAATTTGTATTGGCTCTCGTTTTGAAGATATTCATATACCTCATTTTCTATGTTTCACTGTGTAAATTTCTCCAGTAGGACTGCAGCAACATCCGGAATAATGATGTAACATTGCATAATACCATCATGCTCACATCATCCACAGTTGATTGCATCATTTTCTGATGCAATGCAATACTAATGCCATGCGGCTGCTGAAGTAAGTTGACGTCAGCAGTGTACTATACATGTGTAGGCCTATTATACTAATGCCAGGCGGCTGCTGAAGCTGACGTAAGCAGTGTACTATATAAAGCCCAATCAGATAGGTTCAGCATTTAAAATATTTTAGACGTTGTGCGAGACAGTTCAAGCTACTGTTACATAAAACTTATTATTTTATCCATTTACGTACAATAAAGAACAGTAATGCCTCGAAAGTGTGTTAATACCGCGGACAATTTTTGCTATATTTGTGGGGAAGTGACATTTGCCAACCAGAAGAAAAGTATCAATTCTCAAGTGAAGAAGGCATATCATCTTTACTTCGGATGCAAGGTTGGTGACCAAGACAAGCCTTGGGCTCCGCATATATGCTGTGCTACATGTACAACACAGCTTTCACAGTGGTTGAATTGCAAAAGGTCATCAATGCCGTTTGCAGTCCCAATGGTGTGGAGAGAGCCAAGCAACCACCTAAATGACTGTTACTTCTGCTTGGTTCCTCCTCTTTCCGGCGGAATAACGAAGCGAAAGAAGTCGAGAATAGTCTACCCAAACATTCCGTCTGCATTGAGACCAGTTCCACATGGTGAGGGACTTCCTATTCCAGAACCTCCAGCAGAATATTCTCTTGATTCATCTGACGAAGACAAAGGTGAGTCGACCTGTTCTTCTCCTGGTCCATCAGCATGCAGTGATCCAGATTTTCACTGTGGTGCATCATCAACCCCACACAGAATAACACAGGAAGAACTAAATGACCTGATTCGTGATTTGGACTTATCAAAGAACAAGGCAGAATTGCTAGGATCAAGACTCCAACAATGGAATCTTCTAGAAGAAGATGTCACAATTACTGCATATCGAAAGCGCCACCAGCAATTGGAGCCTTTCTTCAGAAAGGAAAGTAATCTGATATTCTGTTCCGATATTGAGGGCCTCATGAATGCTTTAAAAATCACTCATGACCCACAAGAATGGAGACTATTTGTGGACTCTTCGAAACTGAGTCTCAAGGCTGTGCTTTTGCACAATGGAAACATTCTTCCATCTATTCCAGTAGCGTATGCTGTCCACATGAAAGAGACATACGATAACTTAAGGCAGCTACTGAATTCCATTGAGTATAACAAGTACAGCTGGCACCTCTGTGGTGATTTGAAGGTAGTTGCCCTTTTAATGGGACTGCAGCAAGGATATACAAAATACATGTGTTTCTTATGCGAGTGGGATAGCCGAGCAAGGGAAATGCACTACATGAGGAAGGAATGGACTCACAGGCAGAATGTAGCCATTGGAGAGAAGAATATCCAACACCCAGCTCTGGTTGAGGCTCAGAAAATCTTGCTACCACCCCTTCACATCAAACTAGGTTTGATGAAGAACTTCGTGAAAGCCATTGACCGGACTTTGCCAGCATTCCGATACCTGCATGAAAAATTCCCTCGACTCAGCGAAGCAAAGATTAAAGAGGGAGTTTTTGTGGGTCCTCAGATTCGAGAGCTTTTCAAAGATGACCGGTTCAACAACTTGCTGGAAGGTGACGCGAAACAAGCATGGAATGCTTTTCGCCTAGTTTCTACAAACTTCCTCGGAAATGTTAGGGCAGAAAACTATAAGGAACTAGTAGAAGACATGTTGATGAAGTATAAGAAACTTGGCTGCAATATGTCTCTAAAGATTCACTTCCTTCATTCCCATTTGGATTTCTTTCCTAGCAACTGTGGTATTGTTAGTGATGAACACGGCGAACGTTTTCATCAAGATATCGCAACAATGGAACAAAGATACCAGGGAAAATGGTCCACTACAATGCTGGCTGACTACTGCTGGACACTCCTCAGAGATGCTCCCGAACAGCTGTACAAGAGACAGGCGAAGAAATCTAAGATGTAGTCAATGACTTGATTTTTTATAGGTAGGCTATTACAGTTGACCTTTTACTATTGGAATGCATTTCGTTATGTAAACATTAATTTCTTGCAGATTACAAAAAAACTAGAGCCAATTTTGCAATTTGACTGTCATATTCGTGTTCAGCACATAAAAATTGATAAGAATTGACTAATTTTATTTCAGTAACATGACTTTTGTAAAAATTTGTTGTCCAGTGTAATAGCATATGCTACTGACTGATGGAAGCAAAAAATACTGATAATGGCAAATGTTAGTGACTGATGGAAGCATAAAAATAATGATAATGGCATATGTTAGTGACTGATGGAAGCATACAAATACTGATAATGGCATATGTTAGTGACTGATGGAAGCATAAAAATACTATAATGGTATATGTTGGTGACTGATGGAAGCAAAAAATACTGATAATGGCATATGTTAGTGACTGATGGAAGCATAAAAATACTGATAATGGTATATGTTGGTGACTGATGGAAGCAAAAAATACTGATAATGGCATATGTTAGTGACTGATGGAAGCAAAAAATACTGATAATGGCATATGTTAGTGACTGATGGAAGCATAAAAATAATGATAATGGAATATGTTAGTGACTGATGGAAGCATACAAATACTGATAATGGCATATGTTAGTGACTGATGGAAGCATAAAAATACTGATAATGGTATATGTTGATGACTGATGGAAGCAAAAAATACTGATAATGGCATATGTTAGCGACTGATGGAAGCATAAAAATACTGATAATGGTATATGTTGGTGACTGATGGAAGCAAAAAATACTGATAATGGCATATGTTAGTGACTGATGGAAGCAAAAAATACTGATAATGGCATATGTTAGTGACTGATGGAAGCATAAAAATACTGATAATGGTATATGTTGGTGACTGATGGAAGCAAAAAATACTGATAATGGCATATGTTAGTGACTGATGGAAGCAAAAAATACTGATAATGGCATATATTAGTGACTGATGGAAGCATACAAATACTGATAATGGCATATGTTAGTGACTGATGGAAGCATAAAAATACTGATAATGGTATATGTTGGTGACTGATGGAAGCATAAAAATACTGATAATGGCATATGTTAGTGACTGATGTGCAGCAATAGGCTCACTGAAAAATGACTTCAAAATCAAGTTAAATATTGCAAAAGAAACCAAACTAAAATACTATTGGTAGAATCACTTTATTTCAACAATGCATAATTTTTTTTACTGCTAAGTTATTTTATGGATGCAAATATGACAGTTGCCCTTGAAAGACATGGTAGTATAAGATCCAGATCTCGTACTTAATGTGTTTAAATGCAGATATGTGTGAGTGAAAATGTAAAAAAGGGCTTCAAATGATTTTCAATAATTGTACAAACATATGCATAATGCCATGAACTTTGAAACAATAATATGATTTTATTCAATGCAAATTAACATTTTTGCTTACTGTAACATAACTAGACTAAATTTGTTAAATTGTAGGACTTATGTGGGATGGTTCAGAAACACTGAAGTTAAATAACTTGAAAAAGTATTATCCAATGACAAAATTCTAGCTCAAAGAATGTGTGGAATATTGACATCATAAAGCTTGTCTCCAACCAGATGCTAATCTTACTTTTTGTCCTTTCATCAATCACAAAAAATAATTAACTTTTCTATCATGGCAAGTGTGACATGGAAACAAATCACATATTAATTGCCCATTTATTATTTATTTACATGTCTCATTTTGTATAGAATGTATACTCTGTAAAAACAAATTGTTCAGTATGTACACCCTGTAACAGTCTTTGTACATTATGTATATGCTCTAAAGATCTCTGTACAGCATGTACAACCTGTAATAGTCTCTGTACAGAATATATATGCTGTAAAGATATTTGTACAGTATGTATACCCTGTAACAGTCTTTGTACATTATATATATGCTATAAAGATCTTTGTACGGCATGTACAACCTGTAATTGTCTCTGTACAGAATATATATGCTGTAAAGATAATTGTACAGTATGTATACCCTGTAACAGTCTTTGTACATTATGTATATGCTGTAAAGATCTCTGTATGTCATGTACAACATGTAATAGTCTATGTACAGAATGTATATGCTGTAAAGATATTTGTATAGTATGTATACTCTATAAAAGTCTTTGTACAACATCATACCCTCTAAAGATCTTTGCAGTACTGCATACCCATCTAAGCATATTTGTGCAGAATGCATACCTTGTTAAGATCACTGTACAGCATGTACACACTATAAAGCTCTTTGTAAAGCATGCATACCAAGCAGAGATCTTTGCATGGTATTTATATCTTGTACAGATCTTTTACAGTGTATATATGCCCTGTGAAACTATCTGTACAGTATGCTTATCCTGTAGAGATCTTTGTACGGTGTGTACACTATCTAAAGATCTTTGTATAGTCTACATATTCTGTAGAGATCTTTGTACAATACGTACTCTTTACAAATCATTGTACTATATATAGACACTGTACAGATCTTTGTACAGTATCTGTACACTGTAAATATCTTTGTACAGTATCTATACCCTGTAAAGATCTTTGTACAGTATATATATATACCAAGTAAAGATCTTTGTACAGTATCTATACCATGTAAAGATCTTTGTACAGTCTGTATATTCTGTAAAGATCTTTGTAAGTATGTACACTCTTTACAGATATTTGTACTGTATATAGACACTGTAAAGATCTTTGTAGAGTATCTATACCATGTAAAGAACTGCTGCAAATACTGTCATCTAGAAATTAGCACTACTAACACTGTCATAGACAAATTGGTACTGCTAACACTGTCATAGAGAAATAAGCACTGCTAACAATGTAATGTAGAATTAGCACTGCTAACACTGTAATGTAGAAATTGGCACTGCTAAGACTGTAATGTAGAATTAGCACTGCTAACACTGTCATATAGAAATATGCACTGCTAACACTGTAATGTAGAATTAGCAAAGCTAATAGTGTCATGTAGAATTAGCACAGCTAATACTGTCATGTAGAAATTGGCACTGCTAACACTGTCATGTAGAATTTAGCACTACTAACATGGTCATGGACAAATTGGTACTGCTAACAATGTCATATAGAAATAAGCACTGCTAACACTGTCATGTAGAATTTAGCACAGCTAACACTGTCATGTAGAAATTGGCAATGCTAGCACTGTCATGTAGAATTTAGCACAGCTAACACTGTCATATAGAAATAAGCACTGCTGACACTCTCATGTACAAATTAGCACTGCCCTTAGTTTAAAAACAGAGGTAACGTAAAACCCAAAGGTAAATACTTATACAAAACTCTCTGGAGATCTTTTATCACTGAATCATTCTGCAGAAGAGGTCATAATTACATCCTATTTGTAAATGCATGTACCTCTATCCATGTAATGTCCATTAATAACACAATGAAATCTAATTTATAGATTTATGTATCACTATGCATGTACTATGTTTGTAATTCCTTATTTTCAATCAAGAGATGTGCAAATGATCATGAGCAAATGAATTATAATTCTGCTCTTAAAAACATACAAAATAAATATTTAAAACAAATGCATACAAATGAAGCTACAATGAATCATCTCAACATCTAAAATGTTAGTTCAACCCTGTTCTTGAGACGTAATCCCAGAGACAACAAAATTAAAATCTCTTTCGTACATGAATTATCTCAACATCTAAAATGTTAGTTCATCCCTGTTCCTGATTAAATCAATGAGAAGAACAAGTCTTATATGAAATCTTTCTCCAGTCAATGAAATACAACATTACAAAGCAAAATGATCAAAGTATTCAATGCAAAATTTTGGAACAATTTTTAACTTAAGTATTGTAGAGAAATAACAGTATGGCCAGATTGCAAGCCTTTATTTTGTCACAGAGTGTTCATCATGATATATCATTCTACAGATCAATCATCATTCTGCAGTCATTAGTGTCCATGAAACTGCACTAATGACAAATGGTTAATGCTGATCCTTGATTCATTATTCTGCAGTCAACAGCATCCCAAAAATGCACTAAATACAAATGGTTAATGCTGATCCTTAAAGCACAAACTGTTATAATGAACGAATATTTACTGAAGGTCAAGTACCCTTTATAGTGCATCTACAGGTCAAGGTATGAGGCTGGCACAAGGCATGGTGCATCTATGAGCCAAGGTACAAGCCATAGTGCATCTATAAGCAAAGATAGAAGGCATAATGCAAAGATACAAGGCTGGTACAAGCCATAGTGCATCTATAGGCCAAGGTACAATCCACAGTGCATCTATAAGCCTAGGTACAAGCCATAGTGAACCTATAAGCCAAGGTAATAGTGTATCAATAAGCCAAAGTACAAGGCCAGTGGCCTAGTGGTTAAAGCATCCGCCTCGGATGCAGGAGGTCGCAGGTTCAAATCCTGGCTGAGTCATACCAAAGACTTATAAAAATGGTACTAACAGCTGCCTCACTAGGCGCTCAGCTTTAAGAGGTTAGTGTTAGGACTGGTTGGCCTGGTGTCAGGATAATGTGACTGGGTGGGACATCATGCTACATGTCTGGGACATGATGCCCCAGTGCTAGACATCACTATAAACTGCCACACAACAGACATAGTAGCGGAATGACTGAAAAATTGTTAAAGCTAGGTTAAAAGTCCAAATCACTCACTCACTCACCCAAGGAACAAGGTTGGTGCAAGGTATGTTGCATCTGTAAGTCAAGGTACAAAGCTGGTACATGGCATGTTGCATCTACAAACAAAGGTACAAGGCTGATACAAGGCATGTTGCATCTATAAGCCAAGGTACAAGGCTGGTTCAAGACATGGTGCACATGTAAGCAAGGGTACAAGGCTGATACAAGGCATGGTGCCTAGTTAAGCCAAGGTACAAGGCATAGTGCATCTATGCAACCAAAGTACAAGGCTGGTACATGGCAAAATGCAAATATAAGCCACGGTACAAGACACAGAGCATCTATAAATCAAGGTACAAGGCTGGTACAAGGCATAGTACATCTATAAGCCAAGGTTCAAGGCATAGTGCATCTATAAATCAAGGTACAAGGCTGGTACAAGGCAAAGTGCATCTATAAGCCATGGTACAAGGCTTAAGCAGTCTGAAAACAAAACCATAGCTAAATATCATAATTGAAATGCTGATGCCAGACAGACAGACAAATGGACAAACCATCATCATTAAAAACAGGCTGATCAATACAAATTAAATAAATGACAACAATATTCAATACAAGCTTGAGTTTGTATCAGGAGTATATTTTCAGGCCTAAATTTTTATTGTCAAATTTTAAATAAAGAGGTAGAGAGCTTGAGAGGGCTGACACTTCCCAGTAAAGGCTCCTGGAGAGAAAAAGTCGATAAAGCATAACCACTGCCACTGACTGACATAGCACCACGCTCATGGTTATCAGCTGAAATAAAATCAAATAAAAATGTACACTTAAATATGCTAAAATAATTGTTTTGGAAGAAGATATGCATATATGACATGAAAAGTTAACACACTTGTGTGTACCATTAAATTTTTACATAGGCATATATGACATGAAAAGTGACACTTGTGTGTACCATTAATTTTTACATAGGCATATATGACATGAAAAGTGACACTTGTGTGTACCATTAATTTTTACATAGGCATATATGACATGAAAAGTAACACACTTGTGTGTGCCATTAATTTTTACAGAGGCATATATGACATGAAAAGTAACACTTGTGTGTACCATTAATTTTTACATAGGCATATTTGACATGAAAAGTAACACACTTGTATGTACCATTAATTTTTACACAGGCATATATGACATGAAAAGTAACACATTTGTGTGTGCCATTAATTTTTACACAGGCATATATGACATGAAAAGTAACATACTTGTGTGTGCCATTAATTTTTACACAGGCATATATGACATGAAAAATAATACTTGTGTGTACCATTAATTTTTATATCAGATACTGTATACATTGCAAATAACTTGGGTCCAGCTGCAAACTGATGTTATATATATCTATACTGTGTGCTTAAATATTGTCTGCAATTGAGGATTGTGGTTGCAGTTTTTGCCTACCCAACTTCTGTCCTGATGTAAGTAAAGTTGTGTTCATATAATGCTAGAAGAATTTTTAAATCATTCATTGAATTGCTAAGTGCTCAATGACTGGGTTAACACATTATTTGGGGATCTTTGTGAATTCATTCAAAGACATTCTGCTCAGCATCATTGGTTAATCAGGACATTCAAGACTATTAGTACATCAGGACATTCAAAACTATTGGTACATCAGGATATTCAAGACTAATGGAATTCATTCGAAACCCTCAATACTTTTGGACTTGTGAAAGACATTTAGGATTATTTGGAATTTAATTCACAATGCTTTAAGTATCTTGTGAATTTTCACTTTGTATTCTTGGGAAATACACTGTTTGTTGATTTTACTAAACTTGTTTGTTTCGTTTCTTTCCGTTACATACTTTAAGACCTAGAGTTGGCATACTGTGTAGACCCATATCTGTTAGCTTGTTAGAAGGAATCAGTAAAACAAACATCAAAATACCCTGACCTGACAATGCATGGTGGGTGTTGTACCAGACTTATAAGTGAGTACATACTGTAATTGCTTTTTTATTCAAAAAGACAAAGGAAAACCCTGCTTAACAGATGATAGAAAGAAATATTGAAAATGTAAATTCATTTATCCTGGAAAATATAAAAACATACTGTATATTAAAAACTGACATCACATCTGATTTTGCAAAGACGAATGGTTCTACATTACTTGCAAAATGTATTTTGTGATGTTATTTTGCATTGAAAAGCAGAGCAATTAATTTAACAGCAGTACAAATGTAATGTTTGAAAATTTTGACAAAATAATTTAAGATGTTACAAAAGTTCAGGGTTTTCCCACAATAAAAGGAAATATTTATAACAAATATTTTTTTAATGTGTTTGAATGTGATTGTGTGCCATAAAGAGCATGTTATTAATTAATTCATAAAAATATCAAGAAAAATATCAAAAAAATTAATTGAAACTTTGAGACTGAAGATCTCTGATCCTACTGATATCTCTGATGATGTCTCTTAAGCTACTGATATCTCTGATGTCTTTCAAGCTACTGATATCTCTGATGATATCACTGAAACTACTGATATCTCTGATGATATCTCTGAAGCTACAGATATCTCTGAAGATGTCTATGAAGCTACACATACCTCTGAAGCTACTGATATCTCTGAAGATGTCTATGAAGCTACATATATCTCTGAAGCTACTGATATCTCTGCATATCCTACTGATTTATATTATGATGTCTCTAACAATACTGATATCTCTGACTCTACTGTTACCTCTGATGATGTCTCTGAAGCTTCTGATATATCTCTGAGGCTACTGATATCTCTAATGCTACATTACTGTTATCTCTGATGCTATTTATGTCCCTGGTGATACAGATATATATACTGATGTCTTTGAAGGTACCAAAATATCTCTGAAGCTATGGATATATCTGATGCATAAGTACTGACATATCTGAACCTAATGTACTGATATCTCTGAACCTAATGTATTAATATCTCTGAACCTAATGTACTGATATCTCTGAAAGTAATGTCCTGATATCTCTGAAACTAATGTATTGATATCTCTGAAACTGATGTATTGATATCTCTGAAGCTACTGATGTCTTTACAGATGTCTTTTCATCAACAAAAATGTCTTTGACAGTACTGATGACCACTGCATTAAATTTTCAGCACTGGTTTCAATTTTAGCATGGTATATTCCTGAAAATTTGGAAACCTTTTCTTTCCTAACAACTGTGTTTTTAATAAAAATCTGCCTTTTAATGGAAGTTCATTCTTTAGAAATATGATTTCCTTGACTCAAAGCTTTCTAAATTTGAAGCAATAAATTTCATGGGAGTAAAAACCAAAACTGGCTATTTCTTGGTTTACTGGCTACATCATGCTGTGGAAATGGGTGCTAACAGCAAAGTAGCCAGCACAGAGCATTTTATACAATTATCAGCACTAGCTTTTGCAATATTTGATCCTAAAGTTCAAAGTAAATTCTGTCTTCAACTTGAATTCAAGGCTAGGGTTAAATGGGTCTGCTTTTGCACCAATGCTACAATTAAACAGCTCTGCTTTTGCACTGTTCTATACATTCCAGGATAGGAATAAAAAGCTGTTTTTGCACTGTTCTATACATCCTGGGCTAGGATTGCCTTCACTAATCGATGTTATCAATACTTCTCTCTCATCAGGAGAATTCTCATCATTTTTCAAAAGTACCATTGTTAAGCCTCTGTTGAAGAAACCAACACTTGACCTGAACAATTTAAAGAACTACCAACCTGTTTCTAACCTCTCATTCACTTAACAAATATCTGAAAAAGTTCTTCAATCCCAACTTCAGTCTCATCTGAATTCAAATGTCTTTTTAGCAATGTACAGTCTGCATATTGCCCTCACCATAATAATGAAACTGATCTTCTCAGAATAGTTAATGACCTTGGATAGTGGAAATATTAGTCCTTACCATCCTTGACTTGTCTGTGGCATTTGACACAATAGACCATAATATATTACTTCACCATCTCCAGCATGTATTTTGTATTCATGACACAGCCTGATTCAAGTCCTACTTAGTCAACAGGACACAAATTCATAGCTGCCAACCTTCCAGGCTCACAGTTAGTGAAAACAGGGATAAAAAGTTGTGAATTTGGACATGAATTAGTGAAAAATGCCATGACAATAACTCCATCCACTCTGACTGTCAATACTACATTATATCAAGATCACAATATAAAACAAAAACACTACATATATGCAGAAATGTTTATTTATCAAGACATGATACTGTAGCAGACCTGAACTTCCTCAACTGCTTGATTGTAAATTTGTTTTCTAAACAGTTCAGACTTCTTGCCTGCTGGTTGATGTTGGAGACTAAAATTGCTGACAAATTTTCTGCAGCTATTTAGGCCCTAAAGTCTGTCTTATTTTTCCTCACTGGAGAAAATACTCTTTCGCTGTCACTGATGCTGTGAGGAATGCACAGGAGCTGCAGCACTTCTGGTTCTTCCACAGGAAAATTTGGAAGCGATTTTCGAGTCCGGGAACATTTGTCGGAACAAATGTTTAGCATGGTCTCCAGCCGATGAAGGTAGATTGTGTTTGACAAGAAGACTCACAAATAATGCTTCAGCGTTGGTAGCTTGCAGGTCTTCCGCCGATGGCTTAAAATATTCCTGAGCTGAAATCTGTGAATTCTTAATTTTCACAACTTTTACCTGTTTTTTGCAACTGATGTGCTTCCTCACATCATCTCTGTGATGGCATACTGAGTGCAAAAAGCATGATGAATATCAATGTTTAATGGCAGATTGCATGGCCAATTTTTGATATATTCCAAATTAAACTTCACTTTTTGAGCAATACATTTCTTTTTCTTTGGTGGTGAAGACATTTTCAAGATCTTACATGCGATGCTGAACGGTAACTCAAATCTGTGTTGGTGACTCATGCGCAGAGCAAAATTCCGGTTAGGCCCCAGTTTCTCTCAAAAGCATTTGCAAAACTACTCTTATAAATATAGATTAAAAAATAGGCTAAAATGCTTGCTACCAGGCCAACTGCGAATATCATGACTAGCGCTTAACGGGAAATCGGTTATTTTATTAGAGATTTAAAATAATTGAGAATTCGTGAATTTTTGGCTTGCAGTGTGAATCTGTGAATCGCTGAAAAAGTCATGAAATTCACGCCAAATTCGTGAGGGTTGGCAGCTATGCAAATTGTGTCTGTAAATGGAAAACATTCCAGCCCAGTTGACCTATGTTTTGGTGTTCAACAAGGCTATGTTCTTTACCCTGCTGTCTTCATGCTATATACTCAGCCACTCTCAAGTGTCATAGATTGATATCCTGTGTCTCACCAACTGGACATCATGCTAAATGTCTGCGGCATGATGCCCCAGTGCTAGACATCACTATAAACTGACACACTGCAGATATCGTAGCAATATGACTGAAAAATTGTTCAAGCTATGTTAAAAATCCAAAATCACACACACACACACATACTCACCAACTGTACACTGATGGCAGTGAACTATACAAATCTAGCTGCCCAGCTGAAGTGTAGCCTACCATCCAAAGTGTAGGGATGTGCATTTCTGATGTCAGGGCATAGATGACATGTAACAAACAATGATGGTAAAACTGAAGCCATCTTGATCACTATGCAAAAACTTTCTCATTCCAATCCTTTACCTTAAATAATAAGTATCAGCAATGCCAACATTAAAGTTACACTGCCAGTATGAAACTTAGGTGTCACTCTCCACAGTATGCTCTCATTACACAAATATGTAATGAACATATACTAAGCTACTCCATTCACAATTTTCTTTCAGATGAAGCCACTAAAACACTTGTGCATTCCTTAGTACTTTCAAGACTGAACTATTGTAATTCACTCCTACCTGGTTTGTCTCAATATCTACTAAAGAAAGTTCAAAACATGGCTGCTTGGATCATCCTCAGAGCATGAAGAACTGAGCACATGTTACCTCCAATGACCCAGAATCACACTACAAATATGTCCACCATGCTACAATGCACTGACTGTCTCTAGTTTATATATGCCTATCTAACCTCATCCATTTGTACAATCCATCTAGACACTAATGCTCCTCTTCTGACACCTGCATTCTCATTGTTGTCAATGTTAAAACAAAGTCATATGGGTAACATTCTTTGTATACCAGGCCCAAGCTACATGGAATGTACTGCCCAAAGATCTTAGACACAAGGTCACTCTGATCTCATTCAAGAGTGGTTTGAAAACTCACCAATTTCAACTACATGAATAAACCTAAAGACTAAATAATGTTTACTTCTTTAATGATGGTCAGCATGTTTCTGTTTTGTAATTTCAGAGCATTTGTTTTTGTAATCTACTTGCTGATATTTTTTATTATATGTCTTATCTAATACTGTAAAGCACTTAGTGATTCCAAAGATTAGGCACTGTACTAAGTCGACATAATTATTGTTATTATTATTATTATTATTATTATTATTATTAAACAGGTCTATTTTTGCTTTGTTCTATTCATTCCAAGCCAAGGTTAAACATGTCTATTACTACATGCTATTAATTCCAGTCTAGGGTCAAGCAGGTCTGTTTCTACATGCTATTCATTCTGGCCTGGGTCAAGCAGGTCTGTTTCTACACCCTATTAATTCCAGTCCAGGGTCAAGCAGGTCTCATTTCTGCATGCTATTCATTCTGGCCTGGGTCAAGCAGGTCTGTTTCTACATGCTATTCATTCTGGCCTGGGTCAAGCAGGTCTGTTTCTACACCCTATTAATTCCAGTCCAGGGTCAAGCAGGTCTGTTTCTACATGCTATTCATTCCAGCCTGGGTCAAGCAGATCTGTTTCTACATGCTATTTATTCTGGCCTGGGTCAAGCAGGTCTGTTTCTACACCCTATTAATTTCAGTCCAAGGTAAAGCAGGTCTGTTTTTGTATCCTATTCATTCCAGGCCAGGGTCAAACAAGTATGTTTTTGTACCCTATTCATTCCAGGCCAGGGTCAAACAGGTCTGTTTTTGTATCCTATTCATTCCAGGTCAGGGTCAAGCAGGTCTGTTTTTGTACCCTATTCATTCCAGGCCAGGGTCAAACAGGTATGTTATTGTACCCTATTCATTCCAGGTCAGGGTCAAACAGGTCTATTTTTGTACCCTATTCATTCCAGGCCAGGGTCAAACAAGTATGTTATTGTACCCTATTCATTCCAGGTCAGGGTCAAACAGGTCTATTTTTGTACCCTATTCATTCCAGGTCAAGGTCAAGCAGATATGTTTTTGTACCCTATTCATTCAAGGCCAGGGTAAAACAGGTCTGTTTTTGTACCCTATTCATTCCAGGTCAGGGTCAAACAGGTCTCTTTTTGTACCCTATTCATTCAAGGCCAGGGTGAAACAGGTCTGTTTTTGTACCCTATTCATTCCAGGTCAGGGTCAAACAGGTCTGTTTTTATACCCTATTCATTCTAGGTCAGGGTCAAACTGGTATGTTTTTATATCCTATTCATTCCAGGTCAGGGCCAAACAGGTCTCTTTTTGTACCCTATTCATTCCAGGTCAGGGTAATGCAGGTATGTTTTTGTACTCTATTCATTCAAGGCCAGGGTCAAACAGGTCTGTTTTTGTACCCTATTCATTCCAGGTCTGGGTCAAACAGATCTGTTTTTGTACCCTATTCATTCCAAGTCAGGGTCAAGCAGGTATATTTTTGTACCATATTTATTCCAGGCCAGGATCAAACAGGTCTGTTTCTGCATCCTATGACACTGTATTATGTAAACTGATCTACTCATCCATTCTGCAAATGTGATTGGCCCACACTAGAGAGCATAGCCCTGAGCCTGTATGTCAAGCCCATAATCAAAGCCCTGCAGTAAATGTGTAGCCTTAACCCCAAGGGCAAAAGATTGAGTGAGCATTTCACAGGATGAATTGTCTTGCTTTATAATGATTCATACAAAGTATGAAGAAAATCCCTCAAGGGGCGTAATTAATTCAAACTTAAACACACCTTTTCTATGACTGTGCCTTAGACTCTAAAAGGACAAGCAAAGCAGGCATGTCGTTGCATGAATGACCTTAGCTACAAAATAATTCATGCTAAGTATCATGACAATCTATCCAAAGGATTATGAAATATAAGTAAATTTTAAAAAACCTTAACATAAATTTTTTTCGACTCAAAATGACTCAAACCAAGTATGATGAAAATCTATCAAGGAGTTTAGACTCGTACCAAGTAGGCAGAAAATGTATCAAGGAATTTAGACTCATACCAAGTATGAAGAAACCAAGTATGATCTATAAGTGAACCCGTAAAAAACTGTTGATCCCATTATCACTAATGGAAAAGTGACTGCTGTGTCTCACCTCCCACTATCATGGACTTGACAATTAAGGATGCTACATCATCTGGTAACTAATAGTTACATCTGAGAGGTCAAATTTTATCCCATTTCATTTCATATTATTGTTTCAAAATATGCAGATAACAAAATTCTTAATTTGAAAAGTGCTATACCTTTTATGTAGTTTGAATGTTTTGTATTCATTTCAAGGAGTTTATGCCAAAATTCAAGGACTATTTCAAGAATATCAAGGCCTTGTCAAGGATAAAACCTACATTTTTAAATCAAGGAGATTTGCAGGAAACCCCTAAAATTCAAGAATGTGATATGAACCATGATTTTAAACTTCTATTCTAATAATGAGGAAATATTAAAACTGACTGAGGCTACATGATATAATGGAAACAACAAAACAAGATTCAGTTACAATCATATATGTTATCAAATTAACTAATGGTTGGGTAAGGCTTATTAATTACAACCCCATCTGTGTAATCAAATTAACTAATAGTTGGGTAAAGCTTTTCAATTATGACCCCATATGAAACCAAACTAACTGACAGCTGGATAAAGCTTTTTAATTACAACCCATCTGTGTAATCAAATTAACTAATAGTTGGGTAAAGCTTTTTAATTATGACCCCATCTGTGTAATCAAATTAATTAATAGTTGTGTAAAGTTTTTAAATTATGACCCCATCTGTGTAATCAAAATAACTAACAGTTAGGTAAAGCTTATTAATTACAACTCCATCTGTGTAATCAAATAAACTAACAGCTTTTCTGAATCAACAATGCTTCAGTCAACTGTTATACAAAAGAGTAGAGATGAACTTTTATTAAAAACTCTCATCTGAAAACTGACTTCAGTATTGTAATGAAACCATAGTAGTTTTTGTTCCACCACACTGATTGCAATTGTTCAATTGGGAAACATGCATTTGAAACATTTTCAAGCACTGTGTGATAACATCATGCCCAACTAACAACTTGTAAAGTACACTTTGGCCATTTTTGTCCCCAACTCAGTTCCAAATTGCAAGTTGCAAGTACACTTTGGTCATCTTTGGCCCCAACTCAGTTCTAAATTATAAAGTACACTTTGGTCATTTTTGGCCCTGATTCAGTTCCAAATTTTCTAGTACACTTTGGCCATTTTTGGCCCCAACTCAGTTCCAAATTATAAAGTACACTTTGGTCATTTTTGGCCCCAACTCTGTTCCAAATTATAAAGTACACTTTGGTCATTTTTGGCCCCAACTCAGTTCCAAATTATAAAGTACACTTTGGTCATTTTTGGCCCCAACTCAGTTCCAAATTGTATAGTACACTTTGACCATTTTTGGCCCCAACTCAGTTCCAAATTGTATAGTACACTTTGGTCATTTTTGGCCCCAACTCAGTTCCAAATTGTATAGTACACTTTGACCATTTTTGGCCCCAACTCAGTTCCAAATTATAAAGTACACTTTGGTCATTTTTGGCCCCAACTCAGTTCCAAATTATAAAGTACACTTTGGTCATTTTTGGCCCCAACTCAGTTCCAAATTATAAAGTACACTTTGGTCATTTTTGGCCCCAACTCAGTTCCAAATTATAAAGTACACTTTGGTCATTTTTGGCCCCAACTCAGTTCCAAATTATAAAGTACACTTTGGTCATTTTTGGCCCCAACTCAGTTCCAAATTATAAAGTACACTTTGGTCATTTTTGGCCCCAACTCAGTTCCAAATTATAAAGTACACTTTGGCCATTTTTGGCCCCAACTCAGTTCCAAATTATAAAGTACACTTTGGTCATCTTTGGCCCCAACTCAGTTCCAAATTGCAAGTACACTTTGGTCATCTTTGGCCCCAACTCAGTTCCAAATTATAAAGTACACTTTGGTCATTTTTGGCCCCAACTCAGTTCCAAATTGTATAGTACACTTTGGTCATTTTTGGCCCCAACTCAGTTCCAAATTGTATAGTACACTTTGGCCATTTTTGGCCCCAACTCAGTTCCAAATTGTATAGTACACTTTGGCCATTTTTGGCCCCAACTCAGTTCCAAATTGTATAGTACACTTTGGTCATTTTTGGCCCCAACTCAGTTCCAAATTGTATAGTACACTTTGGTCATTTTTGGCCCCAACTCAGTTCCAAATTGTATAGTACACTTTGGCCATTTTTGGCCCCAACTCAGTTCCATATTGTATAGTACACTTTGGTCATTTTTGGCCCCAACTCAGTTCCAAATTGTATAGTACACTTTGGTCATTTTTGGCCCCAACTCAGTTCCAAATTGTATAGTACACTTTGGCCATTTTTGGCCCCAACTCAGTTCCAAATTATAAAGTACACTTTGGCCATTTTTGGCCCCAACTCAGTTCCAAATTGTATAGTACACTTTGGTCATTTTTGGCCCCAACTCAGTTCCAAATTGTATAGTACACTTTGGTCATTTTTGGCCCCAACTCAGTTCCATATTGTATAGTACACTTTGGTCATTTTTGGCCCCAACTCAGTTCCATATTGTATAGTACACTTTGGTCATTTATGGCCCCAACTCAGTTCCAAATTGTATAGTACACTTTGGCCATTTTTGGCCCCAACTCAGTTCCAAATTATAAAGTACACTTTGGTCATTTTTGGCCCCAACTCAGTTCCAAATTGTATAGTACACTTTGGCCATTTTTGGCCCTGATTCAGTTCCAAATTGTATAGTACACTTTGGCCATTTTTGGCCCCAACTCAGTTCCATATTGTATAGTACACTTTGGTCATTTTTGGCCCCAACTCAGTTCCAAATTGTATAGTACACTTTGGTCATTTTTGGCCCCAACTCAGTTCCAAATTGTATAGTACACTTTGGCCATTTTTGGCCCCAACTCAGTTCCAAATTATAAAGTACACTTTGGTCATTTTTGGCCCCAACTCAGTTCCAAATTGTATAGTACACTTTGGCCATTTTTGGCCCCAACTCAGTTCCAAATTGTATAGTACACTTTGGCCATTTTTGGCCCCAACTCAGTTCCAAATTGTATAGTACACTTTGGCCATTTTTGGCCCTGATTCAGTTCCAAACCCAATGGTGGTCAATAACTACATGCTCAATCTCAACTCAAAAAATTAATTATCTTTAAAATACATACATAAACTTCAAGGGTGGGGCTATACCAAGTTTCTAGCTGCTTGCATAAATGACTTGGCCTTTATATGGTGAGAAAGTGTATATTCAGTATTGTAGAGATCTCACTAGTCTCCAAGTCATGAACCAGAGGCTAGTTGCAGGAAGTAAATATAGATACAGGAACATGACCATGGGGTAAATGCTGTTTAAAACAGATTAAATGAATAGTTATGTAATATTCCAAAAAGATAGATGCAAAATCTGCACTTAATTCAATTAAATATGTACAAATTACAAGTGACCATTGAATTTCCCAAACCCTTTTCCCCAGTGGAAAGACAGTTGCTTTGATGGGGAAAATAATTCCCACTCCCTAAACATAAGTATAGCAATATGATCTGATTCACACCCCACCCCTAATTCAACACCAAGTTTATGAATCTGCCAGTGATGACAATGATGATGACACCAGCATCACTACATCATGGCATTTTTCTCCTCAATGAGACAACAAAAGATTATCTAATCCTGTTAATCTTATTCAACTATTAATTTTATTGGACAAAACAAGTGGGAACAAATAAATTATAGTTAATTAAATTGAATATTCATAACATGAAGGCTATTCCATGGAATGGGATTTATCAGGTTCAGTAGCCAAGCAGCCTAGATGTAATTTTCCCTTCATGTCCATCACATACAGAGTACTGGTAGCAAAAGAGCATGTGTTTTTTTTTAAAATGCCTTCTGACTTTGGTACATCCTTTTAAAGAGTACAGACCTGAGAATTTATACAACTTTTGATGCCAAAAAGTTCCGTCTGATTTACTACACATTATTTCAATTACGTGTGGCGGGAAGAATCAGAATAAGCTGCACAGACAAACAAATAAAGGCAACACTATCACCATATATACTCACGTACAAGTCAAATGCAAACTGCATCAACCCAGATCTGCCAACAAATAATGCTTTGGTAGATCTGGATTGATGCTGCTTTTTAGGAAGACTTTATTCCAGCTAGAACAAATATTTACCCTGAAGTGCCAGACCTTTATGCAATGGCAGATCAGGGTCTACATTTTTTATTGTTGTTGTTGTTGGGTTTAACGCCATTTTTCAGCACACAATAGGCTATACATGGCGGTCAGTATTAATGGTGGAGGAAAACCCGGGAAAAGCCCACAAAGAACCACTGTCCCAAGAGAAGCTACTGGCAAGCTTTCTCACATACCCACATTGGCTGAATCTAAGACTTGAACCAGTACAGACAGAGGTGAGATGGCAGTGATCCATAATGGAGAGCGCTTTAGACCACTTGGCCACTCTGGGTCCCTACAATTTTGGTAGCTGGACTTGACTTATAAGAGAGTATATATGGAGTATACCCTTCCACTGTTTTGGTAGGACATAAAAAGAACAAAGAAATAATAAAAGGAAGTGTAATTCACCTTGTATCTGAGATACTCGGAGACGATCAGTGTAAAGATGACTATCACAGGATAGCATAAGAACCACAGCATGCAGCTCTGAAAGAACAAGTTCATAATTAATTATAAAATAACAAATGATTTACAACACTCTCAGACTTTATTCCAGCTAAAATAAAGAAATAGTAAATGGAGAAGAATGTGATGGATGGACTGACAATTCGCAATAAAACTAAATTTACTAGTCTAAGACTAACAAAGCTGAATCATATGTACTAGACTAACAAAGCTGAACTGTGTGTACTAGACAAAGCTGAATTGCATGTACTAAACTAACAATGCTGATTTGTGTGTACTAGACTAACAATGCTAAATGTGTACAAGAATAACAAAGCTGAATCCTGTGTACAAGACTAACAAGGCTGAATAGCATGTACTAGACTAACAAAGCTGAACTGCATGTACTAGAATAACAAAGTTGAATTATGTACCAGACTAACAAAACTGAATCATGTATACTAGACTAACAGCTGAATTGCAAGTACTTGACTAACAAAGCTGAATTGTGTGTGGCACACATACTCTCATAATGATTCAGGTGCTTACTAAATTTCATGAAGGTATTTTAAATTGCAAGAGATATTAACTGGTGACTCTTGAAATGCTGATCAGACAGACTTCATTTCTACAGGACACAATGCAAACAGGACACTATGCAAAAACCTAATGTAAAAGCATGCCAAGCTTTATAAAGATATACTGAAGGGTTCAGGAAATATTATTTGAACAAAAGTGTGACAGTTTGACAAGCTGACTCCAGTAAATCCCCAACCCCACCCCAACCCCAAAACTCTGTGTGCATGTTTATGTTTAGGATATAATGGTAATAGCCTCTTGAATAAAGCATATGAAACATACTTCTACAGAATGCAGAAATAGCTTTCAACCTCTGTATTAGGCTGGTTCACAATCATTGACACTATATCTAACTTGTGCATCTATAATTTTTACAGTACAGAACCAGACCACTGCACTTCATGTGCTTGATTTCAAGTAATAAAGTGATAAATGTATCCTCCAGGGAAATGTGTAATTCTGTAATATGCACATTATATCATGTGTAACATCTGATTGAGGAACAAGGTCTGTTCAACAAAACCATGAAGAGCAGCAAGTTACGGACAGCCAGTGTATGTAACCCATCAAACATGGAATCCAAATAATTTTGATGAAAGTGTAACCTCAGACATTATCTTTACCAAAAATTAGATAACAAAGACAAATATTCTGAAACCCTATTCCACTACTTTTATATGAATTAACAATTAATCCAAATTAAGAAACTTTTATGGAGCAAAAAAAGAAACTTGTTTCCAATGGCAAGACTTTGCAATCAATTGAGCTAACAAGGGTACACTTATATGCAGACACATAACTTACTCATACCATTGTGAATGAGATATAGAACTCCTTCTTCATCATGCTTCTCTCAGCTGACACAACCAAATACAGATTCCAGGCAAAGAGGGTGGCAAGAGCAATTCTGAGAATGACTAGACACTGTCCTGCAGTGGTTCTATGTGCATGGTACAGTCTGTGAGACTGGTCCTGATACTGTTCCCACAGGAACAACAAACCCTGAAATAGATAGACACATAGATATATAGATAGGTAGGTAGACAGACAGACAGATAGCTAAATAAATAGATAGACAGGTAGATAGATAAAGGACTAGACAGTATACTGCAGTGGTTCTATGTGTCTGTGAGACTGGGCATGATACTATTTCCACAGGAATAAGAAACCATACAATTATATATTGCATGAAGTTCATTTGCTTACCATTAGGCTTGATAGTTTATATAATTTATGTATATATATACACAGACACACACACACACACACACAAACAGATAGTTTATGGTATGTGAGCACAATGCTGACTATATGGTGCTGACTAAAAGTAATACAAATTCTGGATAAACACTTACAAAGGTGTTTCCAAAATAAATGTGAACAATCATATAGTACTACAATATAAAAGAAAACAATGCTATAATTATTTAGATGGTAATAAAGTAAAAGCTATAGGTAACAAATATAAACCTTTTGAAACATACATTTAAAAATTGTTAAACTAATGATTACATTCCCTAGTACAGTCCAAGAATTTTCTATGATGATTCATCATCAAGTTTGCTAACTGTGTTCACAACTAATATTCTTAAAAGTATCAATCATATCACTAAGCAGGCTTACATCATACTGAACACGACAATATGTAAACTATTTCTGAACCTTTATATTGTGTTGATTTTCCCTGCTTTATGCTATCATCTTAATTATTTCCAAAAAATGGGGACATAATTATTAGGCATATATCTTGCTGATTATCAAACCCATTCAAGAGCATAATGATATGAACCAATTTACTGTTTACAGAAACTGGATGAGAAATATAATCTCTAAAGCAATAGTAGCAGCCAAATGAGACAGAAGCTTATTTCATCAAAATCTGCATATCTCGCCTATTAAGAAGCTTGTCAAAGACCATAAGGATACAAGCCTATTTGCCAAGTTTGATCAACTGATTGGTAACAAACTCAGCCAATATGATACCATATTATCACTTAAATGTACACACAGCTTGATAATAAACAAAATCATGTAACATTTTGATGATATAAATTTACTGAGCAAACCTGATTAAAAATCAGAGTCATTATAGTACTGATAATCTGAGATAATCAACTGCAAGATTACCTCATTAATATGTGTGGATCCTGCTCATAATGATGCTCTTCCAACATACTGAGATAAGCCTATCTACCATGTTTTACCCTAATCCTTTCAAAATTTAAGTCTCACAGTAATAAGCACAGTCAAACAGATCACCTTAATACTATGCACAGGCATTGCTCATGACAACACACATCCAACACTGTGATGATATTAGCATATTTACCAAACCTGATGTAAATCTGGACAGAACGACTACTTGAATGAAAAGAAACTCAGCCAATTGGATGCAAGATCACCTCATTACTATGCATAGGCACTGCTCACAACAACACCCATCCAACATTATGATGATATTAGCCTATTTATCAAGCCTGACCTAAATCAGTTTAGAAATACTATTTCTTGAATGGAAAGAAACCCAGCCAATCAGATGCAAGATCACCTCATTAATATGTAAGGATCATACTCACAAAACAACTCAATGGACATCCTAATTGTATAAGCCTATTTATCAAATCTGATAAAAATTAGATCAGAACTATGGCCTCTTCAGTGGCAACAAGCACAGACAATGAGATGCAAGACCACCTAATTGATATCCATGGACCTGATTCATTAACAATTCAAGATCAACTCAGCGGACATCCTAATTATAGAAGGCCTATATATCATTAAGTCTGATCAAAATTAGCTCAGAACTATGGCCTCCTCTGTGGTAACAAGCACAGACAATGAGATGCAAGACCACCTAATTGATATCATGGACCTGATTCATTAACAATTCAAGATCAACTCAATGGACATCCTAATTATATAAGCCTATATATCATTAAGTCTGATCAAAATTAGCTCAGAACTATGGCCTCCTCAGTGGCAACAAGCACAGACAATCAGATGCAAGACTACCTAATTGATATCCATGGACCTGATTCATTAAAAATTCAAGATCATGATGATAAGAACCATTATTCCCAGGATGATGAAAATCAGAAGGAGGTGATCAAAATACAACAGTGGAGGCCAACACTAAACAGGGATGAGGGGCTTGAATTACCACCCATCTACACCAGTCTCCTTGTATCACATGACCATTATAAGTCAGGTGATCAACATTAGTCTCTGATGAAGGCAGTGTGGTTATTGCTGAAAATGTTGAACTCTTAAGATATTTATGCTCTGAGCATGGGAAATTACTAATGATCATGAATTATAAAGAACAAGGAAGCAATCTTTTCAGTTGTGTACTGAATATTTTACAAGTCAGAAACAGTGATAGCTGATGGACAATTGCTATGTATATTTAATCTGCATCCTTTGTTTTTTATATTTTATTTTTCAATACATACCATTGTAATGTAACATTATGTGTTGGAATAAACCTTGTCCAAAATCAAGTTTATTTTTTGCTTGACCTGAATTGAATTTTTTAAAATTTTATTCTATAAATAACTAATAACCAAATTATTCTCTATGTTTATGGGTTTAATATCAGGATCATTATTAATCGAAATAAATATGTTTATTTGGGTCTAGGTCGAAGTTATTGGAATTTGCCTGGTGTACCTGACATAGTCCACGTAGTGTGTTGTAATTTTAGAAACAGATTTCTAATAATAACAAAAATTTCATTTTGTAAACAGTAGGATCATTCTAGGTTATTTTCCATTTAATAATATCTTTTTATGGAAAATGCTAATTGTGACCTGAGGTCAGGCAGAGGACAATATAATCCTATCACTGAAGGGAAAATTAATTTGTGCTTTAAGATCTAGCACAATCATGTTGTATTATATGTTGTGACCAGTAATTCGTTATGGGCTGGAATTTGTTTCTTATTGATTGTTTTCTCTGGAAATACAAAAGTGCTCTAATAAAATTCTTGGACAGAGACATTCACTGGAATTTATAGTGAATTCAAACCTGGAATTATATTACTGTGATTCAACAAAAGACTGTTGACACATTAGCATTATCTAGGTTACAACAGCTTTAGCTTTGGAGTTCATTTCATCTTCTACTAAATTTTATTCAGCACTTTAAATTATTAGAACCTGTGTCTGTAATTCTAGGATTATTTTGGGTTGTAATTCACAATACTCTAAGTTCTTTTTTTATTTTCACTTTGTATTCTGGGGAAATAAATTATCTGTTGAATTTTAAAAAACTTGTTGCTTTTCACTCTTTGCTGTTATTTATTTTAAGAGCAAAGACTCATAACAGCAATATATAGGTGTTTTGTCAGATACAGTTAAGATTACAGGCAATGGGAAATATGTAGGTGTTTTAGTCAGATACTGTAATGAATACAGGTAATGGGCTATATGTAGGTATTTTTGTCAGATAAAGATATGATGACAGATGGTGGGCAATATGTAGGCATTTTTGTCAGACACAGTGATGATTACAGGTAATGGGCTATATGTAGGTGTTTTTGTCAGATACAGTGATGATTACAGGTAATGGGCTATATAATAATAATAATAATAATGAGGACTTTGTATAGCGCCTAATCTTTAGAAGCTCTAAGTGCTTTACAACATTAGACAACACCTATAAGATAAAGAAACAATAATGTTATTACAAAATCAAACACCATGAAATTAGAAAAACATAAAAAAAATAAAAAACACGCTGAGAATATTTCAGGTAGGAAACATTATTAGGTCTTTAAGTTTGTTCTTGCTGTCGAAATAAGTGAGTTTTGAGAGCTCTCTTGAATGTGGTCACTGTCTTTGTGTCTAAGTTCAGTGGGCAATTCATTCCACGTTGCTGGGCCCTGGTGTACAAAAGAACGCTGTCCATATGACTTTGTTTTCATAGTGGGTATAGTGAGTATACGATTGTCAGAAGAGGAGCGTAAGTATCTTGCTGGTGTGTACACATGGGTGAGGTCGGATAGGTATGTTGGACTAGAGTCCGACAGTGAAATGTAGCACAGAGAACAAATTTTGTGTTTCATTCTGGATCGAATGGATAGCCAGTGTAGGGTACAGAGCAGCGGGGAAGTGTGCTCTGATCGTGGTACTCTAAGTATGATCCGAGCAGCTGTATTTTGAACTTTTTGAAGTTTCTGGAGCAGATATTGTGATGAACCAGACAGAATTGAGTTACAATAGTCCAGTCTTGAAAGTACTAATGAACACACAAGTGTTTTAGTAGCATCAATTGAAAGATATTTGTGAATTGTGCTGATGCGTCTCAGCTCAAGATATGCAGCCTTGCATATGTTCATGACATGTTGGTGGAATGTGAGAGTACTGTCCAGAGTAACACCTAGGTTTCGTACTGATTGTGTGAATTGAATGTTGGCGTTGCTGATATTTATTGTTTGAGGAAAAGGATGTGACTGAGAAAGTCTTTGTGTTGTGATCAGAATGGCCTCAGTTTTATCATCATTCATCTGCAGCTTGTTACATGTCATCCATGATTTCACATCAGAAATGCACCTCTCTACACTTTGGATGGTAGTAACAACTTCAGTTGGGTGGCTAGATTTGTATATTTGGGTGTCATCAGCGTACAACTGGTGAGACACTGGATGATGATCTATGACACTTGAGAGCGACTGAGTGTACAGAATGAAGACAACAGGTCCAAGAACAGACCCCTGTGAAACACCACAACATAGATCAACTGGGCTGGAGTGTATTCCATTTGCAGACATGACTGTGTCCTGTTGACCAAGTAGGACTTGAACCACAGTAAGGCTGTATCATGAATGCCAAATACATGCTGGAGACGGTGAAGTAATATATCATGGTCTATTGTGTCAAATGCTGCAGACAAATCAAGGAGGGTGAGGACTGTAATCTTTCCGCTATCCAACGCAAAGAGAATGTAATTAACTACTTTTAGAAGAGTAGTTTCAGTACTGTGGCAAGGGCGATATGCAGATTGTACATTGCTAAAAAGACTGTTTGAATTTAGATGAGATACAAGCTGGGATAGAACAACCTTTCCTAAGATTTTTTTATATGAATGGGAGATTAGAAACTAGGCGGTAGTTCTTTAAATCGTTATGGTCTAGTGTTGGTTTCTTCAGCAGAGGCTTTACAATGGCAGTTTTGAAAAATGATGGCAATTCCCTGGATGAGAAAGAGGTATTAATAACATCAGTTAGTGAAGGCAATACTGGATCTAAGCACTCAAATAGCAGTGATGTTGGAATTGGATCAAGTTCACATGACTTTGGTGCACTCTTCATCACGACTGTACATACGAAATCCAAAGAGACAGGTTCAAATGCTGCTAATGGTTTTGTCAGATACAATGATGATTACAGGTAATGGGCTATATGTAGGCATTTTTGTCAGATACAGTGATGATTACAGGTAATGGGCTATATGTAGGCATTTTTGACAAATACAGTGATGCCGACAGATGGTGG
This sequence comes from Sinohyriopsis cumingii, assembly GCA_028554795.2. NCBI lineage: Eukaryota > Metazoa > Mollusca > Bivalvia > Unionida > Unionidae > Sinohyriopsis > Sinohyriopsis cumingii. The sequence goes on along the minus strand of CM068828.1, from coordinate 20,643,455 downwards.
GCAATATGTAGGTATTTTTGTCACATACAGTGATGATTACAGGTAATGGGCTATATGTAGCCATTTTTGACAGATACAGTGATAGATAATGGACTATATGTAGGTATTTTCATCAGATACAGTGATGCCAACAGATGGTGGGCAATATGTAGGCAATTTTGTCAGATACAGTGATGATTACAGGTAATGGGCTATATGTAGGCATTTTTGTCAGATACAGTGATGATTACAGGTAATGGGCTAAACATATCCAATTTTGACAGATACAGTGATGATTACAGGTAATGGGCTATATGTAGGTGTTTTTGTCAGATAAAGTGATGGCAACAGTTAATGGGTAATATGCACTGATATTATGCACCTTCACCATAAATGATGTGAACTCTACATCAATTCTCCTGAATGTTATCTTTTACATTTAATTTCTATAAAATATACTGAGCTCTCACTTGCAGGACTCCAAGTACTCCCACCACTCTGGCTGCTGGCTTTTGGCTGATCATCTGCAAATGGCTATTTCTGTATGATGTACCCAGTGTCCAGCCCAGACTTAAACTTAGCAGCATGTACAACATGGCAAATTGAGATAGCACATCAAAAACTGCAACAGAAATATAAAATGTTACTTACAATACATACATTTATCATTCCAGCACAGAATTTATTACACCTGAAGATGAAATTAAGCACATAAGCAATCCCATTCATTCATTTCTAAGCAGACAAAAAAATGTAAACTTAAACAGTTTGCAGCAAAAGAAACCAAAGTGATTAAAGAGCAAAACTGCAAAACCTATGAAGACCCTCACTGTAAAACAGTACATATTTTCCTTCAAGTCAGACAAATATTTCAGTAAAATATAACATGATATACTCCTATTTTCAATTTGGAAAACATGCATTAAAAATTTTAAAAGTACTGTCTGATTGCAGTAAAGGCATCATGTTCAATTGAAAAGTTTGTGCATATATAACAACTCTGAGTTCAGTTTCAAAAAGTTCAGTTCCAAACCCCATGGAAGTAAATGTCTTCTTGTCAGGTCTGTCAACTCTGTGTAATTTTTATAGGCTTTTTTACCGCCATGGTAGCAGGAATCATCTCTCCCAAAATTCAAATTGACGTGACATGGTGTCCAATAAATGCAACTTTCGCATTTCCCTTTTTTGTCCAAGGGCCAAATATCTAAACTTGGTCCATGTTAGGGTAAAAGAGTCACTCTTGAGTCAGTCATTTCACTTAAACAAAAAGCAAAGTTCAGTTTACCTTGCCTTCATTTCTTGCCATTACATCATTCACTTTTGTTCAAATACAATGCAGGAATAATCAAATGAAAACATTGACTTTCTTGTTGGCATAAGCCTTACAGTAAAATCATAAGGGTTGTCATAAGCCTTACAGTAAAATCATAAGGTTTGGTATAAGCCTTACAGTAAAATCATAAGGGTTGTCATAAGCCTTACAGTAAAATCAAAAGGTTTGGTATAAGCCTTACAGTAAAGTCATAAAGTTTGGCATAAGCCTTACAGTAAAATCATAAGGTTTGGTATAAGCCTTACAGTAAAATCATAAAGTTTGGCATAAGCCTTACAGTAAAATCATAAGGTTTGGCATAAGCCTTACAATAAAATCATAAGGTTTAGCAGGTCTGTAACAGATAGAGAGTTAACAGAAAAACTGTATGTGACAAAGCTTTAAAATCAGTAGTGACAGACAGGAACACTGATGATCAGCAAGCAACAACTTCTCAAGCCCATAATACATGTAAGTCACATAACAGGAAAGTCTAATACTTAAATGACAAACTAGTGAAAATTAAAACACTTTTTTAACTGGCTGAGTACTTTAACTTATGATTTCTTTATGGATACTGCCTCTTTACGGATACTGCATTGGTATTCCTAATACAATCACTATGGAGGAATTCAGGAAGCTTTAAGTTTATTGCCAGTTCTCATGAAATGAAGACTACTTAATTTCAAATTTTAATATCATTCTGAATATACATTACTGATTCTATATGATGTAATTAAGACATGACTGACTTTGGACAACATGTTTGTATATAATTATGACATAATTTAATCTGGACAATATAGTTTGTTTTCAACACAAGCAATCAACTGAAATAAAAAAATCACACATAAACTGTGCTAACTCATCTTCACAAAAGAACAGTGTAGTAAAATATTATCACACAAACAATTTAATGCATATTGAACAATGTTTCACCAATTTTCAATGTGGAAACTCACATTCTGCAATCAACTCAAGTAGAGGTGAGCCACTGCCATCCTTTGAATATCTGAAATAAAAAAATTCTGCTGTAAGAATCTCTATAGAGGCATTCATATTGGCTGCATTCACCAAAAAAAATTATGAACTGTTTCTGAGGTAGGGAACACAGAAACAATGGCCCATGTTAGCCTGCAGCCAATCACTTCACTGATATCAGCCTTATAGCCAATCACATTACTGATATCAGCCTTACAGCCAATCACTTCACTGATATCAGCCTTACAGCCAATCACTTCACTGATATCAGCCTTATAGCCAATCAATTCACTGATATCAGCCTTATAGCCAAAGGTAATAGCAGTTGATCAAATAATCTGGATTAAATAGGGCGACTTCCAGTAAATTTTCTCAAATTCTATCTTCACGTTTTTGAGAAAAATTTCTAATAGATTTGTTCTGTTTCTAGTAATGACTACCATGCTTGACTGCAATAGCCTTTAATTTATTGAAAGTAAGGAAGGGAGACTGTTTAATCATCAACAATGACAAGACAAGAGGGTGGGGAGACTGTTTAAGCATCAACAATGACAAGAAAAGGGGGAAGGGAAACTGTTAAAGCATCAACAATGACAAGACAAGGGGGAAGGGAGACTGTTAAAGCATCAACAATGGTACGACATGGGGGACAGGAGACTATTTAAGCTTCAATATTGACAATACAAAGGTGAAGGGAGACTGTTAAAGCATCAACAATGACAAGACAAGGGGGAAGGAAGACTGTTTAAACATCAACAATGACAAGACAAAAGGGCAGGGAGACTGTTAAAGCATCAACAGTGAGAAGACAAAAGGGAAGGGAGACTGTTTAAGCATTAACAATGACAAGACAACGGGGCAGGAAGACTGTTTAAGCATTAACAGTGACAAGACAATGGGGCAGGGAGACTGTTTAAGCATTAATAATGACAAGGCAAGGGGGCAGGAAACTGTTAAATCATCAACAATGACAAGACAAGGGGGAAGGGAGACTGTTTAAGCATTAACAATGACAAGGCCAGGGGGCAGGAAACTGTTAAATCATCAACAATGACAAGACAAGGGGGAAGGGAGACTGTTTAAGCATTAATAATGACAAGACAAGGGGGCAGGAAACTGTTAAATCATCAACAATGACAAGACAAGGAGGCAGGAAGACTGTTTAAGCATCAACAATGACAAGACAATGGGGCAGGGAGACTGTTTAATGGTGTAATACTAATTTTATAGGAATAATTGTCAATAAAATGCTTTTTTTATAATGAAGTTTACTTTTCTGTATAAATTACCTTTATTTTCAAGATAGCCATCCTTTGAAAGATTGATAAAAATGTTACTCCAAACAGTTTAAACACACACTGCATGCATAACTTCCAAACACTGTGTTGCATCACTCCTTTTGCATGTGAATGTGGGTAATTTTGAGTGTTATTGTTGATTCACAACAACAACAAAACAAGATTTCCTTTTTCCCAAAACTAGGGAGATTTAATTCATGAAAGAGAAATAGTCAACATCAAAACTCATTTTATTATATTGTTCTGTTAGTAAAATGTTGATGCCATGACTGCAAGTAATAGTAAAAATTCTGCTCATCCCTGCACAAACTTCTGAGTACCAATTCATGAATTTTAAGTTCACAACAACCTTGGAACTTGCTTCTCTACAATGAACCATACAAAGTTTTTCATGCATCAAGTACCTACTCCTTTCGCTTGCTTCTCTTGCTATCATTGGTTACATATGCGAATTTGTCATAAAAACCACTTTATAATGTTACATATGTTAATTATGTTACCTATATAATATTCATAAATGGTTAATTGATCAATTGATACAAGTTGACCTGACACACTATCATACCTCTTGATCTTAAAGAGATAAGATTTTTAATTTTTAAAATTCCACAATCTTTATTTGATTTCATAAAAATGATATAATGAATGTGATAATACAAAGCAGGTCTACATTTCATTTATTGTAAAGATACAAGAACAACCTAATCTAATCAGTGTTCAAAACAAAGCACTTAACTAGATTCTCAGAAACTCTGACAGAAATAGCTGCGATGGTAGACTGACTCTTTTTGCATATGAATTCAAGACAGCATATCATATTTATCATGACTACACTAAACCAAATTAAAAGACAGAACTTAAAACAACAATTTCACTTCACAAAATTTACTTAATTGGTATTTATTTCTTAAAGTCCTGCCATCAGTAGGCATTACTGACATTTTCATAGACAGAAATTTCAGTGAATATTGTTTTTTACTGAGAATACGATCTGGAAAGAAAATTTAACAAAATGTATGACTTCTTACAAAAAGATAAGAATTTCATAATGATTGTTATTTCGAGGCAATAACTGCCAAATTTGTTATGATAAAACAAACAATATAGCAAAATGTCATTCATCCACTCTACGATTTTATTCATGTTCAACAAATAGACACCAATTCTCTTGGTATATTTTTAGAAGAAAAAGTTTAACCCATGCCTGAGTTTGCATTATAAGTGGGTTAACAAGTTATCCAGGAATGAGTTACAGAAGGAGGTGTATAACACATTTTCTGAACAAATAAACAGTCTTATTATAACAAATCTTAGTACACTAGTTCCTCACTAATGCCCTTCAATATATTAGTGTCTCTCACTATAATGCCCCTCAATATATCATTGTCATTCACTATAATGCCCTTCAATATATCAGGGTCTAACACTATAGTGCCCTTCATTATATCAGTCTTTCACTATAATGTCCTTCAATATATCACTGTCCTTCACAATAATGCCCTTCAATATATCTCTGTACTACACTGTAATGCCTTTCAATATATCACTCTCTCACTATAATGCCCATCAATATATCACTGTACCTCACTAAAATGCCCTCAATATCTTACTGTCTCTCACTATAATACCCTTCAATATATCTCTCTCACTATAATGCCCTTTACTATATCATTGTCATTCATTATAATGCCCTTTGAGATATCACTGTCTCTCACTACAGTGCCCTTCAATATATCACTGTCTCTAACCATAATGCCCTACAATATATCCATATCACTTACTAAAATGCCATCACTATATCACTTTCACTATAATGCCTTTCAATATATCACTATCCTTCACTATAATGCCTTTCAATATATCACTGTCATTAACTATAATGCCATTCAATATATCACTGTCTTCCCTATAATGCCATCCAATTTATCACTGCCTCTCACTTAATGCCTTTAATATATCACTGACCTTCACTATAATGAACATCAATATATTACTGCCATTTACTATAATGCCCTTCAATATATCACTGTACTTCACTATATTGCTCTTCAATATATCACTGCACCCCAATAAATTGCCCTTTAATATATCTATGTACCTCACTATAATGCCCTTCAATATATCACTGTCCTTCATTTTAATACCCTTCAATATATCGCTGTACCTCACTATAATGCCATATATATGTGTCCCTTTTGTAATGTGTATGGCAATAGATCCCATTCAATTGGTCAATTTTTTTTGTCATTTCTGCTTAATTTATTTCACTATTTGATTTCTGAGCTGATGAGAACCAACTACAAAGTGATTTCAAATCACTAAACCATTACTGCTGATGCACTATGAGGATACAGCCTTGCTAGAACAACCCTCAGTATAAAACAAACCTCATATATAATGTAACTTTTATTGATACCATGGACAGTTATAAGAAGGAGTGCTGCATTAACTGGACTCATTTCTAACCGAGTCCACTGTCATGGCTCTCATGCACCATGGTATAATGAGAATAAATAATTCAAATAAACACCACAAACATGTAAAATCCATGAATGGTTTTACTTTATTGATTCTTCACACAACTCAAAGTGTCCTAATGTTAAAATAAAGGGTGTACTAGTTTTTCCACAGTTAAATAAATGGTTGCTAAATAATTGAATAAACAAAACATATGTACCTTTGCAAATGGAAAATCATAAATAAGGCTCCTACAGCCTGCAAACCAGTTGAAGCTGTGAGGAGCTGGATGACAAGTTGCATGGGTCCACCACTCCGCAGGGGCTCCCATAGCTTTGGCACACAAATACAGCCCAATACAAAGTAGGCTAGTGCTAACAGCTGGTAGAACCGCAGCAAGCCTGGATTTAAAAAACAAGAGTCCCTTGAAGGGGCTGACGCTCTACTGGGTGAAAACAATTTCCAGGAAAACCACCTGTCATAATTCTGACGGCATAGTGACAAAAATATTTTCAAGACAGCCATTGTGGCAGCCACACTGGATGCACGACTGTTGCCAAAAAGATAACATAAGAAACAAAAACATGTTGATATAGTCATCCATTTTGTGGGGAGTAGAGATAATAATTTTTTCAAGATGTCTTCAAGAGGAGTAGCGATAAATAAGATTTTCAAGGTGGCTGCTATTGTGGCCATAAAGGATGTCAGATTGGCACCATTTTCATTCACAACCAACTGGACATCATAGGAAATTTTCTGGTGAAAACCCCAAGTTAATATCACTTTTTGATCAAGTCGAGTTATCATAATAAGATTCTCAAGATTGCTGCCAAGGCAGCCATACTGGATTTAGATCAGCACCATCTACGTTAGGACCAGTTAGACATCATAAGAAGACTTTCAGTGAAAACCTCATACTGATGCAACCAGTGATTCAGGAGAAGCAGCAATAACAAGATTTTCAAGATGGCAGCCATGGTGGTTACATTGGACATCAGATTGGCACCATTTTCACCATTTTTATGAAGGACAAACAAGACATCATAGGAAGTCTTTTAGTGAAAAGCCAATGCTGATAGTACCCTCTGTGCAGGAGTATTAGAAATAATAAGATTTTCAAGCAGGCTACCATGGTGGCCAATGTGGACATCAGACCAGCACTAGTTTCATCTAGGATGAGTTGGACATCATAAGAAGTATTTTAATGAAAACTCCATGTTGAGATCATCATCCATTCAAGAGAAGTAGTGAAAACAATATTTTTAAGGTGGCCATTGTGGTGACCATAGTGGACATCAGATTAGCACCATTTTTTTTTTGGGACCAACTAGACATCATAAAAAGTCTTTTAGTGAAAACCCCATGTTGAGATGACCATTATTGTAGTAGGTATAATGATAAAAAGACTTTCAAGATGGCAGCCATACTGGACTGGTACCATTCTGATTTAGAACCAACTAGACATCATGAGAAACCTTATAGTGAAAACTCCATGTTGATATAACATCTATTCTAGAGGAGTATTGTTAGCAAGATTTTCAAGTGTCCACTGTGACAACCTTACTGGATGTCCTAACAACACCATTTTATTTAGAACTAGAACAATGGGATGAACATACATGCAAAGTTTCATAGCATTCCTCCAACAAGTTTAGGAACAGTAGATATTAATTCTTGTGCTAATGGTTGGACGATGGATGACAGAAGATGGATGGTTGACAGACAACAGACCATCCCGAAAAAGCTCTTCTAGTCTATGACAGCTAAGAAATGAACATATCAATTTTATGATACAATGATTGTTTTAAATAATGGAAAATAATTATGATAATCAATGAAAAATAACTGTACAGGAATTCATGAAGTGCTATTGGGATCCTACTCCGACTAGAATTCTTTGGAATATTGTCCATTACAGTGAAAAGGTCCCTAGAACCATTTATTCCTATTTTCAGTCCAACAAATTACCCCCAGCAGTGAAAAGGTTACTATGGTCCCTGCAACTATTTGTTCACAGTACCAGTACAAAATACTGCTTGTAGCAGTGAAAAGGTTACTGTGGTTGTAGAACTATTTATTCCCATTTTCAGTCCGTAATATTACCCATAGCAAGGAAAAGTTTACTATGGTCCCTAGAACTATTTATTCACGATATCGTGACATCAAATTATTGATTTATTAGTTAACTGATTAACCAGTACCAATGAAGGATGAAAGCTTTACTTTAGATACCATGGAAGTTACTGTTATATTTATGCCAAACAGGCTGAGAGTAAAGACATCAGAACTGTTCCACTGAATTTGGATTTGAAAGTTTCATGAAATTATAAGCATTTTGGTGACACTTATTAACAGTGGTTAATAAATGCTAATAGGATTTATTTCTGCACCCCCAAGCTGAGAAAGCTAAATCATTAACATTTCTCCACCACAAAAATAATCCACTGTACGAAACTGTAAACGAGTTCTTAAAATCCACTAAACAAAACAATCAAACAATCCTGACCCCATGACTTTAGCATCCATTTATTTTAATTTTATCTGTGAATCAAAAAGAATGCCTTGAAAATGTTTTCTATTTCTTCAAATACACCTGAATACTTATTTAAAGTATGAAACACAGACTGTTTATTTTACAACATAATCTTCAATATGATTGTGGTGGACAAAATTCTAGTGCCCTTTTACTACATAAATTATTGTGCACATATCCTCATCCCCTCTGTAACAAAATGTTTAGGGGCTGGAGTAACAAATCTAATCTACCTGTTTCTTCATCACTAAAATGTTCCACAGGATTCCCCAGGGCATCAGGATTAAACAATTTGATTTCATATTGAAGAAAGTTAAAGTTTGCTTCTTCTGTCTCTGATATGCCAGAACAAGTAAAACTATCAGCCAACACAATATGCCAGATTCTTGGAGAATTAAAAGCAGCATGGGTTTTGTTCCCAGTTGTATTTGTCACCTCATCTGAAAAAAGGAAACAAACTTTAGAAATTGTGTCTCTCAAATGTTTGGAACTTTTCAAAATGGGTGATTGTGTATGACTTAACATGTTTTTTGGCAGACAATTCAATTTTGTGATAAAAGGCATAAAAAATCCCCAAGCTCATTACATAGTCATAACACTCAGACACATGCACATACAAGCACTCAACCTCACCCATAATAAAGTAGCCCAGGGATAAGGATGCAAAATCCACAAAATATAAGATGCATCCTTTTTCCATGGTTGCACGTATGAAATCTGATCTATTATGACTCTATGGTCTTAAAAGAAGTAATAGAAATGAGCAAAAAGCAACAAGTTTGATAAAATTCAACAAATAATTTATTTCCCTAGACAACAAAATGAACATGAAAAAAAGGAACTTACAGTATTGTGGATCAAATCCCAAATAATCCTAGAATTACAGACACAAGTCCTAACAATTAAAGTTCTGAATAAACTTTAGTGGAAATCCAAATTAAGTCCAGTGCTGAAAGTGTTGATGTGTCTGTGATGACTTGTAAAGTTCTGATATACCAACAGTCTTTTGTAGGATCACAGTAATACAATCCAAGAAGAAATCCTTATTTGAAATTTCTGCAGAAATTCAAATCTATATTTCCAAGAATGTATTCAAAACACTTTTGTATTTTCAGAAGAAATAATCTGAATAATTCCAAATCAAATACTGTACACAACAATAAATTGATTCTACTCTGATGTTAAAGCATGAATGAAAACTCTTTCCAGTAACAAGATTATATAGTCTTCTACTTGACCTCAGGTCACAATTAACATTTTCTTAAAAAAAACATTACCTAATGGAAAACAACCTTCAAGAAACTTCTTAATGTTTACAAAATAGAATGTTAGTTATAATTAGAAGGTCTGTTACTAAAATTATAATATTGAACCTGGAATATGTTAGGTATGCCAGGTAAATTCTTCAGGAATTTCCAATTACCAAGACCCAGACCCAAATAAACATGTTTACTTTTATTAATAATGATCCATGCATTAAACAGATACACAGAGACAATTTTTTAAAATATCAATAATTCAGGTCCAGTAGAAAATAAACTTGATTTTGAACAAGGTTAAGTCCAACATACAATGTTACATTGCAGTAGCATATAATGAAATAACAAAAAATTACACCAAAATAATTAACAATGTAAATTAAATATACATATCACACAATATCTGAAATGTCATTGTAATTTAAATTATCATACATGTGACCTTTGACCTCCTTCCAGGAATTCGAGACACAGAATCCAAAAACAGCCCCCTTTCTTGTAGATGATCATAACACTAAAGCTACCCCAACCTCATCCCATCCCCTGCATCAATTCCTGATCATGAAACTGGGGTTGTAACCCAAAACCCCTGATACATACTAAATATCCTCTTTCTAAGAATGTGCTTCCAAATATTTATAAATGTCACTTAAATTTCAATAACTGACCTCTGAACTCTGACCCCATCCCATGTATTCCAGGTCATCCACACTAAAATAATACGCATCTCCAAAAATGGTCACCATAAGGGCAAACTAAATACCATGTTTGGTAAATTTCTAGTTAGTGGCTTATATGTGAATATGGACAGACAGACTGACAGATGGATAAATGGATGGACAGACAGAGAGACAGATGGATGGACTGACAGACTACTGGTATTATACTATCTCTGATGCTGTTTAAATGTGGAAATAGAATCCTATGTAAAATCCAAATAGTGTAACAAAAAATGTATCCATGACAAAACCCCATTGAATTCTATGTAAAATTTGAAAAATGTAACAAAAACTTTCCTGGTTAAAAAACCAATAAATCCAATGTAAAATCTGAATCTTGTAAAATCATTTTACCAAGACAAAACCCACTGTATCCTATGTAAAATCTAATACTGTAAAAGCATTGTATCTGGGACAAAACATCACGGAATCCTATGTAAAATCTAATACTGTAAAAGCATTGTATCTGGGACAAAACATCACGGAATCCTATGTAAAATCTAATACTGTAAAAGCATTGTACCTGGGACAAAACCCACTGTATCCTATGTAAAATCTAATACTGTAAAAGCATTGTATCTGGGACAAAACATCACGGAATCCTATGTAAAATCTAATACTGTAAAAGCATTGTATCTGAGATAAAACATCACAGAATCCTATGTAAATTCTAATACTGTAAAAGCATTGTACTTAGGACAAAACCCACTGTATCCTATGTAAAATCTAACACTATAAAAACATTGTATCTGGGACAAAACCCCACAGAATCCTATGTAAAATCTAATACTGTAAAAGCATTGTATCTGGGACAAAACCTCATGGAATCCTATGCAACATCTAATACTATAAAAGTATTGTACCTGGGACAAAACCTCACGGAATCCTAAGTAAAATCTAATACTATAAAAGCATTGTATCTGGGACAAAACCTCATGGAATCCTATGTAACATCTAATACTGTAAAAGCATTGTATCTGGGACAAAACCTCACTGAATCCTATGTAAAATCTAATACTGTAAAATCATTGTATCTGGGAAGAAACCCCACTGAATCATATTTAAAATCTGTATACTGTATATAAAAAAAAATCTAAGTCAAAACCTGACTTCATACAAAATCTGGATATTGTAAAAAACATTTCATCCAAGATAAAACCCAAATGAATCCCATGAAAAAACTGAACATTTTCTTAAAACATTATCCAGGACAAAACCTACTGAACCCTGGATAAAATCTGAATATTGTAATAGCGCTTATCAAAGACAAAACCCATTCAATAGTATGTAAAATCTGAATATAACAAAAACATTAAAACCATGACAAAATCCACTGAATCATGGATAAAATCTAATCTTGTAAAACCATTGTAACCATGACAAAACCCACTGAGTCGTGGATAAAATCTGATATTGTAAAACACAGTAACCATGACAAAACCCACTGAATCAAGGATAAAATCTAATATTGTAAAACATTGTAACCATGACAAAACCCACTGAATAATGGATAAAATCTGAATATTGTAAAACATTGTAACCATGATAAAACCCACTGAATCATGGATAAAATCTAATATTGTAAAACAGTGTAACCATGACAAAACCCACTGAATCATGGATAAAATCTAATATTGTAAGACACTGTCACCATGACAAAACCCACTGAATCATGGATAAAATCTAATATTGTAAACATTGTAACCATGACAAAACCAAGTGAATCATAAGTAAAATCTAACATTATAAAAGCATTGTAACTACAACGAACCCAGTGAATCATATGAAAATTCTGAATATTGTAAAAAACATTGTAACCATGACAAAACTCCACTTAATCCTTATATAAAACCTGAACATTGTAAGGAAAAAATTATCTGGGTCAAAACCTGACTGAATATAAAATCTGAATATTGTAAAATTACTGTGCCCAGATCAAACCCCCACTGAATCATATGTGCCCAGGACAAAACCCACTGAATCCTTGGTAAAATCTGAATATTGTAAAATTGCTGGGACCAGGACAAACCCAACTGAATCCTACATAAAATCTGAATATTGTAAGGAAAACATTATCTGGGTCAAAAGGGGGTCCTGAGTGGCCGAGTTGTCTAAAGCGCTCATTGTTACGGATCACTGCCATCTCACCTCTGTCTGCGTGGGCTCGATTCTTGGATTCGGCTAATGTGGGTATGTGAGAAAGCTTGCCAGTAGCTTCTCATGGTTTGGTGGTTCTTTCCATGGTTTTCCCGGGTTCTTCCTCCACCATTAATACTAGCCGCCATGTATAGCCTATCGTGTGCTGAAAAATGGCATTCAAGCCTACAACAATCTGGGTCAAAAACCCAACTGAATATAAAATCTGAATATTGTAAAATTACTGCGACCAGGACAAAAACCCACTGAATCCTTGGTAAAATCTGAATATTGTAAAATTACTGGGACCAGGACAAACCTAGCTGAATCCTATATAAAATCTGAACATTGTAAGGAAAACATTATCTGGGTAAAAAACCAGACTGAATATAAAATCTGAATATTGTAAAATTACTGGGACCAATACAAAACCTACTGAATCCTATGTAAATCTGAATATTGTAAAATTACTGTGCCCAGGACAAACTCCATTGAATCCTATTTAAAATTTGAATATTGTAAAAATTACTGTGCCCAGGATAAACCCCATTGAATCCTATGTAAATTCTGAATATTGTAAAATTACTGGGACCAGGACAAAACCCACTGAATCCTATGTAAATCTGAATATTGTAAAATTACTGTGCCCAGGACAAACTCCATGGAATCCTATTTAAAATCTGAATATTGTAAAAATTACTGTGCCCAGGATAAACCCCATTCAATCCTTTGTAAATTCTGATTATTGTAAAATTACTGGGACAAGGACAAAACCCACACCCACTGAATCCTATGTAAAATCTGAATAATTATTGTAAAATTACTGTGCCCAGGACAAACTCCATTGAATCCTATTTAAAATCTGAATATTGTAAAATTACTGGGACCAGGACAAACCCCACTGAATCCTATTTAAAATCTGAATATTGTAAAATTACTGGAACCAGGACAAACCCCATTGAATCCTTGGTAAAATCTGAATATTGTAAAATTACTGGGACCAGGACAAACCCCACTGAATCCTACTTAAAATCTGACTGTTGTAAAATTACTGGGACCAGGACAAACCTCACTGAATCCTTGGTAAAATCTGAATATTGTAAAATTACTGTGCCCAGGACAAAACCCACTGAATCCTATGTAAAATCTGAATATTGTAAAATTACTGGGACCAGGACAAAACCCACTGAATCCTATGTAAAATCTGAATATTGTAAAATTACTGGCAGCAGGACAAACCCCATTGAATCCTTGGTAAAATCTGAATATTGTAAAATTACTGTGCCCAGGATAAACCCCATTGAATCCTTGGTAAAATCTGAATATTGTAAAATTACTGGGACCAGGACAAACCCCACTGAATCCTACTTAAAATCTGACTGTTGTAAAATTACTGGGACCAGGACAAACCTCATTGAATCCTTGGTAAAATCTGAATATTGTAAAATTACTGTGCCCAGGACAAAACCCACTGAATCCTATGTAAAATCTGAATATTGTAAAATTACTGGGACCAGGACAAAACCCACTGAATCCTATGTAAAATCTGAATATTGTAAAATTACTGGCAGCAGGACAAACCCCATTGAATCCTTGGTAAAATCTGAATATTGTAAAATTACTGTGCCCAGGATAAACCCCATTGAATCCTTGGTAAAATCTGAATATTGTAAAATTACTGGGACCAGGAAAAAACCCAGTGAATCCTTGGTAAAATCTGAATATTGTAAAATTACTGTGCCAAGACAAAACCCACTGAATCCTTGGTAAAATCTGAATATTGTAAAATTACTGGGACCAGGACAAACCCCACTGAATCCTTGGTAAAATCTGAATATTGTAAAATTACTGTGCCAAGACAAAACCCACTGAATCCTTGGTAAAATCTGAATATTGTAAATTGAATGTGGCCAGGACAAAACCCACTGGAATCCTTGGTAAAATCTGAATATTGTAAATTGAATGTGCCCAGGACAAACCCCACTTAATCCTTGGTAAAATCTGAATATTGTAAAATTACTGGGACCAGGAAAAAACCCACTGAATCCTTGGTAAAATCTGAATATTGTAAAATTACTGGGACCAGGACAAAAACCCACTGAATCCTTGGTAAAATCTGAATATTGTAAAATTACTGGGACCAGGAAAATACCCACTGAATCCTATGTAAAATCTGAATATTGTAAAATTAATGTGCCAAGACAAAACCCACTGAATCCTTGGTAAAATCTAAATATTGTAAAATTACTGGGACCAGGACAAACCCCACTGAATCCTTGGTAAAATCTGAATATTGTAAAATTACTGTGCCAAGACAAAACCCACTCTATCCTCGGTAAAATCTGAATATTGTAAAATTACTGGGACCAGGAAAAAACCCACTGAATCCTTGGTAAAATCTGAATATTGTAAAATTACTGTGCCAAGACAAAACCCACTGAATCCTTGGTAAAATCTGAATATTGTAAAATTACTGGGACCAGGAAAAACCCACTGAATCCTTGGTAAAATCTGAATATTGTAAAATTACTGTGCCAAGACAAAACCCACTGAATCCTTGGTAAAATCTGAATATTGTAAAATTACTGGGACCAGGAAAAAACCCACTGAATCCTTGGTAAATCTGAATATTGTAAATTTACTGTGCCAAGACAAAACCCACTGAAGCCTTGGTAAAATCTTAATATTGTAAAATTACTGTGCCAAGACAAACCCCACTGAATCCTATGTAAAATCTGAATATTGTAAAATTACTGTGCCAAGACAAAACCCACTGAATCCTATGTAAAACCTGAATATTGTAAAATTACTGGGACCAGGACAAACCCCAATGAATCCTATGTAAAATCTGAATATTGTAAAATTACTGTGCCAAGACAAAACCCACTGAATCCTATGTAAAACCTGAATATTGTAAAATTACTGGGACCAGGACAAACCCCAATGAATCCTATGTAAAATCTGAATATTGTAAAATTACTGTGCCAAGACAAAACCCACTGAATCCTATGTAAAATCTGAATATTGTAAAATTACTATGCCAAGACAACCCCACTGAATCCTATGTAAAATCTGAATATTGTAAAATTACTGGGACCAGGACAAACCCCAATGAATCCTTGGTAAAATCTGAATATTGTAAAATTACTGGGACCTGGACAAACCCCATTGAATCCTATGTAAAATCTGAATATTGTCAAATTACTGTGCCAAGACAAAACCCACTGAATCCTTGGTAAAATCTGAATATTGTAAAATTACTGTGCCAAGACAAAACCCCACTGAATCCTTGGTAAAATCTGACTATTGTAAAATTACTGGGACCAGGACAAAACCCACTGAATCCTATGTAAAATGTGAATATTGTAAAATTACTGTGCCAAGACAAACCCCACTTAATCCGATGTAAAATCTGAATGAGAGGATCATATTACAATAATATTCAAACAGCAGTACTGTGGGAATGATTGATAATTCTTAAATAATAGTGTTTGAACAGGAAAATGTTTTCCTTCAGCCAATAGTATTATACATTGATGTGAATTTGGTCATGGGTTCCATATATTTAACATGTTAAAATGATAATCACATTATAATGAAACCTGTTCTAACATTGGGAGAATAGTACATGAACAAAATTTAAATGGTCTCATTGTTAATCAAAACTACTGATTATACCAAAACCAAATATATCTACTTGAAAGGTACCAAAGGGAACATAAAACTTACAACCTAAATCCTATCACAAAAATTGAACCAAATTTTTCTAAAAGATTAGGAATATAATTCTTATAAATTAAATTGATAATTGATGAAATTTGTGATGATGACATACAAATATTCCTTGTTTTCTCAAGTTTCTTTTGGCAATCAGTTTCTTCAGCAGCTTCTTTCCAGTCTTCATTTAGAAACAGGTAAAACTTGACTGCAGATGAGGCACTGGCATTAAAAGCATACTGGATCACAGCATCTCCTGTGAAAAAATGAAATCTATATAAAATTTTCTTAAAACTTTAAGCCCACTCCAACATACACAAATACCATTTAACTGTCTTGGCTCTCAAGGCAAAGACTACTTTGTGTAACTGCAAAATGATAAAGGGGTGACTAGTTCACTTGAATCCCCAACTATTGTGGACCTGGTATATTATTTTGTATTGGTGTGGACCTGGTCCATGTATATTCTTTTGTATCTGTGTGGACCGGGTATATTATTTTGTATTAGTGTGGACTAAAGTTCAATTACAATGTAATTTGGTTATTGAATAATTAATTATAATTATTTGTAACTGTTTGTACATCACCAATTTGGTGTAATTTTAATTGTAATTGAATATCTAGATGTGTAATTGCTCAGATACAAGTCAATTACAAAAAGGGAGATAAATGTGATGTTTAAATCAAAACAAATTATAAAAATTTAGAAAATATATATATTTATCTTAACTGCCAGGTGTTATGCTAATAATATAATAATTAATATAGAATAAGCAATAAAGCTAAGTTTTAGTTCAGAAAACTGTCTATATGAAGATTTTATTTCGTCTACTGTGGGATTCAGACTTGGGTTCAGTTACAATGTAATTGGTGTAATTGAATTATTAATTACAATTACACTGTATTGATAACTGTATTTACTATTGAACATCACTGATATGGTGTAAGTATAGCTGAAATTCTAAGTGAACAGTCATGACTTTGAGTAACTGAAATTATAATTGACATCTACAAGCACATAGTAATTGTAACTGTAAATGATTAAAGTAATTGAACCCAAGTCCTTTTTATTAACAAGGAAGAAAGTAATAACAATACTTATTACATTTATTTCTAAAACTGATGTTGTGAAAATACCAGAAAAGATTACCCAGCAATGGATTTCTCACAAGTCAGTTCATTCTGATTCATAAAACAAAAAATACTGATTTATAATCTTGTTTAATTTTTAACCGACTTTTTCTAGTACAAAACTATTGCACCAGATGTCATTTCATACATATCAGAATGAATAAATACATGAATAAAGCTAAATCTGAACAGAGGAATAAAGAACAATATGATTCTGAGAGAGGGAAGTGCATGTTTCAATAGCAAAACTGCTATAAAATCACTAGATGAAACAACAAAACAGCAAGTCATAGATTGATGAGATTTGGTGCTAGTGATCTTAATAAGTTTATACTATAAACAGCATAATTCAGGGAGTCAGTCAGATAGATATTAAATGAATACCATTGTTGAAACAGACAGACAGACAAAGGGACTGAGATATAAATTCATTAATTTTTAATAAAGAACTCCACATATCTTTATGTGAAAGAAAATGGCCCTGAAATAATAATCATGATATTATTTTTAATTCAATCAAAACAATTGCATTTTTTTTCATTGTTAGGACTTTTAAGAATTTTTTTTTCATTCTTAGGACTTTTAAGACATTCCTTCTATGTATTTGGAATTCCCTATTTTAATTTTTTGCTGTTGTAGTCAGCTCTTTTGGAAAATTTCTTTCTCATGCTAAGTATGCACTATATGTTGAAATGGTATAGAAAGGCTCTTCATGTATCATACAAAATTCATCTCACACTTTTACACAACTCTTTATACACACCCCTTAAAAAAAAATCTTTCTAATACAAATATGCACACAGCACTGTTATTATAACATACAACAGCTATTTGTAAATTAAAAAATAAAACATAGGCCTAAAAATGTTGCATCTCACTGTTTTGCTTATTTTGCAAATTAAAAACAGATGAGGGGTTAATGAAGTTCTGAATTTTAAATTATTATCCATTTTGTACAAGGGAACGTCACTATTATCTTTCCATAATATTCCTGTTAACTTATAAATGGAAAACTTTATGACTCATTTTTAATATCTCATAAACCCTAATATACATACACTAAGTTTTAGGGCTGATGTTGCATATTTAACAATGACACTATAGTTCATGTCCTGTCAACCCTACACAGCAACTGTACTGCAATTACCATGTCCCAATTATTATCTAAATGGGAGGGTGATGGCCAGAGAAAATCCAGTCACCACATGAATACACTTGCTTTTTTTCACTCTGTTTTGATGGCGGGTCAAAGTTTCACCTGCTGCATCAAGACTGTCTAAACTTAAGCCAGTGGATTTGAGCAAAGGCTTGGACACCAAAATCATTCTGCATGTGTTGGGATCAGGGAAGTTTGACTGTACTAAACATGAGAACACTCAAATATGCACAAATGCACATAAATCTACCCATGAAATATATGTAAAGAGTTATATTTATACATATAAACAAGTTTTTAATCGATAATTAATGAATTTAAACAATTTAAGCCTCCACTTTCTGTTATTTACTGCAGACATGATTTGTCTCTACTCCGTTATTTACTATTAACATGTGGCATATCTAATTACCAATTGAAAATGGACTGGATATTCTTTATTTCCACAAATGGTATATTATGACTAAAATAGACAGATGACATTTTTTAATGTACCTTTAATTCATTCTGTGAGTGGGGTGGGATGGAAACATAAAAAGTATTAAAGAATATCATGGAAAATAATATTAGTTTATTATAATACTGAAAGTGATTAAATCTTTGCAAGTCAAACAAAGTTGACATCTTAATCCCATTTTGTTGGAGTTTTCGTCACTGTTCATTTCATCAATCAATATTATAATGTTATAATAACAATAATAGAAACGGAAATTTGTTCTACAGAACTTTGATTTAGTCTTCAAAATGGTATATAGAAGCATATTACATGAGAACAAATTTCAATTACACATATTGAGGAACTATCATAACTAGACTCAGCTATGATTATAGTACCAGATATACTTGATACTTTAAAACTACTGGCTGAAAAATAATTTATCAATATAAATGCACACAACAACAAAATTTGAACGCCAATGTGTAATGAAATGGATGCTGATAAATATCAAAGAGAATATAATAATTAATATAAAATGTGATTTAACTGCAGGTTTAAACCAGATTTCATTGACAATTACGTCTATAGAAAGTAACAGACTATTATTACTACAAATTAATGATTCACAAAAAATAACTTATTTTTTAAAATAACCAATAAAACAAGAAAAATGTAAATATCTAAATATACTTTTAATATTCCAAATGGTGCATTTTAGCGTATTAGAGTTTTGTATTTTTTTTTTTTTTTTTTTGGTTTTATTTAAGTACAAAGAGCTTCAACATGCAAGGTTGTCGAATTCTTAATAAATTCAACTACTCGACTTTAGGCATAACAACAAATAGTGATACGTTTTAACTTGGGTTCAAACTCGTCTTTAACTCGTAATACCGTGAAAACAGAAGGATGACAAGTATTGCCCTTTTTCAGCATTTGCCTTTAGCGATGAAAATACACCTCTGATAGTTTTTGCGTCAACGTAGTACACGTCAATGAAAGCGTCAGCAAAGAAAACGAAAATCCATAATTTGTATAAAATATTCATAATAGAAAATTCGTTCAACTTGGGATAATATCACTCCGTACTATGTACACTTTTATTGCTCTGCGAGCAATGTTTTAATTCTAAATCTGGCTGGAAAACATTATCGTGCCTAAGAAAAGTTTTCAACGTGGATGTCGTAACCATATACAATTTCTTCTCCGAATTAATAAAGTTATTTGTTAAGTATTGGGCTATAAATAAATTTCTATATTAAACCTATTTAACTAAATAAGAAATTTTTAAATAGTTCACCCTCTTTTGAACCTTTAAGATTTTGTACGACCTGCCACAAACCATGTTTGACAATTTACGGTAATAATTTAAGCTCGAACTGCGGGTTATTCCGGACAAGTATAAATTATGCAATACCTAATAAGATTCTTTTATTTAAAAAAAAAAGTATAAGAAAGAAATCGAGTCGTCAAAGGTACCATAAATCACCAATGTCCTTGTGGTGTTATTTTTGACAAAACATTAACACATATTCTGACAGCTTAAATGCTTGAGTGAAAATAAAAATAATAATAATAATAATGGTAAACATTTTTTAATGTATCATTTATTTTAATTTTTGTACTTTAAAAATTTGCATTACAAATTAATTATCTTCAACATCACATACATAACAACACTTTAAAACATATATCAGTGAGTGCTGTCTAACTTGATATTCAGCTTAAACTCTATATTCTATAAATAGCTCTAGTGTTAATGCATATCTTCTGCACAGTGGCCCAACTGAAAATTGTTGTTCCAGTTTTCTATTTCCAGTCCCTTAACATTTGCTCATTAAGAGTATGTCAGCAGAGAATGAAACATTCAAAGCAATGAATCAAATTCTCTTCATTGTGCATGATTTAAATGCAAATAACTTCACCTTACAATAAATACTTCACTCTCTCAGAATTGCACAATAATTGGTGAGCACCCCCTATAGTATTCTCCATTCTAAAACAATGATCATTTGCAGTTCAATCTGAGCATTCTCCATTCTAAAACAATGATCATTTGCAGTTCAATCTGAGCATTCTCCATTCTAAAACAATGATCATTTGCAGTTCAATTAGAGTAAATTTCTCCATTCTAAAACAATGATCATTTACAATTCCATTAGAATATTCTCCATTCTAAAACAATGATCATTTACAGTTCCATTATAGTATTCTCCATTCTAAAACAATAAACAATTGCAGTTCAATTAGAGCGTTCTCCATAATCTAAAACAATGACCATTTACAATTCCATTAGAGTATTCTCTATTATAACACAATGATCATTTGCAGTTTCATTAGAGCATTCTCCATTCTAAAACAATGATCATTTACAGTTCCATTAGAGTATTCTCCATTCTAACACAATGATCATTTACAGTTTAATATGAGCATTCTTTATTCTAAAACAATAATCATTTACAGTTCAATCTGAGCATTCTCCATTCTAAAACAATGATCATTTGCAGTTCAATCTGAGCATTCTCCATTCTAAAACAATGATCATTTGCAGTTCAATTAGAGTAAATTTCTCCATTCTAAAACAATGATCATTTACAATTCCATTAGAATATTCTCCATTCTAAAACAATGATCATTTACAGTTCCATTATAGTATTCTCCATTCTAAAACAATAAACAATTGCAGTTCAATTAGAGCGTTCTCCATAATCTAAAACAATGACCATTTACAATTCCATTAGAGTATTCTCTATTATAACACAATGATCATTTGCAGTTTCATTAGAGCATTCTCCATTCTAAAACAATGATCATTTACAGTTCCATTAGAGTATTCTCCATTCTAACACAATGATCATTTACAGTTTAATATGAGCATTCTTTATTCTAAAACAATAATCATTTACAGTTCAATTTGAGCATTCTTTATTCTAAAACAACAATCATTTACAGGTCCATTCAGAGTATTCTCCATTCTAACACATTGATCATTTGCAGTTCAATTAGAGCATTCTCCAATCTAAAACAATGATCATTTACAGTTCCATTAGAGTATTCTCCATTCTAACACAATGATCATTTGCAGTTCAATTTGAGCATTCTCCATTCTAAAACAATGATCATTTACAATTCCATTAGAGTATTCTCCATTCTAACACAATGATCATTTGCAGTTCAGTTTGAGCATTCTCCATTCTAAAACAATGATCATTTACAGTTCAATTAGAGTATTCTCCATTCCAACACAGTGATCATTTGCAGTTCAATTTGAGCATTCTCCATTCTAAAACATTGTGATCATTTACAGTTCAATTAGAGTATTCTCCATTCTAACACATTGATCATTTACAATTCCATTAGAGTATTCTCCATTCTAAAACAATGATCATTTGCAGTTCAATTTGGGCATTCTCCATTCTAAAACAATGATCATTTGCAGTTCAATTAGAGCATTCTCCATAATCTAAAATAATGATCATTTACAATTCCATTAGAGTATTCTCCATTCTAAAACAATGATCATTTGCAGTTCAATTTGGGCATTCTCCATTCTAAAACAATGATCATTTGCAGTTCAATTAGAGCATTCTCCATAATCTAAAATAATGATCATTTACAATTCCATTAGAGTATTCTCCACTCTAAAGTAATGATCGTTTATAATTCCACTTCAGTGGTTCTCATCATACCATATATGTGTCGAGATGTGCTGTACTGAAAAATAATGCCCATGACATAAATTCAAATCCTACACTTTGGTTGCAAAACTTATTTTTTACTGGCAATATTGGTAAATTTGTGATTACTGAATCTGTTGCATTTATAGGTTAATGTGCTGAAGTATAATTATCAGGAAAATTACAAAGTTCTAATGCAGTACATGTACTGTAGATGCACATAAATTTAATCACAGCTTTTCCCAAGACATTATGGCAGTTTTACAACCATTCTGATTTCACTAAAAGAGGACGCCATATGTCACACACATTGACAAATAACAAATTCTCATCAAACGAGAGTACCATGAAAGGTACATTGTATGCTTCCAATGTGTTATGCAGTCTTGAGCTAAACTTAATGTGCAGAAACCATAATTATTGATTGTACATGGTCACAGATGTATATTTAATTTGTACAGAGTGTAGGCTTTTGTTCATGATTATAACTTATGTAAGTTCATTTGCATTGTATGATTGATCATTGCCCATAATTGATCATATGAGTTTGGGCCTACATAACTAATGTCATGTTTATAAACAACATATAACATTGCTAATTCCTGACCTGACTATGATTTGAGATTATATTTTTATAAACAACATATAACATTGCTAATTCCTGATTATGATCTGAGATTATATTTTTATAAACAACATATAACATTGCTAATTCCTGACTATAATCCGAGATTTTTTTTTATAAACAACATATTACATAGTTAATTCTTGAATATGATTTTAAATTATATATTAAGATCATTATCTGGAGGTAAACATGTTTACTTTCATCTGAATTCAGGACATTGCTATTCCTGGAGGTAAACATGTTTACTTGGATCTGAATTCAGGACATTGCTATTCCTGGAGGTAAACATGTTTACTTGGATCTGAATTTGGGACATTGCTATTCCTGGAGGTAAACATGTTTACTTGGATCTGAATTCAGGACATTGCTATTCACCTGGGAAACATGGCCTACTTGTGTTATCCCAGGTAGTTTGCTAAAATTTAAGTAAACAGACCTGACCTTTTTTCAAAAATTGTATCCATTAAGATGATGGAGTATTTTCAGAAAGTGATTATTGCAACACATGTTAGGTGGAGAGGTATATAAGTTGTTTACAACAGATTTACTCATTCCTATCTTAACAGCAGTTTTTAAAGGAATCAATTTTGGTTATGTTTAGTTAATATTTGAGATGATTTATTTATTTAAAACATTCAGTGCTCTTTGACTTCAGAAATAAATCACTATTTTAGGATTATTGTTAATTCATTTAGAGGCATTTTGGATTATATCATTGTCACACATCCAGATTGTTAGTACATCAAAACTATTCCAGGCTATTGGTACAACAGCACTTTCAAAACTGGAATTCGTTTAGAACACCAATGGAATTCATCTGGAATACTCTATACTTTTGGACTTGTGAACTTGTAGTTGGGATCTAATTCAAAATACTGTAAGTTCCTTTAAAATTTTCAGGGAAAGAAATTATATGTTGAATTTTATAAAACTTGTCAGTTTTCAATCTTTTCTGTTACTTAGTTAAAGACCATAGAGTCATAACACAGTATTTACTCTAGAATAATGTCACATTTGCTATGCCCCAGCTATAAAGTCATGTACAAGCTATAATCTACCTGTCTTGGGAATATTACCGCTGCCTTGTGTTTAATCTCTAAACATTGCTGTGGGGTTAGTGCTGAACTCTTATGCAAGATTACCATGACCAGCCAGAGACCGGAAACATGAGTTGGTGAAGACAATAGTCGCATCACTTAACAAAGGCTTGCCATTATTACACCTTTATGTTAAAAAAGTTTGTTCAAGGATCAAAGGAAAGTCCATGAGGTGGACGAGGCTTGTTCTTATCCTTCCCAACATTGACAGACAGCAAGAGGGACATTGTCTTCCGAGTTTGATTGGATTGGTCCACAGCAATATCCAATAAAAAATTGAGATAGATGGCGTGATTACAATTCAGACCCGAATGATACCTTCCAACTTGTAAGAGAAAATTTAGCGTTCACCTAGGCAGATTGCTGATCAACAGGGTTACTCCGAGAAGAAGCCACTTGTAATTTAGCGGCAAAACTTATAGGTAGATTCTAAGGAAAGACAAAGCTTTGAAAAGGTCAGTAGTAATTTGCTCAATTTTGTAGAATATTATGGCTTCATAATGGAAATTATTTGTAGTATGTACACTTAATTATTAGAATCATTTTGTATGTAGAATTACCTTTTTCATAGTGTTTCATTTACATGCGTATTTGAGATATGGTAGAAGTTGAGCCTTACGTTGAGAATTATTAAATGTGAGGCGGAATTATGTAGATTGTTAGCTGGTGGTCAGAATTTTGTAATTCACTTGGTTACTTCATAGTAAACCATAGTGCATTTATTAATGTGTTACATTACAATTTACATATGTGAGAATTGTGAATTTGGAAAATGGCTGAAGTACGTAAGATTAGTTACTCTGGACATATGCATATATCAGAGCATGGATATTTGAATATTCGCATAGGTTGTACTAAATGTAAGCAAAAGAAATGCATCTGATTACCGGTATTGTTATATTGTTTAGTATAACGGGATTAGGAATATGTACTGATGTGATGGAATTTATTGATGTATGTATAAGAAGTAATTGATATCGTGCTGTATTGCAACGTTGTTTTACCATACAAGAACGTATGGGTATCTCGATGTGAATGAATGTGTGACCAAGAAATTTAATAGTCGTTATCTGATGATAGGCTGTGTGTAGTGTGAGATGAGAGGGCAAAGGAAAAATACTGTACCGTCCTTGTGTTTTCACAGGAAGCTTTTTAGGGGACAGAGAACTTCCGGTTCCATTGAGTCCTGAGTCTTCAAGAGATGGAGACAGAATTGAGACTAGCCTAAACAGTCAAAGTCGACAGAAGTCTAGTTGTGGGAGAGAAAGTGGAGGTGGAGGAGAAGGATTCTGGAGAAAGTCAAGGAGGAAGAGAAGGAGTCTAGAGAAAGTTGAGGAAGAGAAGGAATTTGGAGAAAGGTCAGGGAGGAAGAAGACAAGGAACGGGGAAAAATAAGAGAGAGAAAGGATACAACAGATGAGTATAAATACAAGGACAGGCCTGGAAATCAATCTCAGATAGGCTTATTAAAGGGTTGAGTGGAAGGAGTGTAATTGGATTTGATTCTCAAATTGTTATTAAATTGTTATTCATTGAATTTCAACCTTTTTTGTATATTTAACCATCAACTGTTGGCATTGCTGACTGGGGGCTAGGAGCTTTACATCTATCTTTCACTAAATTTAACTTCCATCCAAAATAGAGCCTGGGTGGGTCTTCTATAATAGTTTAAATAAAATATTGGGAGCACCCCACCACAATCATAACAATCATCACAAACAAGTTACTTTTATATAAATAAAAAAACATTTTTCTTTGCATCACAGTAACAATGCCCGTAGAAGCTTACCTTAAATGCAAGTCCTCCATAAGCTTTGGTCATCGTAAAAGGACTAGAACTATGTTATTATATTAAAACCATTTTTCTTTCTTTAGTCAGTGACCCTGATTCTTTATCTTTCAATGCAAAAATCAAAAGGCTCCTTTCCTATTCAAAGTGCAATTCATCCATAAAGTGTTATATAATGCCTGTGATGCAGAAAGAGCTATTCCTGCACAAAAGACATTTCTTCTTTCATCCAGTGACCTTGACCATCGACAGCAAAATCCACAGTGCAAGCCATGTAAAAAGTTTTGTGAAAGTATACAGTGTAAAACAAAGTTATTTTGATGAATATGAAAAGGATAATGGACAGATGTACAGACATATATTTGGACAGACATCATAACATTATACATTTTGCCTTTTGGTGTTCATATAAAAATTAATTAAAAGCAGAGGAAACAATCGTTTGTGCAAAGATTATCAACTAAAATTCTCAGTGAACTGTTGTAAGTTCTGTGAACATGAGCTAAAAAGCACAATTAATAACAAGAGACCTAAGAAGTCCAGGGAATGTTAAGCTCTTTTCTACATCAAAAGTGCATTTCTTGAACCTTTTTCCTCATAATACATTTCAAAAAATGTCAAGTTACAGTCTACTACGGAATAATCCTCATCTCATCAAGCCAAACTGCCTGACACACCTTGGTTGACAAAAGAATTAATGAAAATTAATTTTTAATTGCAATTTGTTTGCACTGCCAGTTTAATCCACCAAGGTAATATCAGCAAGACAAATAGCAAATATAATGCAGCACTATACATATAAACAAAAATAACTTTTATAATTCAGCATTGTATATCAATCTCATTAAGATCAGATCACTACTGTCCTACATGAAGGTCTGACAGTGACCGCTTAGGGGTCATGTTCTGGTGATCTGTGAATTAGCCAATGGAAATGCAGCTTTCAGAAATCTTAAAGTGAATCAAATCATTGGCACACATTGATGCTCTTCAGCTATACTGCTCAGTCCACTAAATATGAAGATATAAGACTTCATCTGATTGGCTTATAAAATTAGCAATTATGATCATAACATAGGTCACCAGAACACATCCCCTAAGCAGTTGTTGTCAGATCTTCACATAGGACAGTAGAGACCTCATTTTAATAAGATTGCACTGTATAAATAAATAAAAACAGCAAGAAAAATAACATTTATAATGCAGCACTATACATGTAAATAAGGACGGCCCTGTTTAAGTATTCACTGAATCTCACTATGAAAGAGTTTGTAAAAAGAATTAAGAATACCATGAATGCCCCACCCCATGTTTCTTGGGCCTCTGTGTATATTATTAAAAAAAATTCATAAACCACTTTTCTTCTTTCAGTCACAGTAACCTTGACCTTTTGACCCCAATGAAATGATTTTGTTCTTACCCAAAAAGTAAACCAGTTGGTATATAACAAGATACTGTCATTAATCCATGTGTTTAGTTTCCAAAATTTGGTGACTTTCTTATTTGTCATTTCTTACAATTTTATGCTACGGTTCAACTACAGAAAAGGTAAAGCTTGAAGAAAATACTTTTTTTTATTCAATATTGATATTTATGATGTGGGTAACCATCGGTTTAATTTTTTTCGCACAGAATGATAGATGGCAGTTTTGAAAAGTTTGCATGGACATAAGAGAATGAATTTCCATTTTATTTGAGATTTTTCCATCAAATATGTTGATATTCACTTCATAAACCCAAGGGTTTAAAAATACAGCTAAAGCACATACCAAAACCCAATAATTATTTAATTTCTGTGTCATTAAATACACCATTTCAGTCATTTAATTTCTGTATCATTAAAAATACCATTCCAGTTATTTAATTTATGTTTCATTAAATATACAATTCTTGTCATATAATCTTGGTGTCAGTAAATATACCATCTGAGTCATTCAATCTTGTATACCATTCCAGTCATTTAATTTTGTTGTCATTAAATGTATGATTCCAGTCATGTAATATTTGGTGTTATTAAATATACCATTCCAGTCATTTAATTTCTGTGCAATTAACTATACCATTCTTGTCATTTAGTCTTGGTGTCATTAAATATACCATTCTTGTCATTAAGTCTTGGTGTCATTAAATATACCAATTCCAGTCATTTAGTTTCAATGTAATTTAATATACGATTCTAGTCATTTAATTTCAGTGTAATTTAATATACAATTCTAGTCAGTTAGTTTCAGTGTAATTTAATATAGAATTCTAGTCATTTAATTTCAGTGTAATTTAATGTACCATTTCCAGTCATTTAATTTCAGTGTATTTTAATATACAATTCTAATCATTTAGTTTTTTAGTTTCATTGTAACATAATATACAATTCTAGTCATTTAATTTCAGTGTAATTTAATATACAATTCTAGTCATTTAGTTTTAGTGTAATTTAATATACAATTCTAGTCATTTAATTTCAATGTAATTTAATATACAATTCTAGTCATTTAATTTCATTGTAATTTAATATACAATTCTAGTCATTTAGTTTCAGTGTAATTTATTATACAATATTAGTCATTTAATTTCAGTGTAATTTAATATACAGTTCTAGTCATTTAGTTTCAGTGTAATTTATTATACAATATTAGTCATTTAGTTTCAGTGTAATTTATTATACAATATTAGTCATTTAGTTTCAGTGTAATTTAATATACCAATTCCAGTCATTTAATTTCAGTGTAATTTAATATACAATTCCAGTCATTTAATTTTGGTGTCACTAAATATACCAAATAGTTTAAAATATGACCTGAAATGATCCAAGGTCAACCACAACATACTTTATTGATAATATCACCATGGATACTCTGGGCTAAACAAATTGATGTACCCATCCATATTTAAAAGTGGTGTCTGAGAAAAGGCATGTCACTTGTTCAAGACAATTAGTTAAATTGGACTAGTGGCACTTTAAGGCAAGTCACTTGTTCAAGATGATTTTCTAATTGGACTAGTGGCATTTTAAGGCATGTCACTTGTTCAAGATGATTTTCTAATTGGACTTAAGGCATTTTAAGCAGATCAGTATCACATACAGTGTACAGAAAATAACACCCAACATAGAAACACATACACATATAATGAAATCCTATTGAAGCACAGATATCTTTATCACAAATTAACACATTAACCCCTGGCGACGAGTTTACGTGGCAGGAGGTACTAGCCTACTGCCGAGCTCTGTAGCGTCAAGGTCATGTAGGATAAACTAAAGTGGGTGGTATTATAGAAAGGTAGACAAATGTAGCTCTACAATGATACCAAATAATCTGGAAGTTCTAGTTGCACATACTAAATACAGCGGGAAAACCTCATTTTTTTAACCCAAATTTTTTCCAACCAAAATTCGCCAGTGGTCAGAATCCGATTTTGTGTCTGGATTTTAGACTTTTTGGTCTCAGATATAAGGCAGACCGGTATGAACTGCAAACAGGCAGATGAACCTTTGCAAAAAGTAGGATAAGATGGGCAGTTAGATAAAGAGTGGTCTCGATACGAAAATAATGGGTTTGTTAAGCAAAAAAAAAAAAAAAAAAGCACTCCAACTTTTAACCTTCTGCTCATGCGCGAGCCAAATAGCCAATAAAAATTATGTTTCTAACACAACTAGGCATTAGGTTATTGAAAAATTACCTGGAAGTTGATGTATGAGGATGGATTCAGAAATAGTTTTCAAAATGTGTTTCCTACTCAAGTTTCAGGCAAAAATGACAAAAACCTCCAGGGGTTAATATGTTAACAAGCTACTGATGTTTCATCCTTAAATTTCAGTTGGTCATTTTTGGCCCTAAAAGGTTACACCATGTATCAGTAGACAATATGACTGTAGATTTTTGCCAACCTATAAGCTTTGCAATCACCATGGCAGAGGTTTATGAGCAAAGAAGGAAGAAAAATTAATTTCTAATTTCAAAGTACCATACATAAGAGCAATTTATCCATCATGAAACTGTGTAGCCTCCATCACAGTATTATACACAGGTAAAAGTATACCGTACATTAGAGAGTATGATGGATGGAAATCACTAATGTGTGGTAGTTCTTAAAAGAAAACTAAAGTATCCCACATTTTTTATGGATAAACATTTTCCATTTAATGTGCCATAAGAAAGTGCATACAGATCAAATTGTAAGGTGGCAAATGGTTCAGAAAAATAAATAAATACTCTTGGTGTATAAAACTGTTTATGTAATTGTGTTGTTTTATGGGGTTTTTAAAACATTTTTATGTTGTCAATGCAGATTTAAGACCATTTTTCAGCACATGGTAGGCCATACCTGACGGCCAGAATAACTGGTGGAGAAAGACCACACGGGGCCCCCATTTGGTGATAGCATTAGTTTTATTGAAATTGGATAATAATACAGCTTCATTCTACACAGTATCATGAATTTATCCTATCTGTAACTCAATAAATTTTCAGGTCAACATCAATAAGTATAGCTAAAAGTACATGTTTAAAATACTTTGTTTGAAACAAATTAGGTATAATAAGTTATATGTAATGATCCTGGCCTGAAAATTTACCAAGTTAAAGATATGATAAGATTTGTGATGCTGTTTGGAAAGAAGTGAAAAAGATGAAGTTGAAGTAATGATCTGGCCTAGTCTGCATCAACTTATATATGGATGAAGAATGGAATATTTACAAAATCTTCTAATTCAACTTATACTCTGCATTGACTTGTAAGCCAGTAAATATGGTACAGTGCAATAGGAGATGGTGTAAGGGTTTAAAATGAAGTAGGAGATGGAATATGAGTTTACAATGGAGTAGAAGGAGTAGGGCTTTACAATGAAGTAGGAGATGGAGTAGGGGTTTACATTTATTATGACTCTATGGTCTTGAAACAATAGAAAAGAGTGAAAAGCAACAAGCTTTGTAAAATTTAACAAATAATTTATTACCCTGGAATACAAGTGAAAATGTACGAAGAAAAAAAAGAAATTGTGGTAGTGTGAATTAAATCCCAAATAATCCTACAAAGTCTAGAAACAAATCCTAATGATTAGAGTTCTGAATAAACTTTAGTGGAAATCAAAAATAAATTCAATGCTGGAAGTGTTGATGTGTCTAGTGACCTGTGCAGTGGTGATGTGCCAACAGTTATCTGTTGGCTCACAATAATACAAGCGAAGAATGTATCCTCCTTTGAAATTTCATTATAAATTCAAGTTCCTGTTTCCAAGGATGTTATCTTTGATGAGCACTTTGTATTTCCAGTGAATAAGTACACCACTCCCTCGATAACTCGTGCCCTGATAACTCGCGAACCCGCTTATAATGCGGTGTCAGGAATGGACCCCATTTTTTAAACCCGAAAATACCCCAAAAATTTATCCCTATTTGTTGAACTTGAAGAAAATCACGATCAAAATTGGTAACAGAAACTTTGATGTATCGCTCGTTTTATCGTTGAAAACAGAAGATAGGACCTGGAAATTTTAATCAACACTATGAAATATCAAATTTAAAAATAGCTCATACAATTTTTTACATGTTCTTTCCAAATGACATTCCTAGTACACCGCAATTAACGATATGTAAGGAAATTTTGATCAATGAAGATGTCACTTACGCCAAGTGGAGGCAGTACTTTAATAAATAAATACAAATTAAATAATTATTTTATCAATTGAAATTTGTGTTCTAGTTCCATCTTTTAGTTCCTTTTAAGTGTAATCGTCGTAAATGCAATGTGTCCTCTTGTAATTAAACGTAAAATGAGTCAATCTACCGTAACAGTTAGTCCGCGAGCGTTTCTCTGAGAACCTAATTAAGTGCCGACCGTGTTTTGATAACTGAATTGCGGAAGTATTTGCTGTATTGTTGCACTGAATTAAAAGCTGGCCTCCTTTGTATTATCACGTTAATTATGTCTTTTGAATTAAAAAAAAAAGGAGGTGGAATAAATGAAAAGTTAAAAGGCACAAAATTCGGACTAACTTAAAATCTAGCGGCCTTGGTTGTATGTCAGGTGAACTCACTTCTTTTGATCAATCGAACACTGTAATAAATGTTATTGTGTATGTAACAGAAACTACCTTAAATTAACCAACTCTTTCATAACTGTGATCAAAGATAACAAGGCAGCCAAGCAAAATGAATACTTCATAAAATATCGAGCTTGATTTCACAGATACGGACCATTGTGGGCAAGTGAGGTTCAGAGAATTCTTTAACTGGCATTTAGAGATATCCTCAGGATGATAAAAAATTTCATTATTACTTCCACTGAAATCACGACATTACCACTGTACTAATTGAACAATAAAAAAATTGAGTTTCAACATAGACGTGTCATGAAATAAATGTCATGTGTTTTTGAAAAAAAGGAATCTTGTTTGGTGGTGTATCAACAGTTAGTCTAGTTCTTAAATTATGGACTACCGATTTGGCAAGATACTATTAAACACCACAAAGGAACCAGACTCATCAAGAAAACAAAAAGCATTGATGTAATACACAGATTTTTCGCGTACATGTGATGGTTGTTCAAACCAGTTGGAATGATCTTTCATATGTTGGATATTTTGAAGAAAAAAAATGTTATTTAAACTGAATAACGAACAACTTCATTAGAAAATGCACATTATTAAAAATTATTATCGACATGATTGTAAAATGAGGATTCAGTCATTAAACAGCCCAGTTCCCTAACGCCTCCCCCTCCCCCACAACGGTTTTCTCGATGTCAAAGCGATTTTTTTCAATTTTTGAAGGTCCCTCTGTAACTCGCGCCTCGCTTATAGTGCAGTCTATGTTTGTGGACCCCATTGTGCGCGAGTTATCGAGGGAGAGGTGTATTTGATTAAATAAAATTTCTGCCCAAATGAACCACTGGACACAAGAATAATATATGCTATGAACCAAAAGCAAAATGATTAATTTCTAGAAAAACAAACTTATATAGTCCTCTACTTAAGCTCAAGTCACAATTAGCATTTTAAAGAATAAGCTATTATCTAATGGAAAATAACTTTCAGAAGGTTCCTTATGTTTACTAGATAAAATAATTATAATAAAGAACATAGTAAACACAATGTCCTTGACTCTGACAAAGATAATAATCCTAATAGTTAACCAATATGCAGCAAAAGTATATTAACTAATATATATTAGTTGTTTACAGAATAAAAAACATTATTCAGGTCAAGTAGAAAATGAACTTGAATTTGGACAAGAATAAGTCCAACATACAATGTTATATTATCAATAGAATATAATGAAATTAAAAAAATATATTTAAAAAGCTATGAAATAAACAATGCAAATTAAATATAGATAATACAATGAAGTAGTAAATGGGGTTGAGGTTACAGTGAAGTACAACAAGGAGAAGGAGTGGGTATTTACCATATAGTAGGAGGAGGAGATGATGACTGAGAATGGAATAAGAGATGGAGTTGGGACTTCCAATAGAGTTAGAGATGGAGTTGGGAATTCCAACAGAGTAAGAGATGCAGTAGGTGTTTACCATGGAGTAAAAGATGGAGTAGGGGTTTACCATGAAGTAAGAGCTGGAGTAGGGGTTTACCATGGAGTAAGAGATGGAGTAAGGGTTTATCATGGAGTAAAAGATGGAGGAGGGGTTTACCATGGAGTAAGAGATGGAGTAGGGGTTTACCATGGAGTAAGAGAAGGAGTAGGTATTTACCATGAAGTAAGAGATGGAGTATGGGTTTACCAATGAGTAAGAGATGGAGTAGGTATTTACCATGAAGTAAGAGATGGAGTAGGGGTTTACCATGAAGTAAGAGCTGGAGTAGGGGGTTTACCATGGAGTAAGAGATGGAGTAAGGGTTTACCATGGAGTAAAAGATGGAGTAGGAGTTTACCATGGAGTAAGAGATGGAGTAGGGGTTCACCATGAAGTAAGAGCTGGAGTAGGGGTTTACCATGGAGTAAGAGATGGAGTAAGGGTTTACCATGGAGTAAAAGATGGAGTAGGAGTTTACCATGGAGTAAGAGATGGAGTAGGGGTTTACCATGGAGTAAGAGATGGAGTAGGGTTTACCATGAAGTAAGAGATGGAGTAGGGGTTTACTATGGAGTAAAAGATGGAGTAGGGGTTTACCATGAAGTAAGAGATGGAGTAAGTATTTACCATGGAGTAAAATGTACCCCAAACGACCACATTATAACAGAAAAAACACTATTTAACCCTTGCACTTCATGATATATTAAAGAGATGAAAGACAGTGGCATGTAATGTCAAGCTAGAATACAGTGTAATTCAATTATGCTCTTAAATCTGCTTGGAGTCCAATGACTCCTGTTCAAATTCTATGCTCTCTGTACTGGCTTCTTTCACTTTAACTTCTTTAGCATCTTCGGTCACCATCTCTATTACCTGGTAATGGCCAGCAGTCATATCGAAATTGGCAGATTCCTCCTCAACAATTTGTGGCTCTGACCCGTCCAGAGTGACAGCTGAGAGTTCTATCCCCTGACTGCCTTGATGTATAGACTGTTCTGCTGCAATTAAAAGATTGGCAATATCTTGAGCAACATTTGTTGAACCATCATTGACTTCTAAACTGTCAGATGCCTGGATATAGTAATGATAAGTATTGTTGCCACTGGCTACTTCCACCAAAAGGGATGCAGCTGCAGTATCAGATTCAGTGAGAGTTATTCCCCCTTCTGACTCATCCTGAATTTCCGTAACATACTGAACATCATCTGCTGTCAGAACTTGTCCCAAACCTGAGGCCTCAAGTGGCTGCAATAAATAACAATATGATTTGACAGCCATCATTACACTGATTTATCAATACATGTATAATAACCATTCAAATTTTAAATTTAATTTCCTCCAGTCAAATGTTCATTAGAAACTGATCCTAAATACCCAAACATAACCCACAACACTGTGGCATGAAATTTATTTCAGAATAGCCAAAACAGAGGCATTAAAATTAGGTCAGGATAACCCACTTTTGGTAAGATCATGTTGCACTCACGAATAAGGATATACATACCAAGATATTTGTCTGCGTTGCTTATAATGACTGAGAACTAACCAATCCTTAACTTAAAGGAGACCAGAAACCAATGGAAATATAGAATAATAATAAAAGTACTATAGCAGAAAATAGCAGCGATTAAAAGAAAAGAGGTCAAAGTTTCACATTAAATGGCTGACAATAGAAACTTGGGGGGGGGACTATTGACCCAACCCCCAACCCCTTGCCCCAATGTGCGAGTGCCCATGGGATGTACCTTTTCTCCATGTGATACGCCTTATTATTACCCCAGGACAAGCCCATTTTGCATATTCTGGTCAGCTCTGGCTAAATTGCAAAATAGCTAAAGTTTTGATTTAAGTAC
Source organism: Sinohyriopsis cumingii (assembly GCA_028554795.2). Classification (NCBI taxonomy): domain Eukaryota; kingdom Metazoa; phylum Mollusca; class Bivalvia; order Unionida; family Unionidae; genus Sinohyriopsis; species Sinohyriopsis cumingii. Next base: position 20,607,770 of record CM068828.1, on the reverse strand, counting down.
GCACACAATAAAGCCGGTGTGACTAATGAACATACTCCTTATCCTTGCATTGATCTTGTGAAAAGGACTGCCCTTCGGACATACTTCAAAGAAACCATGTTCGACAGTGTGTGTATGTGTAAGCACCAGCAACTGATTGCCAAAATAAACAATAAACGATGCCTATTTTGTTGTTACTTATGATGCCATGGACTTCAGGTTTAAGTCTTAATGCATGTAACACTGTTTGTGGAACAAAATATTTATTCAGAATTAGTTCTTTAGGGCCACATACACTGCATGGTATATTTTGTTTTATTCCTTGTAATTTAATCATGGTAATTAAACTTTACATATACGGTAGAGGAATGTCAGGTGTTAACTGGCCAAGTTTCTTTGGCAGAAATGGAGATGTGATTTTGTTTGCAGAGAAAATTTCACAGTGATCATTCATTTAATCTAATTGGTGACAATTTTATTCTTTTAATTTTTTTATACTATAGTACTGTTGTAGTTGTTTAAAAACATCTGAAATTTACTTGAATAATGTTTAATTTTCATGTTCTATTTACTGAAGAAGAAAAAAAGAAAAAAACTGTTGTGTGATATTAACTATTTCATCCAAAGTGCATGGTTTGGGTGCAAATAATGCCAGAAAATGTTAATGCAATACATGTACTTAATCAAGATCACTCAAGTGTGAATTAAGAAGTCACAGCAACTTATTTTTGAAAGATTATTATTCTTTCATAGCCATAAGTAACTCAAACAGAACTTCTCAGAAATGTGAATACATCAAATGTACATATACAGAACTTAATGAAGTTAAATATTTTTACTTTCATTAATAAAAATTCAGTAAAAGACAGTTGGTGTGTTATCACTTGGATATACTAAGATATTCAGCTAGTCAAACAAACACTTATATGAATTTCCAATGACGGCACTGCTGACAAAGCAAGCAACAGAAAATTTAGATATGATAACTAATGAACAGCTGTTGAAATGTAAAACTTTAAATCACAAATGTATTAATGGATTCATGTTAAATTACAAAAAGCAACTTACTTTTTAATGTAAGGTTGCAACAACTGTGTTTTTATTTTACAGTATTTGTTACAGAAGCTATGTTAGTTTTAACATAAATCTAAGTTGCTCCACAAAGTATGAGTAAGTTTTACATACATAAAAGACTGGCTGATACAAATCAAATTACAACATATATATATATATATATATATATATATATATATATATATATATATATATATATATATATATATATATAGACACACACACACACACACACAAATATCTATGCAAATAGCCACCTCCTTATGTAGTAAACGATGCTTCCATTCATGCACATTGAACACAACATTACAGTTGCATATATTCACTCCATGAAAGAACAAAGGAACTGATGCTGGATAACTAAAACTGTTTGAAACATTTCAAAAAGGGATGACCAGGCAATATTTCTCCAAATATTACCAGCAATGCCAATTCCAAAAGTAGTGTAAACAACCAGAATCTGGAGAACCTGGGAGCAGGAACTGAAGAGAATGTGATAAAATATAGTTATATTTGATTTGCATTGTTTGTTAGGTTTTTAAAAAAATTTTACTTATTATTTCATTACATACTCTTGTAATGTGACATTGTAACTGAGAGGATTTTTCAGCTGTGCTTTAAGATCTAGCCCTTTCAAGTTGCATTATATGTTTTGTCCAGTTGGGCTGAACTTTATTTCTTCAAATTATTGAATTCAAGCGATTATTTTCTCTGGAAATACAAAAATGCTCAGATAAAATTCTTGGATAGAGACATTCAATGGGGTTTATAGTGAATTCAAACCTGGAATTATATTACTGTGATTCAACAAAAGACTGCTGGCACATCAACACTCTAGGAGCTACCAGACACATCACTGCATTCAGTTTTGGATTTATTTTGGACTTGTACTGAATTTTATTCAGGACTTCAAATTATTAGGATTTGTATCTGTAATTCAAGGATAATTTTGGGATTTAATTTGCAATGCTTCATTTTCACTTTGTATTCAAAGGGAAATAAATCATTAGCTAATTTTACGAAGCCTGTTGCTTTTCACTCTTTCCTGTTACTCACTTTTAGAGCCAAGACTTGTAACAATGTATATATTTGTATTTTCTTCCCTACACAAACATCCCTTCACAGTATCTGTAGTATATTACCTGTTCCTGTGTCACTACAATCTGGCCACAGATATTACTTGCAACTGTTTCTGTGGCCTGCAAAAAAGATAAATAATTATGCTAAAAAATATACTGGGCTTGAGTAATACATAATAATGTTAAAGGCTTTGATTAACTGATGGATATACATTGGACCTGACCTTTTCTGAAATCAATTTCATTTTCTATCTGACCTGAATTACTTATTTTGGTTTTGTAGAAGACATGTTTATCTCAATATCAGTCTTGAACTTTGGAAATTATTCATGAATTGCCATGTCTTCCTGTTGTTTAGTACATATTTTATATTATAATTTAGACTTCTAGTTATAAGATTTCATTTGTAAACATTATGAACCTAACAGAAGATTATTTTATATTTGGTAATGGGTTTTTTTTTTGAAAATGCTAGCTGTGACCTGAGTAAGATAAATGACTATATAATCTTGTTACTGGAAAAATTATTTATTTGTGCTTTCAGATCTTGGCAGAATCAACTGTATTATTGTTGTGTCCAGAAATTCATTTCAGCTTGAATTTTGTTTATTCAAATTACTTAATTCAAATGAATCTTCTTTAGAAATACAAAGTGTGCTTCAAAAATAACATTCTTTGAAAAAGAGACTTGAATTTATGCTGAAATTTCAAATAAGGATTTCTTCATGGATTGAATTATTGTGATCCAACAAAAAACCTGGCACATCAGCATTATATGGGCCACCACAGGCACATCAACACTTTCAGCACTGGATTTAATCTGGATTTCCACTAAAGTTTATTCAGAACTTTAACTAATAGGACTTGTGTCTGTAATTCTAGGATTATTTGGAATTTAGTTCGCAATACTGTAATTCATCAAATTCTGTTGCTTAACTGGTGTTAATATGCACATGTACACTTTATGTACCACAAACATTTCAGCATTACATGCCCTACCATGTTTAGCAGTACAATGAAACAATACAAGTTTACGTTTGTTAGACTTTTCATATACCTCTTGAGTTCCTTCATTATGTGAATTTTGCAGGCAGATAATTCTGCCATCTGGATTTGATTTGCTATCAACAACACGGATAATCTGGTCTTCAATAGGGACTCCTGACCGTTCCATTTTTTCTTCTATCATACCATCTACTTCAGAGACACCATGGGCTTTATTCCGGTGATTCATCAAAAATCCTACCTCCAAAAAGCCTTGAGTACAGCTCATACATTTATATGGGAAAGCATCTGCATGTGCTGTGTGTACATGGTCAATGAGTTTGGCCTTATAATGAAAACTACTACTGCAATATGAGCAGTAAAACAAGTCTTCTGTGGTACGATTATACTTGAATCTTTCTTTTGGATTGTCAGTTACCTCATAATTGGATTGCTTATGAGCGAGAACCATATGATCCTTTAACATTTTGGATCTTGGGAACATTCCTTTACACATTTTGCAGGTGAAGGGAAATAAGTTAAAATGCAGTAATTGAACATGAGCTATCATGCTGTTCTTCTGATGAAAACCTTTCCCACAATATGAGCAGTGAAACTTTTCAGTCTGAGGTTCATGCACAACCTGCATATGTCGCTGTAGATTGCATTCAAAAAGAAAACTTTTGGTGCACTGGGTACAAAACAATCGTTTGGATTCATCAAGACCATGTATTCTTTCATGCCGTTTTAACTGTGCTGGTCTGAAAAATTTCTTTCCACAGATTTTGCACTCTGCATGCATCTTTCCTTCATGAATCTCCTCAATATGCTGCTTCAATGTTGAAGACCATTTAAATTTTGCAGGACAAAGATGACAAAGGTGTCCCTTGACTCCATGAAGAATATGAACTGCTCGAACATGATTCCTCAAGCTTGTCAAATTTTTGTATTTCTTTCCACACTGATTACATAACATGACTACATTTTTGATGTGTTCTCTATCTTCATGGCCCTGCAACAGATACCTGTCTTGGAAAGGCAACCCACAAGTGTTACACTTCATTACTTTTAAATCTTTTAATGCTTCCATATAGCTTTCAAAATTTTTATTATTTTTGTGAAATTTCCTGACATGTTCATCAACACCAGTGTAATCACAGAAACGTTTGTGACAAATATCACATTCGGCAGTTCTTACATTATTACGTTTCCTCCTTTCAAATTTAGGAACATCTCCAAGATCTATTTTTTGCCTCTTCCGCATTGACAAATCTTTTGACTCTTCAATTTTAATGCGTTTATTTTTTCTACGACTTCTCCTTGACTTATACTGTTGTTCAAAAACAAAGTCCTTATCATCATCCATTTCTGGATTCTCATCTGGGTCAGGAAGGTAATCTTCATCTTGTACATCATCTGCTGTCTTGATCTTCTCTTGTGTAACACTTTCATTGTTAGGCTGCACAGAAACATTTTCAGTCTTCACAATAGCCTCTTTCTCACTGTCTTTTAATTCATTTGAAAGTCTTCCATATATTCCCTTCTCAGCTTCCATTATTTCTCTAGACAGTTTCACTCCTCTTAAGCTGTACCGTTTTCCTTCTGCCTCTTGCAAAGATGCTGCCTTGATTTCTGCTGAAACTGGAACAGTCAGTTTCTTTTTTCTTCCCCTTTTTTTGGGTACCTTTTCAGGTTCAACATCTGTATGTTCATTATTTGATGGTAAACTTGATTTGATGGTTGGAGTTAAAATATCATCAGCCTTATGACACATTGTGGTTTCATCAATATTGTTATCGACCATACTGTTATTGTTCGATTCATTGCTTACTCTGTTTAATGCTGACAACGTTTTACTTTTAATGATGTACCCCATTTCTGTATCAGGTGTTCTTATGTTAGTCTTCTTACTCAAACAGTTTACTTCATTATCACACGTTTCTTGAATGTCTGTATCATTGCTTTCAACCTTAATGAACTCAGTTGTATAGCAATTGTCGGAATACTCAAGAAGAACAGCATTAATTGCAATAACTAGAAGGTGTTCATCTTCACGCTCTTTTCTGCTGACATGTGTTTTTAAAGTAGAAACTCTGTATGTGCCTTTATCGCTACACTGCGCAGAATAACCTAGCCATTGGTACTGGTGTTTCAAGCTTGATTCTGCATTGTCTATGGCCTTTCTCAAAAAGTTAATGGGCAAACTAAGATTAAAATGTTCAATGTTCATATTTTTCATCTTTATCTATTCTATAAAACTATCAATAACGCAAGAAACCATCATTATTTGTGTTGTGTTCGTCAAATATCCCACACAGGAAGAGAACTCTAAATGTACCTCCAACATTAAAGATCAAAGATTAAAAGCCCGAACAGAAGCATGAGAACGGAATTGTCATTAAATTAGTAGTGCTCGACGTCAAGTACGTCAAGTTTCAGCATGTAAAAGAAGAAAATAAAATATATGAGTTTCGAGGAGAAATCTCATTGAAGTAATCATGCGAAGAGAGCGTACTGTATTGAGCTGGTGGTTTAAAGGTTCTTACTCTAACATTATTTCAACAGTAGTAATTGAAGCTAGTATGGGTTCAACAAGGTTTAACACTGGTATGGGGTGGCGGTATGAGTAATGGGTACAAAGGTAATGATAATGTCTAAGTTGAACATGATAAGGTGGAATCAGTACAAGAGGAATAGGAATATTAAAAAAAATGCCAATAGGTCGAGACGATGGGACAGTATTATGGACAAAGGGAACTGAACGTGAATATTATATTTTCCCTTGTACCTATATTTATTTATTTATTTATTTATTTATTTATTTATTTATTTATTTTGCATAAAATGGCATTAAAAGTTCAAGGGGAAATATACATTTTGCAAAGAACAATAGGATTAAAATTATGGGACTGTCTGAGTTCAAGGGGAAATGAACCCGAACATGTTTGGCCAACACTCTCACGAACAGCCCAACATGTAGTCTTACTGATCATCAACCACCTCTACTCACCAACACACAGTATGAAAGAGGGGTGTGAAGTAGAAGGGAAAATAAGGAAGAGTAACACAGCGCAGACAAACTGCAATCCCAACCCAAGTCAAAGTGGAGTGTAAAGGGGGGGGGCTGGGGGTAGGAATGTTTACACATCACGCAAATATACCATTCCCCCACGTGTATATACTATCACACATTAATGAATATGACAGAAATGTATGGGTTAAGTTACGAATTTGAAAATAAACAGATAAAAGACACATTTGCAATTGTAACATAATGATCCAGGTTAAATTAGATTATAGCGAATACACTGAAAGCAATTTCGTAATGAGATTTTTATTTATGAGGTGATTGAAAAATGAATTAATTTGACACTAAATTAGTACGCAGAAAATCCAACAAGTGATCTCTTTTACAAAATGATGCGCACAGAGTTAGACAACAGGAAATCAACTTAAGCGAGTAATCAACAAGAATCAATGAATGGAACTTATAAAAAAATATTATTGATATATGGATCTATCACCATGGATGATCAATGTCTAGAATTCAGACACAAAAATAAAGAAAGTTTCATCTACCGCCAAGAGTATCAATGTATGTTGAAGCCGCTCATCCAAGTCTGCTGAAGTATCCTCAAGAACCCCTTATTCACTAGTAGTAATAGGGGGCTGTTTACGGGCAATGGAAAACCCAGTCTAAAGGTCAAGGGTATGATTACGGACAAGATTTTTATGGACAATGGAAAATCCAGTCAAAATGGTCTTGGGGCTATTTACGAACAGTGGGACTTACCATTAATATAGGGACAATAGGAATGGAACAGGTAATATGACGTCACGGTACTGAAGATTAATGACAATGTGGCAAGGGGCTGACCTCAATCGGGCCAAAGAGCGGGACATGGACATATATAACACTTACAACATACAGACATAGATGGATGAACATTAATCTATCACACAAACAACTACACAACCGACTAAAAATATTTAGACAAGAAAGCAAAACTTTTCGAGGCTTCTATTTTCTCCAGTTCTTCAACCATCTCCTCAATTTCTCAATGATTTCTTTCTTCTTCTTTTCGTCGTCTGGTGTCCAGTCAGGATGTCCCATCAATCTAAATTATTTCTGCATCTTCATCCAGTTTTGGTTCATTTTTTCAATGTCCTCTTTTTTCTTTATGTTTTCTTTTTCCAATCTCTCTTTACCCCAGTTATCTTTAATCTTTTTCACCTCTTCTTCAAGCACTTTTCTCATAATTTCCTTTTCTTTTTTTAATTGATCTCGCCCCCACTTTGCAAAAGGCCACTCTGTGAAATTCAATATGTCTTCTAAAAAGCACCCCACTGTCATCACATTATCAAGGGTATCCTTCAATGTTCCCACTCTTACATATTTTGGTTGAATGAAGCCTCTTAATCTCTCCACTTCCTCCTCTATCATGCCTTTTACGAGATCCCTGGCTACTTTCAGGCTGGTCACTTGTCTTGTCACAAAGTCTTTGGTAACTGTATACTTCATTCTTTTTCAAGCCTTTCCACTACACAGGCGGCATCCACCATCCAGTACCAACTATCTTCCAAGTTATTAAACAAATTCATTTTCCAAACGTGTTGACTAGTCAACGCTGGGTAGCCAGACTGAACTGAAATGAACTGATAAAAAGTTAGGTCGCCCATGCAACTAATGCTTTCGCGACCGGTTAAGTCCTGAAGGTCAGGATTCTTAACTGGTCGGGGCTGTGGGTATGGTGCCACCACATCCCCTTTTATATGTGCACATGCCGCACTCCTTTTTTTGGACATGTCTAGGCAAGGCAAGGAGGAAAGGCACCCCAGGAAGCAAAAAGCCACAGGAACGCGGTACGCCATAAAACGTCGAATGATCAAATTATAGTCCAGTTTTGCTAGTGGACAATTACTTTTCCAATAGTGTGTGGGCCACCTGTGAAATTTTCCAATTTCATTGAGTTGTATAATTTTCTTTACTATTTTGACAAAAAGTTAGAATTTTGTGTACATGGTGTATCTTCAATTATATAAATAGTACCAATCAGCTGGGTGTCAGGCATCCTATGTACTCTTGTGTCATGCTATGTTTTTCTTTGGTCTTGAATTTTGACGGCGGTAGTCAAAGGATCAGATCAGGATTTTGGGGATAGAGCTTTTATCGAAAGAGGACTTCATAAGGCAAAAGAAGAACCTCATGTAAGAAGGCAATTTGAAAGTCGATGTCGGTCTTCTTTTTCTTCTTCTTTGTTTTCTTTTCTCCTGTTCTTTCTTCTTTCTGTTGGTCTGATGTTGGAGTTAGGTGTTTTGGTACCGACTCGACTTTCATTGTTGTAGGCCGGCCATGATGTTTTCGACTGGTCCATGGGCTGTCATTTCTTATTTACTTGTTGGAATTTTGCCAGTTCATTGTGCCTCTTAGTTGTATTATATAATAATATAAATATATTGGTCTGATGGGTAATGTTGGGATTTTAGTGTTGTGTGTTTAATAAAAATTTGGGGTCTGTTTATCTGCTTTGTTATTTTCCTTGAATGTCTCTAATTTATAGCATTGTTTCTTCTAACACATTTCCTCTGCCTTTTGTTGTACCTGACTGGCTGACTGAATTTTAATTATGGTCGCCTTCGCCCATTCGGGCATGTGCGACCCGTTAATTCCTACACCGTAGGTTCTTTACTTATTTGCATGGGGGAGGGGGAAATCAGAGCCTCACCCCCCCCCCCGTTCGCTTTAATGTGAGAACCGCTCACTCGTCAGTTTGGTCCGGGCCTGGCAGCGGAGGAAAGGAAAGGAAGAAAGCCCCCCCCCCCCCCAAGATTCCACAGGTGTAAACTTCTCATCCATTGATATTTTTTTGGCCCCTCTTTTGAAATATAATTTCTTTTTACCGGAATTTTGAATCAGTGTTTTGGGGTTCTCTGTGCTCTGTACGGTTCCCTAATTACATTTGATATATGTGTCCCGGCGGTTTGTTGAGTTATACTTACTATAATGGGCACAGTTTTATAATTTAGGTCTTATTTACGATATATGTCATGTGTCCTATAAGTTAATATAAATTAAATATAATTAAATTAATTTTTTTAAATTTAAACAAAAAATATAATATCTCTGTTACTTATCACAATGTTTATTTATGCGGAACCCCATGCAACCGACAGGCATACGAGAGGCAGTTGTCCTTTAACAATCGATGTTGGGTCTGAGTCTGCGCACAGGCAGAACCAGAACCCTATGTAACCTGATATATTGCGTCCTTCATCGATTGTTTCGTTTCCCCTGCCCTATTGTCAAGGCTGTAGATTGCACAGCGTTTCCCCATATTATATTTTGGAGCAGGAATCCACTGTTTGATTTACACGAATTCCTGATTAAGTATACAATTTTGTTATATATAGTCTTTCACTAATGCGTTGCTGCCTTAGACTTATTTTCATTTAATTATTGCTAGATATTAGGAAGCATTTCAGGCTTTTATTGTTCTAATTTATTGTCTATAGTCTGGAAATGACTAACTAGAGGGTATGGGGTATAGGGTGATTGAGTCATTAATTATATTTTACTTATTTTACCTATATCTGAGAGGTAATTGCTTATGTTTTGGTAATTTGAGTTTTTGTTGATGATTTTAGGCATAATAAATTCCGGATATGTACTTTGAGAGCCTACATTTTCTTGTTTTTTTTCTGAAATAATTTCTTTTGTTTTGCATAATGAGTGCATACATTAAAGCCATGTTGTAGGTCTTCTACATGGGGGCAGTGGCATTAGCAATTTCCCTTTAAATTATTGGTTACTAGGTATTTACCAAAGCTTACTGCTAGGAGGGTTTTTCCTGTCTTGATCTTATTTATTCTCCTCAGGTCTTTCATATTTTTAAGTTTTGGGATGGTGATGTTTCAACCCGTTTTACTTTGTATAAGGTATAGCGTTCTTCCTTTTGAGGTTTTGTTCCATATGGTTTGCATTTTTGTCATAAATGTTCCTCCTGATTTGGTTGTAAATTTCCTGTATACTATAGCTGATTTCTATGATTTATTGTTCTTGTAATTTTGTTTTTGCTTCTTTGTCAGCTCTTTCGTTTCCTGGTATGTCTATGTGGGATGGAATCCACATGAATTCCACTACATGTTTATTTTGATTAAGTTTTTTAAGTAGTAGATTGATGTCGTTTAGGAAGATTGATCTACTTTGGGATTTACCTGACTATATGGTTCTCAACACGCTTAAGAAGTCGCTCAGTATGACTGCTGTAGGATTTTGGTGTCGGTTATCCATCTGAGGGCTTCAATAACTGCCCAGAATTCTACAGTGTATATTGAGCAGTGATTTGGTAATCTTTTTCCTAATACAGCATTTGTTCCTTGTATGTAGACTGCTCCTGCAGTTCTGTTTATTTCTTTTGATTTTGACCCATCTGTATAGATTTTAGTGTGATGTTTATATTTATTTTCTATTGTATTGAGTATTTCCTTTTCATTTTCAGTGCTTCGAGCTCTTTTTTCCCAAGGGTTAAGGCGTCAAAAATCGCTGGCCTGAATTTGAGCCAAGACTTCAGCTAATGTGCGAGGCGATAAATCACTTTTTTACCTCTTACTTTCTTCTCCTATCTACAAAAAATGATGCGATCGTTTCATCTTCACTGCAAAAAGTCAAATGACCACATTTTAAACGCCATGTCAATGTCAAACCAGTGTATTCCCTATATAAAGGGCCAATTTCTTCCCTTACAGTATTCATTTCACTGTCAAACCTACCAGAATGATGGAAGAGCCAACACAGATCGAACTTCTGATCAGAGCATTGCGAGGTGTCATACGAAAGTTTTCCTCAGACAAGCCGACTACTCCCCCCTATTTTCGAGATAAAAGTCAAGATAATTGTGTATCTGTTAGAAGAAATGGCATTGGCTACAGAATGTCCAGACCATTAAGAAAGCAAGACAGGTGTCAGAATAGACAAAGGTCAAGATACCTGTTATCACTGTCGAGAGAAAGGACATTGATCTTCAGACTGCCCTAAGAAACAACAAAAGCAAGAGGAATAGAGAGGTTCCGAACGGGATAAAGAAGAGGTACCCTCCCAAATGGAAGAACCCCGACACGTCCAGAAAGAGAAAAGAGAAGAGAACAAGATCAGGAGAAAGTGAGGAACTAGAAGAGGAAAAATCTGTGAAGGTGAATACATTACAAAATAAAACAGAGAGATTGAACAAAGACACAGAAGAAGTTTATGAAATTTTGAAGGTGTTGTATTGTGAATTGGATTGTAAAGTTTGTACCAGAATGGACCACAAAGAGAAACGTAAGTGCCTCTTGGTTTTGAATTTTTAGAATAAGGACCTACACTCACGACTCACACACACACACGTACATCATGGGGCAAAATAGGGATTTTAAGTTTTAATTGATTTTGGCAAATTGGAATTCTATCTCTTTTCGTGAGAGGTGAGTGGCCCTGAACTCAGGAACGGGAAGCAATCAGCTTTAACTGCTTTGGGCCTTTGCGACGGCCAAAGCCTACTTCTGGACTTGCTCCTCTCGGTGATTTGATAAAAATCACTAGGGCTGGTATATCAGGTGTTTAAAATCCTCGACGTGTGGTAAGGAAGGAGAAGGTGGCGAAGGTGCTGCTACCGGAACAAAATTCTTGCGAAGAAGAGAGAAAATCCACTAAATCCCAATTAAAATCAGTCCCTTCTGGAAGCAGAATCGTGTTGAATTTGGTAGCCGATGTCATCTCTTCTCGTCTACACGGCCGGTGCTTCCCAATTCATCGTCTTCTTATTTCCGTCATGTTTGAAAACTCTGTCACACTGTTTCACTGCACACAGATGCTAGCGCACCTATATAGGGAATGTGACGACACAGGTAGCTCTCTTCGGATTGGAAGACAGACTCCACACTGTGACTAAATTAGGACTGGTGAAAAAACTAAATCCGGCTCTTCCACTCTAAATAACAGCGGTTCACTTCATTCCATTCACCTGTTCTCGTCACAAGATGTGGACTAACGTTGAATCATCACCCTTGTATCGTCGATGCTATTCCGTACGGACTTACCCATGTATGTGAAATCATCATGGACAGTCATCAGTATCACCGATACGAGCGTTAGGAAAAGAAGATTCTATGTGGAGAGACAAGGCTGTCTGAAGAGATTCCTCATCTACGGACCAGAAGTTAGAAGAAGTTTGAGTAGGAGATGAAGACCTATGCGATGCCCTCTATGTTAACGGAATGATGTTAACAAAAAACCCACAGGCCTTTTTCAGGGCCACTCCATTGCCTCGAACAGATTTGCTCTCCTCCCTAACAGTTTTTAGTCGATTTTATATTCTAGGTTTGCCACAAAAGATATTTATTCTCTTGCCTAATCTTTTTAAGAAGATTTTATAGTTTAGCCGTGATATATTGATGTTCATCAATGTATGCATGTATATTATATGTGTTATATATGTCTATGTCTTTACTGTCTTTGTTTACCCATCCCGCTTGTTTGTCTTTGACAAATCGTCCCCATTCCCTTGTCCGTATACAGTCCCAATATTCTCCATGTTAAGTTCCCATTGTTCCTATATCGTCCCAGAGTGATTTGAAAAGTCTTTCCCATATATCGTTCCAGGGGTGCGTCTTGTAATGTATTTTCCCACTGTCCGTATATCGTCCCCATTAACTACCCACGGGTGTTCCGCTGATGCAAGTAATCACCTTCAAAGTAGAGTCTTCAACAACTTATTACGACGAAGGGGCAAACACATAAAACATTCACCGAGAATGTGTGCATCTTCAATATCATCATCATCATCATCCTGTCACAAGTTTTATTTATACAGTGTCAATATTGGTATAAAGGAAATCTCGGACAAGATATGTTATTCTCAGAAAGAAAACTCACCGTGAAACAACACTTCTCAACGATTGTCACGTGTGTTGTAACTGATGCATCCTGTGTATCGAGGAGTCGATCGACAACGAGGGTTTGGGATAGATCTTTAAATCGGTCTTTCCTTTCGTATAGTGACACCCGTCTTGACAAAGATGGTGACTCGAAGATTGCATGATTTTATAGATACTGCCCTGGCGCAAGGTAATACTAACTATTTCCATAGCGTTACTGAAGGCAGGGGAAAATTTGTTCATCCAGACAAGGAAAGAGCTCTAGAGAGCCCAAAACACACATATGAATCCATTTCAAACACGTGGCAAAAACATTGGATGATCCACGTCACAGCAAGAACAAGGCAGACAAATAATTCGAAACCCATTTAAACCTCACACACACGAACAGGAAAAGATTGCGAAGAGAAGAACGGTAAGAGATTCGGACATTTTTAATTACTGAAAAATGATGTACCAAGACATTTGCGGATGTTCATGACATAAATCAATATGTTTGTCCTGCCTGCCACGAACCCCAATGCTTAGAATTCAAGACTGCATTGCTCTGAGTAACAAGTATTTGCACTCGAAATACAAAGTCCTCAAAACTTACATAAATACATGAATCGAAGCCAGAGTGGCTCGTGTTGATAGTTTCATCCATTCGTTGTTCAACAAAGTAGACTTGTACCGAAAAAAGGATATGCCACAAACAGCATGGACACTTAGCCTTACGGTACTAACCAAGAAAATCTCTTGGCGTATGGTAAAAGAAGCAATGATCCAAGAATATAAACCTTGATGCGTCTGTAGTGTGGAAACTTGATACGTTGGGTGCATTCACCGACAGTTGATAGAGCATGGTTACACGAAAAAAAAGGCAGGATTTAACGGTCGATAAAATTCAAACAGGTACATACGTTAGAAATAATGGATCGTCTACACTTGAATACGAAGTTTCACAACAAGTATTTGTTAAATAGCGTTGATGTAAGTGTGATAATGTATCTAAATGATACTGTCTTTCATTTTAGGCTAATGCTAAACGCACAAAACCAACTTCGAAGAAGCCACACTCTACATGCGACGTTAGGAAGTCTTACGTAAAGGATGAAAGGACGTGAGTCAAGTTCTGGCCACATCCAGAGCCAAGTATCCCATGCGATGAGCGGAACTCAAGCCTTGACGATTGCCTATGGATACAATATCAACGTTTCTACGACAGAAGTGACAGAGACGGTAGACGCACTAGCCCTCTGAACCCATGCTTTGCTGACAAGATTTTACTTGAAATCTTGCTTGACTCTGTTTGAAGTCACTGGGCAATTAGGGGCCTACAGTACCTGTGATATTTTGTGCGATAATTATGCTAGAGGTTATTGCACGTGGGGATCTGATTCAACTCCAGAGTAAGGCAAATAAGACCAACTCTTTGTGAAACTTCAGTTTTCTTTCATCCTCAAGAACAAAGTAAACGTTGATTATATGCAGAATTTGAAACTACCATTCAGATAAAATATCAGTGAAAAGTGAAAGGAGTTCATTAAATAAATATGGAACACGAAGCTATGGAAATAGATGAGGATATTTTCCATCCAGAACGGGAAGGCCATAGTTGCAACAACTCAAAGTAATGTTAGGACATATGTATGGAAGATATACATGCATCGAACATTGGAGAATGTATTACATTCATTGCAACAGCTTTCTGGCCTCAGAAACATGATACATCTCAGAGGCTAACATAATGGTTTTGGGTTCTGGTTGAATTTCGTATGTGATGAAAGGACTTTGATATGGTGGTTTAATTACAGGTGATATTTTTTGACTTAAAAGCAAGTTGAATTTAAACAATTAAATAAATATGTATTTGCATAGGTGAAGAAATATGTCTATTTTAAAACCATGCAGCCAATGTATCATGGTTAGAAGCACTTGATAAATCATACCCGTCAGGTATCGATTGTCCCACACAAACACCTGTGGAGTTTCTTAATATGAAAGTGATATCCTAACCTAAGAGTCGATAAGCCCTCGACATTTCGGTGACCCATTTTTTCACACAACCTGTCTTGCAGTTGCATTAGTTAGTAAATGCAGAGAAGATTTCCACTGGTGAGAACGTAACGATGTGACCATGCCGAGATGCGTTTATTTCTGTACGGACTGTACGGAGAACTACTTTATACCAGCTGCTGTAAATTTTGTCACATACAAAGCAACTAATGCAAACACTGACACAGAAGGTATACACACTGCATGCCTTTAAAATGAAGTAAAAAATGCTGATCGGTTTATATTCTATTCTGAAATTTTAATAAATTGATTTTGACAGAATCAAGCAACAAATCTGTATATTTTTAAAATACGTAATTCTTTCTTTGGCTATATCTGATCTAAATCTTAAAAAAAAAATTGCATGTACACTAGAGCTTGGTATGTTATGCCGCCGGTATTCTGCAAGCAACTGTTGTGTCCAATCGTCAGAATTCTGAAACTTTTAACTAGATTTGTCATATCAGATAAATTTGATACATGGAGACATTGCACACACTGACCGATCAACATCTGAGGTGCCTTAAGTGGATGATATTTCATAAGCTGAATTATCAGGCGTTCCGAATGACCCAGCTGAACTAGTGCCATTTTCCAGTCGAACAGCAGGATTATTACAAAATGAAACTAATTAAATTTCGCAAAGAGGAAGGATGACCACGAACGAAAATGATTGAGATCTTTGAAGGAGTAAAATCGCCTAAGTAGATCCCTATTTTAGAACTGGGAACGTTGAGGCTACAGCGCTTTCACTGCGGCTGATTACCAGACTACGCGCAAATGTGTGGGAACGCAGATACATCAATCTACAAACAAACTTTAAGGTCTACAAAGCCACTATGTTGCCGACCCTGCTGTATGCTTGCGAAATCAAGACAGTAGTAACGTATAGCGATTGAGCCTCAATGGGACTTTCTTGCTAAAATGTGGAAAAAAGAACATAGTCTTATAATGTATAGCTTCAATGAGGCTTCCGTGCAAACAAGTGAAAAAGGAATATAATCTCAACATTTGAAAACGGCGTTACCAATATCTGACCTCAAAAAGTGAATATGGAATATAGGGTCTGTGGGAATTTAACATGGCAGTACCGTATAGGGTAAAGGGGAATTTAACATGGGTGACGTAAATGCCAACAGTGTTACAAGTGGCCGACCTCATTCGGACGTGAACTTAGTAACAGTGTTCGAGTTGACCTCAGTGCGCCCTACTCTAAGTAAATATGGGAATTTCTTTGTTAAAGATTAGCGTTAAGATGCGGTGGCCTCAAAAGGTTTTTAGGAAAAAACTGTTTATAAAGGGGTTTCATAGGGACAAACAAAACATAGACATACATACACACAAACCCCCACACACAATTCAAAACGCCTTGTGTTAGCTTAGAATGTAAAAAGGAGATGAAAAAAGGCAAATATAATATCCATTACACCACAAAAATATCAAGAACTATACCAGTCAACACCCATTACACGCACTATCCCAATCGCCTTGTGTTAGTTTAGAGTGTAAGAGAAGGAGATGAAAGCAAACAAAGCATACTATCCATTACAACACAAAAATACCGTTCACCACACCAAATATAGCATTCAATACCCCTTACACACTCTTTTCCAAACGTATTGTTTAACTTAGAATGTAAGAGAATGAGAAGAAATCTCACAAACATAATATCCAAAACATCACCTATACCATCCCTCACCCCTTGCACACACTATCCAAGCCTACTTGTGTTATCTTAGTGTGTAAGCGAAGAAAATGAAATCCAACAAAAATACTCTTACATACTTTATCTATCATTCAACATCCCATTATACACCCCATCCAAAACGCCTGTCGTTAACTTGTAGTGTGAGAAGAGATGAATAATGAATATAGACAAACATACTATCCATCACACCGCAAAAATACCATCCATCACGCCACAAAAATACTATCCACCACACCAGCTATATCATTCAACAACTAATTATATTCTATGCATGATGATTTGTGTTAGCTTAGACTGTAAGTGAAGCGGATGAAATTTCACCAAATGGACTATCCCTTACACCATACAAATACTCTCCATCACACCACCATACCATCCAACATCACAATACCTTCCAACACACGTTACAGATACAAACTATCATAAAACGTCCTGTCTTTCAAACTCGTGGAAGCTAAGGTGGTCAGAGACAATACTGGATCGAATTCTAAGCATAAATATATTGATTTAAGTAAATTTAAGACCTGCTAAGGCGAACTGACGTGATTTCGGAATGGTGAAAAGAAATGCTTCAAAGAATCCAACATATAATCCTTGATACACCTCAACATTGACCCCCAGTCTTGGGAGGATCTCGTACACAATCGCTCTGCTTGTGTGGCTTTTTATGTTTTGGCTTTTATTACTAGTTTTGTTATGGTTCTCCATTCAAGTTATACTATTTTCACTTTGTAACAACAGAGACCAACAAATCTCAAGCTCAGATCTTAGACTAGATTATTATCACTACCACAAAGCAAAGAGCAAATAATTTTATTTTTGCCAGTGTTGCGCAAATGCATTCCAATACAATTATATTGCTAAAAAGAAAATAATTGTTCGAAGAAGCAAGAAAAAGGACTGTCTGGATAAAGTGAAGCTAGTCAGACGTTGGATGACTTTGTGACTCAGACAGATCATGAAATGTCAAGATTTAAAAGTCAACTTTTGTTGCATCATCAGTTCGCAGGGAAATGTTTGATCAGTTAAATGAAAGTTTCAGTAGCTTTGTTTACTGAGATAGGAGATATGATTTTCAATTATTTTAATTTACTTTTATTTGTGAGGTACCAATTTTCATGGACTTCATATTATTTGCAAAATAAACAAAGTGTGAAAGATCAAATCGAAAATGAAACTTATAATGAAAAGACCTCTACCAAAAGTTTTAGTACCAACTGAAAATACTATTATTTGTTAACACTTAAGAATTGATGCCCACATAAGAAAATAAAGTGACAAGACTCGGTGAAACTGAGAATTCTGACTGCAGCTATGGCTGTGATTTTAATTGGATTAGGGTGTATATTCTCCCACAGGAAACTGTTAACGTGCATGCTTTACAATTAGAATGACATACTATATTTCTGTGTAGAAGGATGGACACTTTTGACGAGCATGTATGACTGGGATAAGATATTGGATAAGCAAGATATTGGAAAAGATACTGCGTTAATGGCATAAGATACCAAAGGAATTATATTTGATTGAACATGAATGATCGGTTAGCAAGGATATAATTTTAAATGTCTCTGATCATTTGTTGGATCCCTTCTGATCAGATGCTAGACAACTTCGTACAGTGCTGGGTGACTAATATGGTGCTCTATGACTGGTGTATGATGATGGCTTTTATGGATAGCATGCTAGATCACATTGGTCATGACGATGAGTGGTGGTTAGGATCTTAGAGGATCGCGATAGGATTCTGGATGGTTGTCAAGGAAAGCTTGATAAAACTGATTTTGGATATTGGTTCACTATGATGAGATACTGCTATTATGTACATTTAATTGTGTTCTTAAGTTGTCTCCATGATTGTAAGTTATACTTTAGATAATGAAAACATAATATTTCAAAGCAAAGTTTTGTCTAGGTTTGTAAGTTTTAAATAGAATGTTTACTTATCATTTGAGTTTGGAACGTTCTAGGCCCAGTTTTGATTATAATTAGACGGAATGTTTCATTTGGAATGATTCACATCTAGGTCAAGTGAACATTTGTATAAATAGAGGTTTGATAAATAAATCATACATTCCTGTTCTACACCAGTCTGCGGGAATCCATGATCAGAGTTTGAAGTTGTGACATCATATATAATTCTAGAGAAATTATTTATTTAAATTATTCAATTGAATTACTAAAGTGCTCGTTGACTTTTGGATTTATATACATACTACTTTGGATATATTGTGAAATCATTCAAAGACAGTTTGGATTGCATGATTGTGATACATAAGGCATTTGTGGCTATTTGAATTTATACGTAACATTCTATATTTTTGGGGCTTATAATAGGACATATATGATTCTTTGGGATTCTTTGGGATTTAAATCGCAATACTTCAGTGTCTCTTAATATTTCCCTTTGTATTGTAGATAAACATATAAGCTTGTTGATTTTTAACTAAATTTGATGGCCTCACTTTCTTTATGTCACATAGTTCAAAGTCCTAGAATCATAATAGAAATCGAGATATAAATTTCGTTAAAACATTTCAGAGATATTAAAAGTGTCCTTCAAATTTAAATTGACTTTGTTTCTGAATTTTCATCGTCCTTGGCAAATATTTTAATTCACACATTTGATCAATCGTTAACAGCAAGCATTCCCAAAGTCTTCTACTGTCGAAAACCTTGTTTCAAATCCTAATAAGGGTGGCTTAGAGTCTATGAGTAAGGACGAGTTGCATAAGCTTGCTAATCATTACGATCTTTCTGAAATTATCAAGTTTGTAACAAGCAAGAGATACAAAATATTTGATTCAGTATTTGGTGGAATTTTTTTTTAATAATAGAAAAGCAAATGTGGATGCAGAGAGAAGCAGAGAATGTGAGTGATAGAGACCGAGAGAGCGATAAAGAAGGAAATGAAAATTCAGAGAGGAAAACCAAATGCAGATATATAGATTAAAAGTCTGATAATTAGGCAAATGTTATGTCTGGAAGTTTCCAACAAGTTATGCATGAATGAAGCATCCAACAGTTAACGTATTCTACTTATCGCCTGAAAGTCAACAAGCTTTGGAAAGGTTTGAAGAAGAATATGGTTCGGTCATATTCCTTTCATACCGGAAAAGATTACGACGAAGGTGTTGTTTGCTGTTAGTTTTTGGCCATATTGTCAATGGACCATTTTAAATTATTAATGGAGACACCTCAAATGTTGGTTCCAAAATTAATCATCTTATCTGATTTCGAATATAAGTTGTCTATGGCTTGAGAAGTAGCAAGATCTAATCTTCATTCAGACATGAAATTACAGTAAAACGGAAGTACAAAATAAATTAGTTTTCAGCCTGTTCATAGAGTTCTGGCTCTCTTGCCCATGCCTCAAAATCTTCTTCGGGCTAAATTTCATGATCCTTATACAATTGTATAGAACGTAAATGACACAAATTGCATTATTAATGGGGGGGGGGGGAGAGAGAAACGGAAACAAATTTTTTTATACAACTGTTAAAAGAGATATTTAGTAGAGATAGACCACTTCGTCATTCGATAAATTGTACCTGTCCCATACAGTGAGAATTTAAACGTTGGAATGCAGTCTGACAGTAATGATTTTGGTTTGCAAAAAGATGATTGTATTTTTTGGCCAACACATTTTCTTCCAAAGAATTCTCTAAATTTGCTTATTAATCACCCAACAGCATATTATTACTACTATGACAATGAAATATCCGGGAGATAATTTGTGCTTACATAAATTTACATAAAATAACAGATGGCGATATGGCTCATCCATTTCTATGTCACTATAAAATAATTTTAAGCATCCGCATCAAGTTGAAGTACACTAGCTAAAACAAAAGAATGTCAAGCTTTTTCTTGTAGACAAAGTCATGTAAAGTTTTGTAACCTCAGTGGTTTTTCGGCGGGGTGGGGGTGTGGGGTGTTGTTGTTGTTTTATCTCTGTTTTGTATTTGACTTTGAGAAAGGCTCTGTAAATGTATGAATGTGACGTAACATAGGTACAGGGTTCCCAAGCTATCGGGAAATCTGGAAAAAGTCGGGAGAACTGATACTTTTTTCCCGACGTGAAAAGTCCTTCAAGTTCACAAATATTGATGAAAGTCGGGAAAACCCCAGGAATTTTCCGTCTCCACTTGACGCCCGAAACAATCACGTGAGTCGTAACTAAACTGATCATGAGTTAAATTTATTGAGTTCTAACCAGAATATTCAAATGGTGCAGTATGGATCATTTGAATGCATGCAATAAGCATATATGCTGTGTCAATCCAAATGCTCAGTGAATTACATTCGTCTAACAGAGTTCTATTTTCAAAGCCAGCTCGTTATCCGTATCTCTCTTTATATCCGTTGGTTTCAAGTAACGTCACAAACGTGTATACTTCCATATCCGCCATTTTGAGTCCCTAGCCCCGCAAACGGGCACTTAATAACATTGGTCTTCCCACATAATTACGAGGGCGCGTCTCATTTTGTGCGTAAGAATATAATGATAGCTCACATTCTGTTGTGCCTGTCACCCGCATGACACCGAATGCGTGGATTTTCTACTTTATTTCTGCAAGTTAAATTTACATTCATTTAAATTTCAACCATCTTTGTTATTCTTTCATAAACAAATAGATCGATCAATAAACAAACGCATACACAAATGGATACACAAACAAGTAGAAACATGTAATGATTTTCAACTTTCGTGGGCTGAAATCAATCATTTGGTTATCGTTCAAGTTAAAAAGCTAATTGTTAATATATAATTTCATATTTCTAAAAGCATTTCAGGAATACATCGTTTTGACATTCGACACAAAGTCATGTTCCGTTAGGCACGTGTTTCGTTTGAACACACTGAAAATGAAACTTCTTTGAATGGTTATCGCTTTCATTCATTATCATCCTAAGTCCATCATCTCCACCATAAATACAACATTTGACCAAACTAATTAAATTGGTTTGTCAACTGTGTCTGGCACAAACACCCGTTGACGCAAAAAGTATTTGTAGATAAAAGTTCTGGCATAAAACACATGCTGTGAAATTTTAATTCGTAACTGATATTGTATCCCGAAAATCATTGTCCGGAAATACTCTTTCAAAATGACAAGCTTAGGGATATGATACGAAATACTTTAAAAATGTAAGTATTTCATAGCAATATGCACGATCTCGGTTCAACTTCACTATTCTGTCTTTCAGTATAAGCAAGGGAACTTCCAGCTTTATTTTTATTTTCGTGCTATAGGGCACTTAATTTTAAGTATAATCTATGTATCGTTTTGATGAAGTAGATGTCCTTATCGACAGTTAAATCAGATTATTATCTTGAATATACATGATAATTAGTGTTGACAAAGGTTTGTTAGGGACTCAAGATAGTGGCGCAAGGTGCGCACACGTTGCATTGTGGGTATTTGCGTACTTAATCTAGACGTCTGTGACAACAACCCATAGAAGTTATGAAAACCAGTCTGGCTTAACTAGCGGCTCCTATGATCGTGGCAAAGCCTAGCCGCTTACCTTATGGCCGAGCAAACTTAAACGTTGTTAGATCGAGTGATACATGCATGAAATCGATATGACAATTACCTATTTTCTCAGAAATTATGAGTATTAAAATCGTTATGTCTTTAATCTGCTGAAAGACCAGATAAAACTACGGCGTTGATGAAATGTTACCTGGCACTCGCGATTTTCGTTGTCAGTCGCATGACTACACAAATCTAACAACCCACATTTTCAAATGTTGTAGAGAAAAGAAAATAAAACAATATTAAATGAAAGTCATATGATGGTTGTAATAATTATACAAAAACGAAAGATCAAAAAAATATCCATATTTATATATTCCGAGAACAACTTCTGGAGTTTTGTATCCCGTGACCACCACGTTGACCTGTGCTCTCTGCTTGATAAATCAGAATGGCCAGATTGCTAGTTTTTACAAAAAGTATGACTTTCATTTAAAATAATTGAATTTCTTTACAACAACATTAAAAAGGAGTTTGTTGTTGATATCACGTGACTATTGGACTGCCGACGTCGTTGTTTGAGATTTGTGAAGTCGTGACTAGTAATGCGAATGGCGAGTACAGGGTTAGGTTTCAAATATGCCTTATTTTCGCCAAGTCTGTCAGCGGATTAAAGACATAACGTTTATAATACTTGCCATTCCTGAAACAATAAATCATTTTCTATAAATTTCATGCAGGTATGAGTCGATAGAACATGTTTAAATTTTCTAGGCCCGCAGGTAAGCGACTACCATATGTCGCTACCGCACGGTGGCGGCAAATTCCAAATTTTCGATATGCAGTTGCAGTGACCCCACACCCCAACCTAAATGTTGAACTATGAAAATTAGGGTGGGAATATTCGGAGGAAACTCAGATTAGAAAACGGACTGCTATTCGTTTTAAGCCAAAATTGAAGTCCAAAATGTTGAATCTCAAAGCTGAAATGAGAAAGTGTCGTTCCTTGTATCACAATGATGTCGGGCATTTCTGCGCACTTAAGGTTTCCGCCTCCAATATTGAAGCAAAACGCATACCGAATTTTACCGATTGACGAAAATAAAATACAGCAGTGCTTACCATTTGAAAAGAGGCAGTTGTCACTAGAATAGTATGTTGAAAATAATATTAATTTTGGAGACATGGGACACCATCCCTGTGTTTTCCTGACTCACAGCATTGAGAATATGTAATATTTATTAATAGGGCAATATAAATGAAATGCATTACTTTGGACTGTTTCTGTCAGCATTTCAGTCGAGTAATTAGGTCAGATTTATAGCTAGATTTACAAAATTGAATGTAATAATGCCAATAAATGGCAAGATATATTAAGCAAACAAAACCGATCTTGTAAAAAAGTTAGTAAAGTTCAACATTTTATGAGCAAAATAACCTATTATGTGGAAGAGAAACAACAATGAATACGATGTAACGTGTTTACAACGTCTTGTTGACGGGGGAAAATTACTTAAGAGTTTAGAAACAGACTATACGCCGGTGAATTTCTAGCGGCAAGTTGACACGTTTGGTAGCAGACGATTTTGTACGTGTGGGACTTCTTGCAAAAATGGAAACTTGTATTAAAATGAAGTATTGTTTTAAGGTATACATTTCCATGTTTTATATAATATATTTATTTGTATGATTCTAAAAAAAGATACAGAGTAAATCGGATTTTCTGGGTTGCCGGTTCAAGAAGGTCATGGAGTGGGTCTTCATAATGACATTTAGAAATCATATATTCATATGCATTTCGAGTCGAAATGCCGAATATTTTTGTACACTTTATGAATATCACTTTTCTTAATTAAATTGCGATCGTCCTTTCTTCATACAAAATGGATTTTTGACCCAAAATAACATGTGATCCAATGTTTATAGAAATGACGTATCGTTGCGCAGAATTACACGACGCGCAGAATCGGCCGACATGGTGGTATATATTAAAAAACGATACGAGCCCCTGTATCAATACAGGTTTGGGGACTGGTTCAACGAATTACAAGAAGACAAGTTGATTTTACAGAAAATTAATTCCTTGTTTATACAACCGTATATAATTTTCTAGGTCTTTTGTCAAAATTTAAATGAACCCTTTTGAAAATGTTTTTAATTGATGGATATTTGTCTAGATAGTCTTTAGGAGATTAGGTTGTTTGAAAAGTCTTGTTTGTAATTTTATTGGCACAGGTAAATTCAGCGTTAAACTCTTTTCGTTACAAGACAAGATTCTTATTATTTGCATTTATTGTTTTTTATACTGTAATATAAAATGTTACTTTCTATGAGATGCATATATACATATTGTTATATTATTCTTTAGAATTAAAGGTTTGAAAGGAAACAAAACATAATTGATGTTCATTATGTTGTTCCCACATAGCAACATAATGCAGCAAAATAAAGTTAGAATTTTTTTTCTGTACATTGAAATGACTTTACATGCCACTTTATAGGAATATAATCAAACTTGTTTGGTGTGATACATTTTGTGGTTTTGTACATGATCATTTTTTCTGACTTCGATGTTTTTGGAGAGCCTTGAAAGAGAAACAATTTTAGATTTAGGAAATGCATGTTTTATAATCTAAAATGTTCTTTAATTTCATTCAGTAATGGTCATATGTGAACCTTGAAAAAAGTAATTTCATCCTGAAAAGCCCCAGGAAATGACCTGGAAATTCATCGTTAGAAAAGCGTGGGAACCATGTAGGTGAATGAAAAGTAGCAAAGAAATATATGAGAGAAGAGAACACTTCTGCTAATGTGCAAAGAGCATATTGCAAAATCCGGGTACTCTTAGTGTACTCTGTGACTAATATAAAGTATCACTTCGATAAAGTATGTAATTCTCTGTGACATCCGACAATTTTCAGGTGGTTGCCTCTTTATAATGATAGACATGTATCCATGGAAGATGACCTACGTTTTGGAGTATCGTGGTCAGCGGAAAGTGTCTTCTGTGCAGGGCCAGTTATTAAAGATCCTCGATACGTAGTGGAAGATATTAATTCATCAGCTGTTTTTAATATATTGAAGAATCGTTTTAAGCTCAGAAAGGTTTCTGAAAGATGAGCTGGCTGATCAAAAACAGGCGCGTTGAAATCGCCAACCATGTACTTGCCAAATACAAAACAGAGTGACCACACACGTTTAAATGAGATTATCGCAGCTGATGAAATGTGGATTACTTTTTGCAATCAAGAGAAAATAATAACATTTGGGTCGGATAAAACAAGAAGAGACCACAAATTGCTCAACGTTGTCGGACAAACGTGGAGTTATATAAGCATTCCTTTTCTAATCAAAAGTCGCCTAGGTACCTGTGTCTCGTTCAGCAGAACATTTATATGCCTTCAATGCATTGCCAAATGTTATGGATTGCTACCGAGCCACCTGTTAGCTCACCGGCACCTGAATTTTCCATCTACTCCATGACAATGCAACAGCATTTAAGTCCGCCATCATGACCGACTTCCTTAAGGAACATGGCATGCAAACTTTACAGTCCTGATTTAGCTCCGGATGAGTTTTCGTAGTTTCCCGATATCAAAGATTCATTGCGATGCAGATGATTTTAAAGCAGCCGTGCGCTTTTCCAGTGCATAAATAACACACCAAAAAGGACCAAAATGGCATTTAATAATTGAATATCAAAACGGCTTTAAAAATTTGATAATCAGACTGAGAAAGTGTGCACAGGTGCATGGGGAATACTTTGAGGGATGCAATGATGAGCATGGGGAATACTTTGAGGGGTTGCACTGATGTGTATGGGAATACCTTGAGGGGATACCCTGATGTGCATGGGGAATACTTTGAGGGATGCAATGATGAGCATGGGGAATACTTTGAGGGGATGTAATGATGTGTATGGGAATACCTTGAGGGGATACCCTGATGTGCATGGGGAATACTTTGAGGGATGCAATGATGAGCATGGGGAATACTTTGAGGGGTTGCACTGATGTGTATGGGAATACCTTGAGGGGATACCCTGATGTGCATGGGGAATACTTTGAGGGATGCAATGATGAGCATGGGGGAATACTTTGAGGGGTTGCACTGATGTGTATGGGAATACCTTGAGGGGATGCAATGATGTGCATGGGGAATACTTTGAGGGGATGCAATGATGCAATCACTAACATAAGACTTTGTTTTACAACAATTAATATTCAGAACATTTAAATTGACATTGAAATTGAAATTAACATTTAAGTTGACATTGAAATTTGACATTTAAATACTCCTCGTAAACTTTGTTTGAAAAGCCCTAATAATTTATTCAGATGTCTTTATATTTCATAATGAGATATTAGTTAAATAAAATAGTCAAACAGTCATACATACAATTATATTTGTATAAAGGATATACAACATATTAATTTTTTAATTAACATTTTATACAATTTTTATAGTGCCTTTTTATCAGTGGCGTAACTAGGGCGGTGCGGACCGCACCGGGTGACACCATCAAAGGGGGTGACATCAAAATGACTGTCTATAAAAGTTTTGAATTTTTGTGCAGGAAGGAGATCCCTGGGGTGCACCATGAGTTAACGCACTGGATGACACCAACCCTAGTGACGCCACTGCTTATTATTAAGGCCATTAGGATACAAAGTATCTAACTTATGAATCCAGTAACTTTCTTTTATGAGTTTATTTATGTTTCCATGCACAATATCTACAAGAAAGTTTGAAAACTATGGATATTGCCAACCAAATTATCTAAGCAACGAAAATTGGGCGCAGCTTCTGTTACCGAAATAAACTATAAGATTGCCAAACAACACAAACATCCATCGATGAATGTGTAAATAAAGAGCCAACGTCATTTCAAATAAACTCACAATCATTAAAAAATGTAAAAATGGTACCCTCGGACGTTTATCAGATACGACCACTCCGAAATGTTTCAACAGTACCTCCATTCCAATAATATTCATTGTCTCAATCCAAGCAAGAAACTGACTAACGTTTTCATTATCTATCTTTTGCTAGAAAACAGTCATTATTTTCACAAAATACACACTTTGTAGCATTATACATACAAGCGAAAGTTTAACATTGTCGCGGTCCTCAAATTATTTGAAAAGTTTGGAACTTCTTTTTTTCAGTTAAAAAGAAAATTGGTACAAACCGACGCGGAAAGTACACACACACACACACACACACACACATATATATATATATATATATATATATATATATGCGTTTTTTTAGAAGTTATAAGACAATATTTCACATGTGAAATGGACATTTTTGGGACAGTACAATGTTTACACTTCACTAGTTAAGAATTTCTATGTATCTACTAAAAAAGTAAGTATCCTGTATCTGTTACATTATGGTTTGACCATACGTAATAATCATACATAATATCCATACATGATAACCATGCTTAATAACCATACATAATAAACATATATAATAACCATGTATAATGACCATACATAATAACCATATATGATAACCATGTGACTTAATTTTACACTTTCATATTTGTTTTTTTTTTTTTTTTGGGGGGGGGGGTCACATTCGTATGACCCATGAGAAAGCCTTTCCAAGTCGTAGATCAGTTTTTCACCCATTGCAGAACGAAACACGATCAAAACACCTAATACAAAGAATTATTCCTACCTCAAATTACTAAACACGTATATGTGAAAATATACCAAGAATTCCTAATATTAAGAAGGGTATAATTTACAAAACTAATCCATACTGTCATAAAGTCTCGTGAATACTGTGTATTATGACGCCTAGTCCTAGTAATTGTTTGCTATTTACTCTCAGTGAGAAATAGCTTTCCAACATAATGCTCCCCATACGCATTACAGACAAGAAATATATCATTCGCCACACATTTTAAGTTTGATTACTTTTCCGGATTTGCGACGAAATTTACATTTTCGTGGTTTTCTACCATATTTTGTCAATGTTTACAGATCTTATAAAATAAATGTTCCTAATGGCATAATATTATATTCCGTCGATACAGATACTGCTCAATCCTCTGTTGGCATTATGTAGATATTTATATATGAAATAAAATATAATATAGTCATCCTGATGGATATGAACTTCCACTTACACTAAGTAAAACAGCTGTAATAATCTTTTTCCACGCCCAAATTTGAAAATGGTGGATGTTTGATAATAGATATATGGTTGTATATACAGTCGAAATGTAAAATGTCACAATCTCCTTCAGTTATCACTTTCTTTCACGAAAACTCTTAGTACAGAAAACTCTTCGTCCAAAGAACTCTTAGTACAGAAAATACTAAAAACTCTTATTAAATAAAACTTTTAGTAAAAAAACTCTAACTGCAGAAAATATAGAATACTCTATGTAAAGAAAAATCTTGGTGCAGAAAGCTCTTAGTACAGAAAACTCTAAGGACAGAAAACTCTTAGTAAAGAAAACTCTTGGTACAGAAAGCTCTTAGTACAGAAAACTCTTAGTACAGAAAATACAGAAAATTCTTAGTACAGAAAGCTCTTAGTGCAGAAAACTCTTTGTACATCTTCAACAGAATTCTTTAGCAGCTGATTAATATGACAACGCTTTTTAAAGGTATGATATAGTGATATCCTTTGTATATCCGTCTGTATTACCAGCCAGATTTTCTCCTAAACCTCCGTGTAGAAATTCGCGAATCTTTGCAGTTATGTTGTCCTTGTTTTAACCAATTGCAAGAAAGGTGTCATCTTTGTTTAACGCGCCAGGAGTTTCTTGGACAGGGGCAAAGGTTAAATCTGCAAACATTTCAATTACAATGACCTTTTAAAATATTTCATGACCAAAGTTCATATTTGCAACCACAACATGAATACGCTACATATATGTGACATATTTTGTAATTTGATCCATGGATCACTGAGAGGTAGGGGTGACAGATTTTGTATTTTGATCCATGGGTCACTGAGAGATAGGGGTGACAGATTTTTGTATTTTGATAAATGGGTTACTGAGATACAGGTACGGGGGTTATACTATGAAGTGAAAAGCGGCGGTATTTGCGATGGCGAGACATTTTAATCGTTCTGGTTTTAAAAGTGTTTGAAGAAACCATTGTATTTAAACTAAGTTTCACTTTAAGCTGATCCTGTTAAGGTGTAGCATTACTAACTTCTCTTTGACTTTTGTACACAAAATTATAAAATATTTTGGGACAAGTCGAGTATATTGTCAAGTTCAAAAGTTTTATGAAAGGCATGGGCACTCTGTTATAAATCTTTACTTAGCATTTTGAGTAATAAATGTCACTCCGGACTCGGATCTACTACTTAAAATGTACAAATGCAGACTTGCTATTGGCTATACTTGTTGATTAAACTTGGAGTCGAGTAATTTTGTTAAAACATAGGGCCATGTTGCACCTGTGTAATTTAGAATGAGTAGTTGAAGCTGCGCCGCATGATTGGACACTAAACGCCCTGAGAGAAAAGGAGAGGATGTACTGATACTGATGATCGTCGTCCGATAAACATCGTAAGTTCGATGCCGGGGGAATAAGATCTCTTAATCACAAAACCGGTTTTAGGAGGCAGCCCATCTACAATTCGATGTTTTAATAAGTTTGTCATCATTTTAAAAAAAAAAAAACCAGTATCCGGATCCGTTTACGTAAGGTTGATACTTTGTTGTCAGTGAAAGAATAGCCAGTTATTGGACGGGTGTTGTCGGAGATAAAAGTTCCTATAAGACGTTTTATATATTTCATAAAGTGAATTTAAAAGTGAAAAGAGTTACCGAGAAGGTTAAATGATACTGTAGCCATCAGAACTATTACAACATGGGAGACGTTCCAAAATGGGTGGAACACATGACCGAGGACAGGATTGCGAAGGATACTCACTTGAAGAATAGAGCATCGGTAAGAATGTTGCTACAAAATAGTCAGATAAATTCAGCAGAAGTTATTTTGAACAGAAAGCGGACTAGTAACTAAAAACTACGTAATGTGTAACGTTATCGTTATCGGTATAAGCATACTTCTTTCTTTAGAATTATTTTTGTTCGTTTTTTCGTCATTCGATCATTTCGAAATAACTGAAATATTTATTTTCATAGTGAAAACATGCTTTTGAAAAAAGTTAAAAATTTCGACAATTTCGTTATTTCTAAAAGATCTAGTCAATATAACGACATTTTTATTGAAATAACCTTAATTTTCCTTCTGAAAGAACGTTTCGAAATAACGTAACCATTTTTATAAATAACAAAATTCTTTTCATTATTTACAAACTTTTTTCCAATAGATGGAACCATCTTTTCAAACAAACGGACATAGTGTTTTTTTTCGTCTTACTGGATGCAATATACTTCCTGAATATTACACTAAACGGCCAGAGTGATAAATAAATTATTTACGTCTGTCATTTCTTTCAAAGCTAGTGCATGTTCTCCGACAGTTGTTGTCTTTCCTTGGTCAAAACAATTCAGTTTCAGACCCCGCCCCTCCTTCCTCCCCTGTCTATCCATCACCACCGATAACCTCCATGCGAATGTAAATGTAGAAACTGCATCATTAGTAAATATGTCATGGCCTAGCGTAAGAAGAAATCAATTATTATCCGTTAAGTAAGGATATATCTTAACTAATCATGCACAACTGTATCTTTTTTGAATATGTAAATTTGATTCCATTTTTGTACAAGGATTTAACGCATGTCTCTAGTTTGACATAATTAACTCTGTTAACTGTGCATTCGTCAGATCTGAACAACTGAACATCCAAATGTAGGCATCAAATATTTCGAATTAAATATTGATTTTCCATAAAGGAATATAAACAAATATATGAGCAAATTATTCACTTGTTACTTTCATCCTACAAAATCTATCATTTTCTTAATCACCAATGGCCATACTAATTTTTCCTTTCTGGACATCTATTTCGATTATATTATTTTCTTTCGATAAAAGGTCATAGGACCTAGGACTAACATTTTCTTCTGATGCTAAATGAACCAGGTTCAGTTATGTAGATTGCATTTTAATTTTCATCCAAAGATTAAGAAAGATCTTGTACCAGAATAACTATCGCTAAATTGTATACGTTATTCACACGTCCAGTTGTACCATATCATTAGATGTCTACACATTTCGATGTCTGCACATATCATTAGATGTCTACACATATCATTAGATGTCTACTCATTAACTGCTATATAGATTTTCATTCATTAATTGATGTTCAGAGACTCTTTATGCTTAAACTAATTGGATAAATGTTACTCAACATAGACAAGGCCTGGAATCGGTGCTCTTCAAGTCGGTAAATTGATCGATTTTAATCTGACTGGATGTAATCAATCATAAATAATCAAGTACCTGATATATGCCGAGATATTCTTCCATAAAGGCATCCAAGTGTCCACTAAGCAACTCTCAAAAACATCACACTAAACCACATCAGCTTTCAAATGTTTTAGGCGTCTTTCCCCTATCGTATCAAAAACATCCCACCAAACTACACCAGCTTTCAAAATAATTTAGCCATCGTTCCTCCATCGTATCAAAAACATTACACCAAACTACCACAGCTTTCAAATATTTTAAGCGTCTTTCCCCCATCATATAAAAAGAACATACCAACTACACCAGCTTTCAAATATTTTATGCATCTATCCCCCATCGTATCAAAAACATAACACCAAACTACACCAGCTTTCAAATATTTTAAGCGTCTTTCCCCCATCGTATCAAAAGCATCACACCAAACTACACCAGCTTTCAAATATTTTATGAATCATTCCCTCTCTCTCTCTCTCTCTCTCTCTTTCTCTCTCATGCTTCCATACTAGCTATTTATAAAGGCTATTTATAACATTCAATTCCCAAGTGATAATGACATTTTGCAACTGGCAAAGGTTAATTAGTTATCGTACAAACTATGTTTTCTATTGTTATAATATTATACTCAAAGAACCAAACTCAAACACCCCAACTCAAAAATACCCAACTTTTCGTTCTGTCTTTCAACTCAATCACAGTGGAATACAATACATATTTTTGAAACATTGAACGGAACAAACTCTGTGATATTTCTGATTGTTCAGAGATAAATGCATAAAACTGGACGATTTTTGTTCTTAAAAGTACAAGCTGAAGCACCTAGCAGAATCACATATACAAAGTGGACAATAGTGCCTACAACCAGTGAAATGTGTCTTCTTCACCTCCTCCACCCCAACCCCTCTCTTTTTCCCTCTAAACGATGACGACGCTGAAGAGTCGCTAGCAGGGGTAATATGTGATATCAGTGCCTCACATGCTGGCGATTGTTACCTCAATACAGCAACCAACATAGGTGAAACAAATAGCAATCAGTAACAAGTTTTATCGACATATCTGACGTTGTCTTCGTCATGTACGGAAGAAAAGGAATTCGTTATATCGATGACAGCTTATTACTTTCATACTAAACAACCAAGTTGGTATTGACTTACAATGGATGACTGATGTATAATTTATGACTGCTTGTTTCCCCATTCAAATTAGATTAAGATAATATTAATATGATGTATGCGCAAATACTGATATGCTCTAGAAATTGGTCTAAACTGAGCTCTGGTTGCTTTTCCAATTAGGTCTGATGCTTTGCATATTGAATGGGAGAGACCACGTATTAATTTGTTGTTGTTATTATTGTTACAAAGAGTGATATTATTTGTTTATATTTTTAATGTTTACATGTATATTGAAAGTCTATTCTCCACCCTCTTGTTGTGTATAGGCATATACTAATCACCAATGTTTGTATTGAAAATCTATTCTCCAACCTCTTGTTTTTGGTACAGGCATAGACTAATGACTAATGTTTGTATTGAAAATCTATTCTCCAACCTCTTGTTTGGTACAGGCATATACTAATCACCAATGTTTGATCTATCTCATTCCTGATAAATTTTAGTACACATATTTAGCCAAATTGCTGCAGGCAACAGAACAAATATGAGCAATACTTAATTGAGAAAGAAAAGCGTGCAGATGTAAATTAGCTTCGAGTGAAATATATACTATTTTGAATCAAAACAATGCAATTGCCATTATCGGACGATGATCAAGTTGGCGACACCTTCCCCTCTCAGCTAGACAATGGTAAATCGTGCGTGTAACCCTTTGATGTAGTAGGTGTTGACTTCATTTAATTCACAATTATAAAAAAAACAACAAACAATGGACCAGTCAATGTTGTATATTTTCAGAGACAATTTTATATCATCTTGATTACAAAAAACAAAGATGTATAAAACACATAGCAAAAATTAAACAGCAACATGTTGATTAAAACACAGAGCACAAGGAAAGGCGTGTACACTGCCAATAACCATATAACTTTATAAATGAATGGTTGTGTCAACACCTGGGTCACTACACCATACGGTAATTGTTAATCATTAAAAAATATTTTTAAGCAGCTGATATTAAAACAAACAAATCATTTTTCTTGGTGTATAAAATTAATTCAAAACACAAATGTCCAAAACATTTAAAAGCAACCTCTATGACTGTTGTAAGTGGCGGATCCAAAACTATTGTCAGGGCAGGCTTAAACAAAAAGGTGTAACCTCAGTGGGGTGGAATCCCTGGGGAAGGGGGCAACCTGGCGAAGCCCCTGGAGGCTCCTGCATTTTAAGCGTTTCCAGGGCGTAATTTTAACAATCTAACCGTGAAGAAAACGTACTCAAGGAAAAGTTCCAATTGTTTCCAGCTGAGTATTTTGAAAAGACAATAAGGGGGGGGGGGTGCGCTTGCTCGGCTCCACCCCCATTGGTTGGAGACTGGTACCAATAAGATAGAGTTAGGGCCCGACTATACTGATGTACAAATAATAACAATGTACGAATATCAAGAATGTATGAATAATAATAATGTACGAATATCAATAATGTACGAATAATAATAATGTACCAGTAATAATAGTACAAGAAATGAAATGTGTAATAGCTGTCATATTAATATCTGATGTAAAAACAAATATATAATTATGATAGAACGAATGTCTGTCTGAAGGACCGTAATACAGCCATCCCTTCAAGTACCATCAGCTTCATACTCATTTAAACATACATACGCATGCACGCGCGCGCGCGCACACACACACATACATACATACATGCATATTATTATTATTATTATTATTATTATTATAATTAACATACACAAGGGTTTCAACTCATAATACGACATAATCAGCAACCTATGCATTTTTATACGTGAACTGACCTACTTCTCTATCACTTTTATACGTCCATTCAGGATGAATAAATTCGGATACGTAGCATGTTTCTTTTGATATATGGCCATCTATATTGGTCTTGATATATGGCCATCTATACTGGTATTGATATGCATTGATATATGGCCATCTATATTGGTCTTGATATGCAATGATATGTGGCCATCTATAATAGTCTTTGTGTGCATTATTATATGGTCATCTATAGTATTCGTTTTGTGCATTTATAAATGGACATCAATATTAGTCTTTGCGTATTTTAAATTTTTTATGGCTAGGAATATCAGTTTCAACAAGCCCAAAAACAGAGTTGAAATTTAAACTGTCATTTATTTTTTGTTATAAAAATGCATTCAACTCATCGTGATCTGAACCTAAAATAAATCTTAATATATTTGCTTTGCGTGCATTAAAAGTTGTCCAAAGTAAACAAATGTATTTTGGTAGCGTTTTGGTGATTACCCTTTGCATATCTTTATACAAATCAATAATTTAGAATCTAGTACTTCTAATCGCTACATAAAAATAAAAATAAAAACATTTACATGTCGTCTGATATCCTAAGTATAGTTTCTAAATCAAAAGAATATATTCAATAACAGTCGGTACTTCAAAGACAAACCTGGAACATTTCTGGCGATAAACGAATGCAATATTGCAAGATTTTTGCATAGCGATTTGTCTTCTACACTTGTATATGATTCAGTTCTTCAGTTTCTACTACGAATAGAACATTAAATTTTGTTTTCTTCTTTATTACAGCAAAAATCGAGCATAGCAACAAAAATAGTCTAGTTGTTACATAAGTACATTTTGGTGAGAAATAGTCATTCCCAAAAACTATCCCCTTATTCCCCTATATTGAACTGTTGGCGAATAGAATGGTCCATGTATGATGATTTTATGAGGTTTATTTGTTGTCATGGTGATAAAAGTCTTGTGTAAAATATACTAATTGTTTTCCGTAAACCTCGTTTCCGTACCTCTTTTCATATCGACACGAACTTTTGCGCCGGTCAACGGTGTGAGGTGCAAACTGTTTATTTAATCCGTTAAGATTAAATCTTAGGCATGTACCCGGCACTTGCTACCGCTGCTTCTAGACTGTAAACCGTGAAACATTAACCTACACATTCAAGGGCACCCATGTGGTGAACACGAACATACAGGATCTTATCTTTGATAGCAACTTTAATTTTAAATAAATCACGCATCATATGCGAGCAGCGTCAAATCTAGTAGCCATGTATTGCTTCAAGTAAGAACGGGTCTCATTTTTGGAAATATAATTCGGAAATATGGTATTGCTTGCATAAATAATCACCACTGTGAATATAATTTCGATCATAAGTTTACGATTTCATTACATATGGAAATTGACATGTAAAAGTGGGTGGAAAAAAATACACCAGTAACTTTAAGTTGGATCCTTACTCGTTGCATCATAGAAATGTGAAGGGGAACAAAGTTTTGCGATTCTACAGCCCAGTACCGGCGATGACGAAAAAACTTGAAGACTTGTACAACCTGTATCACAATGAAACATACGGTCTTTTTGCCGCGAGGTTGGGAAAAACCGGAACCTACGGACCGTGAATTGATAAGCAATATAGCCTTAGGTTATTAGTTCACTTTTTTTAAATGTTACCAATAACTAATACAAAAAAAATAAAAAATAAAAATTCAGTTTATGTTTGATCTTTAAAACACATTTTAGTACAAAATATGTTGGCCTCGATTATCAGATTTTTAACACGTCCCAATAATATGTATATAGCACATTTCAGTTTATTTGGATTAACAAAGAATCCATACGTGGAACTCAAATAGGAGTTTGCTGTTTGCTCCTTAAACCTAAAATTCATTGTGGATTTGAATCTAATATCAGTGTTCGAAAGAGAATAAAGGTCTCGTAACTTTGATTAATCATCCGTGTTTCCATTAGGATGATATATGAGATATAAAAAATTATACATCGTACCAGTTTCCTATACACTACGTGTAAATATTGTTTGAAAATAGATAACGTCTATGAGAAATGCCATACGGCAATTCTTCCCATATCCAAATTATGTAAACCCACTCATGCAAACAGGAGGTGGGGGTATTTGTACCCTTATTTTCTAACTTCATGCAGTAAATAATATAAACCATTTTCATCAACTTGAGATGTCCTCAGCTACATACATACATACATACATACATAAGTACCGTACGTACATACATACATGCCTGCGCGCACGCGCGCACGAACACCCACCCACACCCATACATACATACATACATATATGAACGCAGATAACATGCATGTAATATGACTTTCTATTTGGGATGAGAAGACTGTCAAAATACATATAAAACTTTACAGTTGCAACGCATATTAACTATGTGGTCATTTATGAAGACCAAATGAAAATTGTCACACCCCTTACGTTTAGGTTACGATGGTAGAAAATTATAAAATGCACTCATGTCTAAGATAAATGTTTATGCATTACAGAAACTATCTATTCAGTTGCCTTGATTTAATAAATTACGACTTACTTGAATTCATAATTAATTCACATTATCCATGGCATGCATACTTTATTTGAAAATTAAATGAAAAAAAAATGAATTGTGTGATTCAAAATAATACATAAAATTTATATTTGTTAAAGCATATATCAACACGTTACCATGGTGACGAAGGATGGGGAACCGGAAAGTGGAATTCCTATAGATACTGGGAGACCAGTGAGCATGATCCGCATGATGAGAACACAGCCAAGTCTAAAGCGTCAAGATTAAACAAGACATCATCATCATGTCGATTATGTCTTGTAGTCCTGGCCCTTTTGGGGGCTCTTATTGTAGCCATAGGCATAGGTCTTCTGATTTATTTTCTACTTCTGAAAGGTATATCTGTCTGTCTGTCTGCGTGCGTGCGTGCGTATGTATATATGTATGTGCACACTTTTCTGGAGAGAGAGAGATATGGTATCTAAATGCTACTTTCCTCATGAAGGTGTTTTTATTTACAATTAATCACTTCTTTGTATAATTTCAAGTTTAGTCTTAAATTATAGGTACCCTTTATTCCTAAGAAAGAAAAGTGTGTGTGTGGAGAGAGAGAGAGAGAGAGAGAGAGATTGTTATCTTCGAGATTAAAATTAGTTAAGTTTTTGTTTCTGCCAACGTGGGTATGTGAAAAAGCTTGCCAGTAACTTCCGGTAGGTCGGTGGTTCTTTGCGGTTTCATGCTGTTTCCGGTACAGTGGTCTATCAGAATTTTATTATTCTGGTATTGTAAACATCGACGGGCCGGCCATTCTCAAAATGTTTTACTTTTGCCTTGAACTATGTCTTGGAAATGCTTTTATTGTTTTAGTACAAAGTTGTTCTGAAAAGAATTATTTCCAACTGTATTTCGGCAGGTGATTAATAAAATTAGTTATATAAATGACGGCTGTTTTTTTTTTGTTTTTGTGTTGTATTGAATAATGCTTTATCTGTACCGATAACATAATAGCGCCATATTATATTCATCTTAATGTAACTTATCCATGCATATACAAAGTTAATTGTGAATAAGTAAGTGACACATATATGTTAATAGTGACAAAGATTTCTTCCATCATGTGAAATATCATTTTACAATCTTCTTGCAGATCCGCCACACAGTTATTATCGTAAGTTCTCTCTCTCTCTCTCTCTCTCTCTCTCTCTCTCTCTCTCTCTCTCTCTCTCTCTCACACACACACACAAACGCGACAGCTGGGAGGGGATAGAGGGGATTACATCTGACGAAGAAGGAAGGGTGGGAGCAGATTTCTATCTATATCTTGCTTGACCGCTTCAATACCTTTTTACGTAATTATATACGCAGTATTATTAATGTTTTCGAATTGTGAGATCACTGATCTTTATCCACCGTGGATTTTCTTGTAAAGTAGGGTTTAAGAAGAACCTGCATAAGAAATCTCAAACTTGTTAATAAAACTTGTTTCCCACTGGTTTATTGGATCCGTTGTCCGAGTGGTCTAAGGCGCCATTCCAGATCACTGACAACTCAACCCTGTCAGCAGGGTTTCGAGTCCCGGCTGGGCCAACGTGAGTATGCGAGAAAGCTTGCTAATAACTTCTAGTGGATAGGTGACTCTTCCCAGGGTTTTTTCCCCTCGGATTATTCCACCATCAAAACTTCTGCATGTCGTATAGACTGTCTTGTGCTGATAAATGGCGTTCAACCCACAAACCAAACCAAACACATCGGTGTACATTCTTATGTTCCAAGAGCAGTACCCATTATATTATATATCTTTACATGCCTTATGAAATATATATATATATATATATATATATATATATATAAACTGAAATAAACATGGTTAATTACTCCAAAATTAAACACAATTATTATCTCTAGATCCCATGATAGCCAACGCCAATGTGCGGCTAATGGACACACCTTTCGTACAGGGAATGGATGACCACAATTCCACTCAGTTCCGGGCAATCCAGGAAAAATTATGCGGCTCGGTATGTACAAAAAAGTTTACACTAATCACATAAGTCCATTAAAACTTGTTGGTAATCAGCTGCACGAAGAAAGAATGACTTTGTATGAAATTCCTCCGCGTTGTCACAAACATCCATCGAAGTGTTGCAAAACTGACTGTGCTCTATGACATCCGTATAAGTAGTAAGCTCTGAATGACTATCTCCAAGGAGAGCCCTTTCGGTCCACTGAACAAATACGAAAATAGAGATCATCAGGGTGGTACATGGTATTATTTTTTTAGATCCCATTACAACGCATATTGATACATTATACTTTTTATTTAATTTTTGTTAGAACCATTGTATAAAATATGGAAAATGAATTTAATTCATTATATATTCTTATGTCACTTGTTTAGGCTCGAATAAACAGTAACACAAGAAAGAATGAAAACAACAAGCTTTTAAAAATACAACAATTTATTTCCCTGGAAAAATTCTGTGTGAATGAAAAAAATATGAACTTACGGTTTTATAGAATCAAATCCAAAAATAATCCAAAAATAATCAGAGAATAAAATTTTAGTAGTCCTAATAACAAAATGTTCTTCTGATTTCACGTTCGAATCCCGACGAAGAATTCAAGATGGAAGACGATGACGTATGCTACAATCTGTAGTGTTGCAGAAATAAGAATTATCACTCCGGTTTCTGATAGCTGAATATTTTTTTTTTTTAAAACTGTCCTTGTTCCACAATATTACATGAGCACACGTATTTTCCAGAAAAATAACAGAATTAATCCTTTTGAATCCAAGTAATTTGAAATAACTCCAAACAGCATAAAATAAAACGAACAGTTGTACGGTCCAACTTCTGCTGAGAATAATTCTCCAAAACATGGGTTATATGGGCTTTCTAAAACCTAAACAAGGGTCACATGATCATCTTCTGGAAGTTTATAGAAGCAAATACTTGTAACAGATCACGTTTACCCAGAGTGACCCCGACGAAAACCTATCATTTTTACTCAAAGAAATAAAACATAAAAAATTGTTTATATCTTAAAGACAAGGTCCCATCGTGACCTTGGAAACAACCAATCATTTTAAAATAAAATATAACTTGTTTACGAAGGTTGCTACAAATTCTGAACAAGGTCAGGATTTAGATCAACACATGGTGTTTATAAACTAGCAGTCAAGGTCAAACTGTTTTCTGAAAAAAGTATCATCTCTAGTGAATAAATTTACATTACAATATCATGTAATGAAAAATAAAATAAATTTAAAACTGACAAACAATTAAATTGAAATAAATATATATTAAATCAGATATAATTAAATCAAATATACATAACAATATACCTATTGATAATTCATCGATTATGATGTCATTACGCACTGTATTAAATCGCTTAAGATGGATGCAGTCTGCATTACTTTTATCTTTATGGGCTTTGAAACCGAGAGGTGAGTGTTAGTGTTTCTCATAACGTAACCAATAAGTATGAAAATTCAACTTCGTTTACGAGGGATTTATTTACAAGTTTTGAATATTTTGTTATGACACGTTTATTTAAACCGGTCAATAAATGTAATGCCAATCTAAAACAAAAATATAATTAAATAAAATGATACACCGCTGCACTTTGAGCACACTTGACACCTGCAGATCTATACTTGTGACGTAACATAGGTAAATAACAGGTACAGAGAAGTACCAGTTCTGCTACTGAACTGTGGGTATATTGTAAAATCCTAGCGCTCTTAGGGTACACTTCTGCTAACATCAAGGCCGACATTAATATAGTGTTACGGACGTTATTTTCTATCATATCCTACAGTACTGAAGAGATTTCGTCGTTTTAAAGATCGTTGCGCGTCTGTGGAAGATGACCCACGTCCTGGGAGATCGTTGTCTGCGATTGGTGAGCGGAAAGTGACTGCTGTAAATAGAGTAATCTATGAAAATGCTCAACACACAGTGGACGATATTTCTATTATCACTTGTATTAATTCGTCATTTGTTTTTTAATACAGTGAAGAATCGTTCGAAGCTCTACAGGCTTTGTGCAATATTGGTCACGCATATGTTGACGAAGAGTGACCAAATACGTTTGAATGTCATTGTCACGACTTTACTTTTTTTTAATCAGACTCGAGAGAAAATAATAAAGTTCGTATCGTTAGTACGAGAAAAAGCCACAGTCTTTCGATGTAGTCAGACCGTGAAGGCGCGTTTTATAGGTGCTATTTTTTTTCGATTCACCGGTACCCGAGGTATCTGTTCACTTCAGGCATGTATAATTTTCTCATGGGTGTTGGCCGGCCGGATAAGCGATCTTTTAAAGGCACGCCCTATGACATAGATTAACGGATAAAACCAGGTTGCGGACCTGATAAACGATTGTAAAGTGTTATGTACATCTATATTGTGTGTTCAACTTTCGTCCATGATTGCAGATTGTAAAAGTAATTTGTAAACAACATATTATATTATATCGCTAATTCTTGTTAAAGATAGTAGATCATACTTTAAGATACTGGTCATTTGTAAACAACAAGCTAACTTGGATTTGAGTTCAGGATCTTGGCTTTCCCCTTGGAAATTATATGGTCTACCTGATGTTTATCAGGTTGTTCGCTAACATTTAAGTAAACAGACCTGATGTTGTTTTCGAATATAACGAAGATTTCCATTAAAAATAACTAAGGTCCACGACATGTTGTTGCGCCTTAAGTCAGGTGACAGTCTGTAAATAAATTAAAATCATCAAGATTATTGATTCCTATTTTAATATCAATCTTTTCAATTGTGTTCAGATACAATCTGAGAGGAATAATTTACTTATGTTATTCATTGGAATTACAAACTTCTCATTTACAATTTGGACTAAAACATTACTTTAGGATTAGTATGAATTCATTCAAGGATATTCTTTGTCATACCATTGTGATAGATCAAGATTCTTGGCACATAAGGTCATTCAAGGTATTGGTACTTCATCATATTCAAGATTGGAATTCATTCAGAACACCACTTGAATTCATTTAAGACCATATACATTTTGGACTTGACAGAACTTTTAGGATTATTTGTGATTTTATTCCCAGTACTCGAATTCCTTTTCAGTTTTCACTTTGTCTTCTAGGGAGGTAAATTATTTGTTGAATTTTACATTACTTGTTGGTTTTGCTTTTGCTTTGTCTGTTACGAAGTTTAAAAGCACAGTGCCGTTACAAATTATACGCCCTATAATAGAAATAAGCTGATAAAACCAGGTCGCTGGCTGGATATGCTATTATTTAATGGCACACTCTATGCAGTGAAATAGCGAATAAAACCAGGTTATAGGCCGGAAAAGCGATTTTTTTAAAAGCCAGACCCTATGATGTAAATAAGCTGATAAACCCAGGTCTGCAGCAGTTTGGTTGTCAGTGCTTGATTTGCGTTGTGACAACGCATCGAAGCATAAATCCGCTGTCGTGACAGACTTCTAAAAAGAACACAGCGTCTAAACATTGCCTCATCCTCCATGCAGCCCCGATTTAGCTCTAAGCGAATCTTGGCTGAATCCCGTTATTAAAAATTTCGTTGAGTGGCAGACTATTTGAAAGCCGCCATGATTTTCGAAGTGCATTTTTCTTGTGTGTGAACAACATAAAAAGTAATGAACACAAAATGTCATTTAATGAGCAGACAATCAGCTGAGAAAGTGTGTAGAGGTTCACAGAAAGAACTTTAAAAGGATGCAAATAATAAAAAACATTTTATTATATAGCCCACTATTACTCCGAATTTTTAAAATGTCATTCTTGTATTAGCGATTATAGATTTATACAGTCTTATAGTAGCAATTATAGATTTATACAGTCTTGTAGTAACGATTATATAGATTTATAGTCTTATAGTAGCGACTATGTAGATTTATAGTTTTGTAGCGATTGTGTAGATTTATACAGTCTTGTAGTAGGGATTGTGTAGATTCATCCAGTACTGTAGTAGCAATTATAGATTTATACAGTCTTGTAGTAGGGATTGTGTAGATTCATCCAGTACTGTAGTAGCAATTATAGATTTATACAGTCTTATAGTAGGGATTGTGTAGATTCATCCAGTACTGTAGTAGCAATTATGGATTTATACAGTCTTGTAGTAGCGATTATAGAGTCATACATTCTTGTAGTAACGATTATAGATTCATACAGTCTTATAGCAGCGATTGTGTAGACTTATAGTCCTTTAGCAGCGATTATAAATTAATACAGTCTTTTAGTAGCGATTATAGATTATACAGTCTTGTAGTAGCGATTATATAGATTTATACAGTCTTGCAGTAGCGATTATAGTCTTGTTGTAGCGATTGTGTAGATTTATACAGTCTTATAGTAACGACTGTGTAGATTTATACAGTCTTATAGTAGCGACTGTGTAGATTTATACAATCTTGTAGTACCGACTGTGTAGATTTATAGTCTTGTAGTAGCGATTATAGATTCATACTGTCTTGTAGTAACGATTGTGTATATTCATACAGTCTTGTAGTAGCGACTGTGTAGATTTATATAATCTTGTAGTAGTGACTGTAAAGATTTACACAGTCTTGAAATAGCGATTGTGTAGATTTATACAGTCTTTTAGTAACGATTGTGTAGATTTATAGCCTTGTAGTAGCGATTATAGATTTATACAGTCTTGAAGTAGCGACAGTGTAGATTCATACAGTCTTGTAGTAGCGATTATGTATATTTATACAGTCTTGTAGTAGCGATTATAGATTCATACAGTCTTGTAGTAGCGATTGTATAGATTGATACAGACTTATGGTAGCGACTTATAAAGATTTACACACTCTTGTAGTAGCGATTGTGTAGATTTATACAGTTTTGTAGTAGCGATTGTATATATTTATAGTCTTGTATTAGCGATTATGTATATTTATACAGTCTTGAAATAGCGATTGTATAGATTTATACAGTTTTGTTGTTGTTGTTGTTGTTGTGGGGTTTAACGCCATTTTTCAGCACGATAGGCTATACATGGCGGCCAGTATTAATGGTGGAGGAAGAACCCGGAAAACCCTGGAAAGAACCACCGACCCACGAGAAGCTACTGACAAGCTTTCTCACATGCCCACATTGGCTGAATCTTAGGCTCGAACCGCCGCAGACAGAGGTGAGATGGCAGTGATCCGTAACGAAGAGCGCTTTAGACCACTCGGCCACTCGGGGCCCCTATACAGTTTTGTAGTAGCGATTATAGATTCATACTGTCTTGTAGTAGCGATTGTGTAGATTCATACAGGCTTGTGTAGATTTATATAATCTTGTAGTAGCGATTATAGATTTGTACAGTCATGTAGTAGAGATTATGTAGATTTATACAGTCTTGTAGTAGAGATTATGTACATTTATACAGTCTTGTAGTAGCGATTGTATAGATTTATACAGTCTTGTAGAAGCGATTATAGATTCATACTGTCTTGTAGTAGCGATTGTGTATATTCATACAGTCTTGTAGTAGCGACTGTGTAGATTTATATGGATTTACACAGTCTTGAAGTAGCGATTGTGTAGATTTATACAGTCTTTT
The DNA here is from genome assembly GCA_028554795.2 of Sinohyriopsis cumingii. Classification (NCBI taxonomy): domain Eukaryota; kingdom Metazoa; phylum Mollusca; class Bivalvia; order Unionida; family Unionidae; genus Sinohyriopsis; species Sinohyriopsis cumingii. The sequence goes on along the minus strand of CM068828.1, from coordinate 20,563,133 downwards.
AGTACCGATTGTATAGATTTATAGTCTTGTAGTAGCTATTATAGATTTATACAGTCTTGAAGTAGCGACAATGTAGATTCATACAGTCTTGTAGTAGCGATTATGTATATTTATACAGTCTTGTAGTAGCGATTATAGATTCATACAGTCTTGTAGTAGCGATTATATAGATTTATACAGTTTTATAGTAGCGACTGTGTAGATTTACACACTCTTGTAGTAGCGATTGTATAGATTTATATAGTCTTGTAATAGCGATTGTAGATTTATACAGTCTTGTAGTAGCGATTATATAGATTTATACAGTTGTTTCTCTCTCTCTCTCTCTCTCTCTCTCTCTCTCTCTCTCTCTCTCTCTGAGTGCCCTGAGTCGTCTAAAGCGCTCTCCGTTACGGATCACTGCCATCTCACCTCTGTCTGCGTGGGTTCGAGTCTCGGATTCTGCCAATGTGGGTATGTGAGAAAGCTTGCCAGTAGCTTCTCGTCGGTCGGTGGTTCTTTCCGGTTTTTTTTTTTCGGTTTCTTCCTCCACCATTAATACTGGCCGCCATGTATAGCCTATCGTGTGCTGAAAAATGGCTTTAAACCAAACAACAACAACAACAACAACATCTCTCTCTAGTTCATTCATTTTAATAGCAATGCATATATATATATATATATATATATATATATATATATATATATATATATATATATATATATATATATATATATATATATATATATATATATATATATATATATATATATATATATAAGCAACGACTTATTGTTTCAATATTCTTCTACCTCATCACCCTCTCTCTCTTTCTCTCTCTCTCTCGTTCATTTTAATAGCGTTTCAATTATGTTAGTTACACTGGACGTTTTTATACAGAGCCAGAAAACATTCATGTCATGTATTTGAACAAACAAATAAAGCTATGTTGTTTGCCATATTGCTTGCAATAGATTTTATACCGAAGATTTCAGTTCTATTATTAGTACCAAGTCTGTCCTATTATTACCAAGTCGGTCCTCTCCGGTGTTTTGTAAGTCCATAGTAACTGGAAAAACCACATCTAAGTAAAAAAAAAATTATATGAAAACTTCTACCTGTTTGTTGATCAAAATAATAGACAATAATTCTTCGTAAATAAACCTCTCATCTTTTGACAGTATCTCCGCATTTGATCTTTTGACTTCATTTCGTATCTCATTATTTGACGTTAACTCCAAATCTCATCTTATGATGGTAACTCCATATCTCATATTTTGACCGTGACTCAGTATCTCCTAGCATAATATTCCGCTATCATTACTTAATAGTTGCACCGTTCTGGTGGCCTAGTAGTTAGAGCGTCCGCCTCGGACGCGGGAGGTTGTAGGTTCGATCTCTGGCCGAGTCATACCAAAGACTTACAAAAATGTCTACATGTCTGCAGCATGATGTCCCAGTGCTAGACATCGCTATAAAACTGTCACATTGCAGACATCGTAGCGATGTGACTGAAAAATTGTTAAAGCTACGTTACAAATCTAAATCACACACACACACACACACACACACAGTGCAGTTAGTACACTACTACATTTTAGAATACTGTTCTACTGATCTCTTGTATTCTAACTCAAACTTGATTGATTTGTTTGTACAATACATGTGTGGGCTCTCCCTTCTGACATAGTGTTTATCTCATAGGCCACATAGTGGTTGGAGTGAATAATCTTTACTCTTGGAATTTCACACGTAAGTATCAGACAGGCTTTGAATACAACACTATATCAATTCAGGCAAGAATGAATATAATTAAACTATAAGAAAATTATATTTCAGATGGATGACATTTTCAAGATAGCATATAGAGATGTTTACGAAGGTTGTTCCATCACAGCGCTCCGGTAATTTATTGCGTTTCCTTCTTCCCTTCCACATACAAATTATGCAAATATAAATATGCAGGCACTCCATGTATTAATGGCATATTAGAACTGTCAGAAACGTTTTCTAAGGATTTTCTATCTTTTTCTTTTTATCGATTAATGGTTCTGATTGTGTAGGAATTCACAGAAGCATCCGAGATAGTCTTGATTTAAATTATCACTTATGACCGAGTTTGTTTCGATGATGATGACGATACTGATGATGAAAAGAACACGAAAAGCAATGCGCCAATGATAATTCTTTGTTTACCTTCTTTATAGGTTCCTCATTCTTGCTCTTTTCAAGCTGCTGCTGCTACTGATTATTATTATTATTATTATTATTATTATTATTATTATTATTTCAGAATTGACAAAAGACCAAATGTTTGCCAATGTTCAGGAATTCTACCGACCATACAGTGAGTGGCTATTTCAGACAACGGGTGAAGTAAACCTCGTGCAGTTTATTTGCATACATCACTGTCAACTCATTTGTCTTTGAATAGCTTAATGCTTACATCCAACTTTTGGATATCAGATTGATACCTGATTCAATAGTTTTAAAATGAAAATCCAGATTATTCGGTCGTGAAATTATAATACAGTTGCAGTTGCCAATTATTTCAAAGATTATGATATATTTTATTACTAAAAGAAATCGACAGTGATTTCATAAATAAAGTTAAATTAACACACACACAGACGCGCGTGTGCGCACACACACACACAGATATATATATATATATATATATATATATATATATATATATATATATATATATATATATATATATATATATATATATATATATATGGTTAACAGTCGCTTCTCATCTCTGGCCATTTACTGAATTTCTATCGTGTTTTGATTTTATCTTTGCTGATCAGTGACCTCATAGTTAACGTAACTAAAATGGTGCCAGACCTGGCTGACCAGCTACAGCAGATATATAAATGGTGCCATCCTGGAGATGGTTACTAAAAATAGTTTGCATTGTATTTTGATACAGTTTCAGACAGCTAGGTTTCTAATTGAATTCCACTATTGGTTATTTTAATAGAGACGGATCAGTAGAAGTATCATTTGACCTGATGTTTCGACGCAACATCGATAACATTGGGATCCAGATCCCTAACGTCATTTACAATGGAGCAAACAGAGTTGTTCTTAGTGGCACTGACCTGGAAATTTCGTTGATCAATGGTTACATTGTGGATATCAGGACCCTAACTGGTCCCATCATTAATACACCAAAACCTCCGTTGCAAGGTAGGTCACAAAGCTGTTAGGCCTTTCTATTGCACCTAGTTTCCATCGCCGTTTCTTACACGTGCAAGGGTAGGCCGATAAATCAGCCCCTCCCCCGTGATGATATTGATTTCAGTGGACATGTCGTCCATCAGTATCAACACAGATGGGAGGAGGGGGTTGATTTATCGGACTAGTGCAAGGGCAGAAGTTTTCCCATCCAATATTGTTATTTTCCTTCAGAATCTCCAATTTTCTTCAATTTAAAGACAACCCTACAAAAACGTCTCTAAGAAAGTTGTGTAAAATAAATGTACAATTCATCAGTTCTTTCTTGAATTTTCAAGAAACGTCTTTGAAAGTGGTGTAATACAAACGTACTTTGCATCAATTCTTAATGAATTTTCAAAAAACATTATAGAGTTGCCATCATGACAAATTTTGACAACTTAAAAATAAAGAGTGCTTTTTTTCTTTCCTTTTTTAATGAAAGTAGTATTTCAGGGATGCTGGTATAGTACTCCCTCTGTTATAGTACCCCCTCTGTTATAGTACTCCCATTGTTATAGTACACCCTCTGTTATAATGTTCTCTCTGTCATAGTACCCCCTCTGTAATAACACCCACTTTGTTTTAGTGCCCCCTCTGTTATAGTACTCCCTTGTTACAACACTCTCCATGGCAACCACAGGATACTCCACCTTCTTGTGAGACCATCTTTTAGTGAAGTACGTTATATATATATATATATATATATATATATATATATATATATATATATATATATATATATATATATATATATATACACTTTTACTACCACCTAACAAAATGAGATACATGACTATACTCACCTTATAATAGGAACCATGTTTTAATATGAGGTTTTAAAATGAAAGTTGTAATGTGGTCTTCAAGCACACAAGCAGACACACACACAGGCCAAGGTATGATTTTATAATTTTTCTTAGCAAAATAGTCATAACTATGGATGTGATTTTGTGAAAATCTCAGTGAAAATCTCAATTTCTGAAATCTTGATACTTTCTAGTAAGGCTTATGTTGACAATAATACTTATACTGTATTTCTTTTCAAGGCTGATAACGCATTCTTTATTTCTGCAGTTGGTGTGCTTGCAAAGTTGACAGTAGCTGTGTATAATCTGACGTACAGCTCCGATCTCATGAACTCAAATTCCTATCAGTTCCGCAGCCTTGCCATCCCTTTCTGTGCTGATGTAAGTCAGTTAGACTTGTTTCATGTCAATGTAGTAATTTTTAGAAATATTCATGTCTTGTTACAGACATGATGTGTTAGATCTTAAAACACTAATGTACCTCGGATATTTCAAGATAATGTATATGGGGCGATTACAAATAATTGTTTTGTAGATGTATGTCAGTAATTGAATATTATAAATAAGTAATGACATGCAGATTTAGTATATAATGAATTAAAATTCAGTATGGTATCATTGAATCCTCTATGTTTGTATGTGTGTGTGAGAGAGAGAGATTTATATAAATAGGAAGTTTGCCACATTGTTTGCCAAACTAGTGCCAATGTATGTGCTATTCATCCCCATGAGTGTAATTCTAGTTTGCTTGTGGTACATTTGTTCTTATTGCTTGGAGTGTGCCAAAAAAATATTTAATACAACTTGCCAAGATTTTAAATATTCCCTGCATCAACACCTGACCTAATATGTTGGGGGAGGATATGTTGTGTTGCATCCTTACACACAAACATGTACATACGTATGCATGCATACACACACACCCCGCAACAGAGACACACTCACTGTGTTACTAAATTGCCTGTTTTCTTTAAATGTGACATTAACATTGCATCAACACATTATTTTGGAATTACTGAAAACTCATTCAACGACATTTTGAATTGCATCACTGTGGTACACTAAGACATTCAAGACTATGGGAATTAATTTAGAACATGCTATACTTTTGGACTTGTGATAGGACATTTAGGATTATCTGGGATGCAATTCACAATGCTACAAGTGTTGTTTGAATTTTCACTTTGGATTAGAGAATTAAACAACTTGTTGATTTTACTTAAAATTAGTTAATTTCATTTGTTTTTGTTTCTTAATTTAAGATATAGACTCTTAACAGCTATGTGCTCATTGTATGCAGTGACATGTGCTTATTGTATGCAGTGACATTCATTGTATGCAGTGACATGTGCTTATTGTTTGCAGTGACATGCTTATTGTATGCAGCAACATGTGCTCATTGTATGCAGTGACATGTGTTCATTGTATGCAATAATATGCATTCATTGTATGCAGTGACATGTGCTTATTGTTTGCAGCAACATGTGCTCATTGTATGCAGCAAAATGTGTTCATTGTATGCAGTGACATGCATTCATTGTATGCAGTGACACATGTTCTTTGTATGCAGTGATATGTGTTCATTGTATGCAGTGACATGTGCTCATTGTATGCAGTCACATGTGTTCATTATATGCAGCAACATGTGCTCATTGTATGCAGTGACAAATGTATTATGAGAGAAGTAAATCAGATCATTACACCGACTTTGATAGAATGAAATGACACAGAAAATTATGTGCCAGAAATGTGCTACAAAAATAATTTAATTGTATTCAAGTTATATCGCTGAAACTAAATGGAGCATTTTTGTTGTATAAAATTTGACAGGACCAAATAAACAAATAAATCATTAAATAAATAAATAAATCATAAGCATTTATTATGACTCTATCGTCTTAAAATAAGTATTACAAAGGAGTGAGAAACAACAAGTTTTGTAAAATTCAACAAATAATTTAATTTCCTAGAATGCGAAATGAAAATGTTGAGAAAAGAACTTAGGGTATTATGAATTAAATCCCAAATAATCATATAATTCAGGCACAAGTCCTAATAATTAGTTCTGAATAAACATTAGTGTAAATCCAAATTAAATCCAATGCTGAAGGTCTTGATATGCCTGTGGTGACCTGTATAATGTTGTTGTGCCAACAATCTTTTGTTAGATTACAATAATACAACCCAAGAATAAATTCTTATTTGAAATTATAGTATAAATTCAAGTCTTTATTTCCAAGAATGTTATCTTTGAAGAGCACTTTGTATTTCTGGAGAAGAATAACTGAAATAATTTGAATAAATAAAATTTGTATCCAAATGAATTTCTGGACACACCAATAATACAACTGACCTCAGGTCACAATTAGCATTTTCTAAAAAGAAATTATTAACTAAATTATGTATTAGTTGTTTACAGATTCAACAAAATCAATTATTCAGGTCAAGTAGAAAATTAACTTGATTTTGGACAAGTGTCAAGTCAAATATACAATGTTATAGACACATTACTGTAGCATAATGCAATAAAAAAAATAAGAAAAAGAAACTAACTAGCAAATAATGTAAAATACATACACACAACAGCAGCAAATAATGTAAAATACATACACATAACAGAAGCAAATAACATAAAATATATACACATAACAGCAGCACATAAAAATGTAAAATGCATACACATACCAGCAGCAAATAATGTAAAATACATACACATACCAGCAGCAAATAATGTAAAATACATATTCATACCAGCAGCAAATAATGTAAAATTCATACACATAACAGCAGTAAATAATGTAAAATACATACACATAACAGCAGCAAATAATGTAAAATACATACACATAACAGCAGCAAATAATGTAAAATACATACACATAGCAGAACTAAGAAATAATTGCATTTCCCAAAGACATGCTGAATCAACAGTCAACCAACTCAGACTGGCCTGCACAGGTTTTCCAACCCACAACCTTGATTATGAGTCCACATGTTCTGCCAACTAAACTATTACAACAAAGAATGATGTTAATCATTGCCTGTTTCCATGTTGAGGCTGTCACTTTGTAAGCTCTACAGTATTGTGATGATGCACTAATTGCCCTGTTTCCATGTTGAGGGTGTCACTTTGTAAGCTGTACAGTAATGAGGTGACAGTAATTGCCCTGCTTCCATATTGAATCTGTCCAAAAATATTGTGGTGACACAGTAATTGCCCTGTTTCCATGTTAAGACTATCCTACAGTATTGTGGTGATACACTATGTTTCCATTCTTAGGCTGTCACTTTGTAAGCCCTACAATATTGTGGTGACACAGTAATTGCCCTTTTTCCATATTAAGACTGTCCTACAGTATTGTTGTGACACACTAATTGCCTTGTTTCCATTCTTAGGCTGTCACTTTGTAAGCCCTATGATATTGTGGTGACACATTAATTGCCCTGTTTCCATTCTGACATTGTCACTTTGTAAGCCTTACAATTCTGTGATGACACATTACTCAGGTCCATGCCTTTTCATACAATATCAGATACCTAAATCAAAGATCAAGATCTTTAGCAGAGAAAAGGTCATGAACTATTTGCAGTATTCTTTTTTAATAATAATCAGCATGGACCTTGATCAGGCTGACCATGTTGCATCTAATTACCAGTGCTTCATGTTATTGATGAATGGATATAGAATGTATCTGCCTAGACCCATACGAGGCACTGGACAAAATGAGGGTCTCGGGGTAAATTAGTTCTTCAGCTAATCATGTTACCATCTTTAAATAAAGTTATTAATATTATTATTATTATTTCCACATTAGAAATTACTTAGGAAAATTGAAGCATCATGATATTAAAGGTGAAGAAAATCGTGAATGGATTGTCAGTTTTTTACTAATAGAAAGTAAAAGGTTTTGGTAGCATCAAGTGCCTTAGTGGGCAGGTGCTATCATTGGGATATCACAAAGGTCTGTTTTGAAACCAATTCTTTTTATTGATACTTATTAATGACGTGCCTAAAGTTTTTGAAAGCATGGTGAAAAAAATTTGTTGATGAATCAGAAGACTATCATAATTTCATGTACACAGAAAGGCTGGAGAAAAATTGCAGCTAACATAAAAAAGGAAAAGAACTTTAAGTGTTATTGTTGATAATAAGTTCTTAAAGCCGATTCCAGCATGGAATAAACTAATGTTATGAATGGCTAGTCAAGTCTCAGAAGAAAACTTAACTATTGAATTAAAGTCACTGAAGAAAACCTAACTATTGAATTAAAGTCACTGAAGAAAACCTAACTATTGAATTAAAGTCACTGAAGAAAACCTAACTATTGAATTAAAGTCACTGAAGAAAACTTAACTATTGAATTACAGTCACTCCTTTGCATGAACTTGTCTCTGAACAGTGAAGCATCAAAATGTTCACAGTAGGTTTTGGACCCATACCTGATTTAAACTGTTAAGGCATTTGTATTGAAAAATGTTTGGGGCTTGGGACCTATACCTGATTTAAACTGTTAAGGCATTTGTATTGAAAAATGTTTGGGGCTTGGGACCCATACCTGATTTAAACTGTTAGAGGCACTTGTATTGAAAAATGTTTGGGACTTTCACAGTAGGTTTTGGACCCATACCTGATTTAAATTGTTAGAGGCATTTGTATTGAAAAATGTTTGGGGCTTTGGACCCATACCTGATTTAAACTGTTAGAGGCATTTGTATTAAAAAACGTTTGTGGCTTGTGACCCATTCCTGATTTAAACCATTAGAGGCGTTTGTATTGAAAAATGTTTGGGGCTTGGGACCCATACCTGATTTAAACTGTTAGAGGCATTTGTATTGAAAAATGTTTGGGACTTTCACAGTAGGTTTTGGACCCATACCTGATTTAAACTGGTAGAGACATTTGTATTGAAAAATGTTTGGGACTTTCACAGTAGGTTTTGGACCCATACCTGATTTAAACTGTTAGAGGCATTTGTATTGAAAAATGTTTGGGACTTTCACAGTAGGTTTTGGACCCATAGCTGATTTAAACTGTTAGAGGCATTTGTATTAAAAATGTTTGGGACTTTCACAGTAGGTTTTGGACCCATACTTGATTTAAACTGTTAGAGGCATTTGTATTGAAAAATGTTTGGGACTTTCACAGTAGGTTTTGGACCCATACCTGATTTAAACTGTTAGAGGCATTTGTATTTAAAAATGTTTGGGACTTTCACAGTAGGTTTTGGACCCATAGCTGATTTAAACTGTTAGAGGCATTTGTATTAAAAAATGTTTGGGGCTTTGGACCTTACCTTATTTAAACTAGAGGCATTTGTATTGATAAATGTTTGGCTCTTTGGACCCATACCTGATTTCAACTGTTAGAGGCATTTGTATTAAAAAACGTTTGTGGCTTGTGACCCATTCCTGATTTAAACCGTTAGAGGCGTTTGTATTGAAAAATGTTTGGGGCTTGGGACTCATACCTGATTTAAGCTGTTAGAGGCATTTGTATTTAAAAATGTTTGGGACTTTCACAGTAGGTTTTGGACCCATAGCTGATTTAAACTGTTAGAGGCATTTGTATTAAAAAATGTTTGGGGCTTTGGACCTTACCTTATTTAAACTAGAGGCATTTGTATTGATAAATGTTTGGCTCTTTGGACCCATACCTGATTTCAACTGTTAGAGGCATTTGTATTAAAAAACGTTTGTGGCTTGTGACCCATTCCTGATTTAAACCGTTAGAGGCGTTTGTATTGAAAAATGTTTGGGGCTTGGGACTCATACCTGATTTAAGCTGTTAGAGGCATTTGTATTTAAAAATGTTTGGGACTTTCACAGTAGGTTTTGGACCCATAGCTGATTTAAACTGTTAGAGGCATTTGTATTAAAAAATGTTTGGGGCTTTGGACCTTACCTTATTTAAACTAGAGGCATTTGTATTGATAAATGTTTGGCTCTTTGGACCCATACCTGATTTCAACTGTTAGAGGCATTTGTATTAAAAAACGTTTGTGGCTTGTGACCCATTCCTGATTTAAACCGTTAGAGGCGTTTGTATTGAAAAATGTTTGGGGCTTGGGACTCATACCTGATTTAAGCTGTTAGAGGCATTTGTATTTAAAAATGTTTGGGACTTTCACAGTAGGTTTTGGACCCATAGCTGATTTAAACTGTTAGAGGCATTTGTATTAAAAAATGTTTGGGGCTTTGGACCTTACCTTATTTAAACTAGAGGCATTTGTATTGATAAATGTTTGGCTCTTTGGACCCATACCTGATTTCAACTGTTAGAGGCATTTGTATTAAAAAACGTTTGTGGCTTGTGACCCATTCCTGATTTAAGCTGTTAGAGGCGTTTGTATTGAAAAATGTTTGGGGCTTGGGACTCATACCTGATTTAAACTGGTAGAGGCATTTGTATTGAAAAATGTTTGGGGCTTTCAAAGTAGGTTTTAAACCCATAGCTGATTCCAGACATGTTTTGACTTGGAATTGCTTATGCTAGTATGGTGTGAACTATTCTAACAAAAGCACCTAAAAATTAATAGGGGACTTAATGTTTTCACCATGTGTTATTTCCTTTAATCTCATCTGTATCATTTTTTGGCAAAAAAAATGTTGTAGAACAGTACCTGGCATCTTTGCTAGTCAAGGTTCTCATGTGTTACCTTATCTACACCTTGGCAGAACGATCATATATTTCAATGCTTTGTCCTAGCAACATCTATTGGATTTCATGAATTGGCTATGTTTGTATGTAACAGCAAATAACCAATAGCATGTAACAGCAGTACATTGTACATTGACCAAAGATGGTGGAGGCAATTGACTTGAAAGGATACTTTGTAAGTTTAATATTGAAAGTATGACTACAGATAAGAGAGAAGCTGTTACAGGTGTATTTGAAGGAAAGGATGTATTTATTCAAACATGTAACGGCAGTGGATAACTACTTATTTATGAGTTCATTCTGGTTGTGTTCTCCCTTGGTCTTGATCATGTAGAAGCAATGTTCAAATTTGAAGAATTGGATTTTGATTGAATGTGGTGGCTTGCCACTGCATCCAATGAAATTCACAGACTTGAAGCAGACTGATATATCTGATTGATCCACCAAGATGTAGATAACGTTAACATATCAGAACCTTGGCTTGTGAAGATGAGTACCCATATCCAGAACTCCAGTTGTAAATATAAACCTGTAACATATAGCTATTGAATGCCATGTCCCAACTGCTAGAACTTCCATACAATCACTGTGTGTGTGTGTGTGTGTACGCACTTTGATCCAAAGAAACTAAGAACAGAAGGGTCACTAGTACCATGACCCTACCTTTCTCAGTCATTTATTACTGGTACATTAAACTTTTGATTTAATTTATTTAACTTGAGTACATTTTGACTTGATTATGTATGGACTGTTATCAAAGCCCAAGAAAGTTGGTATTTTTTTTAAGGAAATGATTTTACATGACAAATGAGAGAGAGAGAGAGAGAGAGACTTTGGACTTGAACTGGAGTACTTTCACTACAACCTTTTGCAGATTGAGCGCATATTGTTGAACAGCGAGCTCAGGTACAGGTACTACAGCTGTAATGTTGAGAGATTTGGGTGAGTATCATAAATTGTATTTTTTTATTTCATTGATTGATAATTCATCCACTAATCAAAAATGTTTTGGATGTTTATTTCATTGATTGATAATTCAGTCACTGATCTAGAGTTCAAAAAGATTTGGATATTTATTTCACTGATTGATAATTCAGTCACTGATCTAGAGTTCAAAACGATTTGGATGTTTATTCCATTGATTGATAATTTAGTCACTTATCTAGAGTTCAACAAAATTTAATATTTTTTTTTATTGATTGATAATTCAGTCACTGATCTAGAGTTCAAAAAGATTTGGATGTTTATTTCATTGATTGATTGATAAGTCATTCACTGATATAAAGTTGAAGAAATTTTGGATATTTGGTTATTTATTTCCTTGTGCATTTGTAATTGTTGGATGGAATGGATGAATAATTAAGTGCTCAACCTTGGGATTTTTCTATGGACGTGATGGCCACAGTGTATACTTTCATGAAAGGGTCACATTTATTTAATCATGGCAGATTTTAGTCATACAAAGGATATATACTGTTGATGAAAAAATGTAAAAGATGGTATCTATTTGCTATTTGTGGTAACAACAGATAAAAGAACAGTCACATTTGTTTCTTGTATTCTCCACAAAGTGTACATAAATAGATAGCAAATTAATGAACAACTCACCACACATTTAGTATTAGATACCATACAGTAATCTGATAAGATGGTGGTGGGTGGACATATAAGTGGCAGAAGGGAGCACTCACTTTTATTTCTATTTCTATTTAGCTAGAGTGATGAATGAGTAAATGATTAATTATTTGACTGATCAATCAATAATGTAGTACTTTCATAAAAATTATTCTGATTGGCTGATATTTGTAGATCATGAAAGTAATACAAAAATTAATAATCTTTCTTACACTCAGTGCACTGGATTTTTTTATATCATTGGCCAATTTAATCATATTTCATAGGTCAATAAAACAATGTGTTGGTCTCAAGAAAAACCCATGGTTGCATTTTATTGATTTAATGATTGTGTTCCTTTTTCTATTAAAGCTTAACATGAACATGTTTTTTTTAAATTTTCAACAATGAAACTTGACTTCAATAGATTTGTGTACTGGTGAACAATACATGTGGGTGTCAAAATAAAGCAATAAATGTATGTATGTCCTCCACATGTTATAGACTTGAATCAATTATCATTATTATTCTTTATTTCTGTTTTAAGCTTATGCAAAGTTTGTGTATACAGTCTCTACAACGAGTAAGCTTTCAACTCGGAAACATTAAGGCATTGTGACTAAATGTAGTAAATATTTGCATAGCAAACTATGACTTTTGTTTTCATTTCAGAGGTAACCCTGATGTTGTTGTTACAAATATTCTTTTTACTGGTCAAGATACAACATCCATTCAAAGCAACATTAAAAAGATTCTGATGGACAATGCACAGCTTGTTCTTGTTGGCAACAGATATAGGAGGATAATTGGTACCTTAATCATCACACCTGAAAATGGTGGTGATGGTGGAGGTGTCATTGATATCATTGTGACTCCATATCCACCATCCACTAGCACCATTAGCCCTACACCAACCATGACTTCCATGTGTAAGTACCAGGAATTATTAATGATGTGAAAAATTAGTCTATGGGTATTGTAATTTAGTTACAGATACCCAAGAAATTATTTGCTAGATGCCACGGATTGTGGTCCACTGCAGAAGAAATGGAATGAAAGGGTCACAGTAATCATAAGGTCCCTGAGTTAGAGATACAAAATTTTTTTACTGTTAGTAATCAACACGTGATCAGTTACATAAATGGTAAATGTACCATTACACGATTTATACTGCTCAACTGAGTTGATTACCTAGAAATGGTAGAATGTACTGCAAGTATAAAATATGTACAATTTCATATATATATATATAAGTTAAATAGTTTTTTTCCAGTTTTACAGAAATTGTCACATATTTAAATAAATCCTATGTCATTCACAGGAACACTTAAATTTATTTTAAATAAAAAAATAAAATTTTAAAGGAACATATATTATTGTTAGTAGAAAATATTCTTTATGCTGTCTTTTCCAAGAGTCACTGTTACATATAGTTGTTAGTCATTCAACATTGGTTGAAAATGACCAAGGGGAGTAACTCTACCATATTATCATTTTGACCCTCTTCCTGTGACCAATCTTTCCAAGAGATGGGAGAGTCAAATGGCAAGAAAATTTGGTAAATGCTTACATTCACCATTTCTAGTTTTCAATTGCCAGTGTACTGAAGCTGGAATAGAGATGATCCATTATGTTTTTTATACTATTCCAAATGTGGATTTGAATGAGATCAGTTTAAAAATCATACATTGAATATACAGTAATCCTAATTTTGTAAACACACAATTTCTCCTGTAGAATAGTCAATATGATGAATTGTAGAGTTTTCAAATACATTAAAAAAACTTGTTGGAAGTATCATAATTTTTAAAAAAATGTTTACTCCCTGTTCTCAGTAATATGAAAGAAAACTATCTTATCTGCACATGTTAAAATAACCAGTGTCATAATAACACATTATGGGAGGAAAGGGTAATCAAAATATAGACATTTGATTTTCAACATAAACGTCAGTAGAGAAAAATAATAGCTCTGATGGCAGTGTAAGTAAACATTACTGCTTGAGAATTAAGTGACTTTCACAGATTCATATAGTCACAGATTCATGTAGTCACATATTCATATAGTCACAGATTCATATAGATCATTGGAAAGGTCAATGGTGTACATTGTTTACACTTAAGTGTATCTCAATAAGTCATTGGAAAGGTCAATACTGTACTGCATTTACACTTAAGTGTATCTCAATGAACATAGATAAATCAGCCCCCAAACCTGTATTGGACTAGTCATAGTATATGGATCCTTCCCAAGTCAACAAAGTACAGACAAAAATCCAATATTTTGCAAAACCCAAAATTGATATTTATGTAAATAAGGGCTGTTGCAAAATAAAAAATACTTCTGTCACATACAAGGCAGGTTCTGTTGTGGTTTAGTTACCCCAAAATGTAGTTTAGAATTTGTATCATTTGCATGTAAACTCTTTGAGTGCTAAGAGAACCTGTGTCAATTATTTAAAATAACTACCTCTCATGGGTACCTTTTATGTTTAAATGGAATAGCCTTCAACGAATTCACTGTATTAACCAATTTATATGGTTGAATCCAATGAAACATTGCCTAAGAGGGAAGCAAGAAACTATTATGAATGTTGCCTATGAGGGAAGCAAGAAAGGGGCTATTAAAAACATTACCTATGAGGGAAGCAAGAAAGGGACTATTAAAAAAACATTGCCTATGAGGGAAGCAAGAAAGGGACTATTAAAAACATTGCCTGTGAGGGAAGCAAGAAAGGGACTATTATTAAAATAGCCTATGAGAGAAGCAAGAAAGGCACTATTAAAAACATTACCTATGAGGGAAACAAGAAAGGGACTATTAAAAACATTACCTATGAGGGAAGCAAGAAAGGGACTATTAAAAACATTACCTATGAGGGAAGCAAGAAAGGGACTATTAAAAACATTACCTATGAGGGAAGGAAGAAAGGGACTATTATTAAAATAGCCTATGAGGGAAGCAAGAAAGGGACTATTAAAAACATTACCTATGAGGGAAACAAGAAAGGGACTATTAAAAACATTACTATGAAGGAAACAAGAAAGGGACTATTAAAAACATTACCTATGAGGGAAACAAGAAAGGGACTATTAAAAACATTACCTATGAGGGAAGCAAGAAAGGGACTATTATTAAAATAGCCTATGAGGGAAGCAAGAAAGGGACTATTAAAAACATTACCTATGAGGGAAACAAGAAAGGGACTATTAAAAACATTACCTATGAGGGAAGCAAGAAAGGGACTATTAAAAACATTACCTATGAGGGAAGGAAGAAAGGGACTATTATAAACATTACCTATGAGGGAAGCAAG
Organism: Sinohyriopsis cumingii; assembly: GCA_028554795.2. Classification (NCBI taxonomy): domain Eukaryota; kingdom Metazoa; phylum Mollusca; class Bivalvia; order Unionida; family Unionidae; genus Sinohyriopsis; species Sinohyriopsis cumingii. Next base: position 20,547,531 of record CM068828.1, on the reverse strand, counting down.
AAAGGGACCATCATAAGCATTGCCTATGAAGGAAGATAGAAAAGGACTATTATAAACATTACCTATGAGGGAAGCAAGAAAATATATATTATAAACATTGCCTATGAGGGGAGCAAGAAAGGGACTATTATAAACATTATGAATGAGGGAAGCAAGAAAAGGGACTATTATAAACATATTCTTGAGTGTATTTCATTTCCCACAGTTAAAACACAAAAACTACAACATTTAATTCTTTTAAGTTTTCTCTTTTTATTTCATATTTTATTCTTTTGATCTCATGATATTACAGTTACTACTACTATTACTATTATTATTATTATTATCCACCAGATGGAGATCTGTATATCGACATGACAGTATTTGTCTATAATCTGACCTTCCTGTCAGATCTGACTGATCCCAATTCACAGCGATTTTATGAACTGTCCCATGTCTTCTGTAAAGATGTAAGTATGAACTGTCCCATGTCTTCTGTAAAGATGTAAGTGTGAACTGTCCCATGTCTTTGGTAAAGATGTAAGTGTGAACTGTCCCATGTCTTCTGTAAAGATGTAAGTATGAACTGTCCCATGTCTTCTGTAAAGATGTAAGTGTGAACTGTCCCATGTCTTTGGTAAAGATGTAAGTGTGAACTGTCCCATGCCTTCTGTAAAGATGTAAGTATGAACTGTCCCATGCCTTCTGTAAAGATGTAAGTATGAACTGTCCCATGTCTTCTGTAAAGATGTAAGTGTGATCTGTCCCATGTCTTCTGTAAAGATGTAAGTATGAGCTGTCCCATGTCTTCTGTAAAGATGTAAGTATGAACTGTCCCATGTCTTCTGTAAAGATGTAAGTGTGAACTGTCCCATGTCTTCTGTAAAGATGTAAGTGTGAACTGTCCCATGTCTTTGGTAAAGATGTAAGTGTGAACTGTCCCATGTCTTCTGTAAAGATGTAAGTATGAACTGTCCCATGTCTTCTGTAAAGATGTAAGTGTGAACTGTCCCATGTCTTTGGTAAAGATGTAAGTATGAACTGTCCCATGCCTTCTGTAAAGATGTAAGTATGAACTGTCCCATGCCTTCTGTAAAGATGTAAGTATGAACTGTCCCATGCCTTCTGTAAAGATGTAAGTATGAACTGTCCCATGTCTTCTGTAAAGATGTAAGTATGAACTGTCCCATGTCTTCTGTAAAGATGTAAGTATGAACTGTCCCATGCCTTCTGTAAAGATGTAAGTATGAACTGTCCCATGTCTTCTGTAAAGATGTAAGTATGAACTGTCCCATGTCTTCTGTAAAGATGTAAGTGTGAACTGTCCCATGTCTTTGGTAAAGATGTAAGTATGAACTGTCCCATGCCTTCTGTAAAGATGTAAGCATGAACTGTCCCATGCCTTCTGTAAAGATGTAAGTATGAACTGTCCCATGCCTTCTGTAAAGATGTAAGTATGAACTGTCCCATGTCTTCTGTAAAGATGTAAGTATGAACTGTCCCATGCCTTCTGTAAAGATGTAAGTATGAACTGTCCCATGCCTTCTGTAAAGATGTAAGTATGAACTGTCCCATGTCTTCTGTAAAGATGTAAGTATGAACTGTCCCATATCTTCTGTAAAGATGTAAGTGTGAACTGTCCCATGCCTTCTGTAAAGATGTAAGTATGAACTGTCCCATGTCTTCTGTAAAGATGTAAGTGTGAACTGTCCCATGTCTTTGGTAAAGATGTAAGTGTGATCTGTCCTATGTCTTGTGTAAAGATGTAAGTGTGATCTGTCCTATGTCTTGTGTAAAGATTAAGTTTGAACTGTCCCATATCTTCTGTAAAGATGTAAGTATGAACTGTCCCATGTCTTCTGTAAAGATGTAAGTGTGAACTGTCCCATGTCTTTGGTAAAGATGTAAGTGTGATCTGTCCTATGTCTTGTGTAAAGATGTAAGTTTGAACTGTCCCATATCTTCTGTAAAGATGTAAGTGTGAACTGTCACATGCCTTCTGTAAAGATGTAAGTATGAACTGTCCCATGTCTTCTGTAAAGATGTAAGTGTGAACTGTCCCATGTCTTTGGTAAAGATGTAAGTATGAACTGTCCCATGTCTTCTGTAAAGATGTAAGTGTGAACTGTCCCATGTCTTCTGTAAAGATGTAAGTGATTTAATTTTTTTGTGTGGATTTCATATCTATGTAAGCTATTGTGGGCATCAGTAGAAGTTTTGTTGCAGACCTGAGTCTTTGAAATATGCATTAACAATCCTTTCTCTGGAGTAATAAAAGTAAAAAGAAAAATGCATGATGATTATAAAGTGATTTTATGTCTTTGGCGGAAAAGAAAATAAAGTATTAAATTATTGTTGAAATTGAATAGGGGGGTGGGGGGTGTCCTATACATACATAAGCATTTGATGCTCCTAAAATGATGAAACTGGAATCTTACGGATTTTACTTTTTTTGCTTTTGGTTGTGCTGAAAAGCCATCAAACCCTATACAGACATATGCATTTTCACAATCCTGTGTCATGAACATGTAGAATATACATTTGATTTTTGGTCGTAACATGTATCACTTATTTAGAGCAATAGGTCAAAGTGTTTCTAAAGAAAGAAGCAGAAACCTGGCACCAAGACCTGCTGTCCCTATCCAATCCAAAACTAAATTGTCATTGGTGTGTTACATCAGTTCAATGAAACATTGCTCATACGTCTTTTAAAAGTATGTACACAGACTTATTTGGAATTGGTTGCTGCCATTTGATAAAAAATTCTTTTCAAGCTTGTTTTGTCACTAATTTTGCTATGAGCAATTTCTTTGTATGAAAATGATGTAGTGCAGAATCAAAGACAGTAAAGTAGCACCAATTCTCACAGCTAGTGTTCTTTTCAGAGGGGCTCTGATTGTTATACACTTCAACCAATTGTTTTAGTTCATGCAGAAAAGCCTGAAGTGAAATATTGATTAACTATTTTTGTACTGATTAATAATGAAACAATGTTGCAACAAGGAATTGGATGGGTGGACATGATCGGTAATTTAGAATATGGCACATTTTAACATTTTGGGATTAAAGAGACATTTCTGTCCAACAAATAATTTGCTGTTGTACATGTTTTGGAAGTAAGCCCAGACAAATGAAGATTTAAATTTGTATTCAGCATCAAATAAATATACCAATATATTCATTCTAGGAGATCATAAAACTGGGCTTGAGTTTCTACTTATAATCAACCAATAAGAAATGACATCTTGGATATAATATCATTTTTGATTGTTCAAAACAAAATCTTGCTGGGAGAGGGGCAGCTAGAGGGATTGCTAAGGCATTGGGGTCGGCTGAGGGGAGAACATCTTGCTGCTTCTTTCTAGCTAGAGCGCTGTGTACATACCACAGAATTTATTTTTTTTACCATCTATTCCAGTTGGAGAGGTATATTCTTAATAATGGCCCATGGCCAGACAAGTACTACTCCTGTCAAGTCAAAGCCTTCAGGTATGATTTGGAATATGCATTACTCATTTGTTTAGGCCTTTGTCCTGATATCAGGAATCATGCAAACTATAATAAAGTGGTATTATTGTGGTACATTTAAGCCAGTTTCTAGAGAGTTCTTTACATACATACATACATACATACAGATAGATTGACATACACAGTTGAAAAGGATTGTATCTTTTGCATCCAATTGCTTAATTGTGTAAGTCACCAATCTATTGCCTTTTTAAATCCCCACCATAAGTAGATCGTAATCCTTTTGTCCATCTGCTGGCCCATCCAGTTTTTGTTTGCCAAAAGATGCAGACATCAACAAAAATCTTTATTCTTTGTTTATTTTGTCACAGTTATTGCCCTTTTGTCACAGTTATTGCCCTATTGAAGTTTAATGCATTGTGTGATGCACTCTCATTAATTCAGTTCTACATTTTTTGATGGATTGCTATGAAACTTGGTAAATAGGACGGTGATCACCTGAAGATATCCATGTTGACAAATCACTTTGTTCCTGCAATATATATTAGAAATTACTGACATTTTTGTTGTATAAACTTAAGGAGTGATTGAGATAATCTGGTTAGAAGAACTGGTCCTGCAGTTTTTGATTGATTACCATGAAAGTTGGTAAATAATATGGTTATAATAATAATAATGATGATGACTTTGTATAGCACCTAATCTTTAGAAGCTCTAAGCACTTTACAACATCAGACAACACCTATAAGATAAAAAACATATAATAATATGATTACAAAAACAAACACCATGAAATGAGAAAACATTAAAAAAAAAAACATGCTGAGAATATTTACGGTAGGAAACATTATTAGGTCTTTAAGTTTGTTCTTGCAGTTGAAATAAGTGGGTCTTGAGAGCTCTCTTGAATGTGATCACTGTATCTTTGTGTCTAAGTTCAGTGGGCAATTCATTCCATGTAGCTGGGCCCTGGTATGCGAAAGAACGCTGTCCATATGACTTTGTTTTCATAGTAGGAATAATGAGTATACGATTGTCAGAAGAGGAGCGTAAGTATCTTGCTGGTGTTACACATGGGTGAGGTCGGATAGGTATGTTGGACTAGAGTCCTACAGTGAAATGTAGCACAGAGAACAAATTTTGTGTTTGTTCCTGGATCGAATGGATAGCCAGTGTAGGGTACAGAGCAGCGGGGAGGTCTGCTCTGATCGTGGTACTCTAAGTATGATCCGAGCAGCTGTCTTTTGAACTTTTTGAAGTTTCTGGAGCAGATATTGAGATGAACCAGACAGAATTGAGTTACAATAGTCCAGTCTTGAAAGTACTAATGAACACACAAGTGTTTTAGTGGCATCAATTGAAAGATATTTGCGAATTGAGCTGATGCGTCTCAGCTCAAGATATGCAGCCTTGCATATGTTCATGACATGTTGGTGCAATGTGAGAGTACTGTCCAGAGTAACACCTAGGTTTCATACTGATTGTGTGAATTTAATGTTGGTGTTGCTGATATTTATTGTTTGTGGTAAAGGATCTGAATGAGAAAGTCTTTGTGTTGTGATCAGAATGGCCTCAGTTTTATCATCATTCATCTGCAGCTTTTTACATAGCATCCATGATTTCATATCAGAAATGCACCTCTCTACACCTTGGATGGTAGCATCAACTTCAGTTGGGTGGCAAGATTTGTATATTTGGGTGTCATCAGCATACAATTGGTGAGATACTGGATGATGATCTATGACACTTGAGAATGACTGAGTGTACAGAATGAAGAGAACAACTCCAAGAACAGACCCCTGTGGAACACCACAACATAGATCAACTGGGCTGGAGTATATTCCATTTGCAGATACAATTTGTGTCCTGTTGACCAAGTAGGACTTGAACCACAGTAAGGCTGTATCATGAATGCCAAATACATGCTGGAGACGGTGAAGTAATATATTATGGTCTATTGTGTCAAATGCGGCAGACAAATCAAGGAGGGTGAGGACTGTAATCTTTCCTCTATCAAACACAGAGAGAATGTCATTAACTACTTTTAGAAGAGTAGTTTCAGTACTGTGGGAAGGGCGATATGCAGATTGTACATTGCTAAAAAGACTGTTTGAATTTAGATGAGATACAAGCTGGGATAGAACAACCTTTTCTAAGATTTTTTATATGAATGGGAGATTAGAAACTGGGTGGTAGTTCTTTAAATCGTTATGGTCTAGTGTTGGTTTCTTCAGCAAAGGCTTTACAATGGCAGTTTTGAAAAATGATGGGAATTCCCTGGATGAGAGAGAGGTATTAATAACATTATTTAGTGAAGGCAATACTGGATCTATTACCTGATGATGCACGCTTTCATACATAATTTTTATCCTGGATTATTGCCCTCTTTGTCTTGTCGCTTAATGCAGTGTAGGAAACAATATTGTTAGTCTAACTGTTGCAACAGTTTTTGATAGACTGTCATGAAACTTAGTAAATGTTATGTTTCTTACCTTGTTAAAACTCTATATGGCCATAAACTGAGTAACAGAAGGAAGCAAAACCAACAGGTTTTGTAACAATTAACAAATAACTTCATTATCAAAGTTAGAAATGAAAATGTGAGAGGTGCTTAAAGTATTATGAAGTGAATCAAAAATAATCCTGAGAGTTATATTCAAGTCCAAAAGAATGAAATGATCTGTGTAATGTACTTGTCCACCTAGAATCATAACAGTGTCAGAATGGTGTTGTCCAGAGTTCCTTTGACTAATTCACAATAGTTCCATAATAATATTATAGTCCAAATAAATGAGTACTTTCTGTTTCCACATCTAAATGCAATTTAAAAATTGTGTGCAGACTTGGTGTTACTACAGGAACAAAAGAAATAAGAATGACTCCAAAATAGGAATGAATCAGATTGCTCAGTTCTCTGGTCATATACACTTTCAATAGTCTATTCCAGTTTTATGATGCAATAGACTCAATGTTACAGATCATACTACTCAGTTTAATATTTCAAAATTTCATGTGACCTAACTTTTCCAGTAAGAATTAACTGAATTCTTCTAAGATACCATCTGATCAATCTGTCCAATGGGAAGAAGGCCAAATCTCATAAACATATTTACTAACGGTTCTATTATTAGTAATTGTCAACATGTACATAAGCATTTATTTATAGATCGTATGCAATGTCAGCTTAAGGTAATCCTTACAATTTACAGCCATGAATAAAAATTACAAAAATCTGACAAATTCATATACCAGGAGTTACAAAAAATATAGATACATGACATAATAACCTGAAGATTAGTATAGTGCCTATTCACTTTGCTCTTGAAATTTGTTGGAGTTATTGCCCTTTTCTCATCTTGCAGCATAACACAATGTAAGACAGAATCTTGTGAACATAAATATTACTGAGGTTTTGATGGATTACCATGAAAGCTGTTAAATGTTATGGTCATTGAAGATGCGCATATCAACTAATCACTTCCCTCAGAGCTGGTGTTAGAGTTCTCATCTCTTGGTCTTGCAGGGTATTTAAAAAAAAATTTGTGAATGCAACTTGGCTTGCAGTGTTTTATGAATTGGTGTGAAACTTGTTAGATATTATGTTCATCATGTAAAGATGTATGCACTGACAAACATATTTGCTTCCTTGATCTGTGCAGGATGGCAGATATATTTCTGTAGCAAATTGCACTCCATTCCTCTAGTATTTTGTTGGCTTTGTTTCCAGTAGCTTAAATTTTTGTTTCCTTTTTACAGATGTAATTTGTCTAAGTTACAAGTCTAATGCATCATAGCAAATTTCTTAATAACTGTGGTGATATATATGGCATTAAAAAGTATTATGAAGTCATTTATCATAAAATGACTTCATGCTGGATTTGTATAAATTTATTCACAAATTTGCTATCTGCTTTCCATGTTTTAAGTCATTGTATCTCCCAGTAATTGCTATATATTTCTGAAAATGCCACGAAACATTTCTGTGATCACATTATAGAATCAAAGAGTAGAGACTGGTTATCTGACTATTCAGTACTAATAATTGACAGTCAAATGAAATTTGAATACTAATTTCAATGCTAATAATTTACAGTCAAATGAAAATTGAATACTAATTTCAGTGCTAATAATTGACAGTCAAATGAAATTTGAATACTAATTTCTTCTTTTACAGCTCACCCAATACTGCTGTTGGATTTCCTACCATAAGGGCCTTGATAAAGGTTGCCAAGAACTTCAACTATCCAGCAGAAAGCATCTTGTCCATCATACGTAATAATGCCCCAACATATCCACAACAAAATGGTGCAGTGATTACATACCTTGTTGGAGGTCTTTTGTTAATTCTGGACAATGCCAATGTCATCATAAGTACTGTTTCTTACATAATCCCTACAATGACATCCTCCTTGTTGCCATCTGAAACCATCATCATTCCGACCACTTCATTTGGCACTGTCTTCACATTATCAACTTTCCTGACACCAGCCTCAACACCAGGCATGACAGTTTTTCCAACAAGCACCAGAATTATCATATATGGTAGGTAATTTGATTACCTTGATTCTTAAACAGTTTTCATTTTTGCTATAGTTATTTATCATGTGGATTTTGTATAGGCTGATTCTATTGCCAAATGTTGACCATATTGCACTAAAATATATAAACCTTAATTATTTAGCTTCATTCTAAAGTTTCTCAAATTAACAAAGAGCACACCTTTATTTTCATGTTGTTGCATTTTGTTGTTTTTAGTTATGTTTTATATGTTTTATACAAAAAAGATAGATTCATCTTAGCCTTAGCTTATTTTAATATTATTGGATATAAATATTGTTGACCCACGTATGGTAGAAAACAAATGAAAAGAATGAAAGAAAAGCAAGGAAAACAAGTTAACATTTTCTCATTTTAATATGCAGACAGAAATTGAAATTTAGAGTTAAATTCTTTATTTCTTTACAATATAACATGGTATTTTTTTAATACTTTTATGGATGCATTACGAATAGGACAAAACCCCAAAAGTTTTGTTCATATTAACTGTCTTCACTCTCTAGGTAGGAGATCCATTAACTGTCTTCACTCTAGGTAGGAGATCCATTAACTGTCTTCACTCTCTAGGTAGGAGATCCATTAACTGTCTTCACTCTCTAGGTAGCAGATCCATTAACTGTCTTCTCTCTCTAGGTAGGAGATCCATTAACTGTCTTCACTCTCTAGGTAGGAGATCCATTAAATGTCTTCACTCTCTAGGTAGCAGATCCATTAACTGTCTTCTCTCTCTAGGCAGGAGATCCATTAACTGTCTTCACTCTCTAGGTAGGAGATCCATTAACTGTCTTCACTCTCTATGTAGCAGATCCATTAACTGTCTTCACTCTCTATGTAGCAGATCCATTAACTGTCTTCACCCTCTAGGTAGGAGATCCATTAACTGTCTTCACTCTCTAGGTAGCAGATCCATTAGCTATCTTCACTCTCTAGGTAGCAGATCCATTAACTGTCTTCACTCTTTAGGAAGCAGATCCATTTACTGTCTTCACTCTCTAGGTAGAAGATCCATTAAGGGGTGCTCACCAGTTATTATGTACTTTTGAGAGAGTGATGTAAGGTGAAGTTGTTTGCATTTAAAACATGCACAGTGGAGAGAATGTTGGCATACCTCTATGCTCCTTTAATGTGTGTGTGTGTGTGTGTGTGTGTGTGTGTGATTTAGATTTTTAACGTAGCTTTAAAAAAATTTCAGTCATATCACTACAATGTCTGCAGTGTGACAGTTTATAGTGATGTCTAGCACTGGGGCATCGTGCCGCAGACATGTAGCCTGATGTCCCACCCAGTCACATTATCCTGACACCAGGCCAACCAGTCCTAACACTTAACCTCTTAATGATGAGCGCCAAGTGAGGCAGCTGTTAGTATCATTTTTGTAAGTCTTTGGTATGAATCAGCCGGGGTTCGAACCTGCATCCGAGGCAGATGCTCTAACCACTAGGCCACCAGAGCAGTCTCTACTTTAATGTAATGTGGCCGACATTTCTTTGGATATTGTACTTTTGGAAATTGTACATGATTGAAGCACACTGCTAACTAAAATGACTGCTCCCTTGTGCTAAAAAAGTCATCCTGAATTAGTCTAAAGTACACTATCCATAGCAACTATTAAAATAGGGAAAATGAATTTTGCCAGGCTAGACAATACAAGCTTTTGAAAGTGCAATGAATGAATTACCAAATATATAAAATGTAAAAAAACGTTATCAGTTTTTTTTAAATACAATTTACCTCTGAAGTTCAGGAAGTGAAAATGCCCAAGTGGAGCTAGCACTTTTTTGAAAGGTGCACATCTGGAGTAAGGCCAAGCTCTATACCCTATAACCCATTTTTTTTCTTTAAAATTCTAACCCTATGCAAAATACGAAACTGTAGAGCACCACCATAACGGTCTTCACTCTCTAGGAAGCAGATCCATTAACTGTCTTCACTCTCTGTGTAGGCGATCCATTAACTGTCTTCACTCTCTGTGTAGGAGATCCATTAACTGTCTTCACTCTCTGTGTAGGAGATCCATTAACTGTCTTCACTTTCTAGATAGGAGATCCATTTACTGTCTTCACTCTCTTGGTAGGAGATCCATTAACTGTCTTCACTCTCTAGGTAGGAGCATCAGTTCAGGTTTTAATATTGATGAATTTATATCATTGATAATTCCAGCCAAATAATACAGTGTCTTGTTTAATTAAGTACATTTTGCCTGCAACCTTTCAAAATTAGGTGTATCAAAATGCCATCCTTCTCTCTTACTGTTATTAAGATTATTTTCTCATCTTTAGTTACACAGAAACTGTTATTAAGATTATTTTATCAAATAGTTACACAGAAACTGTTATTAAGATTCTTTCTCTTACATAGATTCCTCCATTGCCTTTGTAACTGTACCACTATATGGATTCACCTTTACCCAGGATCTCAATGATACAACTTCATTACGATTCATGACACTGGATATGAACTTCTGTAACAAGGTAAGGCACATTTTTATGCCACTGCTATCACTAGAAGACAGGCAGACAGACAGACAGACAGATACATCCAATCAAATGTCTGATAAGGGCAAGTGGCTTCGTTATTATTACTGCAAATGGAATAGTATGGCAAAATGTTTTTGCATGAAAGAGGGTTTAGATTCAGTTATGAATTAGCACAATTATCTGCTTTTATTTTCCTGTAGAAAAATGGTTTAACATATGACAAATTTGTTTACCTAAGCAGTAAGTTCCTTGCCCTGTTCACGAGTCAAACATTTACTTGTCCAACTCAAAATGGCAGGAGAATAAATCTGACAGTAAGTTGAATGTTCCAGTCCCTTGATAGTTCAATTCTTACCATTGTTTCTCTTTAATGAATAAGATGTTTGTCAAGAATATTTTGCCAGTTTGGTTCATTAATAGTTTTAAATTTCTTCTGGATGTTCTTTTGCCCATTTGTGTTTTTTCAAGCTCAAAAAGCACTACATTCTCATTCTTTAGTGCAAATAAATACTTACCAGAGGAAGAGCAGACTGGTCTCATTTTCTAATTTTGTTAGAATGGCCACAGAGTAAGTTCTGGAAAAACACTTTTCACTTGATTGAATTTAGATTGTTCATATTTGCCAGTTTTGTTTTTAAAATAGCAGGTTGAGTAAAGGTAAATATAGCTGGTAGGTTAAAAATATTATTTATTAAAGATTGAATCTGTCTGAGAAAAGCCAGATTAATGTGCAGGATATCCAATAATAGTGCTCCTGAATATTTACAATCATTATTCCAGTATAGGCTACCTGGCAATACTCCCCACCTGCGATCCGTGTCTACCAAACAGTATAAAATTCCCAAACCAAATAAGGAATTATTTGTAAAAAGTTTCCAATACTCTGGAACTTTGCTCTGGAATAGTACTCCAGTCGAGATTAGAAATGCCCACACAGTTTCCTTCTTCCAAACCCAATATATCCAGTGGCTTCAGAGATGCAGCTAAAATAAATAAATTCCTTTGTATGAGGGCCTCAAGGTAGATTAGTTCTTAGCTAATTGTGTTACCCTCTTCAAATAAAGTCATTATTATTTTATAGAGAATAACATAAAGCTGGAATTATGATTTTGCTGTACAGTGCACATAAAACAATCTTAATAATAATAATAATAATAATAATAACTGTAATAATAATAAGAAGAAGAAGAAGAAGAAGAAGGAGAATATTCAGTATATATTTTTTGTTCAAAGGTCACTTTTGAGCTGTAAATCTGTACACAACACGTGTGTGCAATGGCCATTTTTGCTTTTTCCATGAGTGACCACTATTGACAGGTTTGACTGTAGATTATATTGTTGTTGCTTGCTGTTGTGTAGCATGTTGTGTGCTCTCATCCTTGGACTGAAAAAACACTGAAATGGGCACACATTCATCTTCAGTATCATTAGGGTGCTGCCTCTCATTGACTGAAAGGCATTAAAATGGGCACACATTCATCTTCAGTGTCATTGGGGTGCTGCCACCCATGGACTAAAAGGCACTGAAATGGGCACACATTCATCTTCAGTATCATTAGGGTGCTGCCACTCATGGAATGAAAAAGGCACTGAAATGGGCACACATTCATCTTCAGTATCATTAGGCGCTGCCACCCATGGACTGAAATGGGCACACGTTCATCTTCAGTATCATTAGGGTGCTGCCACCCATGGACTGAAAGGCACTGAAATGGGCACACATTCATCTTAAGTATTATTAGGGTGCTGCCACCCAATGACTTAAAGACACTGAAATGGGCACACATTCATCTTCAGTATCATTAGGGGCTTCCACCCATGGACTAAAAGGCACTGCTATGGGCACACATTCATCTTAAGTATCATTAGGGGCTGCCACCCATGGACTAAAAGGCACTGAAATGGGCACACATTCATCTTCAGTATCATTAGGGTGCTGCCACTCATGGAATGAAAAAGGCACTGAAATGGGCACACATTCATCTTCACTATCATTAGGGTGCTGCCACCCATGGACTGAAAGGCACTGAAATGGGCACACATTCATCTTCAGTATCATTAAGGTGCTGCCACTCATGGAATGAAAAAGGCACTGAAATGGGCACACATTCATCTTCACTATCATTAGGGTGCTGCCACTCATGGAATGAAAAAGGCACTGAAATGGGCACACATTCATCTTCACTATCATTAGGGTGCTGCCACTCATGGAATGAAAAAGGCACTGAAATGGGCACACATTCATTTTCACTATCATTAGGGTGCTGCCACCCATGGACTGAAAAAGGCACTGAAATGGGCACACATTCATCTTCATTATCATATGGATGCTTTTTAAACAATATTCTTTTCATCAGAATATGCTCATTTTCATCATCACTTGGAATATGCTTTAGAATTTCCAGGATTTACTGAAAACATCATTTAACTTTTGATTTAACATTGACAATTCTAACTATTTTTAACAGGGGAAAGGTGTTGTGAAGGCCCTTTTTGATCTGTTAAATTTAAACCTTTTGTTTCTAGGAGTTCTTTCTTTTCAAAATTCCTAGTGCAAACATTTTCCATTGGATAATTTACCAGTTGGCGAAACCATGGACCAGTTATTAACTTTGCTGCTGTGAAATATTTGTACTGAAAGATATATTTATGTGATGATGTCAGTATCCAATACATAATTATGCATTTTTTTGTATTTCAGCTTAACCAATATTTCTCAACTATTGAATGGTATCGAAATTGTAAGATAATCCAGTTTGAGTGAGTATTAAAATTTCTTTTCAAACATACACAATTTATTTCATAATTTTGAAATGATTTATGTCATAATTTTGAAATGATTTATGTCATAATTTTGAATTGATTTATGTCATAATTTTGAAATAATTTATGTCATAATTTTGAAATAATTTATGTCATAATTTTGAAATGATTTATGCCATAATTTTGAAATGATTTATGTCATAATTTTGAATTGATTTATGTCATAATTTTGAAATAATTTATGTCATAATTTTGAAATAATTTATGTCATAATTTTGAAATGATTTATGCCATAATTTTGAAAAGATTTATGTCATAATTTTGAATTGATTTATGTCATAATTTTGAAATAATTTATGTCATAATTTTGAAATGATTTATGCCATAATTTTGAAATGATTTATGTCATAATTTTGAATTGATTTATGTCATAATTTTGAATTGATTTATGTCATAATTTGACAGGATTTTTCATAATTTGACAGGATTTATGTCATAATTTTGAATTGATTTATGTCATAATATTGAATTGATTTATGTCATAATTTGACAGGATTTATGTCATAATTTGACAGGATTTATGTCATAGTTTGACAGCTTTAAGCTTTAAAAGGAGACTTTGGAAAAAATGCTTGCTACAAATAGAAGGAATGCCATTTTGTCTGTTTTTAAAAAAGATTTCAGAAAACTAACTTTTATCAATATCAGTTGAAGGTAAGCTTATTTTATAGTTTTCTTGAGATCAAGCAGTAAATAGTGTGTGAATTTTTTAAAATAAATGATCATAAAATTCCTCAGAGTACCAAATTTATACAGATATGTCTTAGCTTGCTTGTCTACAGGGTTAAGTATGGTATGGTTTGTATCTTTTGTGGATGCATAATCCATAAGCTATTACTAGTTTCAACTTCATCTAAAACACCATGGCCATCCAAACTTGGCAGAGTGCATCTTGGCATGAAGGCCTTTCAGTTTTGTGCAAATCATATTGATCCACCATCAAATACAGCCACTGCTATTACCTATAGAAAAACCTTTCAGTGACTTCAACATTTCCTAAAAACCACTGAATAGAATTTTATTGGATGTGACTAAAAGTATTCAGGCGTAAAGGCCTTAAAAATTGTTCCAAATGATACCAATCTGTCATCAAATATGGCTGTCATTCCTTAGACGAAATAAACTTTTAAACAGCTTCTCAAAAACTGCTGAATTGAAGCAAACTGGAAAGAAAACATCCTGGAATGGAGTCCTTTAAATTTTGTATAGAAAACATCCTGGAATCAAGGCCTTTAAATTTTGTACAGAAAACGTTATGGAATCAAGGCCTTTAGATTTTGTACAGAAAACATTATAATGAAGACCTTTAGATTTTGCACATAAAAGAATTTGAAATGAAGGCCTTTAGATTTTGTATAGAAAAGATCCGGGAATGAGGGTCTTCAGATTTTTGTATAAATCATGCCAATCAGCCAACAAGTATGTCAACTATTCTTACAAATGTAAAACTTTTAAATGATGTTTTATCAGAAACTGAACAGAATTCCACTAAATTTGACAAAACAAATCTGGCATGAAGGTCATTCAGTTATGAAGGTCATTCAATTTTTTCACAGAATACGCTGATCCACCTTTGAATTTGGCAACTGTTACTAAATATAGAAATACCTATTTGTTGGAGCATGATATGCAGGAATATACCCAGATCTGTTGTGACATAATGTAGAGGCATAGACCCCAATCTAATGCCACATTATTGCATGATGTGCATACACAGACCCGTATCCACTGTCACATAATTTGCATGTATAGACCAGTCTGCTGTGACATTGTGCAGACATAGACCCAGATCTGCCATCACATAATGTGGAGACAAACACAGATCCACAGTCCCATAATATATATGCACTCAGATCTGATTTATAGCAACGTGCATGCATAGACCCATACCCACTGTGCAGTAATGTGCATGTATAGACCCATATCCACTGTGCAGAAATGTGCTTGCATAGACCCATATCCGCTGTGCAGTAATGTGCATGCATAGACCCATATCCACTGTGCATAATGTGCATGCATTGACCCAGATCTGCTTTAGCATAATGTGCAGGTGTAAATCCAGATCTGGTGTTGCTTAATTTTCAGGCAAAAACTGGGTCTATGACATTTATGCTTTGCTCTCCATAACCAAAATATGACACTGTATGTTCTTAAACTGGCTTTAAATGCTGACAGAATCCCAGGTGGCCGAGTGGTCTAAAGTACTTGGATTTACTGATCACTGTCATCTCACCTCTGTCCACATGAGTTTGAGTCTCAGGCCATTTTGGGTATTTAAGAAAGCTTGTCAGTAGCTTCTCGTGGGTGACTGGGGTTTCCCAGGTTCTTCCTCCACAAGTTATACTGACTGCCATTTAAAGCCCATCATACGCTGAGAAATGGCACTAAATCCAAAATAACTTTAAATGTTGCCAGATGTAAATAAAAGTATATTTTTTCAGTAATATGCTTTGTCTACTGGATAATTCTAAAGCTAGATCATTAATGATAAGTGAAACTCATTGAAAAGAGAGTTGTTTGCATTCTTCTACTATAGCACATTTACATCAAATGCCATGAATTTCACCATCTCACAATAAGTCATGTAGTTTTCTTTATTATTTATAAAAAAAGAACCCTCTTGGGTATGCCATCAAAATGGTCTTAACATAAAATACTTTACATTTTGCAGCAACTCACCGACCAACTCATTAACATTCCAACTTTCATTTGGCGCACCAATCGGGGCATACTTAGAAAAAGTCACCAAGGATACTCTGGATCAGAAAGCCCCGCATGTGCTGGAGGGTGGATTTGACCTGTTAAATTTTGGAGACTTGAAGCTGATCTGGGATAATGCTGATCTTACCGTCTCGGTTTCCAATTTTACTAGTGGTTACACCATTTCATCTGCACCCACCTCATCTGTTGTAATACAGAGCACCAGAGTGATTATTTATTGTATGTATTGTGTTGTTGTTGATATCTATAATTTTATTCAGTTATTTATTGTACGTATTATATGGTTGTTGATATCTATAATTTTATTCAGTTAATTATTGTATGTATTATATGGTTGTTGATATCTATAATTTTATTCAGTTAGTTGTTAGATCATCATCACTTTTCCATTTTAATTTGGACTCCATATTGGCATTATTTAATGTAAAAATATAGTTTTATTCTGAACTGTGAACTGTGAAATAAATTTTTACACATTTTAAAGTTTATTGTTTAGTACATCAAAACTCATTTATACTATTGGCTTGACATCTTATTTTTTCATCGGTTTGAAACTTAAATATCTGTGTAGGGGGCATGATGTTTTGTACAGGCATATCTTTCCCATTTCTTTTTGTCCTGTTTGTCATGAGTTTTATTTCCACTCAGTAATTGTACAACAACTTCACGGATTGCAATACAGTATAGAATAAAGTTTTCATTACTGTAATCTATGTCAATAATGATTTTCATCATTTTCCAACAAAATTTAAAGGAGTTATGCTCCCATTTTTGAACTTTGACCTTCATGTAGGTAATTTTAAATCATAAAGTATAATCTGAAAATTTCATATTTTGCATTCATTTTTCTCAGCTTAATTAATTTGCACATTAATTAATGAAGATAGGGACTAGTTGACTGATAATGTTTCATCATTGTTTACAGCTGCATCATTGGTGGAAATGACAGCTTTGCTGTATAATGAAACATTTCTGTTTGATGTTAATGATCGGACATCCCAGGGCTTTAGCATTCAACAGCAGAAATTTTGTTCTGATGTAAGTATTTACCAAATTATGAATCAGAATAGAGCATTAAATTGTTATTTTATCATGGTTTTGAGGATCAAAACTGGGACAGATACCTTTGTATCTTAAATAAACAGGTTTTGAAATTTAATTCCTGTGGAGACTTGACCTTAACTATAATCCTTATAATTTGATAAATACCATCAAAACACTTAAAAATTTGGACTGACAGTTTTCCATGGAAAGTAATTTGAAGATGCATTTTTTGTCTTAATTCAGAATATATATATATATATATATATATATATATATATATATATATATATATATATATATATATATATATATATATATATATATATATATTAATTGGATTGTTGAATGAAATAGATGATCTGATATGATGGTGTTAGATTAACTGCCAGTATTCCAGAACAAGTGAACATTGTTCATATTCTGTTGCTTCTTTTTTGCAAAGTAAAATGTCATATAATACAATTAAACTTCTTTACATGCATCATCAAAATCAATTTGCAGATGTAGTTCACATCAAGGGTACTGATAAAAACAGAAATAAATTTACAAATGTCATCCAACGATTAATGCAACTTGTGGGACATCTTTTGAACTGCTTGATATTTCTCCATCAAATAGTACATTACCTGATCACAATTATCATTAAGAAATTACTCTTTGCTACCTACTACCTCCAAATCCTGCCCTCCCTGAAAGACTAATAAACATTTTGTCATTGTATATAGGCATAAGAGATGTAATTCTCATAGATTAACTCCCCTTGTTCCTTGTAGCAGGTCAGTTTTTATGTTTAACAGTTCAAACTTTCACTTGCAACTGTGAACAGTGCCTCTGAAGAATTCTTTTCAATTTATGTTGTGTTTTTTTTCCATGTGTCACTTATTTTCAGTGGTAAGTCAAACATTTGAGATACCAGTTGTATATAATATTTGCATTTTTCCCATTTATTCATATGTATGCATTTATTTACTAATTATGATTATCCATGTGACATTGATTGGTAGCAACTGGGTTATATTTCATTTAAGTTTATTGCACACTTTCTGAGTCATCTCAATTAAGTGTGAATTTGCCTATTTGAACAATTTATATATCTGTTTGCACTTGTTTGTTTTATCTTCTCACCTTCATTATAACAATGTCAACCAAGTGCAATAAATGCAGGCATTTTAAAGTTCTGGAGAAAACCTTCAAAATGTGCCTGGCCCATACAAATTGTTCTTCTTGACACCCTGTGTGTGTGTGCAGTATGTGTAGAAAACATTTGGTCTAGATTCTTCAAAACAGAATTGAAGGACTACAAAGAAAAGTCATGCTCTAAATCTTCTGAACATGAATTATGAACCATTCATCCGACTTTAGAACCATGTTTAAGCTACACCAAGTAATTCCACTCAGGTGATATTGGATTTGTATATGATATGCATGCTACAGCAAGCTCTGTCATCTAGAATGAGGACAAGGGAGAAGGATAAAACTTGGACCATTTTTAACCAAACTTAGTAGCCCACTGGGCACAAGTCTCATTTCCCACACATAGTTGGACTTAGGAACATGAAAGTTTGGTGTGCAAACATTAAAGTACAGTGTGTGAACAAAGTACAGTGTGCTGGATTAGCTTCTGATTTTCCAGGCCTGACTGGACTGCAAGTTATATATCAGTTGCTGTGTGCTGTTCTGAATGCTGACCAACCAGTCTAGCATTGGAGCAATCAATGTATAATTTTGCTGGTCATGAATCTGACATTTTGGACTGGAAAAATCTTTATAGTTGTTACAGTAATTCCATCCTATGTCTGTATATCTATATCATGTATATCTATGTATATCATGATTTTATCTAATTTTTTTCATGGCTGTAAATTGTACTGATTATCTTTAGATTTAACCTATGTTACTAGGGTCTGTTTCAGGGCTATTAAAGAACAAAAGTCACATAGGATCTATAAAATAAATGTTTATGTACCTCTTGACAGTTACTAATAATAGAATTTCTTGTGTTCCTGTTGTGATATCAAGCTTGTAGATGTGTTTTATGTAGTACTTAAATATTATTTGAGAGGAAAAATATGTTTAGACTGTTAAGTGGAAATAGAAAGTGGTTGGTTTTTTTACTACAAAATTAATATTTTTATAATATTATTCTGAAATTATTGTGAATTATTAAAAGGAGTTCTGGACAATGCCATTTGGATGTCACAATTCTTGGCAGACCAATACATTTTTGGTTTTGAAATTTATTTGGAACTTTTCATTCTTTTGGACTTTAATAGAACTTTGTCAGGGTTATTTTTGATTCACCTAATAATACTTTAAGTTCCTCTCACATTTTCATTTATAACATTGATAATTAAATTATTTGTTAAGTTTGACAAGACTTGTAGTTTTGCTTCTTTCTGTTACTTAGTTTATGACCATAGAATCATAGCACATCAGACTGACATGACAGGTCAGCTAGCTAACCTGAAAAACCAACCAAATTCATGACAATCAAAACAACACCACATTAGAATCCATCCCTCTAGCCATCTGACCAATCAAATGCACCAGACAGACATTCCTTAGTGGGACCAGACTCCTTGCTGGCCATGACTCAGTTGACCCCACTAGCAGATCCAGCCAGCTGAAACATTTTTATGCATGGTGATGAGGTGATGATCTGGCATTGTCATTGCCATATGGAATGCTATATCCCTGGCATTGTTATTGCATTATGGAATGCCGTATCCCTGGCATTGTCATTGCCTTATGGAATGCCATATCCCTGGCATTGTCATTGCCATTGGGAATGCCATATCCCTGGCATGTCATTGCATTATGGAATGCCATATCTCTGGCATTGGCTATGCCATATGGAATGCCGTATCTCTAGCATTGTCATTGCCTTATGGAATGCTGTTTCCCTGGCATTGTCATTGCCATATGGAATGCTGTATCCCTGGCATTGTCATTGCCATATGGAATGCAATATCCCTGGATGCAGAGTGTATAGGAGGAGGGCAATCTTCCAGTCAACAAGGAATTGACTGAACATTCCAACTCCACTGTTAGTGTTAAGGCAGTGATAAAAGAGATATACAAAAATTTGCCTCAGTTGGAATGCCCTCCTCCACCAGACCTAGGTGGCCATGGATGATGATGATCAACCAGCCACACTTCAAATTATTTTTAGCAAACATCAAAGATTGCAGAAATTACTGGATACATCTGTCATAAAATTCATGACCCCAGTACTTTGTGGGCTTTCATTTCAGTGAGTGACTTGACTGCAACTTTCTTACAACACTGGTACTAATCATGTGCTGATGTTTAGATTTACCATGTACCTATTGCTTGACAAGCATATTACTGCTGTCTACATGTCTGCTGCAGACAACTGTTGCCATGTCTAAAGTGATTAGGAACATCAGGTTGAGTTCCTCCTCACTTGACCTGGTATCTCTAGTGATCTTTCTCCCAGCCTAGAATGCTGGAATGGACACTGCCTCAGCATCGTTAGTCCCTGTTGCCTTGGCTACACACAACATCTGTTAACCTCGACTTGGTAAAAAGAGACACACTTCTGCAGTCTTTTCTAAAACTCTAACATGTGGTGACTCTGTGCTTGTTCCCCTTCAATTTCCTCTTCTGTTTGGGGGTTGAATTTAGGAGGTCAGAAAGTAGGTGGTACAAGAGTCACCCTTTTGTCTCTCCCTGCAAGCCCTATCTCAGTTCAACCCATCAAGGAGCATGCCAGAGAATGGATAATTGCTGACAGAAATATCACAGGTAAAGCTCAACAACAATAGCAACCTTTTGTGGCCAGGCAAGTTATAGGTGGAATACCTCTAAAAGCCCCAAAACCAGAACTTACATTCTGGCCAATTTGGTGGGTTATTGGGTACTCTTGCTACTGGACTTTGTGATGGTCATTAGTAAGTGGACACTGCAAGAGAAAGCTCTTCAAATCAGTCTCCTGGAAATGAAGGCATTCTCAATGCCTCCCCTCACCTCAGTAGGAAAATTGTTCTGATAATGTTGGACAGTTCACTGGTAATGAATTACCTCATCAAATTGGGGGGGTGTAGGGGGGAAATAAGTTTGCTGGACCTTTGCATTATGGGATTTCCTTCATTGGTGTGCCCAGTATTAAATAAACATGCACATCTGACACATCCTGGTCAGGCTGACTGTTCTGGACTTATCAAAGATACACCAACTGCTTCATGTGGGGTGGTCTCCCATCTGTTTTCCATCCAGTCTGCACCTTATGGTTCTGATCAATGCTAGACCTATTTGCAGTGAGGTGGAATAAAACCTGCTCACCTTCGTCTCTCCATTCCTGGATCCAGAGGTATTGGCGGTCGACAACATTTCAATCAGCTGGAAGAAAACTCTGGCATACACCTTACCTTTAGTGGTTCTAATACCAAAATTAATCCAGAAAAGGAGGGACACAGCATGCAAAATAGTTCTGATTGTCCAATGAAACTAATCCTGGGTAATTGACCTGCATGATTTGGCTAGAGATATACCCAGGGAAACTGTAGTGACTTATACTTTGTTCAAATGGACAATGTTGCCAGAAATCTATCCATGTCCAGAGAAACTCCTCCTTTGCACCTAGCTCTTGTTAGGGATGTCTTGTGCAAAAAAGTGCCTGGCACATCAGTTGTGTAGAGGATGGCAAAAGCTAGATTGCCGTCCATTTTGAAGGCAAACAAGGGCATGTGTCAAGTCTTAACAACTTGCAACATGTTAATGACATCATGCGACTCTCAGCCTCCATTCCCCAACTGGATAATGTCTTTCATTCCTTTTTTATGATAAAAAGCTGACCCTATCAGAATCAAGGGATACCATTCCATGACCTCAGACACATTCAGACATTTTGGAAGAGATGATATTGACATAAAGCAAGAATCTTACTGACTTGTTGTCCAGTTTTGACATATCCAGGCCAAGCTTGCTCACCTTGGTCCCAAGATGGAACCTCCCCTTTGTCTTGACATTGTTCAACCTGTTTAAGATTAAGCCATTGTCTGTCAGCTTACTAAAGCAGTCATCATATTTGCTTCTGATAGTGCTAGCTTCAGCTTTCAGGGTGGGTGAACCTCATGCATTGTCCAGAGATCCAAACTTGATGCAGTTCCATTTTCAATGGCTCAGTCTTACTAATGATGCAACCTGGTTTTGTTTCTCACATTTGGTTGCCATCAACAAATAACCATCCTCTCTCTGTCCTTGATTGATTCATCATGAGAGGCAAAGCTGCTGGATTCAGTATATGCCCTCATGTAATTTCCTAATTTTAATGTGATCAGGTAAGAGATGTACAGTATAATTTACAAAATAAATTCCATTTCATTTAAACAGATAAACTCATTGAATAGGGGTAGTAAGAAAAATCTAACTTAAAAGTCCTTAATGGCATTCTCATGATGCAATAGCATTCTCATGGGTCCTTAATGGCATTCTCATGATGCAGTGGCATTGTCATTTGATGTCTCATTTATGAGGAGAAAAAAAACAAGGAACATGTATAAAATTATGGAAGACTTGTTGGGACAGAAATTCTTGGAGAATTTATTAAAAAATTTGGAAACAAGGGTTTGTGTTTGGCTTGATCTTATTTTTAGTGACAGCCACATCAAAGTTTCAGATAAACAGGATACTGGGAGAAATGTGACACAAATATTAAGCAGATAAAATTAAAGAAAGTATTTACAGAAAAAAACATGTGTAAAGAAAAAAGGGAAGGTTGTTGGGTTTGGTTTTAGTTGATACAGACGGTTCATCTCAACAGGCACAAAGTTGCAGCAACGAAGGTTTCAAACTGCATTTCAAATAAACAAATACAGCAAATAGTTAAACCTGAAGAAACATTGTGGAAACATGAAAAGAAGGGAGAACTTTATAGCTATGTTTGTTTTGTAGCTGAGACTTTTCATTCACAGACCTGAATCATAGAGACAGTTAGCAGAATACAGTTAATTCAATATTTTAGACAAAATATATGTTCCCCACTTTCAATATTTCAATGATGCCATGAACATTGTCATATAACACAATGTGTCCATGATGCCATGGACATTGTCATTTAACATAATGTGTCTATGATGCCATGGACATTGTCATTTAACATAATGTGTCCATGATGCCATGGACATTGTCATTTAACATAATGTGTCTATGATGCGACGGACATTGTCATTTAACATAATGTGTCCATGATGCCACGGACATTGTCATTTAACATAATGTGTCCGTGATGCCATGAACATTGTCATATAACATAATGTGTCCATGATACTGTGGACATTATCATATAACATAATGTTACAATGACTCAGTAACGGCATTTAAATTTCCCTTCCTTCATAAATTGTTGATATCACCTTTTTGCCAGCTTTGAGTGAAAAAGTTCTGCAAATTCATTTTTTGTGGATATACTTTTTAGCACTTTGGGGGAAAAATAACCTTCTGCAGTGGTAAATAAATTTGTGAATTAGAAAAGGTGCCTAGTAGTAGGTTTACAGGAAGGCATCCAGTTGTAGGATTAGAGAAGGTGTCCAGTTGTAAGATTAGAGAAGGTGTCCAGTTGTAGGATTAGAGAAGGTATCCAGTTGTAGGATTAGAGATGGTGTCCAGTTGTAGGATTAGAGAAGGTGTCCAGTTGTAAGATTAGAGAAGGTGTCCAGTTGTAGGATTAGAGGTGTCCAATTGTAGGATTAGAGAAGGTGTCCAATTGTAGGATTAGAGCAGGTGTCCAGTTGTAGGATTAGAGAAGGTATCCAGTTGTAGGATTAGAGATGATGTCCAGTTGTAGGATTAGAGAAGGTATCCTGTTGTAGGATTAGAGAAGGTGTCCAGTTGTAGGATTAGAGATGGTGTCCAGTTGTAGGATTAGAGAAGGTGTCCAGTTGTAAGATTAGAGAAGGTGTCCAGTTGTAGGATTAGAGAAGGTGTCCAGTTGTAGGATTAGAGACGCTGTCCAGTTGTAGGATTAGAGAAGGTATCCAGTTGTAGGATAAGAGAAGGCATCCAGTTGTAGGATTAGAGAAGGTAT
Organism: Sinohyriopsis cumingii; assembly: GCA_028554795.2. Taxonomy (NCBI): domain Eukaryota; kingdom Metazoa; phylum Mollusca; class Bivalvia; order Unionida; family Unionidae; genus Sinohyriopsis; species Sinohyriopsis cumingii. The sequence continues at coordinate 20,523,414 of CM068828.1, read as the reverse complement.
CCAGTTGTAGGATTAGAGAAGGTATCCAGTTGTAGGATTAGAGAAGGCATCCAGTTGTAGGATTAGAGAATGTGTCCAGTTGTAGGATTAGAGATGGTGTCCAGTTGTAGGATTAGAGAAGGTATCCAGTTGTAGGATTAGAGAAGGCATCCAGTTGTAGGATTAGAGAAGGTATTCAGTTGTACGATTAGAGAAGGTATCCAGTTGTAGGATTAGAGAAGACATCCAGTTGTAGGATTAGAGAAGGTGTCCAGTTGTAGGATTAGAGATGGTGTCCAGTTGTAGGATTAGAGAAGGTATCCAGTTGTAGGATTAGAAAAGGCATCCAGTTGTAGGACTAGAGAAGGTATCCAGTTGTAAGATTAGAGAAGGTGTCCAGTTGTAGGATTAGAGAAGGTGTCCAGTTGTAAGATTAGAGAAGGTATCCAGCTGTAGGATTAGAGATGGTGTCCAGTTGTAGGATTAGAGAAGGTGTCCAGTTGTAAGATTAGAGAAGGTGTCCAGTTGTAGGATTAGAGGTGTCCAATTGTAGGATTAGAGGAAGGTCCAATTGTAGGATTAGAGAAGGTGTCCAGTTGTAGGATTAGAGAAGGTATCCAGTTGTAGGATTAGAGAAGGTGTCCAGTTGTAGGATTAGAGAAGGTGTCCAGTTGTAAGATTAGAGAAGGTGTCCAGTTGTATTATTAGAGAAGGTGTCCAGTTGTAAGATTAGAGAAGGTGTCCAGTTGTAGGATTAGAGAAGGTGTCCAGTTGTAGGATTAGAGATGGTGTCCAGTTGTAGGATTAGAGAAGGTATCCAGTTGTAAGATTAGAGAAGGTGTCCAGTTGTAGGATTAGAGATGGTGTCCAGTTGTAAGATTAGAGAAGGTATCCAGCTGTAGGATTAGAGATGGTGTCCAGTTGTAGGATTAGAGAAGGTGTACAGTTGTAAGATTAGAGAAGGTGTCCAGTTGTAGGATTAGAGGTGTCCAATTGTAGGATTAGAGGAAGGTCCAATTGTAGGATTAGAGAAGGTGTCCAGTTGTAGGATTAGAGAAGGTATCCAGTTGTAGGATTAGAGAAGGTGTCCAGTTGTAGGATTAGAGAAGGTGTCCAGTTGTAAGATTAGAGAAGGTGTCCAGTTGTATTATTAGAGAAGGTGTCCAGTTGTAAGATTAGAGAAGGTCTCCAGTTGTAGGATTAGAGAAGGTGTCCAGTTGTAGGATTAGAGATGGTGTCCAGTTGTAGGATTAGAGAAGGTATCCAGTTGTAGGATTAGAGAAGGCATCCAGTTGTAGGATTAGAGAAGGTATCCAGTTGTAGGATTAGAGAAGGTGTCCAGTTGTAGGATTAGAGATGGTGTCCAGTTGTAGGATTAGAGAAGGTATCCAGTTGTAGGATTAGAGAAGGCATCCAGTTGTAGGATTAGAGAAGGTATCCAGTTGTAGGATTAGAGAAGGTATCCAGTTGTAGGATTAGAGAAGGCATCCAGTTGTAGGATTAGAGAAGGTATCCAGTTGTAGGATTAGAGAAGGTATCCAGTTGTGGGATTAGAGAAGGCATCCAGTTGTAGGATTAGAGAAGGTGTCCAGTTGTAGGATTAGAGATGGTGTCCAGTTGTAGGATTAGAGAAGGTATCCAGTTGTAGGATTAGAGAAGGTATCCAGTTGTAGGATTAGAGAAGGCATCCAGTTGTAGGATTAGAGAAGGTGTCCCGTTGTAGGATTAGAGATGGTGTCCAGTTGTAGGATTAGAGAAGGCATCCAGTTGTAGGATTAGAGAAGGCATCCAGTTGTAGGATTAGAGAAGGTATCCAGTTGTAGGATTAGAGAAGGCATCCAGTTGTAGGATTAGAGAAGGTGTCCAGTTGTAGGATTAGAGATGGTGTCCAGTTGTAGGATTAGAGAAGGTATCCAGTTGTAGGATTAGAGAAGGCATCCAGTTGTAGGATTAGAGAAGGTATCCAGTTGTAGGATTAGAGAAGGTATCCAGTTGTAGGATTAGAGAAGGCATCCAGTTGTAGGATTAGAGAAGGTATCCAGTTGTAGGATTAGAGAAGGTGTCCAGTTGTAGGATTAGAGAAGGTATCCAGTTGTAGGATTAGAGAAGGCATCCAGTTGTAGGATTAGAGAAGGCATCCAGTTGTAGGATTAGAGAAGGTATCCAGTTGTAGGATTAGAGAAGGCATCCAGTTGTAGGATTAGAGAAGGCATCCAGTTGTAGGATTAGAGAAGGCATCCAGTTGTAGGATTAGAGAAGGTATCCAGTTGTAGGATTAGAGAAGGTGTCCAGTTGTAGGATTAGAGAAGGTATCCAGTTGTAGGATTAGAGAAGGTATCCAGTTGTAGGATTAGAGAAGGCATCCAGTTGTAGGATTAGATAAGGTATCCAGTTGTAGGATTAGAGAAGGTATCCAGTTGTAGGATTAGAGAAGGCATCCAGTTGTAGGATTAGAGAAGGTATCCAGTTGTAGGATTAGAGAAGGTGTCCAGTTGTAGGATTAGAGAAGGTATCCAGTTGTAGGATTAGAGAAGGCATCCAGTTGTAGGATTAGAGAAGGTGTCCATTTGTAGGATTAGAGAAGGCATCCAGTTGTAGGATTAGAGAACGTGTCCAGTTGTAGGATTAGAGAAGGTATCCAGTTGTAGGATTAGAGAAGGCATCCAGTCGTAGGATTAGAGAAGGTGTCCAGTTGTAGGATTAGAGAACGTGTCCAGTTGTAGGATTAGAGAATGTGTCCAGTTGTAGGATTAGAGCAGGCATCCAGTTGTAGGAATAGAGAAGGCATCCAGTTGTAGGATTAGAGAAGGTATCCAGTCGTAGGATTAGAGAAGGCATCCAGTTGTAGGATTAGAGAAGGCATCCAGTTGTAGGATTACAGATGGTGTTCAGTTGTAGGATAAGAGAAGGTATCCAGTTGTAGGATTAGAGCAGGCATCCAGTTGTAGGATTAGAGAAGGCATCCAGCTGTAGGATTAGAGATGGTGTCCAGTTGTAGGATTAGAGAAGGTATCCAGTTGTAGGATTAGAGAAGGCATCCAGTTGTAGGATTAGAGAAGGTGTCCAGTTGTAGGATTAGAGATGGTGTCCAGTTGTAGGATTAGAGAAGGTATCCAGTTGTAGGATTAGAGAAGGCATCCAGTTATAGGATTAGAGATGGTGTCCAGTTGTAGGATTAGAGATGGTATCCAGTTGTAGGATTAGAGATGGTGTCCAGTTGTAGGATTAGAGAAGGTATCCAGTTGTAGGATTAGAGAAGGTGTCCAGTTGTAGGATTAGAGATGGTGTCCAATTGTAAGATTAGAGAAGGCATCCAGTTGTAGGATTAGAGAAGGCATCGAGTTGTAGGATTAGAGAAGGCATACAGTTGTAGGATTAGAGAAGGCATCCAGTTGTAGGATTAGAGAAGGTATCCAGTTGTAGCATTAGAGAAGGCATCCAGTTGTAGGATTAGAGAAGGTGTCCAGTTGTAGGATTAGAGATGATGTCCAGTTGTAGGATTAGAGAAGGTATCCAGTTCTAGGATTAGAGAAGGCATCCAGTTGTAGGATTAGATAAGGTAACCAGTTGTAGGATTAGAGAAGGTATCCAGTTGTAGGATTAGAGAAGGCATCCAGTTGTAGGATTAGAGAAGGTATCCAGTTGTAGGATTAGAGAAGGTGTCCAGTTGTAGGATTAGAGAAGGTATCCAGTTGTAGGATTAGAGAAGGCATCCAGTTGTAGGATTAGAGAACGTGTCCAGTTGTAGGATTAGAGAAGGCATCCAGTTGTAGGATTAGAGATGGTGTCCAGTTGTAGGATTAGAGAAGGTATCCAGTTGTAGGATTAGAGAAGGCATCCAGTTGTAGGATTAGAGAAGGTATCCAGTTGTAGGATTAGAGAAGGCATCCAGTTGTAGGATTAGAGAAGGCATCCAGTTGTAGGATTAGAGATGGTGTTCAGTTGTAGGATTAGAGAAGGTATCCAGTTGTAGGATTAGAGAACGTGTCCAGTTGTAGGATTAGAGAAGGCATCCAGTTGTAGGAATAGAGAAGGCATCCAGTTGTAGGATTAGAGAAGGTATCCAGTTGCAGGATTAGAGAAGGCATCCAGTTGTAGGATTAGAGAAGGCATCCAGTTGTAGGATTAGAGATGGTGTTCAGTTGTAGGATTAGAGAAGGTATCCAGTTGTAGGATTAGAGCAGGCATCCAGTTGTAGGATTAGAGAAGGCATCCAGCTGTAGGATTAGAGATGGTGTCCAGTTCTAGGATTAGAGAAGGTATCCAGTTGTAGGATTAGAGAAGGTGTCCAGTTGTAGGATTAGAGATGGTGTCCAGTTGTAGGATTAGAGAAGGTATCCAGTTGTAGGATTAGAGAAGGCATCCAGTTATAGGATTAGAGATGGTGTCCAGTTGTAGGATTAGAGATGGTATCCAGTTGTAGGATTAGAGAAGGTATCCAGTTGTAGGATTAGAGAAAGTGTCCAGTTCTAGGATTAGAGATGGTGTCCAATTGTAACATTAGAGAAGGCATCCAGTTGTAGGATTAGAGAAAGCATCCAGTTGTAGGATTAGAGAAAGCATCCAGTTGTAGGATTAGAGAAGGCATCCAGTTGTAGGATTAGAGAAGGCATCCAGTTGTAGGATTAGAGAAGGTATCCAGTTGTAGCATTAGAGAAGGCATCCAGTTGTAGGATTAGAGAAGGTGTCCAGTTGTAGGATTAGAGATGGTGTCCAGTTGTAGGATTAGAGAAGGTATCCAGTTGTAGGATTAGAGAAGGCATCCAGTTGTAGGATTAGATAAGGTATCCAGTTGTAGGATTAGAGAAGGTATCCAGTTGTAGGATTAGAGAAGGCATCCAGTTGTAGGATTAGAGAAGGTATCCAGTTGTAGGATTAGAGAAGGTGTCCAGTTGTAGGATTAGAGAAGGTATCCAGTTGTAGGATTAGAGAAGGCATCCAGTTGTAGGATTAGAGAAGGTGTCCATTTGTAGGATTAGAGAAGGCATCCAGTTGTAGGATTAGAGAACGTGTCCAGTTGTAGGATTAGAGAAGGCATCCAGTTGTAGGATTAGAGATGTTGTCCAGTTGTAGGATTAGAGAAGGTATCCAGTTGTAGGATTAGAGATGGTATCCAGTTGTAGGATTAGAGAAGGCATCCAGTTGTAGGATTAGATTAGAGAAGGTGTCCAGTTGTAGGATTAGAGAAGGTATCCAGTTGTAGGATTAGAGAAGGCATCCAGTTGTAGGATTAGTGATGGTGCCCAGTTGTAGGATTAGAGATGGTGTCCAGTTGTAGGATTAGAGAAGGTATCCAGTTGTAGGATTAGAGAAGGTATCCAGTGGTAGGATTTGAGATGGTGTCCAGTTGTAGGATTAGAGATGGTGTCCAGTTGTAGGATTAGAGAAGGTATCCAGTTGTAGGATTAGAGATGGTATCCAGTTGTAGGATTAGAAATGGTATCCAGTTGTAGGATTAGAGATGGTGTCCAGTTGTAGGATTAGAGAAGGTGTCCAGTTGTAGGATTAGAGATGGTATCCAGTTGTAGATTAGAGAACGCATCCAGTTGTAGGATTAGAGATGGTATCCAGTTGTAGGATTAGAGAAGGTATCCAGTTGTAGGATTAGAGAAGGCATCCAGTTGTAGGATGAGAGAAGGCATCCAGTTGTAGGATTAGAGAAGGTATCAAGTTGTAGGATTAGAGATGGTGTCCAGTTGTAGGATTAGAGATGGTATCCAGTTGTAGGATTAGAGAAGGTATCCAGTTGTAGGATTAGAGATGGTATCCAGTTGTAGGATTAGAGATGGTATCCAGTTGTAGGATTAGAGATGGTATCCAGTTGTAGGATTAGAGATGGTATCCAGTTGTAGATTAGAGAAGGCATCCAGTTGTAGGATTAGATATGGTATCCAGTTGTAGGATTAGAGAAGGTATCGAGTTGTAGGATTAGAGAAGGCATGCATTTGTAGGATTAGAGATGGTGTCCAGTTGTAGGATTAGAGAATGTATCCAGTTGTAGGATTAGAGAAGGTGTCCAGTTGTAGGATTAGAGAAGGCATCCAGTTGTAGGATGAGAGAAGGCATCCAGTTGTAGGATTAGAGAAGGTATCAAGTTGTAGGATTAGAGATGGTGTCCAGTTGTAGGATTAGAGATGGTATCCAGTTGTAGGATTAGAGAAGGTATCCAGTTGTAGGATTAGAGATGGTATCCAGTTGTAGGATTAGAGAAGGTATCCAGTTGTAGGATTAGAGAAGGCATGCAGTTGTAGGATTAGAGATGGTGTCCAGTTGTAGGATTAGAGAAGGTATCCAGTTGTAGGATTAGAGAAGGTGTCCAGTTGTAGGATTAGAGAAGGCATCCAGTTGTAGGATTAGAGAAGGCATCCAGTTGTAGGATTAGAGATGGTGTCCAGTTGTAGGATTAGAGAAGAGATCCAGTTGTGGGATTAGAGAAGGCATCCAGTTGTAGAATTAGAGAAGGTATCAAGTTGTAGGATTGGAGATGGTGTCCAGTTGTAGGATTAGAGATGGTACCCAGTTGTAGGATTAGAGAAGGTATCCAGTAGTAGGATTAGAGAAGGCATCCAATTGTAGGATTAGAGATGGTATCCAGTTGTAGGATTAGAGATGGTGTCCAGTTGTAGGATTAGAGAAGGTATCCAGTTGTAGGATTGGAGAAGGTGTCCAGTAGTAGGATTAGAGAAGGCATCCAGTTGTAGGATTAGAGAAGGCATCCAGTTGTAGGATTAGAGATGGTGTCCAGTTGTAGGATTAGAGAAGGTATCCAGTTGTAGGATTAGAGAAGGCATCCAGTTGTAGGATTAGAGAAGGTATCCAGTTGTAGGATTAGAGAAGGCATCCAGTTGTAGGATGAGAGACGGCATCCAGTTGTAGGATTAGAGAAGGCATCCAGTTGTAGGATTAGAGAAGGTATCCAGTTGTAGGATTGGAGATGGTGTCCAGTTGTAGGATTAGAGATGGTGTCCAGTTGTAGGATTAGAGAAGGTATCCAGTTTTAGGATTAGAGAAGGCATCCAGTTGTACGATTAGAGAAGGCATCCAGTTGTGGGATTAGAGATGGTGTCCAGTTGTAGGATTAGAGAAGGTATCCAGTTGTAGGATTAGAGAAGGTATCCAGTTGTAGGATTAGAGATGGTGTCCAGTTGTAGGATTAGAGAAGGCATCCAGTTGTAGGATTAGAGAAGGCATCCAGTTGTAGGATTAGAGAAGGTGTCCAGTTGTAGGATTAGAGATGGTGTCCAGTTGTAGGATTAGAGAAGGTATCCAGTTCTAGGATTAGAGAAGGCATCCAGTTGTAGGATTGGAGAAGGCATCCAATTGTAGGATTAGAGATGGTGTCCAGTTGTAGGATTAGAGAAGGTATCCAGTTGTAGGATTAGAGAAGGTGTCCAGTTGTAGGATTAGAGAAGGCATCCAGTTGTAGGATTAGAGAAGGCATCCAGTTGTAGGATTAGAGATGTTGTCCAGTTGTAGGATTAGAGAAGGTATCCAGTTGTAGGATTAGAGATGGTATCCAGTTGTAGGATTAGAGAAGGCATCCAGTTGTAGGATTAGATTAAAGAAGGTGTCCAGTTGTAGGATTAGAGAAGGTATCCAGTTGTAGGATTAGAGAAGGCATCCAGTTGTAGGATTAGTGATGGTGCCCAGTTGTAGGATTAGAGATGGTGTCCAGTTGTAGGATTAGAGAAGGTATCCAGTTGTAGGATTAGAGAAGGTATCCAGTGGTAGGATTTGAGATTGTGTCCAGTTGTAGGATTAGAGATGGTGTCCAGTTGTAGGATTAGAGAAGGTATCCAGTTGTAGGATTAGAGATGGTATCCAGTTGTAGGATTAGAGATGGTATCCAGTTGTAGGATTAGAGATGGTGTCCAGTTGTAGGATTAGAGAAGGTGTCCAGTTGTAGGATTAGAGATGGTATCCAGTTGTAGATTAGAGAAGGCATCCAGTTGTAGGATTAGAGATGGTATCCAGTTGTAGGATTAGAGAAGGTATCCAGTTGTAGGATTAGAGAAGGCATGCATTTGTAGGATTAGAGATGGTGTCCAGTTGTAGGATTAGAGAAGGTATCCAGTTGTAGGATTAGAGAAGGTGTCCAGTTGTAGGATTAGAGACGGCATCCAGTTGTAGGATTAGAGAAGGTATCAAGTTGTAGGATTAGAGATGGTGTCCAGTTGTAGGATTAGAGATGGTATCCAGTTGTAGGATTAGAGAAGGTATCCAGTTGTAGGATTAGAGATGGTATCCAGTTGTAGGATTAGATAAGGTATCCAGTTGTAGGATTAGAGAAGGCATGCAGTTGTAGGATTAGAGATGGTGTCCAGTTGTAGGATTAGAGAAGGTATCCAGTTGTGGGATTAGAGAAGGTGTCCAGTGTAGGATTAGAGAAGGCATCCAGTTGTAGGATTAGAGAAGGCATCCAGTTGTAGGATTACAGATGGTGTCCAGTTGTAGGATTAGAGAAGAGATCCAGTTGTGGGATTAGAGAAGGCATCCAGTTGTATAATTAGAGAAGGTATCAAGTTGGAGGATTAGAGATGGTGTCCAGTTGTAGGATTAGAGATGGTATCCAGTTGTAGGATTAGAGAAGGTATCCAGTAGTAGGATTAGGGAAGGCATCCAATTGTAGGATTAGAGATGGTATCCAGTTGTAGGATTAGAGATGGTGTCCAGTTGTAGGATTAGAGATGGTGTCCAGTTGTAGAATTAGAGAAGGCATCCAGTTGTAGGATTAGAGAAGGCATCCAGTTGTAGGATTAGAGAAGGTATCCAGTTGTAGGATTAGAGATGGTGTCCAGTTGTAGGATTAGAGATGGTGTCCAGTTGTAGGATTAGAGAAGGTGTCCAGTTGTAGGATTAGAGATGGTATCCAGTTGTAGATTAGAGAAGGCATCCAGTTGTAGGATTAGAGATGGTATCCAGTTGTAGGATTAGAGAAGGTATCCAGTTGTAGGATTAGAGAAGGCATGCATTTGTAGGATTAGAGATGGTGTCCAGTTGTAGGATTAGAGAAGGTATCCAGTTGTAGGATTAGAGAAGGTGTCCAGTTGTAGGATTAGAGAAGGCATCCAGTTGTAGGATTAGAGAAGGTATCAAGTTGTAGGATTAGAGATGGTGTCCAGTTGTAGGATTAGAGATGGTATCCAGTTGTAGGATTAGAGAAGGTATCCAGTTGTAGGATTAGAGATGGTATCCAGTTGTAGGATTAGATAAGGTATCCAGTTGTAGGATTAGAGAAGGCATGCAGTTGTAGGATTAGAGATGGTGTCCAGTTGTAGGATTAGAGAAGGTATCCAGTTGTGGGATTAGAGAAGGTGTCCAGTGTAGGATTAGAGAAGGCATCCAGTTGTAGGATTAGAGAAGGCATCCAGTTGTAGGATTACAGATGGTGTCCAGTTGTAGGATTAGAGAAGAGATCCAGTTGTGGGATTAGAGAAGGCATCCAGTTGTATAATTAGAGAAGGTATCAAGTTGTAGGATTAGAGATGGTGTCCAGTTGTAGGATTAGAGATGGTATCCAGTTGTAGGATTAGAGAAGGTATCCAGTAGTAGGATTAGGGAAGGCATCCAATTGTAGGATTAGAGATGGTATCCAGTTGTAGGATTAGAGATGGTGTCCAGTTGTAGGATTAGAGATGGTGTCCAGTTGTAGGATTAGAGAAGGCATCCAGTTGTAGGATTAGAGAAGGCATCCAGTTGTAGGATTAGAGAAGGTATCCAGTTGTAGGATTAGAGATGGTGTCCAGTTGTAGGATTAGAGATGGTGTCCAGTTGTAGGATTAGAGAAGGTATCCAGTTTTAGGATTAGAGATGGCATCCAGTTGTACGATTAGAGAAGGCATCCTGTTGTGGGATTAGAGATGGTGTCCAATTGTAGGATTAGAGAAGGTATCCAGTTGTAGGATTAGAGAAGGTGTCCAGTTGTAGGATTAGAGATGGTGTCCAGTTGTAGGATTAGAGAAGGCATCCAGTTGTAGGATTAGAGAAGGCATCCAGTTGTAGGATTAGAGAAGGTGTCCAGTTGTAGGATTAGAGATGGTGTCCAGTTGTAGGATTAGAGATGGTATCCAGTTGTAGGATTAGAGAAGGTATCCAGTAGTAGGATTAGAGAAGGCATCCAATTGTAGGATTAGAGATGGTATCCAGTTGTAGGATTAGAGATGGTGTCCAGTTGTAGGATTAGAGAAGTCATCCAGTTGTAGGATTAGAGAAGGCATCCAGTTGTAGGATTAGAGAAGGTGTCCAGTTGTAGGATTAGAGATGGTGTCCAGTTGTAGGATTAGAGAAGGTATCCAGTTGTAGGATTAGAGAAGGCATCCAGTTGTAGGATTGGAGAAGGCATCCAGTTGTAGGATTAGAGATGGTGTCCAGTTGTAGGATTAGAGAAGGTATCCAGTTGTAGGATTAGAGAAGGTGTCCAGTTGTAGGATTAGAGAAGGCATCCAGTTGTAGGATTAGAGAAGGCATCCAGTTGTAGGATTAGAGATGTTGTCCAGTTGTAGGATTAGAGAAGGTATCCAGTTGTAGGATTAGAGATGGTATCCAGTTGTAGGATTAGAGAAGGCATCCAGTTGTAGGATTAGATTAGAGAAGGTGTCCAGTTGTAGGATTAGAGAAGGTATCCAGTTGTAGGATTAGAGAAGGCATCCAGTTGTAGGATTAGTGATGGTGCCCAGTTGTAGGATTAGAGATGGTGTCCAGTTGTAGGATTAGAGAAGGTATCCAGTTGTAGGATTAGAGAAGGTATCCAGTGGTAGGATTTGAGATGGTGTCCAGTTGTAGGATTAGAGATGGTGTCCAGTTGTAGGATTAGAGAAGGTATCCAGTTGTAGGATTAGAGATGGTATCCAGTTGTAGGATTAGAGATGGTGTCCAGTTGTAGGATTAGAGAAGGTGTCCAGTTGTAGGATTAGAGATGGAATCCAGTTGTAGGATTAGAGAAGGCATCCAGTTGTAGGATTAGAGATGGTGTCCAGTTGTGGGATTAGAGAAGGTATCCAATTGTAGGATTAGAGATGGTGTCCAGTTGTAGGATTAGAGAAGGCATCCAGTTGTAGGATTAGAGAAGGCATCCAGTTGTAGGATTAGAGATGGTGTCCAGTTGTAGGATTAGAGAAGGTATCCAGTTGTAGGATTAGAGAAGGCATCCAGTTGTAGGATTTGAGAAGGTATCCAGTTGTAGGATTAGAGAAGGTATCAAGTTGTAGGATTATAGATGGTGTCCAGTTGTAGGATTAGAGATGGTATCCAGTTGTAGGATTAGAGAAGGTATCCAGTTGTAGGATTAGAGATGGTGTCCAGTTGTAGGATTAGAGATGGTGTCCAGTTGTAGATTAGAGGGTATCCATTTGTAGGATTAGAGAAGGTATCCAGTTGTAGGATTAGAGAAGGTATCCAGTGGTAGGATTTGAGATGGTGTCCAGTTGTAGGATTAGAGATGGTGTCCAGTTGTAGGATTAGAGAAGGTATCCAGTTGTAGGATTAGAGATGGTATCCAGTTGTAGGATTAGAGATGGTATCCAGTTGTAGGATTAGAGATGGTGTCCAGTTGTAGGATTAGAGAAGGTGTCCAGTTGTAGGATTAGAGATGGAATCCAGTTGTAGGATTAGAGAAGGCATCCAGTTGTAGGATTAGAGATGGTGTCCAGTTGTGGGATTAGAGAAGGTATCCAATTGTAGGATTAGAGATGGTGTCCAGTTGTAGGATTAGAGAAGGCATCCAGTTGTAGGATTAGAGAAGGCATCCAGTTGTAGGATTAGAGATGGTGTCCAGTTGTAGGATTAGAGAAGGTATCCAGTTGTAGGATTGGAGAAGGCATCCAGTTGTAGGATTTGAGAAGGTATCCAGTTGTAGGATTAGAGAAGGTATCAAGTTGTAGGATTATAGATGGTGTCCAGTTGTAGGATTAGAGATGGTATCCAGTTGTAGGATTAGAGAAGGTATCCAGTTGTAGGATTAGAGATGGTGTCCAGTTGTAGGATTAGAGATGGTGTCCAGTTGTAGATTAGAGGGTATCCATTTGTAGGATTAGAGAAGGCATCCAGTTGTAGGATTAGAGATGGTATCCAGTTGTAGGATTAGAGAAGGTATCCAGTTGTAGGATTAGAGAAGGCATCCAGTTGTAGGATTAGAGAAGGCATCCAGTTGTAGGATTAGAGATGGTGTCCAGTTGTAGGATTAGAGAAGGTATCCAGTTGTAGGATTAGAGACAGTGTCCAGTTGTAGGATTAGAGAAGGCATCCAGTTGTAGGATTAGAGATGGTGTCCACTTGTAGGATTAGAGAAGGTATCCAGTTGTAGGATTAGAGAAGGTATCCAGTTGTAGCATTGGAGAAGGTATCCTGTTGTAGGATTAGAGAAGGCATCCAGTTGTAGGATTAGAGATGGTGTCCAGTTGTAGGATTAGAGAAGGCATCCAGTTGTAGGATTAGAGAAGGCATCCAGTTGTAGAATTAGAGATGTTGTCCAGTTGTAGGATTAGAGAAGGCATCCAGTTGTAGGATTAGAGATGGCATCCAGTTGTAGGATTAGAGAAGGCATCCAGTTGTTGGATTAGAGAAGGTGTCCAGTTGTAGGATTAGAGATGGTGTCCAGTTGTAGGATTAGAGAAGGTATCCAGTTGTAGGATTAGAGAAGGCATCCAGTTGTAGGATTAGAGAAGGCATCCAGTTGTAGGATTAGAGATGGTGTCCAGTTGTAGGATTAGAGAAGGTATCCAGTTGTAGGATTAGAGAAGGTGTCCAGTTGTAGGATTAGAGAAGGCATCCAGTTGTAGGATTAGAGAAGGCATCCAGTTGTAGGATTAGAGATGTTGTCCAGTTGTAGGATTAGAGAAGGTATCCAGTTGTAGGATTAGAGATGGTATCCAGTTGGAGGATTAGAGAAGGCATCCAGTTGTAGGATTAGATTAGAGACGTTGTCCAGTTGTAGGATTAGAGAAGGTATCCAGTTGTAGGATTAGAGAAGGTATCCAGTTGTAGGATTAGTGATGGTGCCCAGTTGTAGGATTAGAGATGGTGTCCAGTTGTAGGATTAGAGAAGGTATCCATTTGTAGGATTAGAGAAGGTATCTAGTTGTAGGATTAGAGATGGTATCCAGTTGTAGGATTAGAGATGGTGTCCAGTTGTAGGATTAGAGATGGTGTCCAGTTGTAGGATTAGAGAAGGTGTCCAGTTGTAGGATTAGAGATGGTATCCAGTTGTAGGATTAGAGAAGGCATCCAGTTGTAGGATTAGATATGCTGTCCAGTTGTAGGATTAGAGAAGGTATCCAGTTGTAGGATTAGAGAAGGTGTCCAGTAGTAGGATTAGAGAAGGCATCCAGTTGTAGGATTAGAGAAGGCATCCAGTTGTAGGATTAGAGATGGTGTCCAGTTGTAGGATTAGAGAAGGTATCCAGTTGTAGGATTAGAGAAGGCATCCAGTTGTAGGATTGGAGAAGGTATCCAGTTGTAGGATTAGAGAAGGCATCCAGTTGTAGGATTAGAGATGGTGTCCAGTTGTAGGATTAGAGAAGGCATCCAGTTGTAGGATTAGAGATGGCATCCAGCTGTAGGATTAGAGAAGGTATCAAGTTGTAGGATTATAGATGGTGTCCAGTTGTATGATTAGAGATGGTATCCAGTTGTAGGATTAGAGATGGTATCCAGTTGTAGGATTAGAGATGGTGTCCAGTTGTAGGATTAGAGATGGTGTCCAATTGTAGATTAGAGAAGGTATCCAGTTGTAGGATTTGAGAAGGCATCCAGTTGTAGGATTAGAGATGGTATCCAGTTGTAGGATTAGAGCAGGTATCCAGTTGTAGGATTAGAGAAGGTGTCCAGTTGTAGGATTAGAGAAGGCATCCAGTTGTAGGATTAGAGAAGGCATCCAGTTGTAGGATTAGAGATTGTGTCCAGTTGTAGGATTAGAGAGGGTATCCAGTTGTAGGATTAGAGAAGGCATCCAGTTGTAGGATTAGAGAAGGTATCCAGTTGTAGGATTAGAGAAGGCATCCAGTTGTAGGATTAGAGATCGTGTCCAGTTGTAGGATTAGAGAAGGCATCCAGTTGTAGGATTAGAGAAGGCATCCAGTTGTAGAATTAGAGGAGGTATCAAGTTGTAGGATTAGAGATGGTGTCCAGTTGTAGGATTAGAGATGGTGTCCAGTTGTAGGATTAGAGAAGGTATCCAGTTGTAGGATTAGAGAAGGCATCCAGTTGTAGGATTGGAGAAGGCATCCAGTTGTAGGATTAGAGATGGTGTCCAGTTGTAGGATTAGAGAAGGTATCCAGTTGTAGGATTAGAGAAGGCATCCAGTTGTAGGATTAGAGAAGGCATCCAGTTGTAGGATTAGAGAAGGTGTCCAGTTGTAGGATTAGAGATTGTGTCCAGTTGTAGGATTAGAGAAGGTATCCAGTTGTAGGATTAGAGAAGGCATCCAGTTGTAGGATTCGAGAAGGCATCCAGTTGTAGGATTAGAGATGGTGTCCAATTGTAGGATTATAGAAGGTATCCAGTTGTAGGATTAGAGAAGGTGTCCAGTTGGAGGATTAGAGAAGGCATCCAGTTGTAGGATTAGAGAAGGCATCCAGTTGTAGGATTAGAGAAGGTGTCCAGTTTTAGGATTGGAGAAGGCATCCAGTTGTAGGATTAGATTAGAGAAGGTGTCCAGTTGTAGGATTAGAGAAGGTATCCAGTTGTAGGATTAGAGAAGGCATCCAGTTGTAGGATTAGAGATGGTGCCCAGTTGTAGGATTGGAGATAGTGTCCAGTTGTAGGATTAGAGATGGTATCCAGTTGTAGGATTAGAGATGGTATCCAGTGGTATGATTTGAGATGGTGTCCAGTTGTAGGATTTGAGATGGTGTCCAGTTGTATTATTAGAGAAGGTATCCAGTTGTAGGATTAGAGATGGTATCCAGTTGTAGGATTAGAGATGGTATCCAGTTGTAGGATTAGAGATGGTGTCCAGTTGTAGGATTAGAGATGGTGTCCAGTTGTAGGATTAGAGATGGTATCCAGTTGTAGGATTAGAGATGGTGTCCAGTTGTAGATTGGAGAAGGTGTCCAGTTGTAGGATTAGAGAAGGCATCCAGTTGTAGGGTTAGAGATGGTATCCAGTTTTAGGATTAGAGAAGGTATCCAGTTGTAGGATTAGAGAAGGCATCCAGTTGTAGGATTAGAGAAGGCATCCAGTTGTAGGATTAGAGATGGTGTCCAGTTGTAGGATTAGAGAAGGTATCCAGTTGTAGGATTAGAGAAGGTGCCCAGTTGTAAGATTAGAAAGTATCCAGTTGTAGGATTAGAGATGTCCATTCATTTTAAGAGGAAAATGATTGACTGTTGAGTCCTTCAATTTATGGTTTGTAGCAACCACAGTACCTCTGATGATTGGTGCCCCATACCCATGTAGGAACCACAAAATCTCCAACGATTGGTATCCTGTTTAGCAACTAGAAAATCCCTGAAGATTGGTACCCCATTTAGGAACCACACGATTCCTGAAGATTGGTATCCCATGTAGGAACCACAAATTCTCTGAAGAGTGGTACCCATGTAGGAACCACAAAATCACCAAAGAGTGGTCCCTGTGTAGGAACCACAAAATCACCAAAGATTAGTACCCATCTAGAAACCACAAAATAACCAATTATTGGTACCCCATGCAGCAACCACAAGATTCCTGATGATTGATAACCCATGAAGGAAACACAAAATCCCAGAAGATTGCTACCCCATATAGCAACCACAGAATCCCTGAAAATTGTTACACCACTCAGCACCACAAATATGTGAACTGTATTACCACTGTATTAGCAACCAAATAATCACGAAAGATTGGTTACCCTATGTTGCAACCACAGACTCCCTGAAGACTGGTACTTCATGTAGCAACCATGAGATCCCTAATGATTGTTACTCCATGTAGCACCCACAAAATCCCCTAACACTGTTACTCCATGTAGCAACCACAAAATCCCTGAAGATTGTTACCCAATCAAATTTTGTGAATGCAGAATAATTGGGAATTAAAAAGGTATAAAACCTGTCACATCAATTGTTGGATGATAAACATGTCTGAAATTAAAATTGAAATGTTAATTTGTTGTACTGTTCTTTTGGAGAAAAAAATATCTTTGGATGACATCCTTACATAGATTATTGCAACAGTGATTATCAGCACCACCTACATTTTTCCTTAATTTTATTACGACACATGATAATTTTATTATTACATGTGTTAATTTTATTACTACACGTGATAATTTTATTTCTACACATGATAATTTTATTACTACACATGAAAATTTTATTACTACATGTGTTAATTTTATTACTTCACGTGTTAATTTGATTATGACATGTGATAATTGTATTACTACACATGATAATTTTTATTACTACATTGATAGAATTATCTTCACTGTACTGTACAATATTTCTTTTTCAATTTTGTTTCATGTTCTGATGAGAAAAGTATAAAAGCTTCTTATCAAAAATTGTATTTTTCTGTATTTCAGATTGCACATTATTTTTCAAATGGACCACTTGCAAGGGCATTTGATGAGTGTTATATCCTGAAAATGAGGTAACAAACTTTAATCATTTTTCAAAAGTTTTTTGTGACATTTACCAATTTTGAAACAACAAAATATTTTTTGTCAATTTTCCTGATAATGATTTGTCTTTGCCAAAATAATTCACATCTAATAAATCAGTAGGTTTTTAAGTAGGTCAATGATTTCTGTGACTTTACTGTACCAAATAAAAATAATAATGTAATTTCTCAGTAGGATTTTAAGTAGGTCAGTGATTTTTGTGACGTTACTGTACTAAATAAAAATAATAATGTAATTTCTCAGTAGGATTTTAAGTAGATCAATGATTTCTGTGACTTTAATATGCCAAAGTTACTGTACTAAATAAAAATAATAATGTAATTTCTCAGTAGGATTTTAAGTAGATCAATGATTTCTGTGACTTTAATATGCCAAAATAATTCAGATCTAATAACTCAGTGGGTTTTTAAGTAGGTGAATGATTTCAGTGTTGTAACTTTGAAATAATTTCCAAGAGACATGATTAGAAGTTTGGAAAGATTTTTTGATTTAATATCGTTTGTATTAAAAGTATGTTTTCTCTGAAGAAAAGAGATGGCATATAAATTTTTAATACCACCTTTAGTAAAACAATTGAAGCCATTGTTGAAATATTTTTATTTAATCTTTATTATCTTGAATTCACAGCCTTTCTCCAGAAAGAAAGATTACCTTCCATCTAATTTTTGGAGAAGTCCTGACAGCCTCATTGAAATCCACCATTATAAATCAACTGGAAACAAATGCCCCATCTTACACTATTGACAACAGAAGGCTCCTGGAGATTGGGGATCTCTTTTTAATTGCAGGAAGCTATAATGTGACACTACATCCAGTCAACATTTCAGGCACCAATACTTTCTTCCCGACAATTGCTCCTACACCAAGTTCTGAAATAATCAAAACAACATTAGGTAGGAGTTTATGCAAGTTGAGCCCGTCTCTAAAAAATATCAAAAGCCAAACTGATGCAGTTTCCTATGCGCTACGTTAACATCTTATGAAAAGCATGCTATAGACATTTTACGTTACCTTTCATTCCCCATATATATATAATGTAGCTATCTTTCATACCTACTCATTTTGTAAATTCATATCCAAAAATTAATGTTGAGAAAATGTATCTGTCCTTTCTTGGTTGATATTTCCAATATGACTAGCTGTCAGTTAAATGAAAAATGTACAGAAAAGTGTGCATGTATTGCATATTCAAATTTTGATTGACATTGCTTTAATATTCTTGTTGAATTGGCATTTTAAAATCAGTATATTGCTTTGTTTGATTAAACTTGTGCAATGATTGGGATTGATATTTACCTGTGGTATTGTGCAGTTTTGTTTAGGGCTGTTAAGGGCTGTTACATTCAAGCATACATGGTACCCTGTTTAAGAAATAAATTTCTGGGTACTCTAGTTACAGTTAATATAAATATAATACAGAATTCTAAATTGCATATTGTATTTTTTACTGGAACAGGTCTTATTTAAACTTGTACATTCCCCCTTATTGTGATCAGTGTTTGTGTTGTGTAGTTTTGTTTAATTAAACTTGTTAAGACTCAGAAGTTAATGAATGTTTCAACACAGCTGGAAAAAATATGTAAATTCAGTACAGTTGTAAATAATACATCAATTCAACACAGCTGGAAAAACATAAAGCAAAACAATGAACTGTTATAATGTAACTTGGTTTTTACAAAGTTTCAGTTTAAAAGCAATTATGCATATGTTGTACAGAAAGTAAAGCAATTATGCATATGCTGTACAGAAAATAAAGCAATTATGCATATGTTGTACAGAAAGTAAAGCAATTATGCATACACTGTACAGAATGTAAAGCAATTATGCATCATTTGTACAGAAGTAAAGCAAATATGCATACGTTTTACAGAAAGTAAAGCAATTATGTATAATTTGTACAAAAAGTAAAAAATGGATAATATTTATAAAATGTCATGTTGCTTAGCAAATTGAGAAAATTGTAAAAATAAAAATTTATTTATAAATCCTGAAATTTATATACCTCTTTCAAAAGAAGGAATTTTCAATCAGTTTTGCAAGAATCAGGCCTGACATAGGCATATATAATAATATAACAACAGATTTCCACAAATCTGTAAATTATGATTTACAATGATTATATCATTTACATGTATTTCATTAATTCCTTTCAGAAATACGACACTGCCTACGTCAGCCATGTCTAAATGGTGGAACTTGTAGAGAGCAATTTGATACCTTCACCTGTACATGTATGACTGGATGGACTGGTTATGATTGCTCACAAGGTAATTTCCATATTGGATTTCCATTACAAGAAATGAAGATTTCTGACAATTTTTTTAACTTTTTCTTTCAGGTTTATTTTATTACATAATTTGTCATCATTTGAGACATATTTGTTTAGCTAATAACTTGTTACACCCAAAACTAAAGGATTCATACATATATTCTGTGAAAGTGTAGACTTATTGATGATACTAGGAACTTAGATAGAAACATACAACAGCATAGTCGTCTTTGTTCTCACCTTCGTCATGATGATGATGATGATGATGTCATTGCCTGTCATTATCAGGCAATGAAAGTATAGAGCTGCTTAATAGTGATGTTTTATTTTGCTTATGTAATTATCATTGTTTACTTGATCCCATAAATCCCATGTTGATTTTGTCGGTATGTGACAATGGAATGGAATCTAGAACATGTTGGCAAAAATGTATGTTGTAAGTACAAAATGTATGTTGTAAGCACAAAATGTATGTTGTAAGCACCAGACATATAGAGATTTAGATAAGGCTGCTACAGAAACATGATGAAATATGGTATTAACTGTTTTGTAAACACATATTTTGAATATTTTCTATTGTTTCATATATTGTATATTGACATTATCAAATATTTGATTTACTTTTCTTTTTACTGTTTTGTTGTATGAGTATAAATTGATGTGAATTCAAATAAATAATATTATATAAATTGTTAATTAATATTTGTGTAGAATTGGCCTGGCCTGTTAAGAAAGGTTAGGTTAATATATTTACTATCTTTTTAGATGTTAATGAGTGCCTGACAATCACCTGTAGCAATGGTGGAACTTGCATAAACACTCCTGGATCTTACAGCTGTTCATGTACAGGAGGATGGACAGGAACCTATTGTCACACTGGTATGCTTCTAACATTAATTATACAAACATAATCCCCATAATTCTACAAATACAATCCTCATAATTATACAAACATGATCCCCATAATTATACAAACATGATCCACAGCTTTTAGCAGGATTACTCTAATACTCTGTGTCTGTCTTTCAGTCTGTCTGTCTGTTCATCCTTTTGTCAGTAACTATCCCATCTTAGACCACAAGTGAAAATTCAACAAACTATTAGGTTGTCCATGTGATAACCATTTGTGCGAGTTGTCTAGGTTTCGGAACCCTCAGCCAGGAACTCTGGGAGTGTCCCTAAGGTCAAGTATAAAGTAAGTGCAGCTGCTACTCTGGTGATTTTTAGGTTCTGTTCTGCCTCAAAGCTATTTTCAAACATGTAAAGAATATGGAGCAGTCTAGAAGCTCTTTACTCTGTCTATACAGGATTTGAGTAAGATCTATTCTTGACTCTGTCTATCCCTTTACCTCATGCAAGTGCCTTTGGATGCCTAATCTGCATGCCTCTACTCTATTTACATAGAAGTGCCTTTTGATGCCTGCTGTAAACATCAGCCATTTTTTGAGGGTTTTCATAGCGCCACCTTCAGGAAAAAATACCTATTAGATACCTCATTCATTGCTTTGAATGAACATTATGTCAGATCACATGGTCACTGTTTATGCTCTGGTCAAAATCTGCTATTTAAAGTAACTGGGTCGTATTCTTCACTCTCCAAAATGGAGGTCATGCATTTCGTTCAGTACTTTTCACTATTAAAATCACAACTATGAAAGCTTCAATAACTTAGGTAAAGGCTCTGATATTGATGTAGGAAGCAATTAGTTTTTATAAATTATCAAATTCAGATGACTTAGTAATGTAAACGCAGACAAAGAACTTGTAAATTTCGAGTATGAGAAATGGCAGCTATGGTTGGTCACGCAGCTTCACTGACTTGATGGTGAATGAGTTCTCTCAAGATTTTAAAACACATAAAAAATTCTTCCATGAAAAATAATTACACAGCAATAACGATCAGACTTTGCTCTTAAATTTTTCCACACATAATAGATGTGTATAAAAAATGTAAGATGATTAAAATTGCTGTTAAACGTAACATACACTACACTGCTTAACAGTTAACAGGCAGGCCTATGTGTATGGAGTCGAATAGGTAACAGGTGTTCTATTTATAGCACACTGCACTAGTTAACTTTGCTACATGTGTATTGGAGTGCTTATAAAAAGGCATACACTCTATGAGGTAAAGGGCTATACAAGATTTGAGTAAGATCTATACTTGACTATTTCTACACAGTTATGAGTAAGATTTATTCTTGACTCTGTCTTCTACACAGATCTCTACTTGACTTAGAATGTCTATACAGGATTTGAGTAAGAGCTATTCTTGACTCTGTCTATACAGGAGTTGAGTAAGATCTATATTAAATTCTGTCTACACAGATGTGAGTAAGATCTGTACTTTACTCTGATCTATACTTGACTCTACACAGGATTTGAGTCAGATCTATTCTTGACTCTGTCTATACAGAAGGTGAGTAAGATCTATTCTTGACTCTGACTATACAGGATATGAGTAAGATCTATTCTTGACTCTGACTATACAGATGTAAGATCTATTCTTGACTCTGACTATACAGGATGTGAGTAAGATCTATTCTTGACTCTGACTATACAGGATGTGAGTAAGATCTATTCTTGACTCTGACTATACAGGATGTGAGTAAGATCTATTCTTGACTCTGACTATACAGGATGTGAGTAAGATCTATTCTTGACTCTGACTATACAGGATGTGAGTAAGATCTGTTCTTGACTCTGACTATACAGGATATGAGTAAGATCTGTTCTTGACTCTGACTATACAGGATATGAGTAAGATCTGTTCTTGACTGACTATACAGGATATGAGTAAGATCTGTTCTTGACTCTGACTATACAGGATATGAGTAAGATCTGTTCTTGACTCTGACTATACAGGATATGAGTAAGATCTGTTCTTGACTCTGACTATACAGGATATGAGTAAGATCTGTTCTTGACTCTGACTATACAGGATATGAGTAAGATCTGTTCTTGACTCTGACTATACAGGATATGAGTAAGATCTATTCTTGACTCTGACTATACAGGATATGAGTAAGATCTATTCTTGACTCTGACTATACAGGATATGAGTAAGATCTATTCTTGACTCTGACTATACAGGATATGAGTAAGATCTATTCTTGACTCTGACTATACAGGATATGAGTAAGATCTATTCTTGACTCTGACTATACAGGATATGAGTAAGATCTATTCTTGACTCTGACTATACAGGATATGAGTAAGATCTATTCTTGACTCTGACTATACAGGATATGAGTAAGATCTATTCTTGACTCTGACTATACAGGATATGAGTAAGATCTATTCTTGACTCTGACTATACAGGACATGAGTAATATCTATTCTTGACTCTGACTATACAGGACATGAGTAATATCTATTCTTGACTCTGACTATACAGGATGTGAGTAAGATCTATTCTTGACTCTCAGGCTATGCAAGATTTTAGTAAGATCTATACTAGACTCTTACTCAGTTGTGTACAGATCATCATACTAAATCTTTCCTTTAGATTCTTGATGTGATACACTACTCAACAATCAGGGACTTTGACTTTGTCTAGGAGCCTTTTTAAGTCCCCCTTCAAAAAGCCTGCATGTTAATGAATCATCACTTTAACAAAGGAAAGAAATTGGCCCTTGAAATTTGCCAAACTCTCCTCTCATTCTTGTAATCTTGAATGAAATTGACCCTTGAGTATAGGCCTTGATAATAAGCTACATTTATATATAGCATAATAAACAGTAATTTTGTAAGAACATGTTTCAACTAGGTACATTGTGTGCATACAGTACAAAGACAACAATGTGGAAGCTTTGAGAATTTGCACTTTAAGTAGTAATGTATTTGTCACAGCAAATAGGTTCCACCTATCATTCATTGAATTAGATTATAATTAAATGCATTTATATCTGCACTTTCTGTAATTTCCTTTGGGATTCTGTTCCACATCAGTGATGCCAGACATTAAAAAAATGTGTAAAGAGTTTTTTGTATTTGTTTTTGGAATGGAAAGTTGGTCAGCTGCATTTGATTTTGAATTGGGATTGTTGCCTTGTTTTCTATGTTTGAAATAGTTCCTTGAGATATGATACAGTCATATTGTTTGAAACTTTGTTCATTGGTCTAGCCTTTCTCAAAAATATTTGTTCACTTACTTTTTCATACATATATGTGAAATACATCATTATTATTAATGTGAACATTACTACGATAACGATTGATATGCAAACAGGAAAATAAATTGGGAAAAAACATGAAGTATATAAACCAAAGAATGTTCTACTTGTGTCATCTTCTATGAAAAAAAAAGAATTATCTGTTTTTAAAGCATGTTTGCTGCTACTTAATAACTTCTTTTATCACATGCTGTGTTAAAGAAAACTCAAGAAGAACCCCAATCAAAATATTAATTAAATATTGGTCTGGTTCCACTTAAGTTATTTAAATTTAAGAAGTGAACTAGTTTCATGTAAGACCAAGTTAAGTGGGTACTAGGCTGATAATCTTAGCTAAGCAAAAAGCATTAGATTAGAAATAGTAGCAACCTGCCTATATGCTGCATTAGATTGTCTCTTAGAAAAGGTACCAACATGCCTATATGTTGCATTAGATTGTCCCATACAAATAGTACCAACATGCCTGTATGTTGCATTAGATTGTCCCATACAAATAGTACCAACATGCCTATATGTTGCATTAGATTGTCCCATAGAAATAGTACCAACATGCCTATGTGTTGCATTAGATTGTCCCATAGAAATAGTACCAACCTACCTATATATTGCATTAGATTGTCCCATACAAATAGTTGTTATATTGTTGTTGTTGTTGTTATAGGGTTTAATGCCATTTTTCAGCACAAGATAGGCTATACATGGCGGCCAGTATTAATGGTGGAGGAAGAACCCGGGAAAACCCCGGAAAGAACCACCGACCCATGAGAAGCTACCGGCAAGCTTTCTCACATGTCCACATTGGCTGAGCCCGAGACTCGAACCCACGCAGATAGAGGTGAGATGGCAGTGATCCGTGATGGAGAGCGCTTTAGACCACTCGGCCACTCGGGGCCCCCATACAAATAGTACCAACCTGTCTCTATATGTTGCATTAGATTGTCCCTTACAAATAGTACCAACCTGTCAATATGTTGCATTAGATTGTCCCATAGAAATAGTACCAACCTGTCTATATTTTGCATTAGATTGTCCCATTGAAATAGTACCAACCTGTCTATAGATTGTATTAGATTGTCCCATAGAAATAGTACCAACCTGTCTATATATTGCTTTAGATTGTCCCATAGAAATAATACCAACCTGTCTATATTTTGCATTAGATTGTCCCATACAAATAGTACCAACCTGTCAATATGTTGCATTAGATTGTCCCATAGAAATAGTACCAACCTGTCTATATGTTGCATTAGATTGTTCCATAGAAATAGTACCAACCTGCCTATATGTTGCATTAGATTGTCCCATAGAAATAGTACCAACCTGCCTGTATTTTGCATTAGATTGTCCCATTGAAATAGTACCAACCTGTCTATAGGTTGCATTAGATTGTCCCATATAAAAAGTACCAACCTGTCTATATATTGCATTAGATTGTCTCATAGAAATAATACCAATCTGTCTGTATTTTGCATGAGATTGTCCCATACAAATAGTACCAACATGTCCATATGCTGCATTAGATTGTCCCATAGAAATAGTACCAACCTGTCTATATTTTGCATTAGATTGTCCTATAGAAATAGTACCAACCTGTCTATATGTTGCATTAGATAGTCCCATTGAAATAGTACCAATATGCCTATATATTGCATTAGATTGTCCCATACAAATAGTACCAACCTGTCAATATGTTGCATTAGATTGTCCCATAGAAATAGTACCAACCTGTCTATATGTTGCATTAGATTGTTCCAGAGAAATAGTACCAACCTGCCTATATGTTGCATTAGATTGTCCCATAAAAATAGTACCAACCTGTCTATATTTTGTATTAGATTGTCCCATACAAATAGTACCAACCTGTCTATATTTTGCATTAAATTGTCCCATACAAATAGTACCAACCTGTCTATATTTTGCATTAGATTGTCCCATAGAAATAGTACCAACCTGTCTATATGTTGCATTAGATTGTCCCATACAAATAGTACCAACATGTCTATATTTTGCATTAGATAGTCCCATTGAAATAGCACCAACCTGCCTGTATGTTGAGTTAGATTGTCCCTTAGAAATAGTACCAACCTGCCTATATGTTGCAAAGGAATTCAATTATTTTATGATAGTTATTTCAATACAATTATTTATTGTAGATATGGATGAATGCAATTCCATAAGACCATGCCAGAATGGTGCTACATGTTTCAACAACCCTGGCTCTTTCACCTGCCAGTGTGTTTCTGGATGGACTGGAAAACTTTGCCAGAGTGGTAAAATAAAACTTTTGTCCTTTACAGTGTTGAGTGGGTAGTTATAAAAATAAACTTTTCAAAGTCCTTCTTCAGAAAATGTATGGGGTCAAATGTCATTACTGAAACATCAAGGTTTTCATTTTAAGATGGCTAAAACTTGCATATATTGAAAAAAATTTAATTGGTGGAATACAATATGATTGTTATATTTGAGATATTTCTATATACATTATATTTGTTAGTCATTTGATGCCATCAGTCATACGTCAGAAAATACATAAAGCTGACCTTTGACCTTTTACTAGTGAACTATATTTCAGACAGAGCAGCTATCACTGTACTTTATATTTGGTATAATTACATAACTGTTTATTTCTAAATTAAATTTATTCATTATTAGAATTATTTATGTTGTATGCTATAACTTAATACATAGGGTATTAATGGAAGATGGGGGTTGGTGTTTAGGGATGAGTTAGTACTAACGAAGTATAAAACTACACCTACTGCTTGCTATGTATCATTTTTAATTACACACAATATATATATATATATATATATATATATATATATATATATATATATATATATATATATATATATATATATATATATATATATATATATATATATATATATATATATGATATGTTTTCTAGCTGATAAAAAGTAGCATATTCTTTCTTAAAGGATTGTGCACTTTTAAAATGAACATAAATCTTGAATTAGGTTAATTTCTAGGAGACTGAATGACAAGCATTTAATTAGAGAGTATGGATAGCTAGAATTTCCTTCTTGACAAAATAATTCTTTTATATCCTTTTTAAGTATAACATTTTTCCTGTAGAGAAAGTAGGCAGAAAAGTTGATAAAATGTTGATTATTTTATTCTTAAAATGGATGCAGAGTTTTATAGATTTTCCATAAGACACATTTTCCTGTATAAAAGCAAGTGTGGGTACTGCTTTGATTTGGTATGGTATGATTTGTTTCAAGGTAACCCCAGTTTGAGTACTGCATTGCTTTAGTATGATATAGGTTATTTCAAGGTAGACCCAGTATGAGTACTGCATTGCTGTGGTATGATATGGGTTGTTTCATTATGTGGTATGGTATAGGTTGTTTTATTTTATTACAAAAGCCCAGTGTGAAAACTGCATTGCTGTGGTATGATATGGTTTGTTTCATTATGTGGTATGGTATAGGTTGTTTCATTATATTACAAAAGCCCAGTGCGAGTACTGCATTGCTTTGGCTTGGTATGGGTTGTTTCAAGGTAAACCCAGTGTGAGTACTGCATTGCTTTGGTATGGTATGAGTTGTTTCATTATATTACAAAAGCCCAGTGTGAGTAGAACATTGCTGTGGTATGGTATGGGTTGTTTCGTTATATTACAAAGGCCCAGTGTGAGTACAACATTGCTGTCATATGGTATGGGTTGTTTTATTATGTTACAAAAAACCAGTATGAGTACTGCATTGCTGTGGTATGGTAATATTGGGTTGTTTCATTATATTACAAAAGCTCTGTGAGTACTGCATTGCTGTGGTATGGTATAGGTGGTTTCACTATATTACAAAAGTCATAAATAAATACAATTAAATTCATTATTTGCGTTAAGGGAATTGGTACAAAATGAATAATTTCTATCCATTTTTAGTACAGTTCCATCAAGGATAAAATAGCCATGCAGTCTAGATTAAATGCATCTCCGTAATGTATAGTCATTTAAGATTGATCCAGCATATAACTCTTTTATGTTGAAAAGCAGATACAGTCCACTGTCATGACACAGTGCAAGCAAACCTCATTACTTAAAACTTTACCTTTTAGCCTATAACTGATCTTGACTTGTCTGATTAAAGTTTATATCATGTCATTTTGCTTGTAGAGATAATCATGTTTGGAAGTTTACATGGAATATCACATTTTTTGAGAAAATAATTTTTCTTTGAAAGAAAATTTAATATTTTGGTTCACGTGTGAAGGGATGACATCATGCAAAAAAACAGGGATCTGAGTTGATTTATTTTCTCTTATGGAGACAATCTCAGTGAGTGCCCCATTGCATGACATACATATAACATAGATCACTTAAATGTACAAGGTATTGTGGGAAAAATATACCAGATTAAGTCAATGTTGTCTTCCAAGGAAAGTAATATACATGTTTAAGACTCACTGAAATCAAATTAAATGATAACCACAATGATAATCTATTTCACTGTCAAGGCTACAATAAACCATTACACAGGGACTGAGAGACAGCAGGAGAGGTCTAGGGAAGACATAAATGCAGAAAGGCAACCTGACTTGGAGTCATATGAAATTGAGAGTATTTGGGTGGAAATTTCCCAAAATTATAATGTAAAATCATCCTAAGTTGGTTTCATTTATAGGCCACCTTCCTCTAAAGGAATTTGGAATGATAACCTTTTGAAACAAATGGAAAATGTTCTTGCACAGGAGAAAGAAACATATATACTGGACGATGTAAATAAGGACTTACTCAATATGTACTGGGTGATGTAAATAAGGACTTACTCAATATGTACTGGGTGATGTAAATAAGGACTTAATATATACTGGGCGATGTAAATAAGGACTTACTCAATATGTACTGGGTGATGTAAATAAGGACTTACTCAATATGTACTGGGTGATGTAAATAAGGACTTAATATATACTGGGCGATATGAATAAGGACTTACTCAATATGTACTGGGTGATGTAAATAAGGACTTACTCAGTATGTACTGGGCGATGTAAATAGGGACTTACTCAATATGAACTGGGCAATGTAAATAAGGACTTACTCAATATGTACTGGGTGTTGTAAATAAGGACTTACTCAGTATGTACTGGGTGATGTAAATAGGGACTTACTCAATATGAACTGGGCAATGTAAATAAGGACTTACTCAATATGTACTGGGTGTTGTAAATAAGGACTTACTCAGTATGTACTGGGTGATGTAAATAAGGACTTACTCAATATGTACTGGGCGATGTAAATAGGACTTACTCAATATGAACTGGGTGATGTAAATAAGGACTTAATATATACTGGGCGATGTAAATAAGGACTTACTCAATATGTACTGGGTGATGTAAATAAGGACTTAATATATACTGGGCGATATGAATAAGGACTTACTCAATATGTAATGGGTGATGTAAATAAGGACTTACTCAGTATGTACTAGGCAATGTAAATAGGGACTTACTCAATATGAACTGGGCAATGTAAATAAGGACTTACTCAATATGTACTGGGTGTTGTAAATAAGGACTTACTCAATATGTACTGGGTGATGTAAATAAGGACTTACTCAATATGTACTGGGCGATGTAAATAGGGACTTACTCAGTATGAACTGGGTGATGTAAATAAGGACTTAATATATACTGGGTGATATAAATAAGGACTTACTCAAAATGTACTGGGTGATGTAAATAAGGACTTACTCAATATGTACTGGGCAATGTAAATAAGGACTTAATATATACTGGGTGATGTAAATAAGGACTTACTCAATATGTACTGGGTGATGTAAATAAGGAATTTCTCAATGCTCAAATACGAGATGGAATTTATTGAATCATTAGGCCTAGTCCAGCTGGTAAATGAGCCCACAAGGGTAACAGAAAAATCAAGCACTCCTATTGATCACATTTATACCAACCTACCAGACAATGTGGCTTGTGTTCATGCACCAAATGTTGGTCTTAGTGACCACTGTCCTATTTTTTTCACTAGAAAGATAAAATGCAAGAGAAATAGGAAAAATACACATAAAACTATTACTTACAGATTGTTCAAAAATTTTAATTAAGAACAATACCTATATAAAGTTCCATGGAATATAATCCAAAATTTGGATGACATAGATGAAGCTCTGAGGGTGTGGACTGACTTATTTATGAATGTAGTCTCTAAGCATGCACCACTTTAAGAACATTGCATAAAGTATGAAATCCAAAATATTGGCTTACTACTGAAATCCAAGATGCCATGAAAACACAAGACCAATGAGCTGTGGGAATCCATGTACAATATAAAGTATGGAGAAATAAAATAACAAGTTAAGCTAATAAACCTTATTATCAATTAATGCTTGAAATTATAAAGAGCAACACAAACTCTATTTGAAAAATTTCCAATGAACTCATTGGAGGAACACATAAAGATCAGACAAAATTATCTCACTGCTGGTAAATGACACTATGGTCACTGATGACACTAACATTGCAAATGTTTTCAAGGATTGTTTTCACCAACATTACCACAAAGTTAAAGGAACCAGTGATAGAAAACAACTTTAATGAACTGAAAAAGATCTGCAGCAGCAAATCCCTAAGGCAGCATGTTCTCTATCCCAGCAGTATCAAAAAACTTTGTTTAAAAATATCCCATTGAACTTGTTGCCATGAAAGTTACAGGACTTGATAAGATTGGTCCATTACTCATTAAAACTTCTGCCTCGGCTATTTCAGATGCCATACCATTCATAATCAATTTAAGTATTGCAACCTCATCTGTCCCCAAAATATGGAAAACTACAAAAGTAATGCCTATTCACAAATCTTGTTCTAAGGATGAAACTGATAACTACCTGCCAATCTCAATACTACCAAATTTGTCAAAATTGATTGAAAAACATGTCCATGACTCGTTCATGTTATATCGAACCAAACACTTACTGTTACACCTTAATCAATTAGTTTTTAGACAGAAACATTCATGTGAGACTGCCTCATTGTCACTAACTGATAAATGGTTTCAATCACTTGATCAAAGTTGAATAATAGGATCTGTATTTGCTGATTTCAGGAAAGCTTTTGACATGGTGGTTCACGAAATCCTTTTGAAGAAACTGAAAATCTACAAATGTGATGAAGGAACAGTTAAATGGTTTACTTCATACTTAAGTGAGAGAACACATCATGTTTATATAAATAATGTTCTTTCTAAACCTGGAACAATTAAATATGGAGTACCACAAGGCTCAATTCTAGGTCCATTGCTATTTATTTTATTTATTAATGACCTACCACTTTTACTAAAAGACTCAATATCATCTACATATCTCTATGCAGATGACACAACATTGTCAGACATCCAAAACACAAAGCATGAACTTGAAATTTCTTTACATAATGCCCTAAACAAACTGGAAAACTGGTGCACATGCAAAGGCATGGTGGTAAATACTGGTAAAACTAAATTATTACTTATCTCAACACGGCAAAAAAGGACAAATCTTGATATTGATGAAGTATGTCTGACATGGAAGGATACAAATTTGCAAATGGTCTGTCTTGATAGACTACTTGGTGTTTTGGTAGATAATAACCTATCAGGGACTGAACACATGAAGCATATCAGTAAAAAGGTCAATTAAAGTTCATAGCTTCTCAGTAGGATAAAACAAAAATAACTTCCTGAAAGGCACAGAAAACTATTTTATAACAGTTACATACAACCCTATTTAGACTACTGTAATACAGTATGGGGTAATTCAAATGATAAAAATATAGCAAGCTGGCACATCTTCAAAAATGAGCATTTGGGCTAATATCAATCCAGAAAGAAAGCAAGGAAAATTTAGCTTGTAAGTTAACAATATTACCTATTAAAGACCGAATCTGTTTGAGAAAACCCAAATTAATGTACAGGATATCCAATAATAGTTTTCCTGAATATTTACAATCACTATTCCAGTATAAGCTACCTGACAATACTCCCCACCTGCAATCCATGTCTACCAAACTGTATAAAATTCTCAAACCAAATAAGGAATTATTCACAAAAAAATTCCAATACTCTGGAACTTTGCTCTGGAATAGTATTCCAGTTGAGATTAGAAATGCCCGCTCTGTTTCCTTCTTCCAAACCCACTATATCCAGTGACTTCAGAGATGCAGTTAAAATAAATAAATTCCTTTGTATGAGGGCCTCAGGGTAGATTAGTTCTTAGCTAATTGTGTTACCCTTTTAAATAAAGTCATTATTATTATTATTATTACTGTGTTAATGCCATGATCATCAGAAACAAAATGATGGTGCAACTTTATGGACTATTTTGGTGGAATAGTCATACATATACATTTTTATAACCGATAGTTGTGTTTGTTGACTGTTGACTTCCTTTGATGTTGCTTGTATGTGGTTTATCTTGATTTGATTTGTGCTCATATAGGTAGTGCTGTTTTAAATATTGAATTGGTTGTCATTTGTTTTCCTCATAGTTTGTTCTTTTGTATTGGTCACTTGAAGAGTTTGTTGAGTTTAATAAACAGAAGTAAATACATTCAACTATACAAACTTTGGCATAACAATAAATTAAGGTACCCATGAAAATATATTTTTCCTCAAAACTGCAAAAATTGAGACTTATGAAAATAAACTATACTTCAGTAATAGAAATATAGTATTAAACATTCACACTGTTTTAATTAAACAATTGTGAAGTGTTGTTAAAGAAAAAAAGACTCTCAACAGATCTAATACTTTCTTGCAAACTGAACTCTCAAAAGATCTAATAATTCCATGCAAAACAAAGACTCTCAGTAAATCAAATAATTCCATGCAAAACAAAGAATCTTTCTACAGTTTGAACAATTCCTTGCAAAACAAAAATTCTCAACAGATCTAATGAGTCTTTGTAAAACAAAGACCTTCTCAACAGATTTAATAGTTCCTTGTAAAACAAAGGCACTCAACAAATCTAATAATTCCTTGCAAAGCAAAGACACTCAACAGATCTAATGATTTTATGGCATGTGTGAGTTGAGTACTTAGAACCTGTATCCTTATTTCCAGATTTAGATGAGTGCTTGCTCTCCGCACCTTGTCGAAATGGAGGCACATGCACAAACCAGATAGGCACAGGATATACATGTGCATGTTCCCCTGGGTGGACAGGGCCCACATGTGAAACAGGTATGATAAATACATAGATGTCAGTTATTTTATGTCAAGGAATGTTGTAGCCATGTATGTATTCAGAAGCTCAAACTTTTATTTTAAAATAGACCTTAGGATATTATTCTATACCACTATAATGTATACAAGGCTTCAGGATGACTTGCCACTTGGAATAACAAGTGTCTGTATGTGAGGGACATACTAATAGATAAATCAAACAGGACATAATTACAGATCCATATGCTTGTTACCATTAAATTATCCAGATATTTAATTTTCATAATCTCAGCAATGCAAAATCTGCAGCTATGAAGTTTTTTGCAGAACCTGTGATAGGAAATTATTTTATAACCATAAATGAGACACTCCAAACAATTTACTTTTTAATTAGTTGAGATACTTAAACAGTAACATTCTTGTTTTGAGAATTAAGGATGTTAATAAGTTTTTCTGACCCAGTCTGAGACTTTTAAGGCTGTTAAAGGACTTATCTGTCCCAGATTGAGGTTTTTATGGATGTTAAAGGAGTTGTCTGTCCCAAATTGAGGTTTACTAATAAGACACTAGCAGAACTGGTAGAATCCATATTTTAACAATTGAAAACTACCATCAATGTCTCCAGATCTTCAAATACAAGATTTGTTATTCAGTTCCAACACAATTTAGAAATGTTTGGCAAAGCTGACAAACAGTGTAAGTCTAGTACTAGTACCACAAACACTGCAATTAACATCAGATCTACTACTACTACTGCTGCTGGTCAGGTGTATTGATAAGGAATTTATTTGATTATCATCCCTATAAAAATGGAAAGTAGAAAATTTGTAGTAATGTTAAGAGCTTGACAAGTCACAATAATCTGTTTCTTCAATATATATACCTAGGCAAGTCACAATAATCCATTTATTCAATACATAGAACTTCCAATACACATTTAAATCCTGATATTTACACTCATCATATTTTTTGTTTCTTAAACTGATTTAATTCAAAATGTACTAATGCTTCTTCACTTCCTTATCATCGAGTAATGAATTCAAAATGTACTTAATGTTTCCTTGCTTGTTTATCATCCAGTAGGAAATTGCAAATGTGGTCTACATCTGTTTGCTTCTTATCATCAAGTAATGAATTCCAAATGTGGTCTACATCTGTTTGCTTCTTAGCATCAAGTAATGAATTCCAAATGTGGTCTACATCTATTTGCTTCTTAGCATCAAGTAATGAATTCCAAATGTGGTCTACATCTGTTTGCTTCTTAGCATCAAGTAATGAATTCCAAATGTGGTCTACATCTGTTTGTTTCTTATCATCAAGTAATGAATTCCAAATGTGGTCTACATCTGTTTGCTTCTTAGCATCAAGTAATGAATACCAAATGTGGTCTACATCTGTTTGCTTCTTAGCATCAATTAATGAATACCAAATGTGGTCTACATCTGTTTGTTTCTTATCATCAAGTAATGAATTCCAAATGTGGTCTACATCTGTTTGCTTCTTATCATCAAGTAATGAATTCCAAATGTGGTCTACATGTGTGTGTTTCTTATCATCAAGTAATGAATTCCAAATGTGGTCTACATCTGTTTGCTTCTTATCATCAAGTAATGAATACCAAATGTGGTCTACATCTGTTTGTTTCTTATCATCAAGTAATGAATTCCAAATGTGGTCTACATCTGTTTGCTTATTATCATCAAGTAATGAATTCCAAATGTGGCCTACATCTGTGTGTTTCTTATCATCAAGTAATGAATTCCAAATGTGGTCTACATCTGTTTGTTTCTTAACATCAAGCAATGAATTCCAAATGTGGTCTACATCTGTTTGTTTCTTAACATCCAGTTAGGAATTCCAAATGTGGTCTATATAGTTTTGCTTCATTATCATCCAGTAAGAAATTCAGAATATGCTTTTAGCCCCTTTGCTTTTTAATCATTCAGTAAGGAAATCATTGTTTATAATTTCAGATTCTTTGCACACATGTATGCTTTACATGGAATCAGTCATCTGTGTTAATCATTTGTCACATACATGGAATCAGTCATCCATTTTAATCATTTGTCACATACATGGAATCAGTCATCCATTTTAATCAGTTGTCACATACTTGGAATCAGTAATCCATGTTAATCATTTATCACATACTTGGAATCAGTAATCCATGTTAATCATTTATCACCAAGATACCTATGGAGTATAATATTCCAAATGTAGTAGTTCTTCCTTATTGGTAGAATTATTGACATCAGAAAGGCAAACAAGCATCTATAAGTTGTTTTCAGATTTTTGTATTGCAAATTTGGAGGTTCTGCTGATAAAATAAATGTGTAATGTTTGCTGTTGTGGTAAAAACAATGTTTATAACAAGATTTACTAATTAGAATATTTTCATGGTAAGTAATATATTTGATAAAATATTTTGTATAAAGAAAGTGCATTGAACTTGAACCTTTCTTACAGCAAAATTCTATCCCTAATCTTGAGTCTTATGTTTCCCCCATCACAGAATTGGACTTAATATCTTTGTTATTCTCCTTAAGATGTACCATGCATGTACAAAACTGAAAATGTGCAAATAAGCTACTTAAAATATGGTGAGATGTATCAGAAGAAAGGTTGTATATTTCTGCATTTATGTTAATTTAAATACTCTTTCATACCGTCAAATTAATTTATAAGCAGTCAAGTCATAAAAGTCATAACTATATGTTTGAATTAAAATGTTTTGTACATAGAAGTTGGTTTTATGATTACAAATTTTTAAATTTTCATACAAATGAAGATTAAAATGTAAAGAATGCCATGTTTGAAAATTAATGTATACCTACAAATATTGCAAACAGTAAAGGAAATTAAGCAGATATTTGCTGAAAATCTTTTCTGTGCATAGATGAATATTTACTGCCTTTTTTATGTCCATTTATTTTTAAGATTTTCTTTTAAGTACCTGTGTTTAAGAGAGGTATGAGTCAATTTCAATCAAATGCAGATGAAACTTTGGCCATTTGTACATCTAAATTGTCAGATATATCCAATCATATTAAAATACTACATACCATGGTCCTTCTTTGAGATTTAAATTTAAGATATATCCAATAATATTAAAATGCCTCATACCAGTGTCCTTCTTAGAGATTTGAAATTGGATGTTTACAATATTTACTGTGCTTAAAATCTGCCAGCTTGTAGATATTTTTTTATAAGTCTTTATGAAATAGTTTCCATTATTA
Source organism: Sinohyriopsis cumingii (assembly GCA_028554795.2). Classification (NCBI taxonomy): domain Eukaryota; kingdom Metazoa; phylum Mollusca; class Bivalvia; order Unionida; family Unionidae; genus Sinohyriopsis; species Sinohyriopsis cumingii. The sequence goes on along the minus strand of CM068828.1, from coordinate 20,487,972 downwards.
TAAATCACTGTTACTTGTTCCAGTAAACACACAGATAAGCAAATTCAAACAACTTCTTCTCCTTTTCCAGTACACACATATATAAGCAAATTCAAACAAAACCTGGTATTATTTCAATACACACACATATAAACAATTTCAAACAACAGCTTGTCCTATTCCAAAACACACATATATAAGCAAATTTAAACAACAACTTGTCCTAGCATGTGCTGCTTCAGTGTATGTGAATTTAGTATTGATTATCCAGATACCTTGGAGTCCTCTTCAATGTCAGCTCCTTTATTTTTGCCCTACACAACTTCTTTCCGTAAATGAAAACTCATTTTTTACACATTGTATTTTTGTACTTTAAAAAAAAAAATTCATGTTTAAAAATGACCAAAAATGTTCTATCCACTGAGGCCAATTCAAAGTGTAGGTTACTATGAAATTAAAAATTCATTTCAGATGTCAATGAATGTACATTAAGTCCATGCAATAATGGTGCTGTTTGTATGAATACAATGGGATCCTATTCATGCCAGTGTTCCAGTGGATGGACAGGACCAAAGTGCCAAACTGGTAATGATTTTTTAACTTCATATTTTTTCATGTTTGGCAAGCACCCAGCTACAAACAGCCTACCCCCAGACTGGACATTTGTCATGTAATATGTGACCATCATAATGAAACAGTATTCAGATTCATTGTGAGGACAGTCATTGACTGGCGCTGTTGTATTGAATTGAGAATTGACTAATGGACAGTCTTTGATAGGTGCTATATTATTGACTTGTGGTTGATTGTGAGGACAGCCATTGATTGGTGCTATTGAAATGACTTGAGATTCGGTGTGAGGACAAACATCGATTAGTACTGTTGAAATTGACTTGAGGTTGAGTGTGAGGACAGTCATTGACTGGTGCTATTATATTGACTTGAGGTTGAGTGTGAGAACAGTCATTGACTGGTGCTATTGTATTGACTTGAGGTTGAGTGTGAGGACAGTTATTGACTAGTGCTATTGTATTGACTTTAGATTCAGTGTAAGGACAACCATTGATTGGTGCTATTGTATTTACTTAAGATATCCCTTTAACTTGCAAGCAATTCTTTTTCCACTGAAATCAGAGCACTATTACAGAGGAACATGGTTACTATAATCAGTTGTGTCCTCAGCATTAATACATATTAATCAGTGTCCTCAGCATTAGTGAATATTAATCAGTGTCCTCAGCATTAGTACATAATCAGTGTCCTCAGCATTTGTACATAATCAGTTGTGTCCTCAGCATTAGTACACATTAATCAGTTTCTTCAACAGTAGCAGATAATCAGTTTCCTCAACATTAGTACATAATCATTGTAATCAGCATTAGTTAATACTCAGTGCTCTCAGCATTAGTACATAATCAATGTCCTCAGCATTAGTAAATATTAATTAGTGTCCTGAATATTAGTACATATTAATCAGTGTCCTCAGCATTAGTACATATTAATCAGTGTCCTCAGCATTAGCACATATTAATCAGTGTCCTCAGCATTAGTACATATTATTCAGTTTCCTCGGCATTAGTGCATATTATTCAGTTTCCTCTGCATTAGTACACAATCAGCTTCCTCAGCATTAGTACATAATCAGTGTCCTCAGCATTAGTACATATTAATCAGTGTCCTCATCTTTAGTAGTTATTAATCAGTGTCCTCAGCATTAGTACATATTCAGTTTCCTCAGCATTAGTACACAATTAGCTTCCTCAGCATTAGAACATATTAATCAGTTTCCTCAACATTAGTACATATTAATCAGTTTCCTTGGCATTAGTAACTATTAATCAGTGTCCTTGGCATTAGTACATATTAATCAGTTTCCCCAGCATTAGTAAATAATCACTTTCCTCAGCATTAGGACATATTAATCGGTGTCCTCAGCATTAATACATATTAATCAGTGTCCTCAGCATTAGTACATATTATTCAGTTTCCTCGGCATTAGTGCATATTATTCAGTTTCCTCGGCATTAGTACACAATCAGCTTCCTCAGCATTAGTACGTAATCAGTGTCCTCAGCATTAGTACATATTAATCAGTGTCCTCATCTTTAGTAGTTATTAATCAGTGTCCTCAGCATTAGTACATATTCAGTTTCCTCATCATTAGTACACAATTAGCTTCCTCAGCATTAGAACATATTAATCAGTTTCCTCAACATTAGTACATATTAATCAGTTTCCTCGGCATTAGTAACTATTAATCAGTGTCCTTGGCATTAGTACATATTAATCAGTTTCCCCAGCATTAGTAAATAATCACTTTCCTCAGCATTAGGACATATTAATCGGTGTCCTCAGCATTAATACATATTAATCAGTGTCCTCAGCATTAGTAACTATTAATCAGTGTCCTCAGCATTAGTACATATTAATCAGTTTCCCTAGCATTAGTAAATAATCACTTTCCTCAGCATTAGTACATATTAATTAGTGTCTGCAGCATTAGGACATATTAATCGGTGTCCTCAACATTAATACATATTAATCAGTGTCCTCAGCATTAGTAACTATTAATCAGTGTCCTCATCATTACTACATATTTATCAGTTTCCTCAGCATTAGTACATATTCATTGTCCTCAGCATTAGTACATATTAATCAGTGTCCTCAGCATTAGTACATGTTAATCAGTTTCCTCAGTATTAGTACATCTCATTTGATACAGTTTTGTCAGATATAAATAGCAGTGGTCTAATAGCAAAGGACTTAGGATAAAATTGAAGATGGAATTTTCCATGAGCTGTAACCTTGGCCCATGCACTTTGCCAGTCATACAATTGTATATAGATTGGGAAATTAGCACAACAATATCGTGAAAAGTGGCAGTGCCTTGAATTTAAGCTTGTGAAATAAGGATATTTTTAAATAGCTAACTTGGTACAAGCAATCCAAAGTTGGTTGCAAATATAGACATTGTTCTGCACCTTCTATGTTACTCTTTGAATATCTATTCATGTGCATAAAAATGTACTGATAATAAAGTAATGGCTGAATGAGCTTTTAAAAGTCACCAACTTGGCAGAGTCATACTGAATGTCATTGACTTTTATCAAATTGGTACCCAGGCTGAAGGTGACGGACTCTTATTGAATTCTCAAGGTTAAACTGAAGGCTATTAAACTGAAGGCTATTATTCCTTATCAGATTCAAAGAGTCAGGCTGAAGGTTATGGACTCTTATTATATTGGAAGAGTCTGGCTGAAAGTTATGGACTCTTATTAAAATCTTAAGGTTAAGCTGAAGGCTATTACACCTTATCAGATTCAAAGTGTCAGGCTGAAGGTTATGAACTCTTATTATATTGGTAGAGTCTGGCCGAAGGTTATGGACTCTTATTATATTGGTAGAGTCTGGCTGAACATTATGGACTCCTTTTATATTGGTAGATTCTGGCTGAAGGTTATGGACTCTTATTATATTGGTCAAGTCAGGCTGAAGATGATGGAGTCTTGTTGAATTCTCAAGGTTAAGTTGAAGGCTAGTACTCCTTATCAGATTCAAGTGTCAGGCTCAAGGTTGTAGACTCCTATTATATTGGTAGAGTCTGGCTGAACATTATGGACTCCTATTATATTGGTAAAGTCTGACTGAAGGTTGTGAACTCTTGTTATATTGGTAGAGTGAGGCTGAAGGTTATAGAGTCTTTTTGAAATCTCAAGGTTAAGTTGAAGGCTATTACTCCTTATCAAATTGGTAAAGTCAGGATGAAGGTTATAGACTTCTCTTATCAAATACATTTGTGTGTTGGTGAGTGGAATTTTTCAGCATGATAGTTTTGAAGAAAACATCAGTTTTCCACAAATTATCAATTTGGTAGGGTCAGGATGAAGGTTACCAACTTCTATCAGATTGATATTCAGGCTGAAGGTTATGGACTCTTATCAGATTGGTAGAGTCATGATAAAGGTCATAGAAATGCCAAATTGGTAGAGTCAGGCTGAAAGTTATGGGTCCTTATCAAATTCTTAAAGTCAGGTTGAAGGTTATCCAATACATTAATAAAAGTTTATGTTGGTGAGTGGAATTTTCAGTATGATACATTTATTAAGAACACATAAGTTTTCTGCAGCATAAATTCTGTTTGACCGATATACTTTTCATGGACTTTATCATTTTATGTCACATGACTCTAATTGTGAAAATTAAAATTGTGTAAGAATTTTTCAGTTTCATTAGTCAGAACCACATCACTTTATGATCAGATTTTATAGTGCTACAATATATTTGGTTAACAAAGTGATGTCATATTGATCATATATCATAATACAATTTGAGGTGTGCAGTAAGATTTATTTTCTTTGTTATAAAAGTAGACATCCTTAAAGTTAAACAGTTTTGACAACACTCCATCTGCACACTATCTGAGGACAGGTGTAAAAGGTTTGCACCTGGTTACAGGATGTACACTGATAAATACATGTACTGTAAGTATACTAAATCAACAGATGTTCAGCAGGAATAATTCCAGCTGTTGCATTTGACTTAAAGACCATCGTCAATCTCAATAAATGTTAAGTCAAATGGTCAATCTGAAAGTCCTTACATAATAGATATTAAATAGTTTTTTTTAATAAAGAACAAACAATTTGCAGTATTCCACATCAGTAACTTATAAACAAATGTGTAATTTTCTTTAAAAACTTTATATTGTTTTTAATGTAACCAGTTCTTTTCATCACTCTATGTGACACCGCATATTTTTAATGTAACAAGTTCTTTGTATCACACTATGTGACACAGCATATTTTTAATGTAACAAGTTCTTTACATCACACTATGTGACACAGCATATTTTTAATGTAGCAAGTTCTTTACATCACACTATGTGACACAACATATTTTTAATGTAACAAGTTCTTTACATCACACTATGTGGCATGGCATATTTTTAATGTAATGAGTTCTTTACATCACACTATGTGACACAGCATATTTTTAATGTCACAAGTTCTTTACATCATACTATGTGACACAGCATATTTTTAAGTGAGTAAATTCCTTCAAGAATTGGGGGCCCCGAGTGGCTGAGTGGTCTAAAGCACTCTCCATTACGGATCGCTGCCATCTCACATCTGTCTGCGCCGGTTCGAGTCTCGGATTCAGCCAATGTGGGTATGTGAGAAAGCTTGCCAGTAGCTTCTTGTGGGTCGGTGGTTCTTTCTGGGGTTTTCCCAGGTTCTTCCTCCACCATTAATGTTGGCCGCCATGTATAGCCAATTGTGTGCTGAAAAATGGCATTAAATCCCACAACAGCAACAACAACAACAACAAAATCCTTGAAGAATTGCAATATTCCATTCAAATATGGTGCACCTGACTTTTGGCATTCTGTTAGATAATGGTTTTATTTAATTTTGTGATTACTATTAAAAGAAAATCGACAGTTGCAATCGCACTCATAAGAAAATGTTTTGCAAAACAGTGCAACAAACCATCCAAGAGTTTTGTACAAACTCATGAGAAAACATTATTGTGCTTCAATGGATGTGGGTGATCTTATATGTACAGGGATTTCCCCTTGTTTCAATGGATGGACATCATCATATATGCACAGGGATTTCCCCTTGCTTCACTGGATGGGGGTCATCATATATGCACAGGGATTTCCCCTTGCTTCACTGGATGGGGGTCATCATATATGCACAGGGATTTCCCCTTGCTTCACTGGATGGGGGTCATCATATATGCACAGGGATTTCCCCTTGCTTCAATGGCTGGAGGTCATCATACATACAAATGGATTTCCCTAATGCTTCATTGGATGGGGTTCATTATACATGCAAAGGGATTTCCCCTTGCTTCAGTGGATGGGGTTCATTATACATGCAAAGGGATTTCCCCTTGCTTCAGTGGATGGGGTTCATTATACATGCAAAGGGATTTCCCCTTGCTTCAGTGGATGGGGTTCATTATACATGCAAAGGGTATTTCCCTTGCTTCAATGGATGGGATGTCATCATGTATGCACAGGGATTTTCCTTTGCTTCAATGGATGTGGGTGATCTTATATGTACAGGGATTTCCCCTTGTTTCAATGGATGGACATCATCATATATGCACAGGGATTTCCCCTTGCTTCAATGGATAGGGTCATCATACATGCACAGGGATTTCCCCTTGCTTCAATGGATAGGGTCATCAGACATGCACAGGGATTTCCCCTTGCTTCAATGGATAGGGTCATCAGACATGCACAGGGATTTCCCCTTGCTTCAATGGATAGGGGTCATCATACATGTACAGGCTGTATTAAATCAGTAACATTAATTTAACATTCATACAGATATTGATAAGTGTACTGGGATTTCCCCTTGCTTCAATGGATAGGGGTCATCATACATGTACAGGCTGTATTAAATCAATAACATTAATTTAACATTCATACAGATATTGATAAGTGTACTGGGATTTCCCCTTGCTTCAATGGATAGGGGTCATCATACGTGTACAGGCTGTATTAATAACATTAATTTAACATTCATACAGATATTGATGAGTGTACTGGGATTTCCCCTTGCTTCAATGGATAGGGGTCATCATACGTGTACAGGCTGTATTAATAACATTAATTTAACATTCATACAGATATTGATGAGTGTACTGGGATTTCCCCTTGCTTCAATGGATAGGGGTCATCATACGTGTACAGGCTGTATTAAATCAATAACATTAATTTAACATTCATACAGATATTGATGAGTGTACTGGGATTTCCCCTTGCTTCAATGGATAGGGGTCATCATACGTGTACAGGCTATATTAAATCAATAACATTAATTTAACATTCATACAGATATTGATAAGTGTACTGGGATTTCCCCTTGCTTCAATGGATAAGGGTCATCATACGTGTACAGGCTATATTAAATCAATAACATTAATTTAACATTCATACAGATATTGATGAGTGTACTGGGATTTCCCCTTGCTTCAATGGATAGGGGTCATCATACGTGTACAGGCTATATTAAATCAATAACATTAATTTAACATTCATACAGATATTGATAAGTGTACTGGGATTTCCCCTTGCTTCAATGGATAGGGGTCATCATACGTGTACAGGCTATATTAAATCAATAACATTAATTTAACATTCATACAGATATTGATAAGTGTACTGGGATTTCCCCTTGCTTCAATGGATAGGGGTCATCATACGTATACAGGCTATATTAAATCAATAACATTAATTTAACATTCATACAGATATTGATGAGTGTACTGGGATTTCCCCTTGCTTCAATGGATAGGGGTCATCATACGTGTACAGGCTATATTAAATCAATAACATTAATTTAACATTCATACAGATATTGATGAGTGTACTGGGATTTCCCCTTGCTTCAATGGATAGGGGTCATCATACGTGTACAGGCTGTATAAAATCAATAACATTAATTTAACATTCATACAGATATTGATAAGTGTACTGGGATTTCCCCTTGCTTCAATGGATAGGGGTCATCATATGTGTACAGGCTATATTAAATCAATAACATTAATTTAACATTCATACAGATATTGATAAGTGTACTGGGATTTCCCCTTGCTTCAATGGATAGGGGTCATCATACGTGTACAGGCTATATTAAATCAATAACATTAATTTAACATTCATACAGATATTGATAAGTGTACTGGGATTTCCCCTTGCTTCAATGGATAGGGGTCATCATACGTGTACAGGCTATATTAAATCAATAACATTAATTTAACATTCATACAGATATTGATAAGTGTACTGGGATTTCCCCTTGCTTCAATGGATAGGGGTCATCATACGTGTACAGGCTATATTAAATCAATAACATTAATTTAACATTCATACAGATATTGATAAGTGTACTGGGATTTCCCCTTGCTTCAATGGATAGGGGTCATCATACGTGTACAGGCTATATTAAATCAATAACATTAATTTAACATTCATACAGATATTGATGAGTGTACTGGGATTTTCCCTTGCTTCAATGGATAGGGGTCATCATACGTGTACAGGCTATATTAAATCAATAACATTAATTTAACATTCATACAGATATTGATGAGTGTACTGGGATTTCCCCTTGCTTCAATGGATAGGGGTCATCATATGTGTACAGGCTATATTAAATCAATAACATTAATTTAACATTCATACAGATATTGATAAGTGTACTGGGATTTCCCCTTGCTTCAATGGATAGGGGTCATCATACGTGTACAGGCTGTATTAAATCAATAACATTAATTTAACATTCATACAGATATTGATAAGTGTACTGGGATTTCCCCTTGCTTCAATGGATAGGGGTCATCATACGTGTACAGGCTATATTAAATCAATAACATTAATTTAACATTCATACAGATATTGATGAGTGTACTGGGATTTCCCCTTGCTTCAATGGATAGGGGTCATCATACGTGTACAGGCTGTATTAATTCAATAACATTAATTTAACATTCATACAGATATTGATAAGTGTACTGGGATTTCCCCTTGCTTCAATGGATAGGGGTCATCATACGTGTACAGGCTATATTAAATCAATAACATTAATTTAACATTCATACAGATATTGATAAGTGTACTGGGATTTCCCCTTGCTTCAATGGATAGGGGTCATCATATGTGTACAGGCTATATTAAATCAATAACATTAATTTAACATTCATACAGATATTGATGAGTGTACTGGGATTTCCCCTTGCTTCAATGGATAGGGGTCATCATACGTGTACAGGCTGTATTAATTCAATAACATTAATTTAACATTCATACAGATATTGATAAGTGTACTGGGATTTCCCCTTGCTTCAATGGATAGGGGTCATCATACGTGTACAGGCTGTATTAATTCAATAACATTAATTTAACATTCATACAGATATTGATGAGTGTACTGGGATTTCCCCTTGCTTCAATGGATAGGGGTCATCATACGTGTACAGGCTGTATTAATTCAATAACATTAATTTAACATTCATACAGATATTGATAAGTGTACTGGGATTTCCCCTTGCTTCAATGGATAGGGGTCATCATACGTGTACAGGCTGTATTAATAACATTAATTTAACATTCATACAGATATTGATGAGTGTACTGGGATTTCCCCTTGCTTCAATGGATAGGGGTCATCATACGTGTACAGGCTATATTAAATCAATAACATTAATTTAACATTCATACAGATATTGATGAGTGTACTGCGATTTCCCCTTGCTTCAATGGATAGGGGTCATCATACGTGTACAGGCTGTATTAATAACATTAATTTAACATTCATACAGATATTGATAAGTGTACTGGGATTTCCCCTTGCTTCAATGGATAGGGGTCATCATACGTGTACAGGCTATATTAAATCAATAACATTAATTTAACATTCATACAGATATTGATGAGTGTACTGGGATTTCCCCTTGCTTCAATGGATAGGGGTCATCATACGTGTACAGGCTGTATTAAATCAATAACATTAATTTAACATTCATACAGATATTGATAAGTGTACTGGGATTTCCCCTTGCTTCAATGGATAGGGGTGATCATACGTGTACAGGCTATATTAAATCAATAACATTAATTTAACATTCATACAGATATTGATAAGTGTACTGGGATTTCCCCTTGCTTCAATGGATAGGGGTCATCATACGTGTACAGGCTATATTAAATCAATAACATTAATTTAACATTCATACAGATATTGATGAGTGTACTGGGATTTCCCCTTGCTTCAATGGATAGGGGTCATCATACGTGTACAGGCTATATTAAATCAATAACATTAATTTAACATTCATACAGATATTGATGAGTGTACTGGGATTTCCCCTTGCTTCAATGGATAGGGGTCATCATACGTGTACAGGCTATATTAAATCAATAACATTAATTTAACATTCATACAGATATTGATGAGTGTACTGGGATTTCCCCTTGCTTCAATGGATAGGGGTCATCATACGTGTACAGGCTGTATTAAATCAATAACATTAATTTAACATTCATACAGATATTGATAAGTGTACTGGGATTTCCCCTTGCTTCAATGGATAGGGGTCATCATACGTGTACAGGCTATATTAAATCAATAACATTAATTTAACATTCATACAGATATTGATAAGTGTACTGGGATTTCCCCTTGCTTCAATGGATAGGGGTCATCATACGTGTACAGGCTATATTAAATCAATAACATTAATTTAACATTCATACAGATATTGATAAGTGTACTGGGATTTCCCCTTGCTTCAATGGATAGGGGTCATCATACGTGTACAGGCTATATTAAATCAATAACATTAATTTAACATTCATACAGATATTGATGAGTGTACTGGGATTTCCCCTTGCTTCAATGGATAGGGGTCATCATACGTGTACAGGCTGTATAAAATCAATAACATTAATTTAACATTCATACAGATATTGATAAGTGTACTGGGATTTCCCCTTGCTTCAATGGATAGGGGTCATCATACGTGTACAGGCTATATTAAATCAATAACATTAATTTAACATTCATACAGATATTGATGAGTGTACTGGGATTTCCCCTTGCTTCAATGGATAGGGGTCATCATACGTGTACAGGCTATATTAAATCAATAACATTAATTTAACATTCATACAGATATTGATGAGTGTACTGGGATTTCCCCTTGCTTCAATGGATAGGGGTCATCATACGTGTACAGGCTATATTAAATCAATAACATTAATTTAACATTCATACAGATATTGATGAGTGTACTGGGATTTCCCCTTGCTTCAATGGATAGGGGTCATCATACGTGTACAGGCTGTATTAAATCAATAACATTAATTTAACATTCATACAGATATTGATAAGTGTACTGGGATTTCCCCTTGCTTCAATGGATAGGGGTCATCATACGTGTACAGGCTGTATTAAATCAATAACATTAATTTAACATTCATACAGATATTGATAAGTGTACTGGGATTTCCCCTTGCTTCAATGGATAGGGGTCATCATACGTGTACAGGCTATATTAAATCAATAACATTAATTTAACATTCATACAGATATTGATGAGTGTACTGGGATTTCCCCTTGCTTCAATGGATAGGGGTCATCATACGTGTACAGGCTATATTAAATCAATAACATTAATTTAACATTCATACAGATATTGATAAGTGTACTGGGATTTCCCCTTGCTTCAATGGATAGGGGTCATCATACGTGTACAGGCTGTATTAATAACATTAATTTAACATTCATACAGATATTGATGAGTGTACTGGGATTTCCCCTTGCTTCAATGGATAGGGGTCATCATACGTGTACAGGCTATATTAAATCAATAACATTAATTTAACATTCATACAGATATTGATAAGTGTACTGGGATTTCCCCTTGCTTCAATGGATAGGGGTCATCATACGTGTACAGGCTATATTAAATCAATAACATTAATTTAACATTCATACAGATATTGATGAGTGTACTGGGATTTCCCCTTGCTTCAATGGATAGGGGTCATCATACGTGTACAGGCTATATTAAATCAATAACATTAATTTAACATTCATACAGATATTGATGAGTGTACTGGGATTTCCCCTTGCTTCAATGGATAGGGGTCATCATACGTGTACAGGCTATATTAAATCAATAACATTAATTTAACATTCATACAGATATTGATGAGTGTACTGGGATTTCCCCTTGCTTCAATGGATAGGGGTCATCATACGTGTACAGGCTATATTAAATCAATAACATTAATTTAACATTCATACAGATATTGATAAGTGTACTGGGATTTCCCCTTGCTTCAATGGATAGGGGTCATCATACGTGTACAGGCTATATTAAATCAATAACATTAATTTAACATTCATACAGATATTGATGAGTGTACTGGGATTTCCCCTTGCTTCAATGGATAGGGGTCATCATATGTGTACAGGCTGTATTAAACCAGTAACATTAATTTAACATTCATACAGATATTGATGAGTGTACTGGGATTTCCCCTTGCTTCAATGGATAGGGGTCATCATACGTGTACAGGCTATATTAAATCAATAACATTAATTTAACATTCATACAGATATTGATGAGTGTACTGGGATTTCCCCATGCTTCAATGGAGGAACATGCAGAAATCTAATAGGAGCCGGATACAGATGTGATTGTATGCCATTTTGGACAGGATCAAGTTGTCAGACAGGTATTCCTTCCTTACAATAAGCATTTCTATCCTGATACTGCAGTGAGCCTAGCTGGTGACTATAATCTAGTCACAGTATGGTACTTTTCTGCCACGGCAATTGTACAGTTGCCATCACATTAAGGAATTTACTTTCTGCCACAGTGGCAATTGTACAATTGCCATCACATTAAGGAATTTACTTTCTGCCACACTGGCAATTGTATAATTGCCATCACATTATGGAATTTACTTTCTGCCACAGTGGCAGTTGTACAATTGCCATCACATTATGGAATTTACTCATATTTCTGAAGTTCACATCTTCATTCATGTTCATTTTGAACATTTCTAGAGGCTCATTCTTCCTTCTGCTTCAAGTGAACAAATTTGCAAAAGTGTTAAAAATATTTTCATCTATGTAAGATTTAAATCATTGAACTTTTTTATCATGTATATTAGTCAATCAGTAAATGTATAAGATCAATCATAATACATTTAATTGAGTGGTTTTTAATGGAAATCATTGAATTACAGAAAATAATTGGTCTAAAGTGACATTTGCAGTCTGCATGCATACAATTGTATGATAGGAAAGTTCTTATAATGCAGTACAGAAACAATTTACCATCACTCTGAGATGCTTTGCTTTAAAGCGATAACTGAAATCATCATCAGCATAGAAAGCTGAATAATTCAAACAATTTAATTTACAGATATAAATGAGTGCCTTTCTGGTACCCAATGCTTGAATGGTGGAGTATGTGTGAACATGGTGCCTGGATACAAATGTACCTGCCCTCCTGGATGGACTGGGCAAAGATGTGAAATGGGTAAGTACACTTGGATTCGGACCCAACAATTTATAGTATATATTTTTGCAGATTCTATGTGGTATTAAAAAACCTATATATAGCATTGATAATTATCTCATCACCAGCCAGTTTTTGTCCATTTGTTTATGTATTTTTTATTTGCTTGCAATGTTTATTGGTTTATTTGTTAGTTACCCTCTCAATATTTCTATACTCCCTCAATGTCTCAGGTTCTATTTCACCTACTTATAAAAACTGATATGTTGATGCATCTCAGGGAGAGTTACTCAGCCACACCAAAAGTAGGTAACTGTTCTCTAATTTGCATGCAGGAGTAACTTTGGCATTTTCAGCTGCTTGTTTGTTGCACGCAATATCTTTGACTCTATTTGACTTGCAGTCATGAAAAAGGTATGCAGATACATCTGGACAAAAAGTAACCCAACTATAGCTAAACTGGGTCAGTGTGATGCAGTTTGTTTACTGGAGGTTTATTTTGTATTTTCAAGCTCTTTGTTTATTATGCCCTCAGAACCTACACCTGTGCTTATGCTTAGAATAGCTCAACTGAACTATTGTTATGTTGTCTCCTGGATGCCAGGAGTTGCAAATATTAATGTATATATATATATAAATATGTATAAGGTCTATTTCTATGTAAATACTATTTGTCAAAGTTCTGTATATTTTTACTTTCTACTCGTACAATTTATTAAGACCTTAAATCAACAATATAGAGGATATTCCAGTTTTGTTTAAGAGCAAGTGTTGACCTTTTATTTTACAGACATCGATGAATGCAACATTACCCCAGCAGTGTGCAAGAACAATGCAACATGCACAAATTCATTTGGATCATATGTCTGTGTTTGTAAACCTGGATTCACAGGAACAAATTGTGATATGGGTAAACAATAATCATGGATTTATGGTGTTTTCTTATGTATATGTTAAATTAAACATTTGCTTCTCTTGAATTTTCTCACAGAGAGCATTATGAAAGGCTGACATAGAATTTATTTTAAACCTTTAAAGTTTAAGTTTTAAAGATATATATATATATATATATATATATATATATATATATATATATATATATATATATATATATATATATATATATATATATATATATATTAATTTTTAAGTAACTTAGTCTGAAGTGTGTACATGTGTGTGCTTATGTGTGATTACTTTATGTTGAAGTATCATTAATTTCACAGATCAATATGAAATTGGTATCTCCTAAATCAGATTATAAATTAAAATGTCTTAAAGTCATGTTTTCTGACAAATACAGATCTTAATTTCAAACTTTTATTCAAATAGATAGTAGTCACAAAAAAGTTGTTTTACATATTATCTCTTCTGTCTTTGTAGATATCAATGAATGTTCTAATGCAGTTCCAGTCTGTCAGAATGGGGGAAATTGTACCAATAGTTTTGGTGGCTATACCTGTAGCTGTTCAGTTCATTGGAGAGGACAAGATTGCTCCACAGGTCTGTTTACATTCTTCTTTTCACAAGGGACTGGTTGATCACATAATGAAATTTAGAACAAAATTAGAACATTTATCACTAGTCTTTGTTCTGTCACTTCATGTATTAAAAATATTATTGACGGGGTCTTTTATTAAAGAAACTCAATTGTGTACATTGATAACTTGGGTTAGGTGGGTTAACTTAATAATGTACATTGGGTAACTCGTAATGCTTTAAAAATGTACAAGTAGATACAATATTAATAACTTTATATTTTCTGAATAGATTATAACCATTATTTTCACAATGTCAGTATGGAAAAATGTACAATGTGAAATATTTATTATTAGTTGAGAGAATTGTAAAAGATCACAATTATCAGAAAGTAAAAGAAATATAAAATTCATGTATTACAAGAAGACCAGCAATAATTTTAATTGTGCTATCTGTAAATTTCAACATTATTGTTCAAATTTAGTATGATTAATAACATTGTGAAAATGCTTTGAGATTATGATATCATTGTATTTAAAGACCACTTCATTATATAGTTTAGTTTTTGGCTTTATAATATTCATTGGTATGTTGGTACAGTACTTGGTAAATTGGATAAAAACAGTTTTGATGAAATGGATCATTAAAAGCATGTAAGCATAGAAACAGAGCATGTAAATTAATATAATAATTGGATCCATGCTGCATGAAAGATGAATATAGCTTTGAAATTATATGATAATAAAGAGTCAATAAATATTTTTGCCTTAATTAAGTACTGAGGTTTGCTTAGTATAATGTGCCTTAGTATGACACTGTCCCTGACATAATACAGGTATGGCCATGGATAACACTGTCCCCGATATACTACAGGTATGGTTATGGATTACACTGTCCCAGATAAAATACAGATATGGTCATGGATAACACTGCCCCAGACATAATATAGTTATGGTCAAGGATTACACTGTCCCAGATATAATACAGGTATGGTTATGGAATACACTGTCCCATATATAATACAGGTATGGTCATGGATTATACTGTCCCAGACATGATATAGGTATGGTCATGGATAACACTGTCCCAGACATAATATAGGTATGATCATGGTTTACACTGTCCCAGATATAATACAGGTATGGTTATGGAATACATTTTCCCAGATATAATGCAGGTATAGTCCTGGATAACACTGTCCCAGATATAATACAGTATGGTCATAGATAACACTGTCCCAGATATAATACAGGTATGGTCACGGATAACACTGTCCCAGATATAATACAGGTATGGTCATGGAAAACAATTTCCAGGATATAATGCAGGTATGGTTATGGATAACACTGTCCTTGATATAACACATGTATGGTCATGGATAAAAATTTCCTGGATAAAACAGGTATGGTCATGGATAACACTGTCTATGATATAACATAGGATGATCATGGATAACACTGCCCTAGATATATCACAGGTATGGTTATAGATAACACTTTCCTGGATATAACACAAGTATAGTCATGGATAACACTGTCCCAAATATAACGCATGTATGGCCATGGGTAACACTGTCCCAGATACAACACAGGTATGGCCATGGATCCAGTTGTACTGGTGGAATTATATTTTTCCATGTGAGGTATCTCAGTGTAAGAAGATTTCACTTATAAGACAACACATGTTTATGGCTTCTTAGATGGACCACTGTTATATAACATCTTCTCTTTAGATTTTGATAATTTTTTTTACAACAGATGTTGATGAATGTGTCATAGCACCATGCCAAAACAATGCCACCTGTATCAATCAAGCTGGTTCCTTCACCTGCATCTGTCCTTTGAATTCTCTTGGTCAGCCAGCATTCACTGGGCTCCTGTGTAACATGGGTATGTATTATAGATGTGTCCGAATTAGTCTTCTTCAATCAGAACTCTCACATGGCTTCATGTCATCTCCACCAAATGAGTTTGGCAAAAGAATAGACTAACCTTTCCTTGTAACACTAGAATGAGGCTTTCCTAAACCTTGGAAAAATAATCTGGCTTATAAGGTAACACAATATGTCATTGTGGTGATGAAACAACATCAAGTAAATGTTAACAGTTTCACTGGCTTATAAGGTAACACACTATGTCATTGTGGTGTGAAGCAATATCAAATAAATGTTAACAGTTTCACTGGCTTATAACAAAATCACTATGTCATTGTGGTGATGAAACGACATCAAGTAAATGTTAACAGTTTCACTGGCTTATAAGGTAACACAATATGTCATTGTGGTGATGAAACAACATCAAATAAATGTTAACAGTTTCACTGGCTTATAAGGTAACACAATATGTCATTGTGGTGATGAAACAACATCAAATAAATGTTAACAGTTGCACTGGCTTATAAGGTAAAACACTATGTCATTGTGGTGATGAAACAACATCAAATAAATGTTAACAGTTTCACTGGCTTATAAGGTAACACACTTTGTCATTGTGGTGTGAAGCAACATCAAGTAAATGTTAACAGTTTCACTGGCTTATAAGGTAACACAATATGTCATTGTGGTGATGAAACGACATCAAATAAATTTTAACAGTTTCACTCCAGGCTGATTGAAACATGGTCCCCCTTGCATGCATCACGGTCTGTTTTTAAAATGATTTTATGATATCCTTCAAGCTTACAAAATAAGTTTGGTTTGAATGATTGCAGAAAGTGTTAAGATAGTAAAAAATGTCTTTATAATTTTTCTTGTACAGATGATGGTAACAATACTACTGAACCATTTTACCAGACACTTGTACAGATGTTGGTAATAATGATCACTGAACCATTTTATCAGACACTTGTACAGATGTTGGTAATAATGATCACTGAACCATTTTATCAGACACTTGTACAGATGTTGGTAATAATGATCATTGAACTATTTTACCAGACACATGTACAGATGATGGTAGCAATACCACTGAACCATTTTACCAGTCACTTGTTCAGATGTTGGTAACAAAGACCATTTAACCATTTTACCATACACTTGTACAGATAATGGTAACAATACCACTGAACCATTTTACCAGTCACTTTACAGATTTTGGTAACATTATGACCATTGAACTATTTTACCAGACACTTATTTGGCAGAGATCTCATAAAACCATACAGGAGTAATGTTGAATGAGACCCTCTCCATGATATAATTATTTTTTCATTTACTGAGGGTAAAGATATTTTTCATCTCCACCAAATCCTTTCCATTGAGAACTATCATAAATGACATTGGATGAATAATACTTATTTTTCTCATGTCCAAAATAACTTATAGAGATAATTGAATGCATGTGAAAATGTACTTAAAATGAAATTAAAGCCTTTGCATTTATTTTCCTTTTTCATTTTGTCTCAAATAAATTTGTATATGTTCATTTACTTTGAAAATCAACTTCTTTTTATCTGCATACATATGTGTAATACTTCTGGGATGGAGACTTTCTCTTCATTGTTTGCATTTTTTTCAAAATTTAATTAAAATATAAATAAGGAAATTCTTGAGTAGCTTTGAATCAGGAAGTACATTTTGATGAGAGAGGTGCATAAGTTATAGCATGTGTTTATTTTATTAATAAAAAATTGATGTTAAATTATAAATTTGATAAAGAAAATAATAATTCTTGGAGTATTTTTCAATTAAACAGATGTTGATGAATGCCAAAGAAATCCAGGCCTCTGCAGCAATGGAGGAACTTGTGTCAATGTATATGGATCATTTCGATGTGACTGTATTACATCTTGGGCAGGAAAATACTGTGAAGTTGGTAAGATGTCCATTATAAACATTAAGTTTCAGTCACTGATTGTAACAGATCCTACTAAGTCTGGTGTGAGAGTAGCCATTCCATAACAATATCCTACTAAGTCTGGTGTGAGAGTAGCCATTCCATAACAATATCCTACTAAGTCTGGTGTGAGAGTAGCCATTCCATAACAAAATCCAACTAAGTGTGGTGTCATTCCATAACAAAATCCTACTAAGTGTGGTGTCAGAGTAGCCATTCCATAACAAAATCCTACTAAGTGTGGTGTGAGAGTAGCCATTCCATAACAAAATCCTACTAAGTGTGATGTCAGAGTAGCCATTCCATAGCAATATCCTACTAAGTCTGGTGTGAGAGTAGCCATTCCATAACAATATCCTACTAAGTCTGGTGTGAGAGTAGCCATTCCATAGCAATATCCTATGAAGTCTGGTGTGAGAGTAGCCATTCCATAGCAATATCCTATGAAGTCTGGTGTGAGCGTAGCCATTCCATAGCAATATCCTATGAAGTCTGGTGTGAGAGTAGCCATTCCATAGCAATATCCTATGAAGTCTGGTGTGAGCGTAGCCATTCCATAGCAATATCCTAAGAAGTCTGGTGTGACAGTAGCCATTCCATAACAATATCCTACTAAGTCTGGTGTGAGAGTAGCCATTCCATAGCAATATCCTATGAAGTCTGGTGTGAGAGTAGCCATTCCATAGCAATATCCTATGAAGTCTGGTGTGAGAGTAGCCATTCCATGGTGTCATGTTTACCCCGACCCAGAGTAGCCCAGTTGAAACATGTATAATCAAGGTAATTCTGACGGGTCATTGTTTGATGTCGAACATTGCCGAAGGCTAGCACTAATCCGTTATGTAAGACTGTTGTGGCTAGAATCGAAGGACCAGACATCAGAGTTGCGAAGTCACAGACAGCCAATTATCACCTAGGTGTCGAAATGTTTCCAAGATCAAAAGAAATTGCATGAAGAAGTGGGAGTGTCCTAACTTCTTTCCCCTGCAAACAGACAGACAGGTTGAACTGGCCGCTAAGACGATTGGACAGGGGCACAGTGCCACCCAATCAGAATCAAGATGGGGGGAGACCTTGATTTGGGTAGAATGATATCCCTGCGTTTTCCGGCAAAAGTTAGTTCGCTGAGAGAAATTACCCAGAGAAGAGGTTAGCGTAACTCCGAATAGCCATTCGTTATTGGCTGGAAAATCTTAGAGCGGGAAATTCTAAGTAGAAAGCTTCAAAAGGAAGCTTTGAGGGACAGACCAGTTAAAGTTTGGTCCCGTAGTCTCGGATAGAGAGACGGAGGAAAGGAGAAGAAAGGAGAAGAAGGTGAAGTTGAAGTCTGGGAGCGAAATTGGAGGAGGAGATAATAGAGAGGGAAAGGAGAAGTTGAAGTCTGGGAGCGAAATTGGAGGAGATAGGAGAGAAGGAAACGGAGACAAAGGAGGAGTTAGAGGAATGGAAAGAAGGAAGGAATCAGCGGAAAGAAATAGATGAGTAGATGCAAGGACAGGGGGAAAATCGAACTCACACTGTAAATCACGGGATGAATTAGGCTGTCACTTGGTCGAGGGAAAGACGAGTGATTGGAAGTTATCGTTTTTAAATTATCACATTTATTAAATTGTTATTGATTGAATTTCATCTTCGTGTTCTCTATAATTTAACCGTCGGCATTGCTGATTGGGGGCTCAGAGCTGTAAATCTACATCATCACTAATTTAACTTTCTAACCTAATGAGCCAGGGTGGAACTTTCAATTTAATTTAATTAAATTATATTGGGAGAACCCCAC
Source organism: Sinohyriopsis cumingii (assembly GCA_028554795.2). Lineage (NCBI taxonomy): Eukaryota > Metazoa > Mollusca > Bivalvia > Unionida > Unionidae > Sinohyriopsis > Sinohyriopsis cumingii. Next base: position 20,467,851 of record CM068828.1, on the reverse strand, counting down.
CCCAATACGTGAGAACGCCACAGTGGGCACTTCGTCTGGGATTTGAATTAGACATAAATATTATTTTACGACCTAAAAGTTTAGTTGTTAGGAAGTATTAGTGAACAGTGTGAGATATTTTCCATCCTATGTATTTTGAATTTTTATGATTTTCTCATCTTGTGTTTGTTATATTTGATATTTGCATGTTTGGTAGATCTTTAATTACTTGCAGTAATTGTGGAGCAAATATCGAGCAAATATCTTACCTGAACGGAATTAGTTGTTGTCGACAGGTAAGTATTTGGCTGGGAACTTGTAATATCTGTCCATTGTTAGTAAGGTCGAGACAAGGTATCACTTCCTATTAGTATAACAATATGGCTACAGAAAGGCAAATGATAAAGGAGTACCGTGCCCTGGGTTCGGAAGATCTCGGCTACGAGGGAGATCGCCTGGCAGCATTTATTGAAGAAAGAATCAAGGAATGGAAGGCAGAAAAAGCAGCGGAGAAGGAGCTGGCCAAGATAGCAGCGGACCGAGAGCTGGCCAAGATAGCAGTGGACAGAGAGCTGGAGCTGGCCAGGATAACTGCCGAAAGAGAAACACAGAAAGAGCTAGAGCTGGCCAGACTTGCTCATGCTCTCGAAATGGAGAAGGTCAGATTAGCAGCAGCTAGGGACAATGATAGGGACGATGCCAGCACAAGTTCTGGAGGGACCGGATGACCTTTCATCGACCACCAAATGGTCCAGATAAGTATGCCGCGGTTCAGCGATAAGGAGGAGTCTATCGATGATTTTCTTGTTCAGTTTGAGAAACTCGCTCACACTCATAAAATTCCTGAACAACACTGGGCGATTAATGTCTCAGCTTTTTTGCAAGGTGCAGCTTGTGAAGTCTACCACGGCTTAGCTGCAGACAATGCTGACGACTACAATGCGCTCAAAAAGGCCCTTCTCTGCCATTAGCGGCTGACCGCCGAAACATATCGCAAACTTTTTCGGGACTTGGTGAAAAAGGCAACGGAGACCCACTCTCAATTCCACACCTGTGTTCGAGGGTTATTTGAGAAGTGGATGAAGATGGCCGAAGTCGAACGATCGTACGATGGGCTACGCGAGGTTATACTCAAGGAACATGTCCTGAGTACTTACCGTCGCGAGTTGACAGTCTTTCTAGCAGAGAGAGAGCACCAGACGCTTGAAGAGATCGCTAGCATGGTGGAGCGATACAAGCAGGCACACTCGAAAAGTGGAGGTTCCGGGGGTGCGGACCGACCCCGACCCACTGAGTCGCGCCGTGTGGTTGAGATAGAGTCAGCTGTTCGTAACCGTCAGGGCAACGGGAGGGTTGGAGGGGGATCTACAGGTAGGGATGCCAACCATAGACCTGGACGGGCCTCACCCACGAAAGCGGGACTTGCAGGTTGGCGAGGGCTGCCGACGTGTTACAACTGCAAGCGCCCGGGGCATATTGCCAGGGACTGTCCCAAGGGCAGGCAGACCCAGGTGAATGCCGTCACTAGGAAGGAGCGCGAGCCAGAGGCAAGCTGTAACCCAGCCAACCTCGCGTCTGTTACTGTCAACGGAGAAGGTGCCACCATCTTGTATGACACTGGGTGTAGTGTCCCAGCCCTTGTGGACAAGAAGTATGTTAAGCCCGAGGATTACACAGGGGAGGTAATCGAAGTTCAGTACGCGAACAGCGTGCGTGACTCATTGCCAGTGGCTGTCATTGACCTCGATTCACCGTACGTGAAGGGGAAAATTGAAGCTGCATGCTTGGATGGTTTATCACATGACGTCATACTGGGATGTCATTATGTGTTGCCACAACCGAACCCCGAAACCTGCACACCGATGCCGGTGAGTGCTGTGGAAACCAGGTCCAAGAGTTGACAGATGAAAGTGAAGCTGATGGAAGTTACATCGACACCGGTGAGTAACGTTCTTCCGGCCGAGCTGAGGAAGCTGCAACAGGAAGACGCAACTCTGGCGCAGTTGCACAAATACGCTGCAGCAGGAACCAAGAAAGAGACTCCGAATGGCGGGGTGAAGTTCGCATACAAGAAGGGGATCTTGTATCGTTACGCCAGGAATGGTAACGAACACTTTAAGCAAGTCGTCGTACCAAAAGAGAAGCGAGGGGAAGTGTTGAAACTCGCGCACGAGAGTCTCATGGGTGGACACATGGGAATTGCCAAGACGCGTGACCGTCTTGTCAAAGGATTCTACTGGCCAGGGGTCCAGGGAGACGTCAAACGGTTCTGTCTCTCCTGTGACAAGTGTCAGAGAATGGCACCAAAAACGGATCATCGACCCGTCCCCTTGGGGAGTACACCCCTTATCGATGAACCGTTTAGACGCGTCGCAATGGACTTGATCGGACCGATAAAACCCGTGTCGTCGCATGGAAATTGGTATATCTTAACGGTCGTAGATTACGCTACACGCTATCCGGAGGCCATTGCACTGCATAATATTAATTCGGAAACCGTTGCAGAAGCGCTGTTTGGGATTTGGTCAAGAGTTGGAGTGCCCGACAAGATCCTGACCGACCAAGGGACACAATTCATGAGTCGCGTGATGGCAGAGGTAAACCGACTGATGTCAATTAAGCACCTCACAACTACACCGTATCACCCTCAATGTAACGGACTGGTCGAACGGTTTAACGGGACCCTAAAGAACACGCTCAAGAAGCTGTGCAAAGGCCGCCCCAAGGATTGGGATCGGTATATTCCTGCCGTGCTTTTCGCCTACCGGGAAGTACCTCAAGCGAGTTTAGGGTTCTCTCCCTTTGAACTCCTGTACGGGAGGACCGTACGCAGCCCAATCGCCATACTGAGACAACTGTGGACGGACGATCACGCTGTAGAGGAGGTATTTACCACCTACCAATACGTTGCAGACTTGCGCAACAAACTGGAGAAAGTTTGTTCCCTCGCACAGGGGAACCTAAAGCGAGCAAAGGCGCGTCAGGCGAAGAATTACAACAAGCGCGCAAAACCACGCCAGTTTGAAGTAGGGGACAAGGTGTTGCTACTGCTGCCCAAAGAACGCAACAAGTTGCAAGTTTCCTGGAGGGGTCCATACGTTGTCACCGAGAAGGTCGGAGGTCAAACATATCGGATACGGCTACCAACGAAGGAGAAATTGTACCATGTCAATCTCCTTAAGAGATACCGGGAAAGAGAGACCGCCAGCAATTTTGTTATCGCCACGATAGTCACCGAGGATGCCAAAGGCAATACGGAAGGTGCCAACACTGTTCCGAGCTGTCCGTTAACGAGGGCTGAGACACCCTCGGACATGGAGTGCGACCCCATGTTGGCTGCGGTACAGCGGGAAGAGATTGATACGTTGCTGGCCGGGTATTCCAATGTGCTTACGGAAATACCCGGGAGAACGTCGCTTGTCGAGTTCGGGTTAAAGCTGGTGGATAACCGGCCAGTCCAGCGGAAACCCTACCCCTTGCCCCACGCAAAACGACAAGTCATAAGGGAGGAGATCGAGCAGATGATTGCTCTGGGGGTGATCGAACCCGCCGACTCTCCGTACAGCTCTCTGGTAGTCCTAGTGCAGAAGAAGGACAGCACCCATCGGTTTTGTGTCGACTACCGGAAGCTAAATCAGGTGACAGAATTTCAAGTCAAAATGCTACCTGACCCGGAACATATTTTCGCTTCTGTCTCGAAAGCGAAATATTTCTCCAAGCTGGATTTGTCCAAGGGCTATTGGCAAATTCTGGTAAGGGAGGAGGATAGGGCAAAGCTAGCTTTTGCTACTCCTGACAGGACCTACCAATGGTTGGTCATGCCGTTCGGGGTACAGAACACGCCCAGCATCTTTACTAGGATGATGCGGAAGTTGTTGGAACCCTTGCGCGATGGGGTGTCCACAACTTCATGGATGACCTCTTATTAGCCACAGCAACGTGGGGTGAACACCTCACTCTGTTAGCTGACGTTTTGGAGCGGCTGTGTCAGGCGGGATTGACAGCTTGCCCTTCCAAATGTCACCTAGGGTTCCGGACATTGGACTATTTGGGACATACCCTGAGCCAAGGTACGCTGTCCCCAGAGAAGTCGAAGGTGGAGCAGCTGAGAAACGCTGCACGGCCCACCATGAAAACTGAGGTGAGGTCATTTCTGGGATTGGCCGGGTATTACCGGAGGTATGTGGCCAATTTCAGCGCGATTGCAGGACCGTTGTCTGACCTAACCAAGAAACGTGCCCCGACTAAGGTTATTTGGACAGATGCGTGTGAGCATGCTTTCCAAACGCTGAAGGATAGACTTACATCCGACGCAGTTGTCCGTCTACTGGATCGGGCAAAAGACTTCGTTCTTCGCACCGACGCATGTGACATGGGACTGGGAGCAGTACTACTACAGGAATACGATGAGACGCTTTTTCCTGTCGCGTATGGCAGTCGGAAGTTGTCAGCTGCCGAGAAGAACTACTCCGTATCGGAGAGAGAATGCCTCGGAATTGTGTTCGGTATATCACGGTTCGAGCGGTATTTATATGGGCGGAAGTTCATCTTGAAGACCGACCACCAACCACTCGCGTATCTCGCGCAGGCGAAATTGTCGAATGGACGATTGATGCGATGGTCACTGTTCTTACAACAATACCAGATGCAGATCAGATACGTGAAAGGAACTGAGAACGTAGGCGCCGATTTCATGAGCAGGAGCGCTGGAATGGTATAGATCGCTGTATATATATATATATATATATATATATATATATATATATATATATATTCATGTTCGCACTCAGTGTGTAGTGTCACGATAATTTTGTTCTTTATTTCATGTATTAATGCCATTGCATTTGAAGTAATTTTGAGGGAATAAAATCCCAATTTTATTCTCAAGTATGGGGGGGGTGTCATGTTTACCCCGACCCAGAGTAGCCCAGTTGAAACATGTATAATCAAGGTAATTCTGACGGGTCATTGTTTGATGTCGAACATTGATGAAGGCTAGCACTAATCCATTACATAAGACTGTTGTGGCTAGAATCGAAGGACCGGACATCAGAGTTGCGAAGTCACAGACAGCCAATTATCACCTAGGTGTCGAAATGTTTCCAAGATCAAAAGAAATTGCATGAAGAAGTGGGAGTGTCCTAACTTCTTTCCCCTGCAAACAGACAGACAGGTTGAACTGGCCGCTAAGATGATTGGACAGGGGCACAGCGCCACCCAATCAGAATCAAGATGGGGGGAGACCTTGATTTGGGTAGAATGATATCCCTGCGTTTTCCTGCAAAAGTTAGTTCACTGAGAGAAATTACCCAGAGAAGAGGTTAGCGTAACTCCGAATAGCCATTCGTTATTGGCTGGAAAATCTTAGAGCGGGAAATTCTAAGTAGAAAGCTTCAAAAGGAAGCTTTGAGGGACAGACCAGTTAAAGTTTGGTCCCGTAGTCTCGGATAGAGAGATGGAGGAAAGGAGAAGAAAGGAGAAGAAGGTGAAGTTGAAGTCTGGGAGCGAAATTGGAGGAGGAGATAATAGAGAGGGAAAGGAGAAGTTGAAGTCTGGGAGCGAAATTGGAGGAGATAGTAGAGAGGGAAACGGAGACAAAGGAGGAGTTAGAGGAATGGAAAGAAGGAAGGAATCAGCGGAAAGAAATAGATGAGTAGATGCAAGGACAGGGGGAAAATCGAACTCACACTGTAAATCACGGGATGAATTAGGCTGTCACTTGGTCGAGGGAAAGACGAGTGATTGGAAGTTATCGTTTTTAAATTATCACATTTATTAAATTGTTATTGATTGAATTTCATCTTCGTGTTCTCTATAATTTAACCGTCGGCATTGCTGACTGGGGGCTCAGAGCTGTAAATCTACATCATCACTAATTTAACTTTCTAACCTAATGAGCCAGGGTGGAACTTTCAATTTAATTTAATTAAATTATATTGGGAGAACCCCACCCTAATACGACAGAACGTCACACATAGCAATATCCTAAGAAGTCTGGTGTGAGAGTAGCCATTCCATAACAACATCCTACTAAATCTGGTGTGAGAGTAGCCGTTCTGTTTCTTCAGATTTTGCATCTTTTTGGTTTGCTAAATTAAATCACATATTTTGGTCAAACCTTACTTTGTGTGAATTCCAGAACAGAGCAGTATACTGAGGCATTGGTGCAGTAGTATTTTTACTGCTGTAAAGTATGGACTGTACATGCAGATGAATAGGTATTAAAAGTGTGTGCTGTACGTGCAGATGAGTAGGTATTAAAAATGTGGACTACATGCAGATGAGTAGGTAATAAACGTATGTACTGTACATGCAGATGAGTAGGTATTAAAAGTGTGTGCTGTACATGCAGATGAGTAGGTATTAAAAGTATGTACTGTATATGCAGATGAATAGGTATTAAAAGTGTACTGTATATGCAGATGAATAGGTATTAAAGGTATGTACTGTATATGCAGATGAATAGGTATTAAAAGTATGTACTGTATATGCAGATGAATAGGTACTAAAAGTATGTACTGTATATGCAGATGAATAGGTACTAAAAGTATGTACTGTATATGCAGATGAGTAGGTATTAAAAGTATGTACTGTATATGCAGATGAGTAGGTATTAAAAGTATGTACTGTATATGCAGATGAATAGGTATTAAAAGTATGTACTGTATATGCAGATGAATAGGTATTAAAAGTATGTACTGTATATGCAGATGAATAGGTACTAAAAGTATGTACTGTATATGCAGATGAGTAGGTATTAAAAGTATGTACTGTATATGCAGATGAGTAGGTAATAAAAGTATGTACTGTATATGCAGATGAATAGGTATTAAAGGTATGTACTGTATATGCAGATGAATAGGTATTAAAAGTATGTACTGTATATGCAGATGAATAGGTATTAAAGGTATGTACTGTATATGCAGATGAATAGGTATTAAAAATGTGGACTACATGCAGATGAATAGGTAATAAAAGTATGTACTGTACATGCAGATGAGTAGGTATTAAAAGTATGTACTGTATATGCAGATGAATAGGTATTAAAGGTATGTACTGTATATGCAGATGAGTAGGTATCAAAGGTATGTACTGTACATGCAGATGAGTAGGTATTAAAAGTATATACTGTACAGTTTCATTTGACTTTAGCTGACCAATTAGGTGACTCATAAACTACTCTTGTTGTAGAGGTCAAATTAGCTGTCACTCCAAGGTTATTTCAGGCCTGTGACTTCCACCCAATAAAATCTGGATTCTGTGGTTGCACAATTAAAACAGCTTATGAAGCAGAGTTTATTAATAGCAGTTTCAAATATGAAAAATAATATTCTCTGGTTTGTATCAACTCATTATATACTTATGCTTTGATATCATAGAAAGAAATATTCCTTTTAATTGTCTTGTCTTTTACACCCCCGGCACCTGAGCCAACATTTCATAAATCAAGATCAGACTCATCTGAATATATTTTCTGCATGATAATATAAATAAGAAATCATGGATTGTATTATGGTTATTATTGCTGTTCTCTTCCTTTCTCCTCCACTTTCTTCATGTTTGATACTATGGCATATCGAATTCTCCTTTCCAGAGAAGAATCTGTGTAACATGATTCAGTGTCAAAATGGTGGATTTTGTATCAGTGTGAATGGAACAGCACAGTGTGACTGTCCTAAGGGTTGGCGTGGAAATACATGTCAAACAAGTAAGTTTTTTGTTATGTAAAAGTAATTTCTAATTGATGGATGAAAAGCAGGGCATGATTCTACTCTTGTGGCTTAAACATCATCCTGAAAATCACAAGTATTTCTAAATACACTAAACCTTGCTGGACTTAAGAAAAGTGGTCATGTAATCAGACTGGCCTTAGTAATGATGTGTGCTAGAGACTGAATGGTAACTACAAATTGTTCCAAACTCTTTTTCAAAAGTTTCCATTAAAGTAGGAACAAGCCTATTCAGCACAAATATATGGGCATCAGTCAAACCACTTGGGTATAAGTCAAACCATTTGGGCATCAGTCAAACCACTTGGGTATAAGTCAAACCATTTGGGCATCAGTCATACCATTTGGGTATCAGTCAAACCATTTGGGCATCAGTCAAACCACTTGGGTATAAGTCAAACCATCTGGGTATCAGTCAAACCATTTGGGCATCAGTCAAACCATTTGGGCATCAGTCATACCATTTGGGTATAAGTCAAACCATTTGGGCATCAGTCAAACCATTTGGGTATCAGTCAAACCACTTGGGCATCAGTTAAACCATTTGGTCATCAGTCAAACCATTGGGGTGTCAGTCAAATCATTTAGGTATCAGTCAAACTGTTTGGGCATCAAACCATTGGGGTGTCAGTCAGACCATTTGGGCATCAGTCAAACCTTTTGGTTATCAGTCAAACCACCTGGGCATCAGTCAGACCATTTGGGCATCAGTCAAATTTGGGTATGAGTCAAACCATTTGGGGATCAAACCATTGGGGCATCAGACAGACCATATGGGCATCAGTCAAATCATTTGGGCATCAGTCAAACCATTTGGGTATCAGTCAAACAATTTGGGTATCAGTCAGACCACTTGGGCATCTGTCAAACCATTTGGGCATCAGTCAAACCATTTCGGCATCAGTCAAACTGTTTGTCATGATAAGGTTTGCCTATTATTGCCAATGTTATTCCAGCTGTCAAAGTTTCTTTCTTCCATTGAAGTCAATTCCGTCATTATTACTCAGGGTACCAAAACCATGTAGCAAACTAAACTTAGCATTGTATTGTTTACTATCCTTTCAGATTAAATTTATCCTTTATTAGATTATGTGAACAAAAATGCTTGCATATGCACCTAGAAAACTTACTTGCAGCTTATGTTTCATTGTGTCAGCCATGTAGAGTCAACAGTCCTAACCTGTCTCCAGGATTGAGAATGTTACACTTCACTGTTTTAATTAGAGCATGTTGCTATTTTAGCACTAATGATCATCATGGACATTGTACCTATTATTGACTTGAGGAGTGCCCAACATGCAAATGCTGTCTTAATCCAATGTTTTATCAGATGATTTATATGATATTTTTACCAAATTTCAAACTTGTTAGAGGACCTAAATTCTAAACCAAAATAATGTTATAAACAGTGTACAGAAATTGTTTGTACACACTATACCAAACATCGTGTTAAGTTGACTTCAAAACATCGTGTAGCCTTCTGAATTAATCTAATAACTTACAGTTAATGGCAGTAAGTTTACCTATTTATTGAATAACTTGAAGTTAACAGCATTTAAAGTCTAACCCATTTATCTCATAACTTAATAATAACAGCAGTAGGTTTAACCCCTCAGATGTGAGAGTTTGCAGGTTTTGAACCCTGGCAGAGTCATACCCAAAACTTATTAAAATGGTATTAGCAGCTGCCTCACTTATCACTCAGCATTAAGAGGTTAATGTTAGGACTGGTTGGCCTAGTGTCAGGATAATTTGACTAGGTGGGACATGATGCTTCATGTCTGTGGCATGATGCCCCAGTGCTAGACATCACTATAAACTGCCACAATGCAGACATTTTAGCAATATGACTGAAAAAAAATTGTTCAGGCTATGTTATAAGTCTAAATCACACACACACACACACATTCTTTCCATTCTACATTTTCATAGCTTTACTTTGTGCACTTTGAAGTATAGTTAAAAATTTGAATGAATGAGGTAACAGGTTTATTTACCAGATTGTTTATGTATATATTAGGCTTGGTTGGGTGCTTTATGACACATCAACACAAGTAGGTTATTTAGTGTCAAGGCAATTGGATTAATGTGTCAAGCCCAAGGACAAACCATTTTATTGGTGTAACTACTAAAAAGCAATGTCACTACTCCTTTGCCTTAGATAGTATCATTAATGACATCATGAGATGTTATTACACAGAAGAACTATGCTATGGCCATATGAACCTGCTTATCACAGTAGTCATGTGATAAACCTAAATATCACAGCAGTCATGAAATAAACCTAAATATCATAGTAGTCATGTGATAAATAAAGGATCTTACAAGAGTATGCATTTTATAAAAAAATATATTAATAGCATTAAATGACGTGAGCTGCTTATAGCAAGTGGTAATTGGTATCATTAGATAGTTTCATACACATCATGTGAAATTGAACACTAGTTTAAGATTCATTTTATTACATAATGTTATTGACTTTACATTACTTGATGATATTGCTTTGTGACATTGCTAAGTATTATGCCACAGTGTGGCATATGATTTTTATTATGATGGTATGATCTTCATTAATATCAATGAAAAAATGATACAATATTATTATTAGTCTTTGAAGTTTGTATCTTCAATTTAATTATTAGCCTTTGAAGTTTGTATCTTCAGTTTCATTATTAGTCTTTGAAGTTTGTATCTTCAGTTTCATTATTAGTCTTTGAAGTTTGTATCTTCAGTTTAATTATTCCAAAAACTATTCTGCAGATTACGATGAGTGTACAGAATTTCCCTGCAAGAATGGAGGTTCTTGTGTTGATGTTCAGGGAAGTTTTTACTGCATCTGCCCTCGGGGATGGCTGCCACCTGACTGCACTCAAGGTAGCTATGGAATGCTGTGTTGATTTTGGCCATAGTTTACAATTATAGATCCTTTCTACTGATATACATTGAATGCTAAATCCATAATATTTGCACATGAAAGCAAGAGAAGCCTATCAAAGAATACTGTTATCCCAAAAACTTAGAATCAAAAGATGCAAATTTTATAGTAACGAAGGAGAAGTTAATGGCAATTGATTGATAAATAGAATAAATTATAACATAAAGATGAACTACAGACACCCAATAAAACATTGAAATCTAGCATGACGCTGAATCCCATTACTTTACTCATAACTTCTAACAGTGCAAAGCATATTGAACTATCATATCACAAAGTTTGATTTTTATACAGCCACCATAATAAGAAGCATATTTATGTTATGTTGTCTGTATGCCTGTCTTTATGTTGTCTGTATGCCTGTCTTTATGTTGTCTATGCCTGTCTTAATGTTATCTGTATGCCTGTCTTTATGTTGTCTGTGTGCCTGTCTTTATGTTATCTGTATGCCTGTCTTTATGTTGTCTCTAGGCCTGTCTTTATATTGTCCGTATGCCTGTCTTTATGATGCCTGTATGCCTGTCTTTATGTTGTCTGTATGCTTGCCTTTATGTTGTCTGTATGCCTGTCTCTGTCCATCCATTACCAATTTTGTTTATCCACAATAATTCTAGTCATCTACCATCTATAGTTACAAAGTTTTGTTGCTGGCTTGCACCTGCTGTTATAAAAAAACCTAATCATTTTGGACTGAAAAGGTCAAGGTCATTGTTACTTTTTAAAAAAAAAAGATTTCTGCACAATAACTCAAATTCTTCATCATCAACAGTTACCAAACTTTTTGGCTTGTAATGAAGAAGCTGATCAATTTTGTAACCAAAATATCAAAGGCTAAAATAAACAAAAATGTCAGTTATTGACATAGACAACTGTTAAACCTCGGGTGAACACATAATGTGCTTTTCACAGTCCTCTTGCTAATAGATGAGCATATTTTTTGTGTCTATCATAATTGTATTCCTTTCTATTTGCTCTAATACTGACATGTTACTGTTGTTAATTGTTATGCAAAGAATTATTATAGTTAAGTATATCATATGTTCAAAAAAGTATGATTTCATGTGACAGCTAAAGTATGCCTTCATTTTACAGTGCTTCCTTTTTAAAATATTGTCCATGTATTATATGTAGGAATGTTTCACAAGCTGCATCCTGACAGTCTATTTAAACATATTATGGTGTTACCAGTTTATGATGATGCTTACAGCAGTCCTTAAATTGAGCAATGTTATAAGAAGGAATTCTTGCATGTAGGGATGTTCCAACAAAGCTTTGTTCTGATTTTAAGCAAAATAATTCAGTACTGAATGATTTGAAATTGCATTTTAATTGGTTCTCATGCATGACCCAACAATTAAAAAAGTGAGGGGAAAAAAGAAACACATGTAGTTATGATTTATAGATTAATAGAAGGTCATACTTTGTTAATTTCAAACGAAACTATTTAACTATTTGATATGTGCTCAAATGTTATATTCAGTTTATCACAAGATGAAAAGATGAGACTGCAGAATAATATAGTGAAATAGCTTTAACATAGATTCACATGTCTTGGTAATTGGTCTTTTCTTTCACATGACAACATTATGTCAATTGTGGTATCAGGCAGTGTTATTATGTATGGAATAGTTAGAAGATTTATGATATAGGTATATTAACCCAAATATCACAGTTGTTATTTGATAAAACAGAATTTAAACTGGGATCTATAACCACAGTAATGTGTTATTGCACTATAGTGAGGGACTATAACACGAGGTGACCACAATAATTAGGTTATTTCTGACTCTGAGTGATATGGACAAAATTCAACTCGAACAATCTGACCTTTTCAGATTATGATGAATGCATCACCAAGCCATGCCAGAATGGTGGAGCATGTACTAACACACCAGGATCTTTCAATTGTACTTGCCCATCTGGTTGGGAAGGAAATGTATGCAGCACAGGTAGGGACATTTTCAATTGTACTTGCCATCTGGTTGGGAAGATAATGTATGCATCACAGGTAGGGACATTTTCAATTGTACTTGCCCATCTGGTTGGGAAGGAAATGTTTGCAGCACAGGTAGGGACATTTTCAATTGTACTTGCCCTTCTGGTTGGGAAGGAAATGTATGCGGCACATGTAGGGACATTTTTGTACTTGCCCAACTGGCTGGCAAGGAAATATATGCAACACAGGTAGGGACATGTGTTGTTTATGACAAATACTATGGAAGTGTGATTATTAAAATCATAGATCAAAAGTATTTTTATTTATTTGATTATATGTTATCCAAAAAAAGTAGCACTGAATCATAAATGTTTAGTGATGTGTTTGTTGATACCAAAGATTAGTATAATTAGAGAAAACAAAATTAATGCAACTGCTGTCATGTGGGCATCTGTTAACATCAATTATACATGGAGATATTGAATCATGAATAATTATTTTGGTAATGTAAATTTAATATGGTACAGGGACTGGCTCATTTCCATCCATTTGAAACAGGCATCCTTCAAATAAGAAATTGAGATACTTGCTAATCAGTACTGTAAAAGCTTGTTATTTATGGGATGTTACCCTTGAAATAAGATTTCCTTTATAGTAGTGTATGTATTTAAAATGCATCTTTAAATTCACAGTTTGTTTTTAATATAAAAATAGCGATAATATATGTTTTATTTCTGGTATCAATGTTCACCAAATCCATCATCCCTTAGTTGTGTTGAAATTTTTGGCCTTCATGCTTTCATGCTTGGACTTAGATGACCCCTTGGGATTCAGTGATGATTTGATACTTGAAAGAAGCATGCCTGATGCTTGGGTTTAGATGACCCCTTGGGATTCAGTGATGATTTGATACTAGAAAGAAGCATGTATGATCCATATATTATATTACCCAATATCTATCACTAGGACCCTGTCATAGATTTCTGATATCGCACACAAACATGTGATGACTTTTGCTTTGTCCGAAATTATATCTCAGCACCACAGAAGCAGTGTTTTGAAGGATGAGTTTATGTCATTTTCTTTATTAGAGTAATTTTTTGGCATTTACAGTCATTTCTGTATGATTGTTTCCTGTCTTTATTTCCATCATTTATTATTCAGATGTTCCTGAATGCACACGTCTATCGCAGCCATGCACTGGTCATGGTCGTTGCACAGAGCTGCCTGGCACCTATTTGTGCTTCTGTGATGATGGATATTATGGTGAAAGATGTCAAAATGGTACAGTTTGGCATTTTAATTTCATTTTACTTTGTTTTCTGTTATTTTTTTTCCTTCACTTGCATTTGAATCTATATTACTCTGTATATTATTCTGTATATTTTCCATTATATTATTCTTTATGTTATTCTTTTCTATTTAAATATTGCCTTTTCAGTCCTGTTTGCTTTTGAATGCAGTTTTTCCTGATAATTTTAAGTTTTCACCAAATGTTTAGTTCTAACATTTTAAAGGGGTTTAGAGAAAGGAGCATATTTTACTTTCATTTTGACATTGTGCACTGCATTTCTTTTAAAGAATATTGATTAGTGGAAATGATATCTGAATAATTCCTGACCCCAGTGGGTTCAGGGTTAAAGAAAATTCCAGATGTGTCCTTATTGTATGTTGGATGAAGTAACTAAGTGGAGGCAACCTGTTTGCTGTGAGTTGTTTCATGTGTTGTTGGAGGAGAGTATGATGCTCTGATGCACTCCATTACTTTGGCCTCAACTTTCCCAAAGTTAGATGAGTGATTAGAAGGGCACAGTCTGATGCACTCCATTAGTTTGGCCTCAACTGGGTGATTAGAAGGGCCCAGTCTGATGCACTCCATTACTTTGGCCTCAACTTAAGTTAGATGGGTGATTAGAAGGTCCCAGTTTGTTAAAGATATTCAGTTTAACTGAATTACATACAGTTAGAATGTCACCATTGGGATTAATCAACATTGTGATCTTTTTCAAACCTTTATCCTCCACTAAATATATAGGCCCTTATCTAAAAGCCTATCATGTACTGAAAAATTCCATTAAGAACCAACCGTTAAACCATACATATGACATAGCCTCTTAAGACACAGTCAATTGACTGAAGTTTTTGTCTTGTATATCACTATGTGTAATCCTGACATGGGAAATGCAACAAATAAATCTCTGTCCCTATGTTGGCTTCAAGGTGGATGTGGAAAACAGGTGACAAAAGTTTAATATAGTATTATGGGAAAACAAACCAAAATTTCAACCATTGTTGGGAGACCTTGCCTTAAAAATGACCAGGAATAGCTGAACCACTGACTTAGATAAGAAAACTCATCATCATTAGGAGAATTAGCCAAGAGTTTTCTTCATTAAATCCAATGCTGAGAACCAAAATCCAACTAGACTATTGCCCTTTGTAATAGCCAGAGCATTTCAGGGTTTGAAGAGCCAAGAAGTGTGAAAAAAACTGCTAGCAGATTGTAGCTGCAAAGCTCACTCTGATAATCAACTTTGCTGAAACCAGTTTGTTGGGATACTATTGTGGGGATACCAAATAAGGCATTTCCACACAAATATCTCAAGTCAACAAGAGGAATTGTTCAATCTCAATCTAAAGATTTTGGTAGCTGCAATGAGGTTGTTTGTTCTAGAGATCTGGATGGTTGTAGTGAGGCTGTTTAATCTAAAGATTTGGATGGCTGCAGTGAGGCTGTTTGTTCTAGAGATTTGGATAGCTGCAGTGAGGCTGTTTGTTCCAGAGATTTGGATGGCTGCAGTGATGCTTATCTAGAGATTTGGATGGCTGCAGTGAGGCTGTTTGTTCTAGAGATTGGATGGCTACAGTGAGGCTGTTTGATCTAGAGATTTGGATGGCTGCAGTGAGGCTGTTTGATCTAGGGATTTGAATGGCTGTAGTGAGGCTGTTTGTTCTAGAGATTGGATGGCTGCAGTGAGGCTGTTTGATCTAGAGATTTGGATGGTTGCAGTGAGGCTGTTTTATATATAGAGTGTGGATGGCTGCAATGAGGCTGTCTGTTCTAGAGATTGGATGGCTGATGTGGGGCTGTTTGATCTATATATTTGGATGGCTTCAGTGAGGCTGTTTTATATATAGAGTGTGGATGGCTGCAGCAAGGCTGTTTGTTCTAGAGATTGGATGGCTGCAGTGAGGCTGTTTGGTCTAGATATCTAGATATCTGCATTAAGGCTGTTTGTTCTATAGATGTAGCTCGCAATTTGAAATGATCACCATTTGCTGTAATGGTAGTTTGATTTAAAAAAAACATCTAAATATTGTTGTTTAACTACTCCACTTTGCTTAGATCTTTCAAAGCCAGGGTAATGATGGATCCACCTGCTCAGAGAAAATCTCTTGTGCGAATTGCTAGGCAGAACATTTTTGATACTCAAGTATAAACTGAAGATCCAACAAATGAAAAACAACAGAAAGGCATCAACTTTTCTAAGACCAGGAAATTTGTGGAAGCCATGGCTCCAAATAACACAGCTGGCAAATAATATGCCACAATTGCTAAGGTGTCACAAATGCTACCTGTATCAAGACAGAGATGGACACAAGATCAAACAAAAGTCATAATATATGGTAGCAGCTACTCAAATTGACAGTAGGGTAGACAACTCAGATAATCAGTGTGACAATATAGTGAATAGGGCATTAAGTGCTACAAATAAAATACCACCAAAATCCAGCCGATGAAAGACCAGCACACCGCTGGCCCCAGGGGACATAGAATCAGTGCACCACTTAATATTCCCAACTCTCCTACTGGCAGTTAAATCTGATCCACCAAAAGAGCAGCAAATAATGGACACAGAATCAGTGTACCACTTAAGATTCCCAACTTTCCTACTTAGTCCAGTCCACCAAAAGAGCAGCACACCACTGACAGCTATGGTAATGCATGCCCAAAATCAAACAGGGAGAGGAATAAAGAGTATAATAGAATTCCCAAAGGACCTGATGAACCTGTCAATTCTTTGTATGGTCAAGGGAGAGCACCCTGATGCTGCACCAGGGAAAGTTCCCAGCAGTCTTGTGCATCCATCCCCCAATTTCATGAATATGTCGGATGTCAATGATACAGTGGAATTAGCTAGGATTGAAGGCAGATATTGATGAAATGAGTCATAAACATGAAGAACATGATCCAAAGTTTTGTATAATTTACAATATTAATTTATTTCCCTAAAATGCAAAGTAAATGAATTACAGATAATTTACAGTATGTTGAATGAATTCCTACAAATGTTAAAAGTTCTATCATTCCAGTTGATGTCACTACTGTACTGATGTGTCAATGGTACAGAAAAAATTACAGATATAATCCCAAAATGTCTTTAAATGAATTCATGGTAATTCCAGATACTTCAGACATTCTTTGAAAGAATCCACAGTTAATTCCATACAACTAATATATATATATATATATATATATATATATATATATATATATATATATATATATATATATATATATATATATATATATATATATATATATATATATATATATATATATATGTGTGTGTGTGTGTGTGTGTGTGTGTATGTATAAACGTTTTGTTTCAAAGCTGGCCAGCGTAGAACAGGAAGAAGAATTCCAGTTATCTCCCTTATTTCGGCTCAACAATTTAAAAAATATTTGACCTTTAATTTAGATAACCTAATTCAAATATTCAAATCCCTATTAATTTGTCAACCTTTGTGTAAACTATCCAAGAAATACCTCTGCGCATTGCATTATTCAATGCCCAGTCAATAGGACCACCGGAAAAGTGCACAGAAATAGTTAATTTAATCAATGACCAGAATATTGACATATTTTTCCTGACAGAAACATGGCTAAAAACATCAGTCAATGAGCTCACGTGTGCAGATCTAACACCCACTGGTTACTCCATCAAGTCATTCCCCCGTAATTCTCGCGGAGGTGGAATTGCTGTCATCACAAAGAATTCCATGATAAAACGTCTTAACCAGACCACAACATTCAATTTCGACCACACATCGTTTGAACTAGTCCAAACCACACACACACCGGAGCAAAGGTCAGTCCATTTTTTCTGCCTATACCATCCTCCTCCTAGTAGAAAAAACAAGCTGGCTGACTCTCTCTTTTTGGAGCAGTTTCCAAATCTCCTGGAGTATGGAAATTTGATAGGTGGCAACCTGATTATTCTTGGAGATTTCAACTTTCACTTTGACTGTCCCGGAAACTCAAATACATTAAAACTCATAGATTCCATTAATGTTTTCAACCTCAAACACTCAGTTAACCAAACCAAACATAAACATGGTCACATCTTAGACTGGATTCTTCATAGACCTGATGATAACATTCTACGGTCCTCCCTGGTATCCCATGACCTTGCATCAGATCACCTCTGCATTATATGCCATCTTGACGTATCAGTCCCTAACCCTCCACCTTTATCTGCTACTAAGAGAAAACTCTGTATGATAAATAGAACCAAACTAATGCAAGACATCCAAGCTAACCTAACAACTTGCTTACCTCCTACCGCAGAACAACTCGATAGCTGCCTGCGTTCATTGCTTGACAAACATGCCCCAGCTACCAAGTACAGAGTATCAATTCAAAAGTGTTCTCCATGGTATAGCAGTGTTAGGGACCAGCTTTGCACTGCTAAAAGAGACTGCCGTAAAGCTGAGAGGCTCTGGCTTTCCACTAGACTCACTATTCATAAGCAAATCTATGAAGCCTCTAAGAAGAATGTCACAAATATAGTCCATGCAGTGAAATCAGCCCACTACACTACATGTACTAAGATCATGGAAAGTTCCAGCTGCATAGAGCTCTTCGAGATTACTAACAAGCTAATGTCAAGGAACAAATCTACACTACTTCCAACTACCTTCTCTCCAGTCGACCTTCCGGACATGTTTGCAAATTTCTTCCTTGACAAAGTACAAACCATTAGAGATAAGCTTGACACCACAATTTCACTTGACTCATTGTCACCATACAGTTGGGATAGAGAATTTGAGCGGCAACCATTAGCAGCATTTGAACTGGTCTCTATGGATTTCGTATGTACAATCCTGATGAAGAGTGCACCAAAGTCATGTGAACTTGATCCAATTCCAACATCACTGCTGCTTGAGTGCTTAGATCCAGTATTGCCTTCACTAACTGATGTTATTAATACCTCTCTCTCATCCGGGGAATTCCCATCATTTTTCAAAACTGCCATTGTAAAGCCTCTGCTGAAGAAACCAACACTAGACCATAATGATTTAAAGAACTACTGCCCAGTTTCATATCTCTCATTCATATAAAAAATCTTAGAAAAGGTTGTTCTATCCCAGCTTGTATCTCATCTAAATTCAAACAGTCTTTTTACAATCTGCATATTGTCCTTGCCACAGTATTGAAAGTACTCTTCTAAAAGTAGTTAATAACATTCTGTCTGCGTTGGATAGCAGAAAGATTACAGTCCTCACTCTCCTTGATTTGTCTGCAGCATTTGACACAATAGACCATATATTACTTCACCGTCTCCAGCATGTATTTGGCATTCATGATACAGACTTACAATGGTTCAAGTCCTACTTGGTCAACAGGACACAAATTGTATCTGCAAATGGAATACACTCCAGCCCAGTTGATGTATGTTGTGGTGTTCCACAGGGGTCTGTTCTTGGACCTGTTCTCTTCATTCTGTACACTCAGTCGCTCTCAAGTGTCATAGATCATCATCCAGTGTCTCACCAACTGTACGCTGATGACACCCAAATATACAAATCTAGCCACCCAACTGAGTTGATGCTACTATCCAAGGTGTAGAGAGGAGCATTTCTGATGTGAAATCATGGATGACATGTAACAATCTGCAGATAAATGATGATAAAACTGAAGCCATTCTGATCACAACACAAAGACTTTCTCGTTCACATCCTTTACCTCAAACAATAAATATCAGCAACACCAACATTAAATTCACACAATCAGTATGAAACCTAGGTGTTACTCAGGACAGTACTCTCACATTGCACCAACATGTCATGAACATATGCAAGGCTGCATATCTTGAGCTGAGACGCATCAGCTCCATTCACAAATATTTTTCAGTTGATGCCACTAAAACACTTGTGTGTTCATTAGTACTTTCAAGACTGGACTATTGTAATTCAATTCTATCTGGTTCATCTCATTATCTTCTCCAGAAACTTAAAAAAGTTCAAAACACAGCTGCTCGGATCATACTTAGAGTACCACAATCAGAGCACACCTCTCGCTGCTCTGTACCCTACACTGGCTATCCATTTGGTCCAGAATCAAACACAAAATTTGTTTTCTGTGCTACATTTCACTGTCAGACTCTAGTCCAACATACCTATCCAACCTCACCCATGTGTACACACCAGCAAGATACTTATGCTCCTCTTCTGACAATTGTATACTCATTATTCCCACTATGAAAACAAAGTCATATGGACAGCGTTCTTTTGCATACCAGGGCCCAGCAACGTGGAATGAATTGCCCACTGAATTTAGACACAAAGACACAGTGATCACATTCAAGAGGGCTCTCAAACTCACTTATTTCGACTGCAAGAACAAACTTAAAGACCTAATAATGTTTCCTGCCTTAAATATTCTCAGCATGTTTTTTTAATGTTTTCTAATTTCATGGTGTTTGTTTTTGTAATCATATCATTATATGTCTTTTTATCTTACAGGTGTTGTCTAATGTTATAAAGCACTTAGAGCTTCTAAAGATTAGACAATATACAAAATCCTCATTATTTTTATTATAATATATATATATATATATATATATATATATATATATATATATATATATATATATATATATATATATATATATATATATAAAATTTCAGTCAATGATTTTAAATGAATCAATCCTCTCCAAAATTCAAACAATACCAATAATACTATTAAAAATGTATAATTCCATGTAATAATTCAGTTACATATAAAGTTAATACCCAGGAATACAATACCAGACCATGATGAATCATTCTTCAATTTTGAAATAAACAAACAGTAAACAAATCAGCTGATTCATATTGGCTAATCAGGAAATAGGTCATTAGCACTTTTCCAGGAAATGTGTGACCTTGATGTTTACTTGAACTGTTCCTTCCATTCAACCTTGAAACTTATGAATGAAACATTGTACACATTACATGACTCATGTTACAGTGCAAACTACGATCATAGACTGTTAGTACTAAAAATGTCATTAACCAAAAGTGACCCTTACCAAAATTATTATTATTAAAATAATACACATAATATAGATTTACATAACAGACAATGCATGCAAAGACATCACCAGGGAATGGAAAAAGGCCCTTCAACATTTAATTTTAATCCAACAGCTTAAAAATTGAATAAATACCACAGATGAACATCAATAGTGTTCAGAAATGAGCAGTGTAAAATGGATTTAAAATTTTCAAAATAAAAAACTAACTATATGCACTTTTGCTGATGACATTGTATTAATGAGGACACAAAGCTCTATTTTGATGGTCATCTTTTTCCTTTTGTGGAGGACACCAAACTTTGGGGGTTTATTTTTGGCTGTAAGCTAACTTTTCTTCCACAACCCTGGATCGAAAGGTCTTGCTCTAGTGATACTGGTCATTAGTAAGAATGAAAAATAGCCATGGCTTGATTGTGTATGGATCAGACTGTAAATCTTACCTGCAGCTGCTTACTCTAATTTACAATTAGGGACTTTGACTCTCTCATGCCTGATTTAATATGCAATTAGGGTCTTAGACTTTCTGGTCTCATATAGAATTTTCCCATAAGAAAACCTCAATGTTGAGGAATCTGAACCATCACTTTATTTCAGATAATTGGCTCTTCAGTTTGAACTATCTTCAGATCCATGTAATCCCAATCCATGTAAACCCAATCCATCTTAACACACATATGGTGTAGTGTTTAGGCCCGAATACCAAACCTTGTACGTTCAAAAATCAAATGTCATCCCAGCTTTCACCACACCAATTTTTCTTCACTTAGAAACAGTGAAAATCAGTGCAGGAAATATTGTAATGTTCTGCATTTCCAAATAACCACTGTGGTTATGAAAACATCCCTAAACTCTGTATTCCCAAATAACACCTGTGGTTATTAAAACATTTCAAAACTCTGCCTTCCCAAATAAGTATTGTGGTTACCTGGCAGTACTCCCCATCTGTGATCCATGTCTACCAAACTGTATAAAATTCCCAAACCAGATAAGGAATTATTTTAAAAAAAGTCTCCAATACTCTGGAACTTTGCTCTGGAATAGTATTCCAGCTGAGATTAGAAATGCCTACTTTATTTCCTTCTTCCAAACCATCCAGTGACTTCAGAGATGCATCTAAAATAAATAAATTCCTTTGTATGAGGGCCTCAAAGTAAATTAGTTCTTAGCTAATTGTGTTACTCTCCTTAAATAAAGTCATTATTATTATTATTATTATTGCTATAAAAACATCCCAAAATAATATTTGACCTTTGCTAATTCAGAAAGTCTTCAGCTGGTAATCTCTTTCTTCAGAGGAAATTCAGTGTCACTGTATTCAGGTGGTTCGAAAGATGGAGACAAAATTGGAGCTCAAATTACAGCATCACATTTATCTTGAGCTTCAATTTATACTGCGGAAATTACAACCATACTCAATACTTTGAACTATGTTGAAAGCTCTCAAAACAAATTTCAGTCTTTTCAGTTTCCACATTGAAAGCCTTACATAATCTTCAATCTGACAACCCGTTCATTTTCCCAGATATCATAAGACTTTCTTATGTAATCTGGGAAATGTTTACTGTACTGTTGACTGCCTAGTCATCTTTATATGAATGGTACTGAAGCAGCAGACAAACTGCCCTTCAGCCACCCATCTTTGAATGTAAGTTTCCATATACTGACTTCAAATTTTGTATAAATCAGCAGACAAAACTGCCCTGCAGTCACCCATCTTTGAATGGAAGATTCCATATAGTGACTTCAAATTTTGTATAAATCAGCAGACAAACTGCCCTGCAATCACCCTTCATTGAATGGAAGATTCCATATAGTGACTTCAAATTTTGTATAAATCAGCAGACAAACTGTCCTGCAATCACCCTTCATTGAATGGAAGATTCCAAATAGTGACTTCAGATTTTGTATAAATCAGCAGACAATCTGCCCTGCAGTCACCCATCTTTGAATGGAAGATTCCATATACTGACTTCAAATTTTGTATAAATCAACAGAAAATCTGCCCTGCAGTCACCCTTCTTTGAATGTAAGATTCAATATACTGACTTCAAATTTTGTATAAATCAACAGAAAATCTGCCCTGCAGTCATCCAGCTTTGAATGGAAGATTCCATATATGGACTTCAAATTTTGTATAAATCAGCAGACAAACTGCCCTCCAGTCACCCATCTTTGAATGGAAGACTTCATATACTGACTGCAAATTTTGTTTTCATCAGCATGTTCATCATACTTGGCAAAATATGTAGAATGAAACCTTGAGAAATGAACTGAAGAAAATTAAAGCAATAATTGGAGTGTTCTATACTTTGTATAGAACATTTTAGCAATAATTGGAGTGTGGCAAACCTTGTATAGAACATTGAAGAAATAACTGGAGTGTGGCATACCTTGCATAGAACATTAAAGCAATAATTGGAGTGTAGCATACCTTGCATAGAACATTAAAGCAATAATTGGAGTGTGGCATACCTTGCATAGAACATTAAAGCAATAATTGGAGTGTGGCATACCTTGTGTGGAACATTAAAGCAATAATTGGAGTGTGTCATATCTTGTATAGAACATTAAAGCAATAATTGGAGTGTGGCATACCTTGTATAGAGCATTAAAGTGATAATTGGAGTGTGGCATAGCTTGTATAAAACATTAAAGTGATAATTGGAGTGTGTGTCACACCTTGTATAGAACATTAAATTGATAATTGGAGTGTGGCATACCTTGTATAGAGCATTAAAGTGATAATTGGAGTGTGGCATACCTTGTATAAAACATTAAAGTGATAATTGGAGTGTGTGTCATACCTTGTATAGAACATTAAATTGATAATTGGAGTGTGGCATACCTTGTATAGAGCATTAAAGTGATAATTGGAGTGTGGCATACCTTGTATAAAACATTAAAGTGATAATTGGAGTGTGTGTCATACCTTGTATAGAACATTACAGTGAGAATTGAAGTGTTGCACACCTTGTTTAGAACATTAAATTGATAATTGAAGTGTGTGTCATACCTGGTATAGAACATTACAGTGATTATTGGAGTGTGTGTCATACCTTGTATAGAACATTAAAGTGATAATTGGAGTATGTGTCATACCTTGTATAGAACATTAAAGTGATAATTCAAGTGTTACACACCTTGTATAGAACATTAAAGCAATAATTGGAGTGTGGCTTACCTTGTATAAAACAAATCAGAGAGACAAGTTGGTACTGTGCCAGTCATGTATCACACTGTTATATCTGACTAATGCATACATCCTAAAGTGTGAATATTGACTTACATTCATTCCATGCAAGTGTCCACTGACAGTAGAACACATTCTTCTTGAGAGTGTAAAAGTCCATCCTGTGAGACAGAAATATTTTGACTTGAACTGCTTGAAGAAACTATATGAGGATATACCACCCACCCTCTTTAAATAAGGTCATTATTATTATTATTATTATTATTATTATTATTACACAACAACATGTTATTCACATTTTAAAGATGTTAAATGTGTGGCCTTATTTTATATAAAAATACATTTTAATTTTTTAGCATCTTTACATTTTATATTTTATCTTGTTGTACTTAACATTTGCATTGATTTGGAGGGGTTTATTTTCCCAATTTTTTAAAAAGCAATTCATGTTTTCATTTTTAGAACTTTTTATTGACACTATGTAGTGACATTTGTGCTGCCGTAATGTAAAGCATCACCACTACTACTGAATAATTCTTAGGACTGTCTTTGCAGATATCAATGAATGTTTACAAGTTCCGTGTCTTTTCGGTGGAACTTGTATGAACCTACATGGTAGTTACCACTGTGACTGCATCAAAGGACGCACAGGAAAGAACTGTGAGACTGGTAAGTGAAATTAAGGAGAAACAATTAAATCACAGAAAACTTCATAGACCTGACTTTTTGACAAATTTGTTAACAATTTGATTCTGTCTTAAATAATCTGTTGAGCTGAGAGAACACCTATGAGGTACAAGCTTGCATTGTGTTGCATTCATTTGTGCATTAAAAGTTTTCTCAGTTCCTTTTTTATCCACATGTACATAGCACCTTTTAGTACATAAAGCATATGCGTTTATCAGCAATCATATCATGGGACTTATTTTCCTCTTTGATATGGTACCTAATGATAATTTATTAAGAATTCATTTAGAATACCCTGCATAGACTTCAGTTCATAATAATAGTGTTAAAATGTTGCTTGCTTGCCAAGGTGGAAGTCATTTAACCCTTTACCTCATACAACCGTCTTTGGACGCCTCTACAAAAGTCGCATCGAAGCGACTTTTGACGCTTCTACAAAAGTCCCATAGAAGCGCCTTTTTACGTCTGCCGTAAACAACGGCCATTTTAAGCTGGTTTTCGTAGCGCCACCTTCGGGGAAAACCCCTTATTAGATACTACATTCATTTCTGTGAATGACAATTACGTCAGATCACGTGGTCACTGTTTATGTACTGGTCGATATCTGCTATTTAAAGTAACTGGGTCGTAATCTCCACTCTCCAAAATGGCGGTCGTGGATTTCATTCAGTACTTACGAAGTTTTCATGATTAGAATCACAACTATGAAAGATTCAATAACCTAGGTAAAGGCTCTGATATTGATATAGGCTGCAATTAGTTTTTATAAATTATCAAATTTAGGTGACTTAGTGATGTAGACACAGATGAAAAACTTGTAAATTTCGAGTATGAGAAATGGCAGTTCTACGGTTGGTCACACGGCCTCACTGACATGACGGTGAACGAATTCTCTCCAGATTTTAAAGCACATAACAAATTCTTCCGTGATAAATAATTACACAGCTATAACAATCGGACTTTACTCTTAAATTGTTCCACATGTAATAGATGTATACCAAAAATGTAAAATGGTTAAAATTGCTATTAAACGTAACATACACTACATTGCTTAATAGTTCACAGGCAAGCTATGCGTATGCGGTCGACTAGGTAACCTGTGTTCTATGTATAGCGAGTTGCACTTTGTCACTATGCTCTATGAGGTAAAGGGTTAAGAGTTGTCTTGCTGAAAATGGAGCAACTGGTGCCAAATCCCATCCGTTCATCAATTCTTCCACTAGTGTGAGGAAGAATGCTTTTTCTGGAGGGTTCCCAAACACCTAATCCACCTGTGTCATTTCAATGGGCAATTTCTGTGGCGTTTTCTTATACTATGGAAGTATATTCCAGCTATTGAAATCCTGGAGGTAACTGTGTCCCAACATGGGCAGACTCCCACCCTTTGTTCAATGTCCTACACAGTCTGTTTTGCCAGCCAAGTTAATGCACTCCTCACTCTGGGCTCTCTATCACCCCTCTTTTTGTAAAGATTCTCACATGCTCACAAGCACCATCTTCCTTTTTATACTCTGTGATGTTCAAGACTTGACCACTTGCATGTCAATTGATGTCTCGTGTGCTTTCACTGTCTATTTGGAGTCAGTCTCTTGTATGGCTCATGTGCTTTCACTGCCAGTCTTGAGTCAGTCTCTTGTATGGTTCATGTGCTTTCACTGTCTATTTGGAGTCAATCTCTTGTATGGCTCATGTGCTTTCACTATCTATTTGGAGTCAGTCTCTTGTGTGGCTCATGTGCTTTCACTGCCTGTCTTGAATCAGTCTTTTGCATGGCTTATGCACATTCTCTGTCTGTTACAAGTTAGTCTTTTGTATGGCTCATGTGTTTTGCCCTTTCTATTTGGAGTCAGTCTCTTATACATCATATGCTAACAAAGCACTTCAAGACTCACTAATCCATTGCCATGACTGCAACTCTTTGTCTTCGCCTGACAAAAAGAAATGCATTTTAATCCAGGTCTGCAATCCATGTTAATCCATTGCAAAAATTTGTAACATACCACTAAAGGGACAAACTTTAAAGGTCAGCTTTCTAGGGTCTTGTCTCCATTTCCTAAAAGAGATCATAGAAATAGAAAGGACCTCCAAAAGAATGTCAAATGGGGAACATTCCTTGCATTCCCTGTCAGTGAGGATCCAGTTTCTATGAGCCACCTCAACTAAGTATGGGGAAAATAATCTAATCTCAAATTCCAATCTCATGTTAGTTTACCACTCACATCAACTCTTAATAGCAATAATTTATGATGCATCCTTTACCTGACATCACATTTGGAGGAAGAATTCAAACTTTGCCATGGAATGGGAAAGACACTGACACACTGACCCATCGGTGTCAAAGTTTCCTCAGATGATCTTCAGACCATGTTCAGTGCCACTCCACCAATAACAATTTTTCCCTTATCTACAGACCCATACAATGTGTGCATTGTGCAGCAAGAATCAACTCTGCTTATGAAAAGGGTGGTCCAGATTCCATGTTCACGATGCATACTCACCATTATCTTATTCCAACAGCAAGCTGAGTCAAATCATAGATCTGCCCTCTGCCACCAACTTAGTGTGGGCACCACATTTAAAATGGAGACATTGAGATTGGTTTTCAATACTGTTAAGTCAGGCTTTTTCTCAGTCAGCTTTGACCTTCCCAAGAATTCATAGAGTTTGCATTCACTGATGCCATCTACATGTTCAGGGCATTCCATTTAACCAGAATGCAAGGCCCTTGGGTATCAAGAGAATCACCTAGAGAGTTGTGTTGCACTTCTTAAGCACTTTTAACTCCATCATATTAAACGACCAGGTTGACATTCTGCAAATGTACAATATCAGTCATTTTGTACCAAGACATCATATTGCTCATTCTACTGCTGCTTTGCATTGGATTCGTTGTCAACAAGGACAGATTCAACCTCATCCCATTTCAGTATTTTATTCATCTGGGCATGGTTTTCAAAACATATTAGAAATATGTCTTCCTCTCATGGGAATATCTCAGTAGTTTCTACCATTTGCTCAGGGAACTGAATTTCAGGCTGGGGTTTTCATGACCTCTTTGGTCTCAATATTACAAGTGGTCCACTCAGTTTGGGCCACTTGGTCATGATATCTTAGTTTGGGCCACTTGATCATGATATCTTAGTTTGTGCAACTTGGTCATGAGACCCTTGCATATGATCTTTTTATCCCAACAGTGGCTGATCTTTGCCCTTTAGACCAACTGATAAAGTTTCAGGTTACGTGGTATGCCCACCTCTTACTCTCCTTCATAGATGTGAGTGTGTCTTGGCCCACTTCAGGAGTGCTCATTACACATTATTATTCTATACATGAAGGCCATGATACTGTCTGGAAAGAGCATACTCATTCTTTTTTGCAAACTAACTGTCTTCAATTATATCAGAAGGCAAGACCTCTGCCTCTGGTTTTTTGGTTTTTCTCAGTGGTTTTCATAGCCAACAAGTCCTCATCCAATTCCTCTGCATCGCAGGCAGGCTGAATGTCCAAGCTGACCTAATTCTGTCCCATTGGATTTAACTGATTCATACCAAATGGTTCTCCGTTCCCTCTGGCTTCAGTCAACTGTTTTGGGGTTGACCTCTCATAAACTTTGTTGAGAAAAAGTGGAGGGTAATGCTTCCAACCTTTTGTCTTTCCGGTCCAAGATCCAAAATCCTGGGCACTAAATGACCTTTCTCTCAGCTGGAAGGATCTTACACGTTTCATCCATCCCCTATGATTACCAAGTCTTGCTAAAATGCTTGGGAATTGGAGTGCCATCCCCTATGATTACCAAGACTTGCTAAATTGCATGGGATTGGAGTGCCATCCACTATGATTACCAAGTCTTGCTAAATTGCATGGGAATTGGAGTGCCATCCCCTATGATAACCAAGTCTTGCGAAAATAAATGGAATTGAAGTCCCATTCCCTATGATTACCAAGTCTTGCTAAATTGCATGGGAATTGGAGTGCCATCCCCTATGATTACCAAGTCTTGCCTTATTGCATGGGAATTGGAGTGCCATCCCCTATGATTACCAAGTCTTGCCTTATTGCATGGGAATTGGAGTACCATCCCCTATGATTACCAAGTCTTGTCAAATTGCATGGAAATTAGAGTGCCATCCCCTATGATTACCATGTCTTGCTAAATTGCATGGAAATTGGAGTGCCATCCCCTATGATTACCAAGTCTTGCTTAATTGCATGTGAATTGGAGTGCCATCCCCTATGATTACCAAGTCTTGCTTAATTGCATGGGAATTGGAGTGCCATCCCCTATGATTACCAAGTCTTGCTAAATTGCAGGTGAATTGGAGTGCCATCCCCTATGATTACCAAGTCTTGCTAAATTGCATGGAAATTGGAGTGCCATCCCTATGATTACCAAGTCTTGCTAAATTGCATGGGAATTGGAGTGCCATCCCCTATGATTACCAAGTCTTGCCTTATTGCATGGGAATTGGAGTGCCATCCCCTATGATTACCAAGTCTTGCTAAATTGCATGGTAATTGGAGTGCCATCCCCTATGATTACCAAGTCTTGCCTTATTGCATGGGAATTGGAGTACCATCCCCTATGATTACCAAGTCTTGTCAAATTGCATGGAAATTAGAGTGCCATCCCCTATGATTACCATGTCTTGCTAAATTGCATGGAAATTGGAGTGCCATCCCCTATGATTACCAAGTCTTGCTTAATTGCAGGTGAATTGGAGTGCCATCCCCTATGATTACCAAGTCTTGCTAAATTGCATGGGAATTGGAGTGCCATCCCCTATGATTACCAAGTCTTGCCTTATTGCATGGGAATTGGAGTGCCATCCCCTATGATTACCAAGTCTTGCTAAATTGCATGGAAATTGGAGTGCCATCCCTATGATTACCAAGTCTTGCTACATTGCATGGGAATTGGAGTGCCATCCCCTATGATTACCAAGTCTTGCCTTATTGCATGGGAATTGGAGTGCCATCCCCTATGATTACCAAGTCTTGCTAAATTGCATAGTAATTGGAGTGCCATACCCTATGATTACCAAGTCTTGCAAAATTGCATGGGAATTGGAGTACCATCCCCTATGATTACCAAGTCTTGTCAAATTGCATGGAAATTAGAGTGCCATCCCCTATGATTACCATGTCTTGCTAAATTGCATGGAAATTGGAGTGCCATCCCCTATGATTACCAAGTCTTGCTTAATTGCATGTGAATTGGAGTGCCATCCCCTATGATTACCAAGTCTTGCTTAATTGCATGGGAATTGGAGTGCCATCCCCTATGATTACCAAGTCTTGCTAAATTGCAGGTGAATTGGAGTGCCATCCCCTATGATTACCAAGTCTTGCTAAATTGCATGGAAATTGGAGTGCCATCCCTATGATTACCAAGTCTTGCTAAATTGCATGGGAATTGGAGTGCCATCCCCTATGATTACCAAGTCTTGTTTAATTGCATGGGAATTGGAGTGCCATCCCCTACGATTACCAAGTCTTACTAAATTGCAGGTGAATTGGAGTGCCATCCCCTATGATTACCAAGTCTTGCTAAATTGCATGGAAATTGGAGTGCCATCCCTATGATTACCATGTCTTGCTTAATTGCATGTGAATTGGAGTGCCATCCCCTATGATTAGCAAGTCTTGCTTAATTGCATGGGAATTGGAGTGCCATCCCCTATGATTACCAAGTCTTGCTAAATTGCAGGTGAATTGGAGTGCCATCCCCTATGATTACCAAGTCTTGCTAAATTGCATGGAAATTGGAGTGCCATCCCTATGATTACCAAGTCTTGCTAAATTGCATGGGAATTGGAGTGCCATCCCCTATGATTACCAAGTCTTGCTAAATTGCATGGGAATTGGAGTGCCATCCCCTATGATTATCAAGTCTTGCAAAATTGCATGGGAATCAGAGTGCCATCCCCTATGATTACCAAGTCTTGCTTAATTGCATGGGAATTGGAATGCCATCCCCTATGATTACCAAGTCTTGCAAAATTGCATGGGAATTGGAGTGCCATCCCCTATGATTACCAATTCTTACTAAATTGCATGGGAATTGGAGTGCCATCCCCTATGATTACCAAGTCTTGCTAAATTGCATGGGAATTGGAGCACCCTCTTTTTCTGATTGCTTCTTGCAACTGTGAACAGTCATGGCTCAGTGATCTATTTGTCATAGATATTAATATTTCAAAATAAGAATAATTTTCACTGTTTCTCATTTGGGTATGTATACCGCACACTGTATAGCGAATTGTGGTTTGACTCTTTTTGCATACATAAGGTAATTCAGTAGGGGGACCATATGTATGGTTTGATTCTTTTTGCATACATAAGGTTATTTAGTAGGGGACCATATGCATGGTTTGATTCTTTTTGGATACATAAGGTAATTTAGTAGGGGATGATAACATAATAATAATAATAATAATAATAACGAGGACTTTGTATAACGCCTAATCTTTAGAAGCTCTAAGCTCTTGACAACATTAGACAACACCTATAACATAAAATATATATAATGATATGATTACAAAACCAAACACCATGAAATTAGAAAACATGAAAAACATGCTGAAAATATTTAAGGTAGGAAACATTATTAGGTCTTTAAGTTTGTTCTTGCAGTCGAAATAAGTGAGTTTTAAGAGCACTCTTGAATGGGATCACTGTGTCTTTGTGTCTAAGTTCAGTGGGCAATTCATTCCACGTTGCTGGGCCCTGGTATGCAAAAGAACGCTGTCCATATGACTTTATTTTCATAGTGAGAATAATGAGTATACGATTGTCAGAAGAGGAGCATAAGTATCTTGCTGGTGTGTACACATGGGTGAGGTCGGATAGGTATGTTGGACTGGAGTCCTTCAGTGAAATGTAGCACAGAGAACAAATTTTGTGTTTGATTCTGGATCAAATGGATAGCCAGTGTAGAGTACAGAGCAGCGGGTAGGTGTGCTCTGAATGTGGTACTCTAAGTGTGATCCAAGCAGCTGTGTTTTTAATTTTTTGAAGTCTCTGGAGTAGATATTGAGATGAACTAGATAGAATTGAGTTACAATAGTCCAGTCTTGAAACTACTAATGAACACACAAGTGTCTTAGTGTCCTCAACTGAAAGATGTATGGTTTGACTCTTTATGGATACATAAGGTAATTTACTAGGGGACTATATGCTTGGTTTGATTCTTTTTGGATAAATAAGGTAATTTAGAAAGGGACCATATGCATGGTTTGACTCTTTGGATACATAAGGTACTTTAGTAGGGGGGACCATATGCATGGTTTGACTCTTTGGATACATAAGGTAATTTAGTAGAGGACCATATGCATGGTCTGACTCTTTGGATACATAAGGTACTTTAGTAGAAGGACCATATGCATGGTTTGACTCTTTGTATACATAAGGTAATTTAGTAGGGGACCATATGCATGGTTTGACTCTTTGGATACGTAAGGTACTTTAGTAAGGGACCATATGCATGGTTTAACTCTTTGGATACATAAGGTAATTTAGTAGAGGGACCATATGCATGGTTTGACTCTTTTGATACATAAGGTACTTTAGTAGGGGACCATATGCATGGTTTGACTCTTTTAATACATAAGGTACTTTAGTAGGGGACCATATGCATGGTTTGACTCTTTGGATACATAAGGTACTTTAGTAGGGACCATATGCATGGTTTGACTCTTTGGATACATAAGGTAATTTAGCAGGGGACCATATGCATGGTTTGACTCTTTGGATACATAAGGTAATTTAGTAGGGGACCATATGCATGGTTTGACTCTTTGGATACATAAGGTAATTTATTAAGGGACTGTATGCATGGTTTGACTATTTTTGGATAAATAAGGTAATTTAGAAAGGGACCATATGTATGGTTTGACTCTTTGGATACATAAGGTAATTCACCAGAGGGACCATATGCATGGGTTGCTCATAATTTTGTACTTATGCACAATAAGCACTTGGAGTGAGTGAGTTATGTCCCTTATAAAAGCCACTGCTTTTATAATTAAAGGCCTGATTATTTCCAAAGATTTCTTAGCTACTACGTTCCACCAGCAGAAAATTGCAATGTTTTATTTTATATGTATCCATACATATTTTGTGAACTTCATTTATTTCAGAATAATGCACAGCCATTTAACTTTTTAATTATAAATGTGCTTTTTTAATATTATTCTAATCTAATTTCAAATCCATATCTGATTATTTGATGGTAAATATGTATTGTACAGTTTTATCTAAGTTCCAAATTGATAAAAGAGAAACTAGATAATTTATATAACTTGTATGTAATTTACATTATGCTAGACTAAAACATTTTCAATTTGTAATTTATGGGCTGTCTCTTTTTCTCTTTCTTTCCCTGATTACAGTTATATGCCATGGATACATACTGATAGTAGAAATTATGCTTTTCCTCAGAATATGGAAGAAATTGAACTCCATGCCATATTAAACTTGGTCTGGAGGTTTACTGGAATATCTATCTTCTCCCTATTTGCTCAAATGCCAACATGCACCAGTGTATAATGCACATTCTGAGTTTTTCCTCAGTTATTAATGCACATTCTGAGTTTTTCCTCAGTGTATAATGCACATTCTGAGTTTTTCCTCAGTGTATAATGCACATTCTGAGTTTTTCCTCCAAATGAGCAGAAATAACATAATGTTGCCATATAACATGCATGTGATATGATACATATCAAAATCTTAATTTTGTTCTGTTTTCAATGTGCATGTGATATGATACATATCAAAATCCTAATTTTGTTCTGTTTTCAACATGCATATGATATGATACGTATCAAAATCTTAATTTTGTTCTGTTTTTAAAGTCTCAGATAACAACAGTGGGCCATTTAAGATAGTGAATGAAAACAGTGATGTTATGGATGGCCCTTGAAGTTGCCATTTTATGATTCACCTTGTTGACATCTCTACAATGTATCTCCATGTCCATGTGTCAATAAAATATTGCTCACTTTATTGTATCAAAGATATGGTGGCGCTCACCAGATAATATGTACTTTTGGGAGGGTGACGTATGTAAGGTGAAGTAGTTCGCATTTAAAACATGCACAGTGGAGAGAATGTTTGCATACCTCTATGCTACATTAATGTAATGTGGATGATATTTCTTTTGGATATTGCACTTTTGGAAATTTTACATGATTTAAGCACACTGCTAACTAAAATGACTGCTCCCTTGTGTTAAAAAATCAGTCTGAATTAGTCTAAAGTACACTATACATAGCAGCTATTAAAATAGGGAAAATGAATTTTGCCAGACTAGACAATACCAGCTTCTGAAAGTGCACTGAATGAAATACCAAATATGTAAAATGTAAAAAAAGTTATCGGCTCTTTTTTATACAATTTACCTCTGAAGTTCAGGAAGTGAAAATGACCAAGTAGAGCTAGCACTCTTTTGAAAGGTGCACATTTGAAGTAAGGCCAAGCTGTATACTCTATAACCCATAGTACACCCATCAATCATACACCAAAATAAAGGGAATTAAAGGTTCTTTGCATTAGACCTAAGATATACAAGGTCTGTTTTAAATAGCCAGTATAACCAGTGAGGAAAGCCGGGGACATTCTTTTTCTTTAAAATCCTAACCCTATGCAAAATGCGAAACTGTATAGCGCCACCTATAAGCTTATTCTCCAAAGAAAAGTAAATAAGTTGCCAGTTTACCAAGATGGATGCGTGGTAAGTATGTTTAGCATGTCAAAGCTTAGCTGGCACTAATTATCGTGAAAAGACGAAACTGAGTCAATGAAACCTTCATTACTATCAAATGCTTTGATTTAAGATGAGAAATAAAAATAAGTTTGCCTTCCAAAGAAGAACAAAATGCTTTCTTTTTTGAACGATTTCATTTTTAAAAGTAATTTTGGTACCAGGGTTTACATCAAGAAAATTCAGTTTTTATTATCAGCAAATTCTTATGGCAGTATGGCCCCTTTAAACTTTGCCATTCATTTTCATTCTGCTACATAGCTTTGGAATGACTTCATGGATTGAACTCAGGCTTTACATTTAGAAAACCTAGTTCAAGCTTCATATTAACTGCTCCTAGCAAAACTCTGGAAGTTTGACTTGGAGCTTTGCCCTTTAATTCCCACTCAGAAGCTTTGAAAGAAACTTTATCATTAAATTTCAACTTGAAAATGTTTGAAGGTCTTCAATTATAGTTTGGTATTCATATTAACAAGACAAAAATCAGGTATAATTTTCATCAGTTTCTAGCATAATTTGATGAAGTTATGGCCCATGTTTGGCAAAGCTCTACATTAGGTTTAATATTTACTGATTTCAGGCATTCATATATATTTTGTAGATATCGATGACTGCGCATCTGGTCCTTGCCTGTTTGGAGGAATATGTGTGGACATGCTTGGTGATTACAGTTGTAACTGTACTACTGGACTTACTGGAAAGAACTGTGAAACAGGTTTATTTGCGTATTATTTTGTTTTCTAAAATTACAGACTATACATGTATTGGTCAAAATTTTGAATTCATGATAAAATATGTATTTTTGAAGTACATAAGTAGCAAAATACTGATTATGTCAAAAGTATAAAAACAATGATGCATATTTTTGAAACCTTGTTTTCTATTCAGATAAATTTTAAAAATCAACTAGACACCATGTATCTATTTATTGCTCCTGTTTTTAGCTCACCAGTGTGATTTTGTTTTTAGCTCACCTTATTGGTTCTGTGCAAGTCATCCACTGTCCATCATTGTAGAATCAAATTATCCATCACTTAATCTCAGATGAGTAATTTAGTTCTTTCCACTAAATAACTTTTAAATAACATCAAGAATTGAAATCTGTTTATTTAAATAATAAATACTCTTCATCATGTAGTCAATCTAATCCCATTAATCCCAAAAATTTCTCTAATCCCTCAACCAAACAAACCTCTAACCCGATAAATCATGCATACAGTGTTGTATTTATGCCCAAAATATAAAATCTTTTATACCAAGAAACCAAATTTATTGCCATTTTTTGGCATACAAAATTTGTCCTCATATGGAAACAGCCAAAATCAGTCTCTAAAATTCTGTACAATTCACTTTGCCATTTCAAAATGTCCTCAACCAATCATCTCATTTATCAGAGTATATTCAATTTCATTTATCAGAATATATTCAGTTCCATTTATCAGAGTATATTCAATTTCATTGATCAGAGTATATTCAATTTTATTTATCAGTATGTTCAATTTCATTTATCAGAGTATATTCAATCCCATTTATCAGAGTATATTCAATTTCATTTATCAGAGTATATTCAATTTCATTTATCAGAATATATTCAACTTCATTTATCAGAGTTTATTCAATTTCATTTATCAGAGTATATTCAGTTTATCAGAATACATTCAGTTTCATTTATCAGAGTATATTCAATCCCATTTATCAGAAAACATTCGGTTTCATTTATCAGAGTATATTCAGTTTCATTTGTCAGAATATATTCAATTTCATTTATCAGAGTATATTCAGTTTCATTTATCAGTATTTTCAGTTTCATTTATCAGAGTATATTCAGTTTCATTTGTCAGAATATATTCAATTTCATTTATCAGAGTATATTCAGTTTCATTTATCAGAGTATATTCAGTTTCATTTATCAGTATTTTCAGTTTCATTTATCAGAGTATAATATTCAATTTCATTTTATTAGAGTATATTCATTATACTCATGCTGCACCCAACAGAACCAGCTTGAGTCATATGCTGGAATAAAAGACCCTTTTCTACCATACAAATCCTAGGGATAATCTAACCTTTTATACTGTACAAATCCTCAGGACACTCTAACCCTTTATACTATACAAATCCTCAGGATACTCTAACCCTTTATACTATACAAATCCTAGGGATAATCTAACCCTTTGTACTATACAAATCCTCAGGATACTCTAACCCTTTATACTATACAAATTCTTGGGATACTTTAACCCTTTATACTATATAAATCCTCACGATACTTTAACCCTTTGTACTATACAAATCCTCAGTATACTTTAACCCTTTATACTATATAAATCCTCGGGATACTCTAACCCTTTATACTATACAAATCCTCAGGACACTCTAATCCTTTATACTATACAAATCTTTGGGATACTCTAACCCTTTATACTATATAAATCCTTGGGATACTATAACCCTTTATGCTATACTATACAAATCCTCAGGATACTCTTACCCTTTATACTATACAAATCCTCAGTATACTCTAACCCTTTATGCTTTACAAATGTTCAGGATACTCTAGCCCTTTATAGTATACAAATCTTCAGGATACTCTAACCCTTTATACTATTCAAATCCTTGGGATACTCTAACCCTTTATACTATACAAATCCTTGGGATACTCTAACCCTTTATACTATACAAATCCTCGGGATACTCTAACCCTTTATGCTATACAAATCCTTGGGATACTCTAACCCTTTATACTATTCAAATCCTCATTATACTCTAACCCTTTATGCTTTACAAATCCTCAGGATACTCTAACCCTTTATGCTTTACAAATCCTCAGGATACTCTAACCCTTTATACTATATAAATCCTCAGGATACTCTTACCTTTATACTATACAAATCCTCAGTATACTGTAACCCTTGATGCTTTACAAATGTTCAGGATACTCTAGCCCTTTATACTATACAAATCCTCAGGATACTCTAACCCTTTATACTATTCAAATCCTCAGGATACTCTAACCCTTTATACTATACAAATCCTTGGGATACTCTAACCCTTTATACTATACAAATCCTCAGGATACTCTAACCCTTTATACTATACAAATCCTCAGGATACTCTTACCCTTTATGCTATACAAATCCTCAGTATACTCTAACCCTTTATGCTTTACAAATCCTCAGGATACTCTAACCCTTTATACTATACAAATCCTCAGGATACTCTAACCCTTTATGCTTTACAAATCCTCAGGATACTCTAACCCTTTATACTATATAAATCCTCAGGATACTCTAACCTTTTATACTATACAAATCCTTGGGATACTCTAACCCTTTATACTATACAAATTCTCTGGATACTCTAACCCTTTATACTATACAAATCCTTGGGATACTCGAACCCTTTATACTAAATAAATCCTCGGGATACTCTAACCCTTTATGCTTTACAAATCCTCAGGATACTCTTACCCTTTATGCTATACAATTCCTCAGTATACTCTAACCCTTTATGCTTTACAAATTCTCAGGATACTCTAACCCTTTGTACTATACAAATCCTCTGGATACTCTAATCCTTTATGCTATACAAATCCTCAGGATACTCTAACCCTTTACACTATACAAATCCTCTGGATACTCAAACCCCTTTTCTACCATAGTAATAATAGGGATACTCAGACTCAGACCCCTGGTATGAAGGTCTTTAATTTTTTTTAAATAACTGATGCCATTAAGTATGGACACCATTATTATTATTATAAGTAGATCCAGGTAGGAATGAAATTATAAATAGTGTGACCATTGTAAATGTTTATATTATATTTCTTTGTACAAATGGCATATTTTGTATGATCATTGTCTAGTATTTTACTTTATCAATTAATTTTTCCAAGCAAAAAAGTCAAGTTTTTCAGTATTTTGGCATGGCTTTTCATACAGCTTATTACATCCAAATATCCCTACATTTCAGCTACAAACAAATGTGATCCTAATCCCTGCCTCAATAGAGCAACCTGTGTCCAGCTTTCTGGGAAATACTTGTGCCAGTGTCCTCCTGGTTTCAATGGATCTATATGTGAATTGAGTGAGTGTTTACTGCAAATTCCCATTTAATTTTACACCTCTCTTTTTGTGTCTATGAAGAGCAAGTATAGTGTTATCCATGTTTAGCCATCATGTCATATCACATGTCATATCACAGTCATCATGTCATCTCATATCATATCATGTCATATCACAGACATCATGTCATATCACTGCCATCATGTCATATGAGTCATCATGTCACATCTCATCATTTCATGTCTCATCATGTCATGTTATATCACATCTATCACATCTATCATGTTATATCACATTATTCCATGCTGTCATGCCTATGGTGAATTATAATATCACATGTTATCATGTTATCATGTACATTGTGAATATCACATCATGTCATATTATCCTGTCTGTGGTGAATATCACCTCATGTCATGTTTTTTTGTCCATTGTGAATATCATATTGTATTGTCATCATGTCCATTATGAATATCACATCATGTCATGTCATCATGTCCATTGTAAATATTCAATAACATGTCATCCTGTCCATTATGAATATCACTTCATGTTATGTCTTTCTATTGTGAATATCACTTCATGTTATGACTTTTTGTCCATTAT
Organism: Sinohyriopsis cumingii; assembly: GCA_028554795.2. NCBI lineage: Eukaryota > Metazoa > Mollusca > Bivalvia > Unionida > Unionidae > Sinohyriopsis > Sinohyriopsis cumingii. The sequence continues at coordinate 20,428,658 of CM068828.1, read as the reverse complement.
GATTATCACCTAGTGTCATGTCATTCTGTCCATTGTGAATATCACATCATGTTATGCCTTTTGTCCATTGTGAATATCACATTGTATTGACATCATGTCCATGGTGAATATCACATCATGTCATAACATCTTGTACATTGTGAATGTCACATCATGTCTTGTCATCCTGTCCATCATATATTCCATTTTTGCTCAATAATGTTTGAAGCAATAAGAATCAAATTTATTTTGAGGTTTCACATTTAGAAGGCTTAGGTCACATACAGCTTTCACTATAGGATGATAAGGTTAAGATATCTAAGGATGCTGTTTGACTAAAAAATTTACCCTTCAATTACATGATATTGATGGGGGCATGTGCTTTGTGTTTCAAATCTGCATTTAATGGTGAGACATCAGTCTCACTTGTTTTGCATCAACCATTAGAATTTGTATCCAAGCTATGTCTTAAACCTTTCCTAGTCATAGACAATTTGATTAGATCATAACATGGTTGGCAGGTGGGACAGCTTTTTGTGAACCCCATGCACAAGTTAAACCTAGAAGTAAAGAAAATTTTGTTGTGAGTATGAATGAAGTCAAAATAGTTTACATAGGTATGTCACCAGACTTCAGGTTTTATATGTTAATTATTTTGTGGAATGAATGGATACACAAATAACAGTTGCTTTTTAAAGAAATTACAACAAAAATGTCATCTCATTGCATTTATTTGCCTCGCATCACAAAGTGATTGTGAGGAATGAAAACATTTACTAAAGGCTGGCAAGTAAGATGAGTCCAGCAACAAACAACGTAGACCCAGACCTGCCATTACATAATGTACTGGCAGAATAGGGTCTGTGTTTTTATTTCTACTGATTACTCCTAATAAACTGCATTGATCCAGACCTGCCATTATATAATGCACTGGCAGAATAGGGTCTATGTTGTTATTTTTACTGATTACTCCTAATAAACTGCATTGATCCAGACCTATCATTGCATAATGCACTGGCAGAATAGGGTCTGTATTGTTAGTTCTACTGATTACTCCTAATAAATTGCATTGATCCAGACCTGCCATTACATAATGCACTGGCAGAATAGATAGGGTCTGGTTTGTTAGTTCTACTGATTACTCCTAATAAATTGCATTGATCCAGACATGCAGTCCCATTATGCAGCAGTAGATTTGGGTCTTTGTGATTTGCAGCTTGTTTTAACTTATAATCAAGTTTATACAATATATGTTTTGTTTTGTTTTTTAATTTTTCATGATTGTTATACCTTAATTACTGAGAAATATAATACTGATTCTGATTATTTTTGTACCGTAATTACTGTTGTATATAACATTGAATTTCATGATTTTTTATAATAATTGCTGAAGTATATAACATTGAATCTCATGATTTTATATCTTAATTACTGTGGTATATATAATTTATCATATTTGTACCTTAATTACTGCAGTATATAATAGTGTGTCATGATTTTTGTACTTTACTTACTGAAGTATTCACATTGTAACACAAAAGGCATTAATGGCATCTCATCACAGTCCATAGTACATATTACATATTTTCTTTCCTGTATGTCCATTTTCCATTAAAATTAATAATTTCAGATATAAATGAATGTTTACTTGGAAGTGGACCATGTGAAAATGGTGGAACATGTACAGACACTTTTGGTTCCTATGTTTGCTCATGTCCCATGGGACTGACAGGTCCAACTTGTACTATAGGTGAGTCTGCCCTCTGTTATGGCTCTGTGGTCTTAAACTCAGTAACATAAAGAGCAAAGCAAAGAAGTTTGGTAAAATGCAACAAATAATTTAATTCTATAAGATATAAAATGAAAATGAAAGAGGAACTTCATTACCTTCTAATGCTAATCATAAATATGTATTCTTTAAAATACATTTGATGTTAAGAGTTCATAATGTAAATAAGACATATTTGACATGGTCACTAAAACATAGTTGATATTGTGAATAAGACATAGCTGACATGGTCACTAAAACATAGTTGATATTGTGAATAAGACATAGCTGACATGGTCAATAAGACATAGTTGACATGGTCAATAAGACATAGCTGACATGGTCAATAAGACATAGTTGACATGGTCAATAAGACATAGTTGACATTGTAAGATATATAGTTGATAATGTTGATATTGTTGACATTCTCAGTGAGACATTGTTGACATTTTCAGACATTGTTGACATTGTCTGTAAGACATTGATGGTAATGTCTGTAATACATAGTCAACATTTCAGTAAGATATTGTTGACATTTTCAATAAGACAATAATGACATTGTGTGAATGACATTGTTGACATTTTCAGTAAGACACTGTTGACATTGTCTGTAAGACATAGCTGACATTGTCAATAAGACATTGTTAACATTGTAAAACATAGTTGACATTTTCAGTAAAACAGTTGACATTTTCATTAAGACGTTGACATTGTAAGACATAGTTGACCTTGTCTGTAAAATATATAGTTGATATTGTTGACATTTTCAGTGAGACATTGTTGACATTTTTAGTAAGATATTGTTGACATTGTCTGTAAGACATTGTTGACAAATGTCTGTAAGACATTATTGACATTTCAGCAAGATATTGTTGACATTTTCAATTTGACAATGTGTGAATGACATTGTTGACATTCTCAATAAGACATAGTTAACATCGTCTGTGAAACATAATTGACATTTTCAGTAAGACATAGTTGACATTGTCAATAAAACATAGTTGACATTGTGAGACATAGTTGACATTTTCAGTAAGACATTGTTGACATTTTCAGTAACACATAGTTGACATTGTGAATAAGTCATAGTTGACATAGTTGACATTGTCTGTAAGACATTGTTGACACTGTCTGTAAGACAGAGTTGACATTGTCAATAAGACATTGTTGACATCATCTGTAAGACATAGTTGACATTGTCAATAAGACAATGTTGACATTGTCTGTAAGACATAGTTGACATTTTCAGTAAAACATTTTTAATAAGACATTGTTGACATTGTAAGACATAATTGACATTGTAAAATATATAGCTGATATTGTTGACATTTTCAGTAAGACATAGTTGACATTGTCAATACAACATAGCTGATATAGTTGACATTGTCTATAAGACATAGTTGACAGTTTCAGTAAGATGTTGACATTTTCAGTAAGACACTGTTGACTTTGTATGTATGTATGTATGTATGTATGTACAAATGAATTATGAATGTATGTAGGTCATTAGGTACGTAGATAGGGAGGTAGGTATCTGAGTTTAAGAGTACATCAGCACAATACTGCCTATATGGTGCTTATTAAAAGTTAGGTTCTAAAAATGTACTTATTAAGAACAAAAGAAAAAAACTTTATCCATGGTTATATGTTATGAGGCACAAAACATTTTCATCCTACAACGAACAAAATAACTGGATTCACTTTGATAGCACATTTATGATATGTGATGAGAAAAACAATGCTTGACAATGTCAGCATTGTCTTTTTGAAAATGTCAACAATGTCTTACTGACAATGTCAACTATGTCTTATTGACCATGTCAACTATGTCTTGTTGACAATGTCAACTATGTCGTATTGACAATGTCAACTATGTCTTATTGATAATGTCAACTATATCTTACTGGAAATGTCAACAATGTCTTACTGAAAATGTCAACAATGTCTAACTGAAAATGTCAACAATGTCTTATGGACAATGTCAACAGTGTCTTACTGAAAGTGTTGACACTGTTGACTTTGTAAGGCATAGTTGATATTGTCTGTGAGACATAGTTGACATTTTCAGTAAGACATTGTTGATATTTTCAGTAAAACATAGTTGGCATTGTGAATAAGACATAGTTGACATTGTCTGTAAGACATTGTAAGACATAGTTGCATAGCTGGCATTGTCAACAAGACATTATTGACATTGTCTGTAAGACATAGTTGACATTTTCAGTAAGACATAGTTGACATTTCAATAAGACATTGTTGATATTTTAAGACATAGTTGACATTGTCAATAAGACATAGTTCAGTAAGACATTGTTGACATTTTCAGTAAGACACTGTTGACATTGTCTGTAAGACATTGTTGACATTTTCAGTTAGACATTTTGACATTTTCAGTAAGACATTGTTGACATTTCCAGTAAGGTATAGTTGACATTATCAATAAGACTTAGTTGACATTGTCAATACAACATAGTTGACATTGTAAACAAGACATAGTTGACATGGTCAATAATACATAGTTGACATTGTCAGTAAGACATTGTTGACATTTTCAATAAGACATTGCTGACATTGTCAAGCATTGTTTTTCTCATCACATATCGTAAATATGCTATCAAAGTGAATCCAGTTATTTTGTTCATTGTAGGATGCAAATGTTTTGTGCCTCATAACATATAACCATGGATAAAGTTTTTTTCCTTTTGTTCTTAATAAGTACATTTTTAGAACCTAACTTTTAATCAGCACCATATAGGCAGTATTGTGCTGATGTACTCTTAAACTCAGATACCTAACTCCCTATCTACGTACCTACTGCCCTAAATACATTCATAATTCATTCATACATACATACATACATACATACATACATACATACATAAAAAACCATGTAAAAAGGAAGGGATGTAGTAGGATTTCACTTAACTTTTTATTCTCTCACTATTTTAAGATGCTAATGAGTGTCTTCAAGATGTGTGTCGAAATGGCGGAACATGTCAAAACACATTCGGATCTTATACCTGTATATGTCCACAAGGTTTCACGGGTTTTAATTGCCAGACAGGTAAATAAATTTTTGATAATTTTATATCCTTCTGTTGATCATGTGGAATAATTTGAAAATGTAGTCAAACCTGTCAGTAGCAGCCATTAATGGTAGAAAGCCATATTGATCTATGTACACAGATGACCTCTGAATATAGATTCACCTTTCAAACCTGGTTCTTGAACAATTACCATGTAACAAATACCATTATTGTTATTATTTTTGTCATACGATGATTGTTGTTATTATTACTTCAGGCAGTTGGCATAATTTCTTGTTAAAACATTTACTGCATAACTTGTTTATTCAAAAGTTTGATGAACAATGGTTTCCTTCACTGTTTTCTTAAGGTACTAGTTAGCTCATTTTGCATACATATACTGTAAAGGGGGTAGATAGCTCATTTTGCATACATATATAGTAAAGGGGTAGCTGGCTCATTGCATTCATATAAGGTAAAGGGGTAGCTAGCTCATTTTGCATACATATATAGTAAAGGGGTAGCTAGCTTATGTTGCATACATATACAGTAAAAGGGTAGCTAGCTTTTTTTGCATTCATATATGGTAAAGAGGTAGCTACCTCATTTTGCATACACATGATGTAAAGAGGTAGCTAGCTCATTTTACATACACATACTGTAAAGGGGTAGCTAGCTCATTTTGCATACATATACTCTAAAGGGGTAGCTAGCATTTTTTGCAGTCATATACCATAAAGGGGTAGCTAGCTTATTTTGCATTCATATGTGGTAAAGGGGTAGCTAGCTTATTTTGTATACACATATTGTAAAGGGGGTAGCTAGCTTATTTTTCATACACATACTGTAAAGGGGTAGCTAGCTCATTTTGCATACATATACTGTAAAGGGGTAGGTAGCTTATTTTTCATACACATACTGTAAAGGGGTAGGTAGCTTATTTTGCATTCATATATGGTAAAGGGGTAGCTAGCTTATTATGCATAAATATACTGTTAAGGGGTAGCTAGCTTATGTTGCATTCATATATGATAAAGGGGTAGCTAGCTTATTTTGCATTCATATATGGTAAAGGGATAGCTAGCTTATTTTGAATTCATATACCATAAAGAGGTAGAGACCCTGATTTGGCTAGAATGATATCTCCGTGTCTTCCGGCAAGAATTGGTTAGCTAGAAAGATTGCCCAGAGGAGGATAGTGTAACTCCGAATAGCCATTCGTTATTGGCGGGAATATCTTAGAACAGGAAATTCTAAGTACAGACAGCTTCAAATAAGGAAGCTTTGAGGGACAGACCAGTTACAGTTTGGTCCCTTAGTCTCAGATAGAGAGATGGAGGAAAGGAGATGAAAGGAGAGGTGTCAGGAGAAGTTGAAGTCTAGGAGGAAAAGGGGAGAGAAGGGAGGAAGAGGAAATTGGGAGCGAAATTGGAGGAGGAAATAGTCAAGAGGGAAACGGAGTTGAAGGAGGTGTTGGAGGAATGGAAGGAAGGAAGGAATTAGCGGGAAAGAAAGAGATGAGTAGACGCAAGGACGGGGGAAATCGAACTCACACTGTAAATCACTGGATGAATTAGGCTGTCACTTGGTTGAGGGAAAGATGGGTGATTGAGAGTTTATCGTTTTAAATTATCGAATTTTTTAAATTGTTAATAATTGAATTTCATCTTCGTGTTCTCTATAATTTAGCCGTCAGCATTGCTGACTGGGGGCTCAGAGCTCTAAATCTCCCTTGTCACTAATTTAACTTTCTAACCTAACGAGCCCGGGTGGAACTTTCATCATAATTTAATTAATATATATTGGAAGAACCCCACCCCAATGCGTGCAAACGTCACACATACTATAAAGGGGTAGCTAGCTTATTTTGCATACATATACTGTAAAGGGGAAGCTAGCTCACTTTGCATACACATACTGTAAAGAGGGTAGCTAGCTTATTTTTCATACACATACTGTAAAGGGGTAGCTAACTCATTTTGCATACATATACTGTAAAGGGGTAGGTAGCTTATTTTGCATTCATATATGGTAAAGGGGTAGCTAGCTTATTTTGCATACATATACTGTTAAGGGGTAGCAAGCTTATTTTGCATACATATACTGTAAAGGGGAAGCTAGCTCACTTTGCATTCACATACTGTATAGAGGGTAGCTAGCTCATTTTGCATACACATACTGTAAAGGGGTAGCTAGCTTATTTTGCATACATATACTGTAAAGGGGAAGCTAGCTTACTTTGCATATACATACTGTAATGGGGTAGTTAGCTTATTTTGCATTCATGTATTGTAAAGGGCTAGCTAGCTTATTTTGCATTCATATACCATAAAGGGGTAGCTAGCTGATTTTGCATACATATACTGTAAAGGGTTAGCTAGCTGATTTTGCATACATATACTGTAAAGGGGAAGCTAGCTGATTTTGCATACATATATGGTAAAGGGGTAGCTAGCTCATTTTGCATACATATGCTGTAAAGGGGTAGCTAGCTTTTTTTGCATTCATATATGGTAAAGGGGGTAGCTAACTCATTTCGCATACGCATACAATAAAGGAGTAGCTACCTTATTTTGCATTCATATGTGGTAAAGGGGTAGCTAGCTCATTTTGCATACACATACTGTAAAGGGGTAGCTAGCTTGTTTTGTATACACATACTGTAAAGGGGTTAGCTAGCTTATTTTGCATTCGTATTTGGTAAAGGGGGTAGCTAGCTCATTTTCAATACACATACTGTAAAGGGTTAGCTAGTTCATTTTGCATACACATACTGTAAAGGGTTAGCTAGTTCATTTTGCATACATTTACTGTAAAGGGGTAGCTAGCTTATTTTGCATACATATACTGTAAAGGGGTAGCTAGCTAGTAATTGTAGTGTTGGTCTATTATCAAGTAACTGTAGTGTTGGTCCATTATCTAGTAACTGTAGTATTGTCCATTATCTAGTCATTATTGTGTTGGTCCATTATTTAATAATAGCAGTGTTGGTCCATTTTCTAGTAACTGTAGTGTTGGTCCATTATCTAGTAATTGAAGTGTTGGACTATTATCTAGTAATAGCAGTGTTGGTCCATTAACTAGTTACTGTAGTATTGGTCCATTATCTAGTAATTGAAGTGTTGGTCCATTATCTAGTAATTGTAGTGTTGGACTATTATCAAGTAACTGTAGTGTTGGACTTTTATCTAGTAATAGCAGTGTTGGTCTATTATCTAGTAATTGAAGTGTTGGTCCATTATTTAGTAATTGAAGTGTTGGACTATTATATAGTAATAGCAGTGTTGGTCTATTATCTAGTAACTGTAGTGTTGGTCCATTGTCTAGTAATTGAAGTGTTGGACTTTTATCTAGTAATAGCAGTGTTGGTCTATTATCTAGTAACTGTAGTGTTGGTCTATTATCTAGTAATTGAAGTGTTGGTCCATTATTTAGTAATTGAAGTGTTGGACTATTATATAGTAATAGCAGTGTTGGTCCATTATCTAGTAACTGTAGTATTGGTCCATTATCTAGTAATTGAAGTATTGGACCATTATCTAGTAATAGAAGTGTTGGACCATTATCTAGTAATTGTTGTGTTGGGCCATTATCTAGTAACTGTAGTGTTAGTGTTGGTCTTTTATCTAGTAATTGTAGTCTTGGTCCATTATCTAGTAATAGCAATGTTTGTCCATTATCTGGTAACTGTAGTATTGGTCCATTATCTAGTAAATATTGTGCTGGTCCATTATCTAGTAATAGCAGTGTTGGTCCATTATCTAGTAACTGTAGTGTTGGTACATTATTTATAACTGTAGTATTGGTCCATTACCTAGTAAATATTGTGTTGGTCCATTATCTAGTAATAGCAGTGTTGGTCCATTATCTAGTAACTGTAGTGTTGGTACATTATTTATACCTGTAGCATTGTCCATTATCTAGTAAATATTCTGTTTATCCATTATCTAGTAATTATTGTGTTGGTCCATTATTTAGTAACTGTAGTGTTGTCCATTATCTAGTAATTATTGTGTTGGTCCATTATCTAGTAATTATTGTGTTGGTCCATTATCTAGTAATTATTGTGTTGGTCCATTATCTAGTAACTGTAGTGTTGGTCCATTATCTAGTAACTGTAGTGTTGTCCTTGATCTAGTAATTATTGTGTTGGTCCATTATCTAGTAATTATTGTGTTGGTCCATTATCTAGTAACTGTAGTGTTGGTCTATTATCTAGTAACTGTAGTCTTGGTCCATTATCTAGTAATTATTGTGTTGGTCCATTATCTAGTAATAGCAGTGCTGGTCCATTATCTAGTAAATGTAGTGTTGTCCATTATCTAGTAATTATTGTGTTGGGCCATTATCTAGCAAATGTAGTGTTGTCCATTATCTAGTAATTATTGTGTTGGTCCATTATCTAGTAAATGTAGTGTTGGTCATTTATCTAGTAATAGTAGTGTTGGTCCTTTATCTAGTAATTGTAGTGTTGGTCCTTTATCTAGTAACTGTAGTGTTGGTCCCTTATCTAGTAAGTGAAGTGTTGGATTATTATCTAGTAATAGCAGCGTTGGTCCATTATCTAGTAATAGCAGTGTTTTTCCATTATCTAGTAACTGTAGTGTTGTCCATTATCTAGTAACTGTAGTGTTGTCCATTATTGAGTAATTATTGTGTTGCTCCATTATCTAGTAATAGCAGTGTTGGTCCATTATCTAGTAATTATTGTGTTGGTCCATTATCTAGTAACTATTGTGTTGGTCCATTATCTAGTAACTGTAGTGTTGTCCATTATCTAGTAATTATTGTATTGTTCCATTATCTAGTAATAGCAGTGTTGGTCTATTATCTAGTAAGTCTAGTCTTGGTCCATTATCTAGTAATTATTGTGTTGGTCCATTATCTAGTAATTATTGTGTTGGTCCATTATCTAGTAACTGTAGTGTTGGTCCATTATCTAGTAACTGTAGTGTTGTCCATTATCTAGTAATTATTGTGTTGGTCCATTATCTAGTAACTGTAGTGTTGGTCCATTATCTAGTAACTGTAGTGTTGTCCATTATCTAGTAATTATTGTGTTGGTCCATTATCTAGTAATAGCAGTGTTGGTCTATTATCTAGTGACTGTAGTCTTGGTCCATTATCTAGTAATTATTGTGTTGGTCCATTATCTAGTAATAGCATTGTTTTTCCATTATCTAGTAAATGTAGTGTTGTCCATTGTCTAGTAATTATATTGTGTTGGTCCATTATCTAGTAAATGTAGTGTTGGTCATTTATCTAGTAATAGCAGTGTTGGTCCTTTATCTAGTAACTGTAGTGTTGGTCCATTATCTAGTAACTGAAGTGTTGGATTATTATCTATTAATAGCAGTGTTGGTCCATTATCTAGTAATAGCAGTGTTGGTCCATTATCTAGTAACTGTAGTGTTGGTCCATTATCTAGTAACTGTAGTGTTGTCCATTATCTAGTAACTGTAGTGTTGGTCCATTATCTAGTAATTGTAGTGTTGGTCCATTATCTAGTAACTGTAGTGTTGGTCCATTATCTAGTAATTGTAGTGTTGGTCCATTATCTAGTAACTGTAGTGTTGGTCCATTATCTAGTAACTGTGGTGTTGTTTTTCTTAGAACACAAGCATTTTGCAAATCCTAATTTATGCATAGTACTTACATACTTGAGCTATTAATACCTTTAGTATGATTATCAATGCACCCCACCCCCACCTCCAAAGTAAGGATGGTGCAGCTACAAAAATGATGCTTTGCCTCTGGTATTTACCCTCCAACCCCCAACCCCAAAGAATTTGTAAACAATATTGTGACTTATTCAAATTATTAAAATAACAATGAGGAGATTAGACAGTTTAAATTACCCTGATAATTTGACTTGCACACTTGGATAGATATTGTAAAATTACACTGATAGATTGACTTGCACACTTGTATAGATATTGTAAAATTACACTGATTGGCTGACTTGCACACCTGGATAGATATTGTAAAATTACACTGATAGATTGACTTGCACACTTGGATAGATATTGCATAATTACACTGACAGACTGACTTGCACACCTGGATAGATATTGTGTAATTACAATGATAGATTGACATGCACACTTGGATAGATATTGCAAAATTACACTGATAGATTGACTTGTACACTTGGATAGATAGTTTAAAAGTACACTGATAGATTGACATCCACACTTAGATATTGTAAAATTACACTGATAGGTTGGCATGCACACTTGGATAGATATTGTAAAATTACACTGACAGATTGACATGCACACTTAGATATATATTGTAAAATTACACTGATAGACTGCCTTACACACCTGGATAGATATTGTATAATTACACTGATAGATTGACATAGCACTTGGATAGATATTGTAAAATTACAATGACAGATTAACATGCACACTTGGATAGATATTGTAAAATTACACTGATAGATTACATGCACACTTAAATATATATTGTAAAATTACACTGATAGATTGGCATGCACACTTGGATAGATATTGTACAATTACACTAACAGATTGACATGCACACTTAGATAGATATTGTAAAATTACACTGATAGATTGACATGTACACTTGGATAGACATTGTAAAATTAGACTGATAGATTAACATGCACACCTGGATAGATATTGTAAAATTACACTGATAGATTAACATGCACACTTGGATATATATTGTAAAATTACACTGATAGATTGTCAAGCATACTTGGATAGATATTGTAAAATTATGCTGATAGATTGACATCTACTCTTGGATAGACATTGTAAAATTACACTAGTAGGTTGACATGCACACTTGGATAGATATGGTAAAATTACACTGATAGATTGGCATGTACACTTGGATAGATATTGTAAAATTACACTGATAAATTGACATGCACACTTGGATATATATTATAAAATTACACTGATAGATTGACTTGCACACCTGGATAGATATTGTATAATTACAATGATAGATTGGCATACACGCTTGGATAGATATTGTAAAATTACACTGATAGATTGGCATGCACACTTGGATAGATATTGTAAAATTAGACTGATAGATTGACATCTACACTTGGATAGATATTGTAAAATTACACTAATAGGTTGACATGCACACTTGGATAGATATTGTAAAATTGCACTGATAGATTGGCATGCACACTTGGATAGATATTGTAAAATTACACTGACAGATTGGCATGCACACTGGTATAGATATTGTAAAATTACACTGATAGATTGGCATGCACACTTGGATATATATTATAAAATTACACTGATAGATTGACTTGCACACCTGGATAGATATTGTATAATTACAATGATAGATTGGCATACACGCTTGGATAGATATTGTAAAATTACACTGATAGATTGACATGCACACTTGGATAGATATTGTAAGATTACACTGATAGTTGGACATGCACACTTGGATAGATATTGTAAGATTACACTGATAGAGTGACATCTACACTTGGATAGATATTGTACAATTACACTGATTGATTATCATGCACACTTGGATAGATAGTTTAAAATTACACCAATAGATTGACATGAACACTTGGATAGATAGTTTTTAATTACACTGATTGATTGACATGTACACTTGGATAGATAGTTTTTAATTACACTGATTGATTGACATGTACACTTGGATAGATAGTTTTTAATTACACTGATTGATTCAGTGAAGCAGATTGAATATAAGCAATATAAAATGTTTACATGGCAAGTCACATTAATGTCAGTACCAAAACAATGATATTCTTGGGAAACAAATGCTTCATTTGCATGGTTTTTGTACTTGAGTGACTGTTTTAAGGTGTAAGAAAGCATGACGGTTAGGAAACAGCTGGCCATTGATTTTGAAATGCAGGTAACAGTTTAATACATACCTTTTATAGAGGAAATTTCACAAGAGAAAAAGATAATGGCTGTTGAGACCAGGTAACTGATATATAAAGTTAACTGTTAGACTATTAAAGATTTGAATGATTTCACCATCTTAATTGTATTTTAATTTACTGGTTTGACTGTATTTAATATTTCAAATATTTCACCATCTTAATTGTATTTGAATATACTTTATATACTTTGTTATGGAGGATGTTTTGTTGCAAAATTTATTCATATTATTCAGTGTTCTAACTGTTCAGTTAAAGTTGAACAAATACATAAGTATTATGTCATAAGTGTCTGACCATTTCATTGGTGGCAGTGATTTTGTATTTTTCTTTTGAACCAGCATATTATTGGATTTTTACCTCACAATAATTAATAAATATTTTAACTAATATAATGGATATAATTACTTGGGTCTTTTTCTATAATTCAGAGGAATAGTATTCTTATCAAGCTTTTGGAGTGCCAGTGTTTGATTAAAAAACAATTCCAGCCCCCTGTCCATTTACCAAAAAAAATGAAATATTAAATGGTCAGTCCCTAATTTGAAAGTATATTTTGCTATAGCAAGCATTTTAAAAACTTTTTTTGTAAACAAGTTTACTAGTAGTGTAAAGAGTCATTATACCAGACTATATTTGCCTGGAAAGAGTCATTGTACCAGACTGTATTTGCCTGGATTTTTTTTAATCCAGCCTAAATATTTAATGCATGTATGCATTGGCTCCTAAAACAAAATGCCAATGACCTTAACATGTTAATCACTAATTATTAACCTTCAAAAAATTTCTGCTGAACCATAAGCCACTTCTAGAATAAAACCAAATAATGGAAGAAGAAAGGTTATCGGGCAAAGGAAGTATGTGAAAGAAGAACGAGCATTTGATTATTTGCCATAATGGAATTTAACTAATTAGTCTAGTAACTAATTGGTACACACTGAAATAAGTATTACATGCATAGTGTGCTGTATTTAGGGGAAAAAAATGGAACTTTTGTTGTGGTATGTAAAAATTACAAGATGGCCAGTATTGTTTGCCATGAAATGTCAGAGTGCCACCAGATTAACATGAAATGGTACAATGAAATGCAGTACCAATCAAAACTGAGGCATTCAAAGAACTTAGAGTATTGAACACATATATACAATATTTTTTTATCATATTGGGAGGGCCAGTTGTTTTTCTGCAGGGCCAGTTGATTTCCATGTGAGCTGACTGTGTTGGCCAGTGAAAAAGTGAGTTAAGTTGACCCATGAGTTACGTCCCAAATTTCCTCCTTCACAGTTCAAGCAAGACACTTAAAACTTGTGTCAATAATAGTATTATGGATGTGGACTCCCAAAGCTTTCAGAATTTTTATCATAAACCTTGTATGTGTTCAGTGAGCTCATTATCGTTCCATTACCTCAAAACTTCATTGCCCCCATTACCCTCGCATGATTTTTGCAGTCTGAATGCAGAGTTTTGTAAGGAGATGTGTTACATTTACACTGATGATATCAGATGCATGATTATTGCAGTCTGAATGCCGAGTTTTGTAAGTAGATGTGTTACATTTACACTGATGATATCAAATGCATGTAATCTCCAAGATTGTTGGCATCTATAAGTTTTAATATATTTCAGATATCGATGAGTGTGGAGCAACTGTACCTCCTTGTCTGAATGGAGGAAATTGTCTGAACAATATTGGATCTTATGAATGCCTTTGTACTAATCTCTGGACAGGAAAAAATTGTGAGACAGGTAAATGATAAACTTCATGCTGCTCTGCACCACACTTTATCATTCTTAAACAAAAGGTTCATTTACTATGGTATTCCATAAATTAACATCTGTACATATATACAATCAAAGCAGTGCATGATGTGATTTTGAAAATTTATGTTCATAGGTAATACCTAATCTAGCATAAGTTATTATATTTAACTGTTATCATTACAATTTTTATTGTATTTTAGTATTGTTGATGTTTTTACATATATAATGGCAGAGATATTGTTTGCTTGATCAGTTCTCTCTTGTGTTAGTGTCTTAGCTACTGTCAATCCATTTATTTTCCTGAGTGTCAATTATTGTGGTTTTGCAGAAAATTACAGGTACATTGGTGTTTAAATTCATGCATTGCAAATATGGTTATATTTTCCTGATAGATGAATAATTATTTATCCAGTCTTTAAATTTCTGGTTTGGAGCAAACATAAAGTCAGCAAACATTCAAACTTCATGTAAAATCATGAAATCACAGTATTTTCATCAGTTTGCATTTTATGTACAGCCCTGTTTTAACCAAATATTTGTCTAGTTGTTGTTTTGGTTCTTGGAACTAACTTTTTAGGGTTAGGGCGATGGAATGGTCCTGTGTCCAATATGAATCCTCTGTCCATTGTCATCATTTTCTTGTGAACATTCTAGAGACTTCATTTTCTGATCATATTTTGATTAGACTTTGTATATATGATCCAGATCCAGGATAAGTTATATTATGACAGTATGCTATAATATGGTGGTTGGGATCCGTAGAATCTAACCGTGTTTTAGACCAAACCATATTATCATCAAGTCAGTTAGCTGAAGAAAATGATGTATGTACTTCAAAAATGATTTGTGGGTGATTTAAAAGTGGGTAAAAAAATACATGCTTTCGATAAAATGAAGACTAACTAGTCTGTAATACACTTGTATTTTGACAACTTACATTTGTCTTTTATAATTCATAATCTGTTAAGTACAGTATATGTATGTAATAAATCCATGAATATGAGTGTAGATCACATGTCATAAAATTCATCTACAAGTCACATCACATTTGAAAACACAAATAACACATGTATAGTTGTTTGATCTATATCCGTTTGTTGCTGGAGACAGCTATTATCTTGCCAAGGCTACCCAAGGGATGAGGGTATTCATAGGGAAATGAAAACATTTGAACAAATAAAAATATTTAACAAACATCTTTGCAAGATACCCCATCTTCAGTTAACTTGATGGCCTGATATCTATGGTTTCTAAAGATTGGAAATTTAATTTGCATTTTTTGCCACCATCAGTAGCAATTGTAAGAATAAATGTTTTCTTGCAAAAAAATGAAACTTTCATGGCACAATAAACATGATCCAGCCACTATGGAAAATGTAACAATCCATCAGATTCCATTCCTTTTATTTAAGTTTGGTGATGACTTTATTTGATGAAAGGTTCTCTGTTTTTATTGAAGATTGTAGCTAGTTTTCTTTGATGAAAGGTGCAAGTGTTATTGAAGTTTGCTGGACCAAACCCATCTCTTACTGTGGCAGTAACATCAAAAATAATTGCAGAACAATGATTAAGGCTGAATATTTTTATTTGTTTAGTATTTATACAGAACAATCTGTGCTTCAGAGATAATCAGTTTTCTTTTAAAAGTTTCAGCACAACTATTTCTTCTGGGTACATTTGAAAACAAAAAAGAAATTAGCCATCGTTTGGTCAGTTGAAACAGTTACTGTTCCTGCTTCAAAGATTGGTCAATTGTAGCTAGTCCTGGTGGCATGACTATTGGATAGACCAACAAGCAGACCTCCGCTTTTGTTTTTGACACTTCTGGTAGCAAAGTGATGCCGACTTCAGTGCATGCATCATAAATTTAAAAAAGATCAACAAATACACAGGTGTTCTGTTCTGTCAGGGATTGCTAAAGAAAATGTGAGCGTTCCAAAGGATTTAATTTTATGAGTGAAAAAAGAGGAATTTTGCTTACCCTCCACATATGTAGGTCAGTCTAAATTACTGTATTAGCTACTAGCAAGCTGCCGATAGTCCCACACTATTTGTCAGAAACATACATCATCTAGTTGATATCCACTACCAGAAATGTAAAAAATTAGCAAAAGAAAAACAAATATCTCATAGCATACAGTACTCAGGCCAGATGTCCAAATGAGTGGATTATGATATAATGATCCACTGTTAAGATGATTTGCCAATATGAACAAAGAATTTGTTTATGTAACAATACATGTAGATACATTCCAGTGCATTTCATATCAAGCTTGTGGCTTCCTTTTATGGTGCCTCAGAATTTCTCCACTCCAAACCAAGATTGTATATGCAAGTTTAAACTGCCAACAATGAGGCAAAAAATCACCAGATGGTATATTATGTCACCATTCAAGAATAAAAATCACAATTTGTGACATCGGTGAAGGCCAGCATGTTTCCTGAATAAATGTTTTACTATTATTTTTCATACTTTTAAGATGAAAAAATATATTTTTTCTTGTACAAGAAAAATACATTTATGTGAAATTTTAGGACCAATGTAATAATGATCATCTTGTATTAGAATTCATACACGATCTCTTCCCCAAAATGATATTATAATATTTACACTTTATTTTTCATACTTTAAGAAAGAATTTTTTTTTATTTTCATGTACAGACAAATAGATGTATATGAAATTTTGGGAACCATGCCATGATCATGTTATATCTAAATTCATGCGTGCTATTGCAGGGTCACACTGTATTAGCAACATCGGACTTGCCATACAAGTTTGTATGATCTAGATTCTAGATGATTTATATTTAGCAACATTCATGCATGCTGATGGGGTGATCTTACATCTGATTGCCTGAGCATGTGAATTCTTTAAAGGCCATATTTCTGTTAGATTTTTGTCACATTTCTTACATAAGCTCATATCATTAGACTCTTGGATAAATTAATTGTGGGTGACATCTGTGTAATCCATATTAATGAAGTAATTTTGCATCAGACAGGTTGATAAACATTTTAGAGCCCTTATTTCTATTAGATTTTTATAAAATTTATTTTATTTTATTATTGTCTATAGGATTTAGAATATTAGATTATTGTTTATAACACTTGTGGAATGAACAGAATTTCATTTTTTAGTAATTTCATATTGAAATGGGTGCAAGCAATTACTTGGCAGTTTTTATTACAAGCAAGGAAAGTAATCTATGATGAGAATTATTTACAATCACAAATTTGGGGCTATGCAGAGTTCTTCCCATTGCATAAAAATTAAAAGAGGTAAAGTTCCAAGATATGTAAATTTCAACAGAACAAGAGATAGAAATAGGAAAATAATACACATCAGGGATTATAATTAATAATCATACACAACAGGGATTATAATTAATAATCATACACAACAGGGATTATAATTAATAATAATACACAACAGGGTTTATAAATAATAATCATACACATCAGGGATTATAATTAATAATCATACACATCAGGGATTATAATTAATAATAATACACATCAGGGTTTATAAATAATAATCATACACATCAGGGATTATAATTAATAATCATACACATCAGGGATTATAATTAATAATAATACACAACAGGGATTATAATTAATAATCATACACATCAGGGATTATAATTAATAATCATACACATCAGGGATTATAATTAATAATCATGCACAACAGGGATTATAATTAATAATCATACACAACAGGGATTATAATTAATAATAATACACAACAGGGTTTATAAATAATAATCATACACATCAGGGATTATAATTAATAATCATACACATCAGGGATTATAATTAATAATAATACACAACAGGGATTATAATTAATAATCATACACATCAGGGATTATAATTAATAATCATACACATCAGGGATTATAATTAATAATCATACACATCAGGGGTAATAATTAATAATCATACACATCAGGGATTATAATTAATAATAATACACAACATGGATTATAATTAATAATCATACACATCAGGGATTATAATTAATAATCATACACATCAGGGGTAAAAATTAATAATCATACACATCAGGGATTATAATTAACAATCATACACATAAGGGATTATAATTAACAATCATACACATCAGGGATTATAATTAATAATCATACACAACAGGGATTATAATTAATAATCATACACATCAGGGATTATAATTAATAATCGTACACATCAGGGATTATAATTAATAATCATACACAACAGGGATTATAATTAATAATCATACACAATAGGGATTATAATTAATAATCATACACATCAGGGATTATAATTAATAATCATACACAACAGGGATTATAATTAATAATCATACACATCAGGGATTATAATTAATAATCATACACATCAGGGATTATAGTTAATAATCATACACAACAGGGATTATAGTTAATAATCATACACAACAGGGATTATAGTTAATAATCATACACAACAGAGATTATAGTTAATAATCATACACAACAGGGATTATAGTTAATAATCATACACAACAGGGATTATAGTTAATAATCATACACAACAGGGATTATAGTTAATAATCATACACATCAGGGATTATAGTTAATAATCATACACATCAGGGATTATAGTTAATAATCATACACATCAGGGATTATAGTTAACAATCATACACAACAGGGATTATAGTTAATAATCATACACAACAGGGATTATAGTTAATAATCATACACAACAGAGATTATAGTTAATAATCATACACAACATGGATTATAGTTAATATTCATACACATCAGGGATTATAGTTAATAATCATACACATCAGGGATTATAGTTAATAATCATACACATCAGGGATTATAGTTAATAATCATACACAACAGGGATTATAGTTAATAATCATACACATCAGGGATTATAGTTAATAATCATACACATCAGGGATTATAGTTAATAATCATACACAACAGGGATTATAGTTAATAATCATACACAACAGGGATTATAGTTAATAATCATACACAACAGAGATTATAGTTAATAATCATACACAACAGGGATTATAGTTAATAATCATACACATCAAGGATTATAGTTAATAATCATACACATCAGGGATTATAGTTAATAATCATACACATCAAGGATTATAAATAATCATACACGTCAGGGATTATAGTTAATAATCATACACAACAGGGATTATAGTTAATAATCATACACAACAGAGATTATAGTTAATAATCATACACAACAGGGATTATAGTTAATAATCATACACAACAGGGATTATAGTTAATAATCATACACATCAGGGATTATAGTTAATAATCATACACATCAGGGATTATAATTAATTATTTACTATTTCAATTGCTGTAACATTTTACATAACAATGTAACAGTAACACTAACTTGATTACAATTGGATAATGTAATTATATTTATAAGACAAGTTTGTAGGGGCCCCGAGTGGCTGAGTGGTCTAAAGCGCTCACCGTTACAGATCACTGCCATCTCACCTCTGTCCGCGTCGGTTCGAGTCTCGGATTCGGCTATGTGGTTATGTGAGAAAGCTTGCCAGTAGCTTCTCGTGGGTCGGTGGTTCTTTCCGGGGTTTTTCCGGGTTCTTCCTCCACCATTAATACTGGCTGCCATGTATGGCCTATCTTGTGCTGAAAAGTGGCGTTAAACTCTACAACAACAACAACAATGACAAGTTTGTAAAATTCCAATGAACTATTGCAATCTTGTGGAAGAAGAGGCTTTACTACAAGATAAATTCTATTTAAATTTTTTTACACACTTCAACAGACTATTGGGTTAAACACTAGCATATCAAAACTTTTCAAGCATTTTGCAGAAAAAGGGGTAGCTTTGAAGGTCACGTGTCCAGTTGGCTGGAGAGTGGATAGGTGTCCACAAAGAACTGTGTGAGAATTGAATGATAATGTAATATGGCCTCTTTGCTGAGCAATTAAGTGTCTCTGACAAACATTCATAACTGTTTTAGTTTTGTCTATTTCTCAAATATCTTTCAGTTGATGCCACTAAAACACTTGTATGTTCATTAGTATTTTCAAGACTGGACTTTTGTAACTCAATTATGTCTGGTTCATCTCAATATCTACTTCAGAAACTTCAAAAAGTTCAAAACACAGTTGCTCGGATCATACTTTGAGTACCATGATCAGAGCACACCTCCCCGCTGCTCTGTACCCTACACTGGCTATCCATTTGATCCAGAATCAAACACAAAATTTGTTCTCTGTGCTATGTTTCACTGATGGACTCCAGTCCAACATACATATTTGACCTCACCCATGTGTACACACCAGCAAGATAATTACACTCATCTTCTCACAATTGTATACTCATTATTCTCACTATGAAAATGAAGTCATATGGACAATGTTCTTTTGCATACCAGGGCTCAGCAACATGGAATGAATTGCCCACTGAATTTAGACACAAAGACACAGTAATCCCATTCAAGAGTGCCCTTAAAACTCACTTATTTTGACTGCAAGAACAAACTTAAAGACCTAATAATGTTTCCTACCTTAAATATTTACAGCATCTTTTTATGTTTTCTAATTTCATGGTGTTTGTTTTCTGTAATAATATCATTATATATGTTGTTTATATTATAGATGTTATCTAATGTTGTAATACACTTAGAGCTTCTAAAGATTAGGCGCTATACAAAGTCCTCATTATTATTATTATTATTATTATTATTTGTAAGTATATGCAGGAGAAGGTTTTGCTTTACGGACATGTTTTGCAGAACCCATGTCTAAGTTTATAAATTTATTTGCAGAGGATTATTGTTACAAATTTAACCACATTTATAATTCTAGAATATTTTCATGCAAGTTTATATTTGATTAAACAAGGTCTGGCAGTTGCAATATTAAGGTGGATGAAACATTTATGTTATTACATGCATTGTGGATTATTTCAAAGTATTTTATATATTCTGTGTCCTTCTACACAAATTATTTTACAAGCATTATTTGTAATTTTAGCTTTTAATAAACCCCCAAAAATACACAATATGCTATTTTCTGGAAAGACTTCCACATTTTAAATACTGATAGCAAACCTTGACCTTTAAAAAAAATCTTAGAAATTTGGTAATTGTTCCAAGCTGATCAAATGGTGGAAATCAACAATCTTCTAGGCATGAACATCTCAACCACTATAGGCTATCTGAGAGGTGATCCAAATGGTTTCAAAGTTGTCACTCCAGGAATCCATGGTGATTGCACAGATTAACCCCAATGTAATGCTAAGTAACTGTATACACTTTAAGTGTGAGGCTGTAAACAGTTTGTTAGTTGCACATTGGGACATCGTCTATAGGGGGTTGGGCTCTAGTAAATAGAGGCTGGGATCTAGTCCATACGGGATTGGGGCAAAAAATCCATATGGGGTTGGGACCTAGTCCATAGGGGGTAGAGAGATATCAGGGGACAATGCAGGTTAATTGTATTAACATTTTTTCAATCTGCTCTACAGTTCCAGTGTGTGGATTCAAATGCATAAGCTAACATATATCAACTGCTAATGAGTTCAACTGATTTGGGTTTTTTATACACTGAGGCTTGTGTAGTACAACTTCACTTGTACATCGGCTCAAACCAAAAGTTGCCAGATTCATTGGCCCACTTATGCAGATTACATGTTTGTGATTAAAGAAAAGTTTTTTGTAACTGTATGTGCAGCACACAGCATCTGCATTTTTGTATTTGTATTCCTGAGAAGTAATTTCTTCCTTCCTTCCTTTAAGATTTAGACAAATGTAAAGCAGTTGTCTGCAGCAATGGAGGTGTCTGTAGGAACTTTGGCGGTACATACACATGTGAATGTCCAATATACTGGACTGGGAAGAATTGCGAGACAGGTAAGGTATATTAAGTTACATATGAAACTTTTGTCCTTTATGGCTATTCCATTAAAAATAGGGGATGGGGTATGAATCTTCTTTTTATTTTGTCTGAATAATTTTAATTCTTTTCTGTTGGTAGTGCTTATTAAAAAGTATAATTTTCCCTTACTGATTTTAATGGAATAGCCTTTGGTTATCAAGGTTATTAAAAGAAAACATGCCACAATGAACAGATCATGATTTTGTAAAATTGTTAAGGATAATACAGTAAAATAAAATGTTCATATGTAATTCATTAGGAATAATATGGTAAAATAAAATGTTTATATGTAAATTTGTTAAGGATAATATGGTAAAATAAAATGTTCATATGTAATTTATTAAGGATAATACAGTAAAATAAAATGTTCATATGTAATTCATTAAGAATAATATGGTAAAACAAAATGTTTATATGTAAATTTGTTAAGGATAATATGGTAAAATAAAATGTTTATATGTAAATTTGTTAAGGATAATATGGTAAAACTCATAATAGATTGTTCAAGGGACAGTTTAAATTTGCCATAAGTATCGGTAGAAAATTACAACAATCTTTGCGCTGAAATGAATGGTGTAAGGTTTATCATTGTCTGTTTGGCTAGGATTAATTGTAGTTTCATGGGAGATGTTTTCCTTAGGATGGTGGAAGTGGAGATGTGTTTTCCTTAGGACCGTGGAAGTGGAGATATGTTTTCCTTAGGACCATGGAGGAACCTTCATGTTATCAATTTTGGGGTTTGTAAATCCAGGATCATGGCTACTGTTTCCTATGCATTTCATTTCTAGATGATAACCTGAGTTACAGTGAACATAATTTCAGTGCAGATGGGTACATTTGTTTCCTTTAGCCTAGGAAAAATCCCTAGGTCAATAAGACCAAGGTCATTTGCTGAATATATGTCCATTAGGAATTAAAAGAAATAGCTTTGAGGAAGGTTATCAAGAATGGGGTTTTGATTGCATGAAGTAAATAATAGATGTTGAGTAAATTGTTTTGAGACCTAAGACAATTAGTTGACGATAAGACATTATGACTTTATGCATGCATTCTTGGGTGAGACATTTTATATAAAAAAGTAAATTTTGTAGGCTAAAATAAAATCCGGGAATTTATGTATAGAGGTTTCACATTATGAATTGTAATTAAAACATTAGACTATCATGGGAATTGAGGAATTATATCATGTATGTCATATGCCTTTACTTACAATGATTTTGAAAGAAACTTGGCACATAGATTTCCATCTGCCAGACAAAGAATGCTGTTGATTTCAGAGTTAATAACTTGAAGGTACTAGCACTTAGATTTCCATCTGCCAGACAAAGAATGCTGTTGATTTCAGAGTTGATAACTTGAAGGTACTAGCACATAGATTTCCATCTGCCAGACAAAGAATGATGTTGATTTTAGAGTTGATAACTTGAAGGTACTAGTACTTAGATTTCCAACTGCCAGACAGAGAATGCTGTTGATTTCAGAGTTGTTAACTTCAAGGTACTAGCACAAAGATTTCCATCTGCCAGACAAAGAATGCTGTTGATTTCAGAGTTGATAACTTGAAGGTACTAGCACATAGATTTCCATCTGCCAGACAAAGAATGCTGTTGATTTCAGAGTTGATAACTTCAAGGTACTAGTGTACTACTGAACATGTGTTCTCCTTACAATGGTTACATATTATATCCCATTTCTGGTTCTCTTAGTTTTTATTTTGATTACTGACACATCAGTCTTGTTCTCACCTTGTCATTAAATTTTGTGAGATTTTTTCTGCTAATAATTAGATCCTCAATCAACCATTTATGATGAAATGATACAATGAAGAGTGTTTTAATATGTACACTTAATGTTATATATTTTAGATGTGAATGAGTGTTTGGACCCAAATTTTTGCCGTAATGGAGGAAATTGTACCAACAAACCTGGAGGGTATAACTGTAGTTGTGTAATGGGATGGATTGGAGATAGATGCACAACTGGTAATTATGCTTCTGCCCAATAGCATTTTAAGTCAATATTATGATTATGTTATGTGTATATTGATATAAAAACTAATATTTTTTGACTGAATAACTTAAGGCAGAAATGGCCATTTGTACAAGCCTTTCTAATGTTGATCTTTTTTCACAAACAAGACAGCATAGTGATCACCTCATTTATTCTGTATTCAGAAATACAAAGTATTCCAGTTGTGGGGAATTATTTCTACTTTTAACTTCAAATTATGCCATTATTATCACTTCTGTCTTATTTTTAGGTTATATATGAGTGAACCAGAACTTGATCAGCAGTTGATCTAGATCACAGAAACCCCTTTAAATGTCTTAGTACAATTATATTGTAAAAACTTAACTAAGCATTTGTTTCACAATGTATTTGAATATTTGACCAATCAGAAATCAGGTCAGCTTAACACCACAAGTCTCCTGAGAAAGTTCAAGAAAGGTGTCAAAGTAAAAACAGCCAGTGACAATTTATCTTTGGTGATATAATGTATGTTACAGGCTTCAAAATAGAATATGCAATGCATCAGTGTTGAATGAATACCAGGTCTTTGCAAAGCGTCAGTTTTGAAAGAATATCATGCCTTGGCTAAGGAAGGCATCAGTGTTGAATGAATACCACACCATTGCAAAGCATCAGTGTTGAATGAATATCATGCCATTGCAAGGCATCAGTGTTGAATGAATATCATGCCTTGGCTAAGGAAGGCATCTATGCTGAATAAAGACCACGCCTTTGCAAAGCATCAGTGTTAAATGAATACCAATGCATCAGTGTTGAATGAATACCATGCCATTGCAAGGCAACAGTCTTGAATGAATACCATTGCAAGGCATCAGTGTCGTACGAATACCATGCCTTGCCTTTGCACTGCATCAGTGTTGTATGAATAGCATGCCATTGCAAGGCATCAGTGTTGAATTATTACCATGCCATTGCAAGACATCACTGTTGAATGAATACCATGCCATTACAATGCATCAGTGTTGAATGAATACCATGCTTTTGCAGTGCATCAGTGCAAGGCATCAGTGTTGAATGAATACCATGCCATTGCAATGCATCAGTATTATAGGAATATCATGCCTTTGCATTGCAACAGTGTTGAATGAATACAATGCCTTGCCTTAGCAATGCATCAGTGTTGTATGAATGCCATGCCTTTGCAAGGCAACAGTGTTGTATGAATACCATGCCATTGCAACTCATCAGTGTTGAATGAATACCCTGCCTTTGCAATGCATCAGTGTTGTATGAATACCATGCTATTGCAAGGCATCATTGTTGTATGAATACCATGCCATTGCAATGCATCAGTGTTGAATGAATACCCTGCCTTTGCAATGCATCAGTGTTGAATGAATACCCTGCCTTTGCAAGGCATCAGTGTTGAATGAATACCATGCCTTTGCAATGCATCAGTGTTGAATGAATACCATGCCATTGCAAGGCATCAGTGTTGAATGAATACCCTGCCTTTGCAAGGCATCATTATTGAATGAATACCATGCCATTGCAATGCATCAATGTTGAATGAATACCATGCCTTTGCAATGCATCCATGTTATATGAATACCATGCCATTGCAAGGCAACAGAATTGTATGAATTACCATGCCATTGCAATGCATCAGTTTTGAATGAATACCATGCCATGCAATGCATCAGTTTTGAATGAATACCCTGCATTTGCAATGCATCATTGTTGTATGAATACCATGCCATTGCAATGCATCAGTTTTGAATGAATACCCTGCCTTTGCAATGCATCAGTGTTGAATGAATACCCTGCCTTTGCAATGCATCATTGTTGTATGAATACCATGCCATTGCAACGCATCAGTTTTGAATGAATACCCTGCCTTTGCAATGTATCAGTGTTGAATGAATACCCTGCCTTTGCAATGCATCCATGTTATATGAATACCATGCCATTGCAAGGCAACAGAATTGTATGAATACCATGCCATTGCAATGCATCAGTTTTGAATGAATACCCTGCCTTTGCAATGCATCAGTGTTGAATGAATACCATGCCTTTGCAATGCATTAGTGTTGGATGAATACCATGCCTTGCTTTTGCAAGGCAACAGTGTTGAATGAATAACTTGCTTTGGCAGTCTTTTCTTGATGGACTTGACCATCTCACCAGTTCACCAGTGCTCAAAGGCATCTCTTTTCTGAAGCAGACCCTGGGCAGTGGCTTTAAATAAAATCACTTAGTCCTGACTCAAATATGATTTACCTCACAGGGCAATATTTTTTTATATTTTTTTACACAGTATTGAAATCGCTATATTACAAACAAAGTAGAATATAAAATTGAAATCCTTCTTTTTATGCATTTATTTACCTCTCAAAGATGTGTACTTTTGAAGAAAAAAATCATGTGAGATTGTTTTGTATGATTTCAGTTTCATTTGATTTTATTCACAGTAGCATTTTCTCCAGCTTCTGATGTCATCTAGTGTCTAATTACTCTATCAGTTTACTTGTTACAGACAGGATCAGTAAAATTAATGTTCATTAGCATTTGAAGTGAGTCCTCATGTAAACAACTTTATAATTTCAAATTGTTCATAAGATTGAACTTATGTTCATATTCTGCTGTAGGGAGGCTTAAAATTTTCATATTGTTCATGAGACTGTCATATTCTGCTGTAGGGAGGCTTTATAATTTTCATATTTTTCATGAGACTCTCATATTCTGCTGTAGGAGGCTGTATAATTTTCATATTTTTCATGAGACTGTCATATTCTGCTGTAGGGAGGCTGTATAATATTTATTCTGGCATAATAACCAAGGCATCTGAATCTTAAGAAAGCAATTTCACTATTATGTGCATGTTTTCTAATCAAATAATAACAATATTGTATCACGTTATAGAATCATACATTTGTGATCATTTCAAAGGGAACTTACAAAACTCATGAAATAATTTCAATTGTTTGCTTATCAAGGCAAAAAAAGAATATACTTAACTCATTTTATGAAGTTCATTTGAAATGAGGACTGATGTAAACCCCTTTTATGCAGTGTAAGAACCAAGTCAGAAATATTACCATCTTGAAGATTTCTAGTCACACACTAACCCATCACCTTGTGCCAGATTATTATCCCGCTTGAAGATTGCTTGACATATACTAACCCATCAACTTGTGACATATTACTGTCCAGATTGAAGATTGTGAGACATACACTAACCCATCAACTTGTGACATATTATTGTTCTGCTTGAAGTTTGCGAGACATGCACTAACCCATCAACTTGTGACATATTACTGTCCAGCTTGAAGATTGTGAGACTTGCTCTAACCCATCCACTTGTGACATATTATTGTTCTGCTTGAAGATTTCGAGACATGCACTAACCCATCAACTTGTGACATATTACTGTCCAGCTTGAAGATTGTGAGACTTGCTCTAACCCATCCACTTGTGACATATTATTGTTCTGCTTGAAGATTTCGAGACTTGCACTAACCCATCAACTTGTGACATATTATTGTTCTGCATGAAGATTGCAAGACATGCACTAACCCATCAACTTGTAACACATTACTGTCCAGCTTGAAGATTGTGAGACTTGCACTAACCCATCAACTTGTGACATATTATTGTCCAGCTTGAAGATTGCTAGACATAAACCCATCAGCTTGTGACATAATGTTGTCCAGCTGAATGATTGCTTGACATATACTAACCCATCAACTTGTGATATATTACTGTCCAGGTTGAAGATTGTGAGACATACACTAACCCATCAACTTGTGACATATTATTGTCCAGCTTGAAGATTGCAAGACATACACTAACCCATCAACTTGTGATATTTTTGTTTAGCTTAATTGATAATTGCTAAACATAAATGCATCAACTTGTGACAAATTATTATTGTCTAGCTCGATGATTACATTATATAAACATTTGACATTTTATTGTCTATTCTGATGATTGCTAGACATAAATACATCAACTTGTGAAATATTGTTCTCCAGCTTGATGATTGGTAGCCATAAAAAATATTTCTGTTCTTAACTTTGTTTCACAGAGAAAAATTATTATTTTCTATAATGTTTAATTTGAGCAATTGGTATTATCACTTAAGATAACTACATCATTTTTCAACTGTTCTAAGTTTTTTAAAATTGAAATTTGAATGCTTGAACTTATTCTTCTGCATTGTTTATATAAATATAGTGATTCACATTCTGTTTTAAAAGATACAGCACAGCTATTAATAAAGAAAAAGTAGCAAAATAAGTCAAATAATAATTTTAAATGTCAATCTAGTACACTTCATTCCATTGGAGAGATCAATATATTAAGTTACATGCTGTAATAAATCTCTCCTTGCAGATATATCTAGCTGTTGAATTGTATCATGTCTTTCTTTTAAGGGTTTAAATAAATGAATTATACTGTTAATATTTTTTGCATAGTAAAAGTGTATTGTCCAATCAAAATATATTTTGTTTTTGTTGTGCAGATGTAGATGAATGCATATTGTTGCCAAAACCTTGCTTGAATGGGGGAACCTGCTTCAATACGATTGGTTCTTATCAATGTAACTGTCCTAGAGACTGGACAGGAGCTAAATGTGAACAAGGTATATGTTTTGGTTGTGTAGATAACAGAATCCGATTTTAGACAAGAATATATATTTCAGTAATATCAACTATTATATGTATTTTATATGCATTTTTTGTGGACATGTCGTAGACTTTTGAGACCCTAATATAGGTCAATGACCTTATGATTTCAAGAACTCCTGGTTCTTTGATATTTTTATTTGTTTTTCATAGAAATAGTGAAGTTGAAACCTTGCCAGTGATAATAATTTTATGACATGTTTGAAGAGAATTTTATACTTGTTTTAGATGGAAGGTGGCTATGTGTAGTTTATTCCCATGATTTTCCTTTTATCATATTAATAAAAGTCTTTCGCAATCTGACATGCATGTAGTTTTATAAATTTGTTTATCATGCTTAAAAGTTTGCTAAGATTAACAAAGTGACATTCATCAGATATACAGTTTTAAATCATTTGTAAAGTCCAAATATGCAATGAAAAACACATCACTCCATTATTATGTCAAATTTGTAGATGTGAATGAATGTACCAATAACCCCTGTCAGAATGGTGGGACATGTCAAAATGAGCCTGGATCATTTAAATGCATTTGCCCACCTGAATTTACTGGACAACTTTGTTCCCTTGGTGAGTACATTTTTCTTTTTCAGTATCTATGCAAATGATAATGCTTGTTTGCTGTATTTGTTTTTTCATGTAATATTATGAAGAAGATGAATAAAAAGTGAATACAGTCAGCTTTTGCTGTAGCTGAAATAATTTTTTGTATCAGTGGACACACAGATAAATATTTATTCATCTATGGAAACAGGCTAATTTTAAACATTTCTGCTGGGATTTTTATCTCTATGCCAGTCATGCACTTTAGATATTGACTCAGATTTTCAGTATGAAATTCATCAAGTAAAATGACTCAAATTTTCAGTATAAAATTCATCAAGTAAAATGACTCAAATTTTCAGTATGAAATTCATCAAGTAAAATGACTCAAATTTTCAGTATGAAATTCATCAAGTAAAATGACTCAAATTTTCAGTATGAAATTCATCAAGTAAAATGACTCAAATTTTCAGTATAAAATTCATCAAGTAAAATGACTCAAATTTTCAGTATGAAATTCATCAAGTAAAATGACTCAAATTTTCAGCATGAAATTCATCAAGTAAAATGACTCAAATTTTCAGCATGAAATTCATCAAGTAAAATGACTCAAATTTTCAGCATCAAATTGATCAAGTAAAATGACTCAAATTTTCAGCATGAAATTCATCAAGTAAAATGACTCAAATTTTCAGCATGAAATTCATCAAGTAAAATGACTCAAATTTTCAGCATGAAATTCATCAAGTAAAATGACTCAAATTTTCAGCATGAAATTCATCAAGTAAAATGACTCAGATTTTCAGCATGAAATTCATCAAGTAAAATGACTCAGATTTTCAGCATGAAATTCATCAAGTAAAATGACTCAGATTTTCAGCATGAAATTCATCAAGTAAAATGACTCAGATTTTCAGCATGAAATTCATCAAGTAAAATGACTCAGATTTTCAGCATGAAATTCATCAAGTAAAAATGACTCAAATTTTCAGCATGAAATTCATCAAGTAAAATGACTCAAATTTTCAGCATGAAATTCATCAAGTAAAATGACTCAAATTTTCAGTATGAAATTCATCAAGTAAAATGACTCAAATTTTCAGCATGAAATTCATCAAGTAAAATGTATCTTGCAGCTGAGGCAGACCTTATATAAAAGTAAACATTAGTCAATACTTTAAATTTTGTTCCTTGTTTATTAGCAGCTTCATAGGACTGTAGTCTGACATGAAAACATCTATGGGATTATAGTCTTCCTACTTTTAACTGACATGAACAGTGTTTTGTTTTTGTTGTTTTTAATAGCACTATTAAAACATTATTGGCTATATCAAGCAAAAGAAATGTGAACTAAGTGCCATTTTCAATGACACTCCAATGCTTTTAACCTAGGATAACCTGGGAAGGTTTCCAACTTGCAACCCTTAGATTAAGAATCCATAGCTCTGCCATCTTTATATTCTTTCCTCCCTTGAATAGATTCCCTGACCACATTAACAGTAGGAAAATAAATGCTGCTGCCTCCCAAATCCAGCCCTCCATGGAAATTTATCTTTTCTGCTTCAAATGTATTTCCTGATCACATTAATAATAGGGTAAATCCAGCCTACTAAAAAGATGAAAATTTGTCGTTTCTGTTTATCTCATATAGACAAAGAATGAAAACTCTTGTCTATTACCTCCCCTTGTCACACAAAGTGTGGCTAGTTTTCTAGCTTCACTTATTAACACACTGCAATATTAATTTGCACCCATTTGTTGTGTTTTGTTTTGTCATATCATTGAAACCTGTCTAAGAAGTGTAAACATTGTAATATGTTCAAGGCCAAGGGAGTCACACATGAGTTGTACCTATGTGTACAAAATGTACTTTGTTAGTACATTCAGTATATACTCAATATGATCAGAGAGTGTATAGATTTTGGCGTAGAAATAGGGTGATGACAATGCAAATATTTCAAATTTCTACAAGTAATTGTGATAAAGTGCCTGTAAGTCTGGATGCATGGGCTTTAATACCATATCTTCATCCAAAGCCATCCATGACAATCCAACCAGTTGAGACAGTTGTCCAGCATGTCCAGCTGTTTCAGTCAGTGGATCTTAATGAAAACTCCATCCATGTCACTTCTAAAGGATGTGATATCAGACTTGAAGAAGGATGAAATTCTTCTGCAAGGGATACAGTTACTCATAAACAAAAAGGCAGTGGAGATTGTATGAAAACCACAATCTCCAGGGTTCTATTCACAGCTTTTCCATACCAAAAGGCCAATGGCACAAATATGCTATCCGTCTCGATCTCATAGATGCTTACTTTTATTTCACTATTTACTCAGCATTGCAAATGTTTCTTCAGTTTGCTTACAGCAACAAAGTTTTATTTATGTTGAGTCCTTCTATTCAGTCTAAATATATAATCCTACGTCATTATTAAATTATGCATTGCATTTTTCACCTGTTCCACTGGACTTCCTCTATGGCAACAAATGGTAAAATCTATTCTGCTTTAATATGGAAGTGATCTCTTGTACCTTTTGAATTACCTGTCAGTGAATTTTCTCATTAATTGTGAAAAATGTGACTTAAATTCACCCATCCCACTGTTTTGTCCACATGGGTATGGAGTTTATAACCAATCTCGCCCATCCCACTGTTTTGTCCACATGGGTATGGAGTTTATAACCAATCTCACCCATCCCACTGTTTTGTCCACATGTGTATGGAGTTCGTAACCAATCTCAGTCTTGTGCATATCCCTTATGTGTGCATCACATGGATTGTCAAACTTGTAAAGTCAGCAAGAGAGTTCTTGCAACTCCTGAGGTTATTCAATACAGAAGTGGATTTGATCACACTGGGCTGTATCTATATGTGTCCATTACAAATGACTTAATGGCATCCTATTCCAGACCACTTGCTCAAAAGGTCAGTAGTATAACCACAGTTGGCTCATGACAGCAATTCCTTCAGAGAAGCCCCAACTGAATGTGACAGTATGTACAGATGTCAGTACATATGGTTGGGGAGCCCACTTGTTGCTGGGTTTCAAATACAGTCAATAGCAAATGGGCACCAGGGAAACTGCCTCTTCACACCAACATCCATTTGAAAACTCCATATGAAAGCTATCTTTAACACCCTTCAGGTCCAGAAGGACCAACCCTTCTAGACGTCGGCCATATTTATGTCAGACAACCACATAATGGTGACTTACCTCAACAAACAGGGCACCAAATCACCTAACCTATGTGTGCTGGTTTGGCAGTTTTTTTTGTCAGTGCTGCCACCTTCAGATCAACATTTAAATCTCAGCTGATACAGTGTCCTGGCCAACATTCTCCCCAGAAATGGTCAGATTATCCATACAGAATGGTCCCTTCATCTTTTGGTTTTTCATCAGATTTGTGCTCTGTTGGGGCATCCAGTGATTAATATTTTGCAACAAAGTGGAAGCACAAATAGATCATATTTTCACCTTTGTCTCACCAGTTCCTGACCCAGAACCTTGGGCTGCATATGCACCATCAATCAGTTGGAGGAATTATGGGCATTTGCCATCAGTCCCTGCCAAGGTCTTAGTATGAAAAATGATAATGCCAAGAAGTCAGAATTGCAGTATAACTCTGATAGCCCCTCTCAGCCAAGACAAGTCCTGGGTCAATGACCTAATTGATTTCTGCCATAGAAGTGGCCAGGAATATTATGGCCAAACTGAATTCTTTCAAAACAATCATAGTTGCAGTTTTCCAACCCTCTGTCCTGACTGTCTATTCCTTCATGCCTGACTCATGTCAGCACAGTCTTACAAGATAAAAAGGCATGTAGAAAATCTCAAGAGCTAGACAGCCCTCCACCCTGAATGCTTATGAGAAAAAAGGGGAGCGGTGTTTCAGGGACTAGTACTGAATCAAAAACATCATCTCTCTGAGTATCTTAATCCCTCAACTAGAGACAAAGTGGGAACTGGTTACCATTAAAGGCAACTGTTTCATGATGTCTGACAATTCAGGCATTGTGGCAGAAGAGATATCATCATGATAAATACATATCAGACCTAATAGCTGATTTGAATAGGCCAAAATCCTTTTTTCACCCTGTTACCATACTGGAGTTTGTCTTACCATGACTCAATTCAGGTAAATTTGAGTCATTAGCCTGAACCTTGCTGAAGCTGTTCTCATACAAAGCTATTTCCTGGTGACTGTGACTTATATGCCTTTTCAGCTGACAAACAATTTTCAGGTCTGATTGGATGGTTCAGTGATCCTTGTGATATAACCAGGCTTAATAGCCAAGAACCAGTCAAGAATTAGGCAAGAACCAGCCAAGAATTAGCCAAGAACCAGTCACCCTGGACAGTCAGAGAGGCATCATATGCTGTGTCCTGTCTGTAAATAAGTAATGAGCAGTGACCATGCAAAATCCTGTCCACACCCACAAGCACACAGAGACAAGTTGTTTTTCAAAGGCAAATGACTCTTTGAAGGCGAGAAATCAATACATCAGATCCCAGGCCTGATCTTCATGGCTCATGAGTGTTCTATGCTTAGCCTACTTTGAAGATCATTTGCCTGATGAGGATTTCAGATCATGAAATTAGAGTGATCTCTGCAAGCTTTGCATTCACATGCATGGTTTCACTCTGAGACATCATAGAAGTTGTTGGCTCAACCTTCTAAAGTTTTTATCTCATGGACTTATCTTCACAGAGACAAACCTGTACCTGGTGGTTCTGATGACTGCAGCTCAGATGCTTACCAAACCCAATTAAACCAACACAACCTTTCTAGTGAATTTTGATGGTAACATTTCAATAATCATCTTAAGCTGATCCTGTGGTCATATGGCCATATACTGTGTTGCTTTAAGTAGGAGAGGTGGTTGTCATTCACATAGGAAATCCAATATTCATTCCCTAGAACAAGGTGTAGGTAGGATGCTCAGACTTCCAGAATTTCTATGAATATGATTTCAGTTAAAAATGCCTGGACTCCCATTCAAAAATAGATGATGATCCTTACCAGTTGTAGAGTATTTAATTGGTAAATCCAAAAAAAATCTCTATTATTTCAAATGTTACTAAGAGTGATCTCTGCAAACCTCGTTTTTGAAGGTACCATTTCAGTCTGTGACATAATAGAAGCTGTTGGCTGGTTAGCACTGTTTAATATAGTCTGAACAATTCTATTTGTGAAAAGTTATGAATATTTCTCCTGAATAACTTTAAGTGATCAGAATTGTATTTTTAAATTACTGTATTTCTCATGCTTGTTGCTGACTTTGTGAATATCACATTCATTCATTTGCTTTTTTCAGAATTTCATTTGTGAAGCAGTGAACTCATTCACATCGTTATCTTTATCATATACTTTCAGTTGGATGAAACAGCTTGCTGATTTCATTCACAATCAAATCTAATCAACCAGGAGCTTGTCTGACATGAGTACACATGGTTTGTTTACAATGTAGTTCCTAATACATGATACTATTTTTAGACACATTAGTTTTGCAGTATAAAGGTCTTCAATTTTCGAAAAATGCTGCACAATTCTGACAATGTAAAATTAATGAGAAGAAAAATGAGCATATAATAACTGAGTTTATTTGACTGATGTTAATATAATCATTAAAGTATTCTTAAGCCAAAAATAATTTACATAAAATTTGCTTTCCATTTCAGATGTAAACGAATGCTTTGGTTTTCCATGCTCCAATAATGGTACTTGTATCAATGGGTTTGGTAATTACTTCTGCATATGCCCCACAGCATGGAAAGGGAACCAATGCAAGGAAGGTAAAAACATGTACTATACAATCCTGTATTGTAACTTATTTTCAACAACCAAAAGAAACTTCAAGGGCAATATCATACGAAAAATAATCTCATCAGAATAGTACTTCTAAGTAAAAGGAAAAGCCTTGTTTTTGATACTTTTAGACCTTTTCTCGGGTAACTCCAGACTTGTTTTTATCTGTAATTCTACTCAAATCCTAACTTATTATTAACAGTGGAATGGCTGCATTTGTTTTGCTAACGAATAACAATGTTAAGATTGGAATAGAATCAATCACTTGAAACATTGAATTTAGGTTTATGGCAGAATATACTGGTTTGTATCTCTTCCTGTTCTTTGTCTATTTAACTTGCTTTCATTGTATTTGTTATTTAAATGTTAAAGAATGTGGACTTTCCTTTGGCTATAAGATGTTGGTCTCACTCTTCCCGATAAAATATTATTTGTCATCTATTGCATACTTTGCCACAGCAAGGCAACGATTGTCTGGAGGAAGAAAAATATGACTTCATAAAGTGTAAAGAATCTGAAACCACTCTGACTTAAATATAATCTTTGTTTTGATTTTAGAAACTTTTGTCAACAATATTACCAATATTTTATTTGCTTTCATCAATGTCATCATTTTTGTTACTTGATAGATGTTAATGAATGTCTGACCATCACATGTCAACATGGTAGTACATGCAACAACTTGCCAGGCAGTTTTGAATGCATTGGCTGTGATAGCGGATGGATGGGCAGATTGTGCGAAGTTGGTAAGAAAACCATTTGCAGTTTGTCATTTTGCTACAATAAGATGATTTATGTTTTTTTAGTCTGCATCAAGAGGACAACCAATGAAGCATGGTCTTTGTTAAGAAGCAATAAACATGCAATAAAACCATGAAAGCTAAGAGAAATATAATATAATCTAACAAATTTAACAAATTTAACCCTAACCCTTCTTGCAGACTTACAGATATTCAAATACTTTCTTAATTTAGAATTAAAACAAACTTGAATATATATATATATATATATATATATATATATATATATATATATATATATATATATATATATATATATATATATATATATATATATCACAATCATAACAGTTTCAATTTCCATATAGAATTGATGTTTTTAGGTTATATTAAATATGAAAATATGAAATATCAGTCAATGAAATTTATGATTTGTTGTTTAATTCTAATGAACTTGTGCTATCAAACTTCTTACTGACAAAAATTATGAAACAATTATGTCTCAAGCTTTTGTCAGAATACCTTGTTCCAGTTTTCCATTATAATGAAAAAAGCTATAGTGTGTTGTGATGACTGGTTGATGATGACCGATGACTGATTGGTGATGACTGATGACTGATTGGTGAATAATGTTTCCTAATTAAGTTCATTTTAAATATAAGCTTGTTCCTCTTACTCATTACATAAGGCAGTACACTTTAAATGAGAAATGTTATTTTTTTCTTTTAGACATAGACGAGTGTAACTCAGTACTTGGAGATCCATGTGTAAATGGAGCTTGCTTTAATACACCTGGATCATTTATATGTACCTGTATACCTGGATGGAAAGGGGCTTTGTGCAATGAAGGTAAAACCTTATTTAACTCCCATGATATTAAAATGTGCTTTTGCAGTTTTTAAATGCTGTCTTTATTTACCATGCCTAAAATAATTATATATATTTCTATACATTGCCACTTATTTCAGTTGTTTGATACTTTTCAGTTTAAATTAGCATTCAAATAAAAGTTAATAAATTTTTAGGCCCTGAAAATTATTCATCTGTTGACCAAGGCAAAAATATTTCAGTCATCTCATGAGGAAGTTTTTTTTAATGTTAATTTGTATTCAAGCTTCCTGACTCATTACTTCAAACACTTTCTTTGGCCAAGATAAATGTTTTGATCTAATGTTTTCCAGTAAATTTTATGACACCAAACTCAACATTGCCAAAAAAATGACTCTTTAATCTGCCTCTAATAATTATTTTTAAATCACTAATTCACAAGACACCAGCATATGCTCTGGTGTGTTTTTTGTAATTATCAGACATTCATTTTGGTATGTTGCTTTCATACATAAATATGTTCTAGTCATTTCAAAAATTTTGTTGAAAGTAGGAGATAGCTTGTCTATTGAGAATTGGAAATTTTTTGTTGAAAGTAGGGAATAACTGTCTATTGAGTCATTTTTACTTAAAACTGTGAATAACTAGTCTATTGGGAGATGGTGCTTCAAAATGTTTTGCACAAATGATACATGAAGGGCCCCAGTGCCAACTTTGATGTAAAGGAAGATTTTGTAAACACTCATGCAAGCATGCAGATGATAATCTTGCTTAATTTTCAGAGATTAGGAGTAAGGTTATATGATGTGAAAAAGTAGCTTAACTATTCCTTTCCAAAACCTTTTACATTTTGCAATTTACGGCTTGTTTAATGACTAATTCTTTTTTTGAAGTTATACTATTGGAAACATTCACCAAACATTTTTCAGATGTCAATGAATGTCTTACATCTCCGTGCCAAAATGGTGGAACATGTACGAACACCCTTAGCTCCTTTGTGTGCACATGTCCCAAGGGTTTCATGGGTAGCACATGCCAACAAGGTAATACTCCAATTTTAATGTCAATATTAATATCAGTGCTATTGATCTAATACATACATGATATAAATTTATGAAGATGGTGCAAAGTATCACTTTCAGGACATGAGTGGTTTCTCACTACTAGATCTGCCATTGTTACAAGGGGTTAGAACAGTATATATTGGGCCTTTGTTCAGTATATTTGAAAAATTGAAATAATGAAAACAACAAACAGATTGCAGTGATTCTTTTTATAATGCCTTTTTTTTCGTTTATTGTAATAACTGATCAATTATATTCTTACTCACAGCTTATCATTGGCTGTATATTTCTTAAATCACTTGCAAGAGAAGTATTTCTGGGGAGCTGTTCTTTTAAACATTATAGGGTTACTATTTTATATTTTGCAAAAATATAAAACTATTATTAAATTAATAATATTAAGCTTTAACAGTTTATGAAAATATGCTGACTGAATTCTGGAAGCTTAATAAAAGAGATATTTGGCACATCATTGAAAAGATTCAGCCATGGTTGAGATTTCTGGAAGTCAGTGAAATGATTTATTGTTGAGATATCTGGAAGCTAGAAGGTCAGTGAAATTATTAAATTTTGAGATATCTGGAAGGTCTGCAAAATGATTCAGTGTTGAGATATCTGGAAGATCTGCAAAATGATTCAGTGTTGAGATATCTGTAAGTTCTGTGAAATGAGTCAGTGTTGAGATATCTGGAAGGTCTGTGAAATCAGTCAGTGTTGAGATAACTGGTTAAAACTGTGAAATGATTCAGTGTTGAGACATCCTGAAATTGTGTGAAATGAGTCAGTGTTGAGATATCTGAAAGTTCTGTGAAATGATTCAGTGTTGTTATAAAATTACAACATTCTGGTTAAAGCTGTGAAATGATTCAGTGTTGAGATATCTGGTTAAAGCTGTGAAATGATTCAGTGTTGAGATATCTGGAAGTTCTGTGAAATGATTCAGTGTTGAGATATCTGGAAGTTCTGTGAAATGATTCAGTGTTGAGATATCTGGAAGTTCTGTGAAATGATTCAGTGTTGAGATAACTGGTTAAAGCTTATTGAGCTATTTATTATATTTGAGCTACTGTATTAAACCTATGTACAAGTCAGATCAAACTGCTGACTGCATAGATCCTGATCCACCATCGCATACTGTGCCAGCGTATCTGGCTTTCTTCAGTTTGTTAGGATTAACCAGTTGAATAAACCACATGAACCCTGATCTGCTGGTATATCATGTGACAGCAGATCAGGACCATTGTATTTTGTAATTGGACCAAACGTATAACGGAATAGATATAGTATGTATTATAACTTGGTCACAATGATACAGTATAAATATTTCATCCATTGTTTATATTTACAGACATAGATGAATGCGCACAGAAACCTTGTCAGAATGGGAGTACTTGTATCAATACTAAAGGAAGTTACACATGCTTTTGTCCAAGTGGATGGATGGGCAATAACTGTGACTTTGGTAAAAATGTTTTACATGTTTTGCTTTCTGCTCGTCATCAAAGAATAATATTCAATTTTGAAAATGCATGTGATCTGAAGTCATCAAATACATTGAGACTCTAGTGTTACATTGGATAAAAATTAATTAATTTTTGTGAATGTTGTAATTTTATAACATTTACTCTGTGGGTAGTAAACTAAGCCAAAGGAAATGATTGAGACTTAATGTTTATTGTTTGCAAATTTAAAAATTTAGGACTTGTAAAGTCATACAAATTGGGGGATTTTGAGAGATAATGTTATAGTAACAAAATTTCATTCACACATTTTTGTATTTTGTTCAAAATTTCAGATGTTGATGAATGTAGTGGGGTCAATCCATGCTATCAGGGTACATGTCAGAATAATGCAGGTGGATTTAATTGTACATGCCTCTCAGGGTGGACAGGAGAAACATGTGACACAAGTAAGATATGATATTTTAAGAAAGGAATCCTTGGAAATCACCAAAACTAAAGAATTTAAAATGTTAATTTTGAGTTCAGACTTCAGTTTTCCATGATTATCACAAGAGTGATAATTCTTAAATATCTGTGTATGTCGTGAAGTATTATACTGATTGATATAAAACACCCAACTGATGATATCTTATATTCATTGATATAAAACACCCAACTGATGATATATTATACTGATTGATATAAAACACCCAACTGATGATATCTTATACTCATTGATATAAAACACCCAACTGCTGATGATATCTTATACTCATTGATATAAAACACCCAACTGCTGATGATATATTATACTGATTGATATAAAACACCCAACTGATGATATCTTATACTCATTGATATAAAACACCCAACTGCTGATGATATCTTATACTCATTGATATAAAACACCCAACTGATGATATCTTATACTCATTGATATAAAACACCCAACTGATGATATATTATACTCTTTGATATAAAACACCCAACTGATGATATATTATACTCTTTGATATAAAACACCCAACTGCTGATGATATCTTATACTCATTGATATAAAACACCCAACTGATGATATCTTATACTCATTGATATAAAACACCCAACTGATGATATATTATACTCTTTGATATAAAACACCCAACTGATGATATATTATACTCTTTG
This sequence comes from Sinohyriopsis cumingii, assembly GCA_028554795.2. NCBI lineage: Eukaryota > Metazoa > Mollusca > Bivalvia > Unionida > Unionidae > Sinohyriopsis > Sinohyriopsis cumingii. Next base: position 20,388,010 of record CM068828.1, on the reverse strand, counting down.
ATATCAAACACCCAACTGATGATATATTATACTCCTTGATATCAAACACCCAACTGATGATATATTATCCTCTTTGATATAAAACACCCAACTGATGATATATTATACTCTTTGATATCAAACACCCAACTAATGATATATTATACTCTTTGATATCAAACACCCAAATGATGAGATTTATTTAGCTTATATATTATAGCCATTGATATAAAACACTGAAGACAGTTGTTTATAATTGGAATGCAGTTGGACTAAAAATAATTGTTTTCATTCAACTCACTTCCCAGTATTTCATGGATCTTTTTTTAAAATTTATGTATTTATTTATTTATTTTTTTATTTTTTTTATTTATTTAGCATATAGGGCAGAGCTGTTGTTTTGTGGATTGACCCATTGTAGTTGAACCATGTTTATAAGATTTGACACTCTGCTCCAGAATTAATTTTGTTTGAGGATATTTGCTACCTTTGAACTTCTCACATTGAGAATTACAAAAAATGTCTAAAATATGTAAATTAAGTGACCTTGAACAGTTAGCTGTGACAGTGCTTTAATACTGTAATAATGTGCAGTTTTTGTATGTATATAAAAATATCATCTGATTAATCAATTTTCAAGTTGTAACACCAAATTGGAATGGAAATTATTGTTTGCTTTGGTTTTATTTTGCAACATTTTTCTTAATTATTTTCAATATGTCTAGAATTCTTTGATTACTAGAATACATGCATTGCATAGCTTTGAAATGGAGTTTCACTGAAAAACTGAATTTTGGGCATTGTTTCAGTCAATCAGTACCTAATAATGGTCTTTTTAAATATTTATATTGACATAAAATATTCTGCAATACTTTTTACCAGATATAAATGAATGTGCCATTGTCCCTTCCATCTGCAAAAACAATGGCATTTGTGTGGACTCATTTGGATCATATGTCTGCCAGTGTAACGCAGGATGGACAGGACAGAACTGTGACAAAGGTAAGTGTTGTAGGCTGTTATCCACATTGTGGTCTTGATTACATTACAATGAATTCTTGCCACCCCTGATATATCTATGGTAGGGCATATGGCATTATCCATTTGACTAACAATATGCTCTTCAACCAATCCTTTGAGACAAATGCCCCAAATTTTAATTGCTTCATTTACACATCAAATTTGTTATGGATGAATGGTCTTGTATCCCATATTCCATAAAATAACAGTTTGAAGATGGCCATCAGTTTACCGTTCTAATATTGCTTGTCAGAGCATTGCTGTCATTGACATATAACTCACCTAACAGGACAGACAATATATTTATTTCACTAATAATTTCTTTTATTAACTGGATAATAACACTGGACAACAAATTTTTACAAAAGTCATGTTACTGAAATAAAATTAGTCAATTCTTATCAATTTTTATGTGCTGAACACGAATATGACAGTCAAATTGCAAAATTGGCTCTAGTTTTTTTGTAATCTGCAAGAAATTAATGTTTACATAACGAAATGCATTCCAATAGTAAAAGGTCAACTGTAATAGCCTACCTATAAAAAATCAAGTCATTGACTACATCTTAGATTTCTTCGCCTGTCTCTTGTACAGCTGTTCGGGAGCATCTCTGAGGAGTGTCCAGCAGTAGTCAGCCAGCATTGTAGTGGACCATTTTCCCTGGTATCTTTGTTCCATTGTTGCGATATCTTGATGAAAACGTTCGCCGTGTTCATCACTAACAATACCACAGTTGCTAGGAAAGAAATCCAAATGGGAATGAAGGAAGTGAATCTTTAGAGACATATTGCAGCCAAGTTTCTTATACTTCATCAACATGTCTTCTACTAGTTCCTTATAGTTTTCTGCCCTAACATTTCCGAGGAAGTTTGTAGAAACTAGGCGAAAAGCATTCCATGCTTGTTTCGCGTCACCTTCCAGCAAGTTGTTGAACCGGTCATCTTTGAAAAGCTCTCGAATCTGAGGACCCACAAAAACTCCCTCTTTAATCTTTGCTTCGCTGAGTCGAGGGAATTTTTCATGCAGGTATCGGAATGCTGGCAAAGTCCGGTCAATGGCTTTCACGAAGTTCTTCATCAAACCTAGTTTGATGTGAAGGGGTGGTAGCAAGATTTTCTGAGCCTCAACCAGAGCTGGGTGTTGGATATTCTTCTCTCCAATGGCTACATTCTGCCTGTGAGTCCATTCCTTCCTCATGTAGTGCATTTCCCTTGCTCGGCTATCCCACTCGCATAAGAAACACATGTATTTTGTATATCCTTGCTGCAGTCCCATTAAAAGGGCAACTACCTTCAAATCACCACAGAGGTGCCAGCTGTACTTGTTATACTCAATGGAATTCAGTAGCTGCCTTAAGTTATCGTATGTCTCTTTCATGTGGACAGCATACGCTACTGGAATAGATGGAAGAATGTTTCCATTGTGCAAAAGCACAGCCTTGAGACTCAGTTTCGAAGAGTCCACAAATAGTCTCCATTCTTGTGGGTCATGAGTGATTTTTAAAGCATTCATGAGGCCCTCAATATCGGAACAGAATATCAGATTACTTTCCTTTCTGAAGAAAGGCTCCAATTGCTGGTGGCGCTTTCGATATGCAGTAATTGTGACATCTTCTTCTAGAAGATTCCATTGTTGGAGTCTTGATCCTAGCAATTCTGCCTTGTTCTTTGATAAGTCCAAATCACGAATCAGGTCATTTAGTTCTTCCTGTGTTATTCTGTGTGGGGTTGATGATGCACCACAGTGAAAATCTGGATCACTGCATGCTGATGGACCAGGAGAAGAACAGGTCGACTCACCTTTGTCTTCGTCAGATGAATCAAGAGAATATTCTGCTGGAGGTTCTGGAATAGGAAGTCCCTCACCATGTGGAACTGGTCTCAATGCAGACGGAATGTTTGGGTAGACTATTCTCGACTTCTTTCGCTTCGTTATTCCGCCGGAAAGAGGAGGAACCAAGCAGAAGTAACAGTCATTTAGGTGGTTGCTTGGCTCTCTCCACACCATTGGGACTGCAAACGGCATTGATGACCTTTTGCAATTCAACCACTGTGAAAGCTGTGTTGTACATGTAGCACAGCATATATGCGGAGCCCAAGGCTTGTCTTGGTCACCAACCTTGCATCCGAAGTAAAGATGATATGCCTTCTTCACTTGAGAATTGATACTTTTCTTCTGGTTGGCAAATGTCACTTCCCCACAAATATAGCAAAAATTGTCCGCGGTATTAACACACTTTCGAGGCATTACTGTTCTTTATTGTACGTAAATGGATAAAATAATAAGTTTTATGTAACAGTAGCTTGAACTGTCTCGCACAACGTCTAAAATATTTTAAATGCTGAACCTATCTGATTGGGCTTTATATAGTACACTGCTTACGTCAGCTTCAGCAGCCGCCTGGCATTAGTATAATAGGCCTACACATGTATAGTACACTGCTGACGTCAACTTACTTCAGCAGCCGCATGGCATTAGTATTGCATTGCATCAGAAAATGATGCAATCAACTGTGGATGATGTGAGCATGATGGTATTATGCAATGTTACATCATTATTCCGGATGTTGCTGCAGTCCTACTGGAGAAATTTACACAGTGAAACATAGAAAATGAGGTATATGAATATCTTCAAAACGAGAGCCAATACAAATTTTTCACGGTTATATTCGTGTTCGGCACACCAAAATACTACAGATTAGGGCCTTTTCAAGTCAGTAATGATTTCACTGTTGACCAGTGTAATTAACATATTACATCTCTATAATAAATAAAAGCAGAGCAGCAGCAGCAGTCTGTATGGTTAAGATGTACATAAAATGTGTCCATTTATCATGTACTCATAATCCATCAAGCAACTTCTTCAAGCATTACATTAGGAATTTACAAATATTCTGATGTAAAACATTTTCTTAGTGATTTTTTTAGCATAAAACAAAAAATGATACATCATTGTTTCAGGTTCCATTAAAAATTTATATTAAAACTTTATTAGGGTAGAAAATGTAACACGTGTAACAAGAATGGACAAACAAAATTTTATTTCCCTATTTAAAATTCATAAAATATTTGGGCAATTGACAGGTTTGGTGCTTTAAATAGCTGCACCACATCTGTTGATAATATTTTGTATTCAGCTTCTTTATTGCCCATTAATTTGCCAACTTTCTTGAAATATTGTGCAACCAATGGTAATTCTCATGTAATCTAAAAACAGAAACATTTATATACAATATATTAATTATTTAGTATGTAGGGTCTGTAATGTATTAGTACATATATGTACTGTCAAATATCGATATAGTCCTAGATTGATATTTTGTTGCATTATTTTCATTTGCAATATGTAATATTGATTCTTTATGCACCTCTTGGCTTCTGTGTATGCTCAGCAACATGCCAACTTTCTTTGGGTGACATGTGAACTAAGTGCTTGATGTCAATAGAAACTTTTTGTTGTCAGTCTGATGCTGCTGTTGCTATAAAGTCTCTTGACAGTACTCAGTCAGTGTACTCAATCAGTGTAAATTATTTCAAAATCTGATTTTAAGCAAAGTAATGTTATATTGTGTAACTTTCCTAGACACAAGAATCATGTTACTATGACTGACTTATTCTGTTTCAAAAATGTTATGCAAGATGCACATATGTTAATTAGAAGTAATCAAATTATGCACAATCCTTAATTGGAAATGCAGTATTTGTTTAATTAGGTGCATGTGAGTTCTATTCTCTTAAAATAACAATACACAAGAATCACTAAACATTAGTAAAATGTTATGACTGCCATTTTGGTTCCATCAGTGTTACATGGTTTGCACATAGGTTGGTCAGAAATACATTTTTTGACTGTACTGTAAAAATACCAGATGGCAATATTAAGGCTACTTGCAGGCATATCAATGGGATAAATTGTTATAGAATTTCAGTTATGTTTATTAACATTACATCTGTTTATGCACAACAACGTAACATGGACAAACACTTCTGGTCCATAATCTTACCTGAGTCTGTTTTTCATGTCAGTCATAAATGACCATCTTGAGAGTGCTGAGAAAATACTGGTGTTTTCTTGCTGAATTCTTTCATTTTAATGTTCATCACATATTTGTACTTACAGATAAACAAAATTTATGTTAAGTCTATTTGCTACCCATTTCAAGAATTTTCTGCCATAATAATGTAATATGCCCTGCCGTAGATAATTATCATGGGTGTAACATGATGGATGTATAGATATATCAAGGTGTGACATGATGGATGCATAGATATATCAAGGTGTGACATGATGGATGCATAGATATATCAAGGGTGTAACATGATGAATGCATGGATATATCAAGGGTGTGACATGATGGATGCATATGGCTGTGTGTACAGTCTACTGTCAGATGCAAGTGTTTGTTGAAAAGAGGCTTGAATGCAAATATGACTTTGGAAAGAGCACGGGTGCTTCCAGTGGGTCTTCCTCATCAAATACTAGATAATACTTCCTGTTGATCAGAATCTATATTGTCTCTTTTTGCACCTCAGAAAATTAGATGAACCAAGTGTACAGAGCTCTATCCTGGTCAGTGTCTACTTGACAATCTAGCTTTTCTGCGTTTTAATCCAGAAATCTGCATCTAAACCAGTCAGCATATTGTTCATTTCTGCCTCATCTTTCTTCTAACTGTAAAGCTGACTCAGGTGCACCTGACTCCTTTGCAACTTACTTTGTACTTCACCTGATTGAAGTTTCCTTAAAACATACAACTTACCTTCACAGAATAAGCTTTCCTTTGCCTGTATGTCTCACTGAGGGATTAAATCCATTCACTTTTAACCAAATAATTTAACTGAACAATGGTCTGTCCTGAATCATGTGTAAATACTGATAATACTGAACTCACCTTTAAAACTGAATTTTTTTCACAAGACAGTGACACTTAATTTTTTACAGGACCTTATTTGCAGTTACATACATAATGTAAATGAGCATATATCAATTTATTTCACTGCAAAATGTGTGTAGAAATGGTAAATAGATGATTATAAGCTCTTAATAAAATAATAATAAAGCTTTATAAAAAAGGATGCATTTGTCCCAAGTGTAACTTAAATTTAATCTTTATTTTTTGTGTGCAAGTGATATTTTTATTTATCAGTTTAAATTACTTTATTATTGCTGACAATGCATTTGTAGATTGAAATTATAATTAGCATGTATATTTAATAAAATGAGGGGTTAACATCATTATCTTATTCTTTTATGATCTACCAGGTGTTAACATTGTTGTTTTATTCTTACTCTTATGATCTACCAGGTGTTAACATTGCTGTTCTATTCTTACTCTTATGATCTACAGGTGTTAACATTGTTTTTCTGTTCTTACTCTTATGATCTAACAGGTGCTAACATTGTTGTTCTATTCTTACTCTTATGATCAACCAGGTGTTAACATTGTTGTTCTATTCTTACTCTTATGACCAACCAGGTTTTAACATTTTTATTTTATTCTTATGATCTACCAGGTGTTAACATTGTTGTTTTAATCTTATTCTTATGATCTAACAGGTGTTTACATTGTTGTTTTATTCTTATGATCTACTAGGTGTTAACATTGTTGTTTTATTTTTACTCTTATGATCCATCAAATGTATGACAACATGGGTTGAAGTAAGACAACCTGAAGCTTGGTCTTGATTTCAAATTTAAAACATTGTTATCAGACAAAATTAAATGTGTAAATGCCATGCAGTGAAAGAAACATTCCTTATTTACATCAACTAATGGTATTACTATACATTATACATTAGACTGGGGTTTTAACACCCAAACATATATGCACAATCATTCATATAATTGTTTATCATTTTTGTTGTAACCCTGTTCTTTACATACCACTATTGGCAGCTGTGGACACTGACTACTGCATTATAATAGGAGAGCTGTACTAAGAAGAAATATTCCATTCATTTTTGTTCAAGTCATCCACTTTCGATGGAGTCCATGCAATGTTCCCCCAGAGCCATTTACCAATTATTGTCTCAGTATATTATCATATCATCCACTGTTGCTGTCTCAGTATACTATCATATCATTATATCAGCCACTGTTGCTGTCTCAGCATACTATCATATCAGCCACTGTTGCTGTCTCAGTATACTATCATATCATTATATCAGCCACTGTTAAATGTCTCAGTATACTGTCATATCATTCAGTGTTGCTGTCTCAATATACTATCATATCAGCCACTGTTGCTGTCTCAGTATATTATCATATCAGCCACTGTTGCTGTCTCAGTATACTATCATATCAGCCACTATTGCTGTCTCAATATACTATCATATCAGGCACTGTTGCTGTCTCAATATACTATCATATCAGCCACGGTTGCTGTCTCAATATACTATCATATCAGCCACTGTTGCTTTCTCAGTATACTATCATATCAGCCACTGTTGCTGTCTCAATATACAACATATCAGCCACTGTTGCTGTCTCAATATACTATCATATCAGCCACTGTTGCTGTCTCAATATACTATCATATCAGCCACTGTTGCTTTCTCAGTATACTATCATATCAGCCACTGTTGCTGTCTCAATATACTATCATATCAGCCACTGTTGCTGTCTCAGTATACTATCATATCAGCCACTGTTGTTGTCTCAGTATGCTATCATATCAGCCACTGTTGCTGTCTCAATATACTATCATATCAGCCACTGTTGCTGTCTCAGTATACTATCATATCAGCCACTGTTGTTGTCTCAGTATGCTATCATATCAGCCACTGTTGTTGTCTCGATATACTATCATATCAGCCACTGTTGTTGTCTTGATTACTATCATATCAGCCACTGTTGTTGTCTCAGTATACTATCATATCAGCCACTGTTGCTTTTGAGCCTAACTAATATGCTTTTATGTTTCCATTAAATTCCTTTCTGTCAAATAAACATTGCCACCTAATTCCAAGTCTGTCACTGGAACATCACATTTTTCATGACTTCTTTGGATTATTACCACACCCAGTTAGAAATTTTTTTAATGCAAATTGACCCAACTGTCAGAAACTACATTGCTCTCTGTTGACCATGATCCTTGAAAAAATGAGACCAAAATTAAACTTGTATAGCCCATTTAGTGACTTGGTGGATGTATCCTGGTCAGTGACTCACTGGATGTAACTGGGTCAGTGACTCATTGTATGTATCCTGGACAATTGAACATTGGATGTATCCTGATCAGTGACTCATTTGATGTATCCTGGTCATTTACTCAGTGGATGTATCCTAGTCCCATACTAATAAAATTAACCATTTTATCCAATGTTTCATCTTATAATGGTATTATAAAATGACTTCTAATGTGGAAATGGTTGCTCATATTTGACTGTAACCTACTGTTGAGGTTTCCATTTTATGTTATTCAATGCTGATTATGAAGCAGAATGAGAAATTTTTTAATATTCTTATAAAGTTGTAATATTCTTATGTTTAAATAGTTTTTCATTAGTATTTTTAAACACTGGACATGAAAATATGCACAAGCAGAAGATTATATTGACCTTTTTGAACATGATAATTTGAACTTTCTACACTTGCTTCTTCTTATCTGTACAAATTTCATCTTGTTTTGACTGGAAATAATTGTATCCAAATATCGGAAGACAGCATGGGCCCTGAATTATTATCCTAGTTTACTTGTACACTGTATATTCCTTACTATGTACATTCATTTTATTATGGCAATTCTTTTCCCAAAGGTAGTAGAGTAAATGATGTTCTTTTAGAGATTGATAGGGAATGGAACTGAATTTCAGGCCCAGAACATGCCCAAAATCACTGGGACTTTTACTTAAGGAAATGGACTTTAATGTGAACGTGATTCAGATGCACAGTAATGAAAGGAAGAAAACATTTAGAATTTAAATTAAAAGGTGCTAGGAGCTTTGGTATGAAATTGGGATACATATTAGGGATATAAAGAATACAATGTAAATCTATGTATGAAATTGGGATACATATTAGGGATATAAAGAATACAATGTAAATATATGTATGAAATTGGGATACATATTAGGGATATAAAGAATACAATGTAAATATATGTATGAAATTGGGATACATATTAGGGATATAAAGAATACAATGTAAATATATGTATGAAATTGGGATACATATTAGGGATATAAAGAATACAGTGTAAATATGTGTATAAAATTGGGATACATATTAGGGATATAAAGAATACAATGTAAATATATGAATGAAATCGGGATACATATTAGGGATATAAAGAATACAGTGTAAATATGTGTATAAAATTGGGATACATATTAGGGATATAAAGAATATGATGTAAATATATATATGAAATTGGGATACTTGTTAGGGATGTAAAGAATACAATGTAAATATATGTACTTTCTTTTATATTTCATGGAAATTTTTCATTTCTATAATGCACATTTTTGAAAACATTGTGTGATCCTACCTCCTGCCTGTCTTTATGCCATCAAAAATTCCTGAGGAGATCACTGATATGGATCAAAATAAAATTTGATATTAGGTTTTACATTAAGCAAAATCTGGGTCATGTTTGATTTCGTTTTACTGTTTTCTGGCAAAATTTTATGGAGTTATGGTCTATGTTTGACTTGGAACTTTGCCCTTAAGTTAAATAGATTTTGAAGAACTTTAATGAATTGAAACTAAACATGAGTATGAGATGTAATAGTAAGAAGACCTAGGTCAGATTTAAGTTTTGCTTTTTTTCAACAAAACGTTCATGGAGATCTGGTCCCTGTTTGACATTGTACTTTTCATTTAAACTGGAGCATATTGGCAGGAGCATCAATGGTGTGTGGACACATTTCCCATCAGAGAACTTAGAATCTGACACTACCTGGTTATAGCTCACAGTCAGCACCTGTATTTCATTTTGGCAGGTGGTTTCCTTGAGTACTGAAAGATTACACCTGTATTTCAATTTGGCAGGTGGTTTCCTTGAGTACTGAAAGGGTACACCTGTATTTCATTTTGGTAGGTGGTTTCCTCGAGTACTGAAAGAGTACACCTGTATTTCATTTTGGTAGGTGGTTTCCTTGAGTACTGAAAGAGTTCACATGTATTTCATTTTGGCAGGTGGTTTCCTTGAGTACTGAAAGAGCACTTGACAATTATACCATGGTCAGCCAATTGCTGTACCTGTTTGAAACAGAGTTTATTGAGTGCAGAAGTCAAGCATTTTGTAAAGATTTTGTTTCAACTAGAGATGCTGGTGTGTTTGGTTGTTGTGAAAACTAAGTTTTTTAAACTTCTGTTTAGGTTTTAAAAAATGACTGAAGATGTAAACAAGAACATTAACAGTCTGAAAGAAAAAAGATAAAGAGCATGATGGATTGAAAATTTGTAAACAAGAGGAGCTCTGATAGTCAAAAACATCATAACAATTTCAGTTATCATGGCTGGATGAGTATTCTTAGCACAGATTCCAAGATAAGAAGATGATTTGGAATGTCTGCCGAAAATTTCATCTTTTAAAGGTTGGAGAAATGTTAAGTTTCATGGCAGGGTTGATTCTGTTTCATGACATAACTTTGACTTGTCCTTCAAACATAAACAGTTCCAGATCCAGGAAAATCACAGTGATATATGAAGTGGAATTAGTTATGTCAGGAATGCCTGGAGTAAAGTGCAAGAAACAAAATGAATAATGTGTATAATTTAAAAAGAAACATTTTTTTTTTATCCTACTGGGCAAGGGGAAATATTTTTGCAAGCAGGTTAAAGTATGATAGGCACTAACTGTAGGCAAGTTAGCATTAAACTAGGCAAGTTAGCATTAAAATGTCTTCAAGTTAGGATTAAACTGTAAGCAAGTTAGCATTAAACTGTAGGCAAGTTAGCATTAAGCTGTAGGCAAGTTAGGATTAAAATGTAGGCAAGTTAGGATTAAACTGTAAGCAAGTTAGCATTAAACTGTAGGCAAGTTAGCATTAAACTGTAGGCAAGTTAGCATTAAAATGTAGGCTAGTTAACATTAAATTGTAAGCAAAGTAGCATTAAACTGTAGGCAAGCTAGGATTAAACTGTAGGCAAGTTAGGATTAAAATGTAGCAAGTTAGGATTAAATGTAGGCAAGTTAGCATTAAACTGTAGGCAAGTTAGCATCAAAATGTAGGCTAGTTAACATTAAACTGTAAGCAAAGTAGCATTAAACTGTAAGCAAAGTAGCATTAAACTGAATGCAAGTTTGGATTAAACTGTAGGCAAGTTAGGATTAAACTGTAAGCAAGTTAGCATTAAGCTGTAGGCAAGTTAGCATTAAAATATAGGCTAGTTAACATTAAACTGTAAGCAAAGTAGCATTAAACTGTAGGCAAGTTAGGATTAAATTGTAGGCAAGTTAGAATTAACTGTAAGCAAGTTAGCATTAAGCTGTAAGTAAGTTAGCATTAAACTGTAGGCAAGTTAGCATTAAATGTAGGCAAGTTAGCATTAAAATGTAGGCAAGTTAGGATTAAAATGTAGGCCAGTTAGGATTAAACTGTAAGCAAGTTAGCATTAAACTGTAGGCAAGTTAGCATTACACTGTAGGGAAGTTAGCATTAAACTGTAAACACATTAGCTTTAAAATGTAGTCTAGTTAACATTAAACTGCAAGCAAACTAGCATTCAACTGTAGGCAAGTTAGGATTAAACTGTAGGCAAGTTAGGATTAAACTGTAAAGCAAGTTAGCATTAAAATGTAGGCAAGTTTGGATTAAACTAAGCAAGTTAGCATTAAAATGTAGGCAAGTTAGTATTAAACTGTAATCAAGTTAGCATTAAACTGTAGGCAAGTTAGGATTAAACTGTAATCAAGTTAGCATTAAAATATAGGCTAGTTAACATTAAACTGTAAGCAAGTTAGCATTAAAATCTAGGCATGTTGGCATTAAAATATTGGCAAGTTAGCATTAAAATGTAGGCTAGTTGACATTAAAAACTGTAGGCAAGTTAGCATTAAAATGAAGGCAAATTAGGATTAAACTGTAAGCAAGTTAGCTTTAAACTGTAGGCAAGTTAGGATTAAACTGTAAGCAAGTTAACATTAAACTGTAGGCAAGTTAGCATTAAACTGTAGGCAAGTTAGGATTAAACTGTAAGCAAGTTAGCATTAAACTGTAGGCAAGTTAGCATTAAGCTGTAGGCAAGTTAGGATTAAAATGTAGGCAAGTTAGGATTAAACAGTAAGCAAGATAGCATTAAAATGTAGGTAAGTTAGCATTAAACTGTAAGCAAGTTATCATTAAACTGTAGACAAGTTAACATTAAGCTGTAGGCAAGTTAGCATTAAAATATAGGCTAGTTAACATTAAACTGTAAGCAAAGTAGCATTAAACTGTAGGCAAGTTTGGATTAAACTGTAGGCAAGTTAGGATTAAACTGTAAGCAAGTTAGCATTAAGCTGTAGGCAAGTTAGCATTAAAATATAGGCTAGTTAACATTAAACTGTAAGCAAAGTAGCATTAAACTGTAGGCAAGTTAGGATTAAATTGTAGGCAAGTTAGAATTAACTGTAAGCAAGTTAGCATTAAGCTGTAAGTAAGTTAGCATTAAACTGTAGGCAAGTTAGCATTAAATGTAGGCAAGTTAGCATTAAAATGTTGGCAAGTTAGGATTAAAATGTAGGCAAGTTAGGATTAAACTGTAAGCAAGTTAGCATTAAACTGTAGGCAAGTTAGCATTACACTGTAGGGAAGTTAGCATTAAACTGTAAGCACATTAGCATTAAAATGTTGGCTAGTTAACATTAAACTGTAAGCAAACTAGCATTCAACTGTAGGCAAGTTAGGATTAAACTGTAGGCAAGTTAGGATTAAACTGTAAAGCAAGTTAGCATTAAAATGTAGGCAAGTTAGCATTAAAATGTAGGCAAGTTTGGATTAAACTAAGCAAGTTAGCATTAAAATGTAGGCAAGTTAGTATTAAACTGTAATCAAGTTAGCATTAAACTGTAGGCAAGTTAGTATTAAACTGTAATCAAGTTAGCATTAAACTGTAGGCAAGTTAGGATTAAACTGTAATCAAGTTAGCATTAAAATATAGGCTAGTTAACATTAAACTGTAAGCAAGTTAGCATTAAAATCTAGGCATGTTGGCATTAAAATATTGGCAAGTTAGCATTAAAATGTAGGCTAGTTGACATTAAAAACTGTAGGCAAGTTAGCATTAAAATGAAGGCAAGTTAGGATTAAACTGTAAGCAAGTTAGCATTAAAACAGACTAGTTAACATTAAATTGTAAGCAGGTTAGGATTAAACTGTAGGCAAGTTAGGATTAAGATGTAGGCAAGTTAGGATTAAACTGTAAGCAAGTTAGCATTAAAATGTAGGCAAGTTAGCATTAAAATGTAGGCAAGTTAGGATTAAACTGTAAGCAAGTTAGCATTAAAATGTAGGCAAGTTAGCATTAAAATGTAGGCAAGTTAGGATTAAACTGTAAGCAAGTTAGCATTAAAACATAGGCTAGTTAACACTAAATTGTAGGCAAGTTAGGATTAAACTGTAAGCAAGTTAGCATTAAACTGCAGGCAAGTTAGCATTACACTGTAGGGAAGTTAGCATTAAACTGTAAGCACATTAGCATTAAAATGAGTCTAGTTAACATTAAACTGTAAGCAAACTAGTATTCAACTGTAGGCAAGTTAGGATTAAACTGTAGGCAAGTTAGGATTAAAATGTAGGCAAGTCAGGATTAAACTGTAAGCAAGTTAGCATTAAAATGTAGGCAAGTTAGCATTAAACTGTAAGCAAGTTAGCATTAAAATGTAGGCATGTTGGCATTAAATTATTGGTGAGTTACCATTAAAATGTAGGCTAGTTAACATTAAAAACTGTAGGCAAGTTAGCATTAAAATGTAGGCAAGTTAGGATTAAACTGTAATCAAGTTAGCATTAAACTGTAGGCAAGTTAGGATTAAACTGTAAGCAAGTTAGCATTAAAATATAGGCTAGTTAACATTAAATTGTAAGCAAATTAGCATTAAACTGTAGGCAAGTTAGCATTAAAATGTAGGCAAGTTAGCATTAAAATGTTGGCAAGTTAGGATTAAACTGTAAGCAAGTTAGCATTAAAATGTAGGCAAGTTAGGATTAAAATGTAGGCAAGTCAGGATTAAACTGTAAGCAAGTTAGCATTAAAAATGCTGAGTCCTGTAACCCGTCATATAACATGCTCACATACACACTGTAATGTTGATCAATTATCCTTACATTTGGCAAAAATGTTTAGTACTAGTAAACCCTATCTCCATCAGATATGTTGCACTCATTTTAAGTCTTTATTGCAATGGATTGAGTCAATGATTTCATTAGATAGGTTGCACTGATTTTAATTCTTTACTGCATGTGACTGAGCCAATGGTTTAAGTACATATTATTGTCCCATACTGTTTAATCTTAACTCATCTGAAATTTGATAGATACTGATGAATGTCTAACATCACCATGTCGAAATAATGGGAACTGCACAAATATGCCTGGAAGCTACAGATGCCAGTGCACACCACAATGGACAGGACAGGATTGCACAGTTGGTAAGTTGTCACAAGAGCATATTTTATGACTGGTAAATTTGTAAAGCTACAGATGCAGGTGTTTACACAACAGTGGACTGGACAGGATTATACATTTGGTGGGTTGTCACAAGAGAATATTTTATGACTGGTAAATTCTCAAGGCTACAGATGCAAGTGTTTACATAACAGTGGACTGGACCGGATAACACATTTGGTAGGTTGTCACAAGAGAATATTTTGTGACTGGTAAATTCTCAAGGTTACAGATGCAAGTGTTTCCACAACAGTGGACTGGACAGGATTACACAGTTGGCAAGTTGTCACAAGAGAATAATTTATGACTGGTAAATTCTTGAATCTACAGATACAAATGTTTACATAACAGTGGACTGGACAGGATTACACAGTTTGTGGCTTGTCATGAGACAATAATTTATGACTGGTAAATTCTTACAAGGTAAACCAGTTTATGAAAGTTACATCATTAACTGTGGATTCACAATTTTTCTAAGGGAATCAAAGTTACCTCAGTATACGTGGATTCACAATTTTTCTAAGGGTATCAAAGTTACCTCAGTAACTATGGATTCACAATTTTTCTAAAGGCATCAAAGTTACATCAGTAAGTGTGGGTTCACAATTTTTCTAAGGGTATCAGTTACCTCAGTAACTGAGGAGTTGCAATTTTTCTAAGGGTGTCAAAGTTCCCTCAGTAACTATGGATTCACAATTTTTCTAAGGGTATCAAAGTTACTTCATTACCTTTGGATTCACATTTTTTCTAATCATATCCAGTTTTGAGGTTTTAGTGGGTCAGCTAGACCACAAATTTAAGTTAAAGAGAAATTAATTATCATACCATGATAATAGTCCTTAATGAAAGTGAATAACTAGCTAAATCAGCTGAAATAAGTCTGTTTGTTTTTACCTGAATATTGTTCTTATCTGTCTTATAAAGTTTACATCACTGCTTTATTGATAAATCTGCAAACTCCATTGTCAGCTACTTGTTGTTTATTCTGAATTCTAATTGGCTGCTATGCATTCTTGTCTGGGCTATGTATTACTTATTGAAAACATTCTTTTTGGCTTGTCTGACTAGGATATTGTCTATAGCCTGAATGGTTAGACACATGGATAGTTTGTAGACAATAATATGTAAAACTTATTTATTTTTTTAATGCCATAAAATTCAATCTCTACCAAAAGTATTTCTCTAATAAATTCAATTAGAGTTTGAAAAATGCTGAACTTTGGTTTATAAAACAAAAATGCTGTGTTAATGGATTATATTGGTTGAGGTGATTTGTAATTTTTGTTTCACCTGCAGAAGCATGATGAAATAAAGTGGTCACTTTTCCAGCATCAGCAGTGGTGTCATTTTTAACAATAATGTTAAAGTTTTAATTCAGAGTTCTTGAAGGTCTCATTTTTTCTGTTATTTTCTGTATCAAAGTGAAAATCCAATTAAATCACCACAGGTATGCACTCTTTGCCATATGTTTGGAGTCCTTGTCTTGCTACCTCTTCTACTGGAGTATAATGGTGAACAATTTTAAAATTTTGCACTAAAGTGTTTGACGGTCATATATCTTTTTCATCAGTTGACCAAACCTATTTAATTATGGTGTAAAGTTGATAAGCTTGCTTGTCTCACCTGCTTAATCAGAAAACTTGGTTCATTATTGAGAACAGTGTTAAAGTTTTGTACTAATGAAGTTCTTTGATTATATGACTATAGGTCTAAAGCTATGACATGCTAGAAGTTCCTGTCTTTCTGGTCTCACCAGTTTAAGTCATCATGCTGAAAAAAGCTAAAGTTGTTTTGTTAAGTTTTTGAAAGTCACATTGTTGTTGCTAGTTAAAATTTTCTTTTAGCTAAATGCAAAGCATTGTATGAATTGTTTATGATTAGGGGAGTAAAATGTAAAGCCGTACACATTTCATACAAACTTTACAAAGCTTTTATAAGTATGTCTAGTCAATGGGAGAAAAGCAAAAAGCTTGTATAAGTATGTAGGGTTAGGGGTAGACAAATGCAAAGCTTGCATGAAATGTGTAGGGTCAGTGGTAGAAAAATGTAAAGTTTGTATGAAATGTGTAGGGTCAGGGGTAGAAAAATGTAAAGCTTGTATAAGTATGTAGGGTTAGGGGTAGACAAATACAAAGCTTGCATGAAATGTGTAGGGTCAAGGGTAGAAAAATGTAAAGTTTGTATGAAATGTGTAAGGTCAGGGGTAGAAAAATGTAAAGTTTGTATGAAATGTGTAGGGTCAGGGGTAGAAAAATGTAAAGTTTGTATGAAATGTGTACGGCCAGGGGTAGAAAAGTTTAATTATGTATAAAATCTCTGGGGTCAGGGGGAGAAAAATGTAAAACATGGATGAAATGTCTAGGGTCAAGGGAAGTAAAATATAAAACTAGTATGAACTGTCTAGGCTCAAGGGAAGTAAAATATAAAACTAGTATGAACTGTCTAGGGTCAAGAGAAGTAAAATATAAAACTAGTATGAACTGTCTAGGGTCAAGGGAAGTAAAATATAAAACTAGTATGATCTGTCTAGGGTTAAGGGAAGTAAAATGTAAAACTAGTATGATCTGTCTAGGGTCAAGGAAAGTAAAATGTAAAACTAGTATGATCTGTCTAGGGTCAAGGGAAGTAAAATGTAAAACTAGTATGATCTGTCTAGGGTCAAGGGAAGTAAAATGTAAAACTAGTATGATCTGTCTAGGGTCAAGGGAAGTAAAATGTAAAACTAGTATGATCTGTCTAGGGATATGTGTAGAAGCACACATTAATCAGAAGCAAGACATGGGAGTCACATTTCCAGCAATGGTGACATCAATATTTCTTTAGATTCTGCTTAAAGAAATCTTTCTAAGAAAGATCTTGCATACATTTTGTAAACCCCAGAGTCTTGTAATACTTGGATTAAAGTATTAAAAAGCTAAGACAGTTAATTCTATGACATGTGAGATTGCCTCTTTCACCTTGGGTGTTATGTTACAGTTGTGGCAAATTTTTTTAATATTTCCAAAATCCCTCAATGGATTTCTATCATGCTTGGCATGAATCATTGTTGGACTAAGACAATTCATTCTGCATCAATTTCAAGGTCACAGTCATAAATTATTTTCATTTAGATTTTAATTTAAAAGTTTTTATTTCATTATATTTCCTAAACCCCTAGATTAATTTTTCTTCATTTCTAGAATGAAATAGAAAAATGTATCTTAAAATTTCGGTTACAAGTTTTTTAAAATTGTATATGTTTCCTTGATGGAGTGTCTTCATGTTTTGACATCGAATCATTATGACGCTGAGACAATTTATTTGGAGACATGCTCACTCAACATTTTGACCTTGAGGTCTAAACCACATTTTTTACACCAATTCTTTTGTTGTGGCCTTGACATCAGGCCCTGGCCTTGTAGTTAAGACAATAGTATTTCAAATTTACATTTTCAGATGTCAATGAATGTGTGTCAAGCCCTTGTGCAAATGGAGGCCAGTGCTTTAATGAACCAGGTTATTTTACTTGCATTTGCTCCTCAGGTTTTCAAGGAACACTTTGTGATAAAGGTAAGTAATTGTTTTAAAATAACAGTTTGATTTAAAAGTAGTTATGAATCAATGCATTCATTATTTGCCTTGTGACACACTATGGACTGCATTTCACTATCATAAATTTACCTTAAAAAAAAGATTTCTTAGATAAATTTAAACTCATCCGTAGATCCAGAAAACCAGTGACCCCAGTGAATGCAGTGACCCCAGTGAATGTTTGTAAGAATACCAGCTTTACAGATGAGGATAAGTTTAAGAACCCTCATTTCAAGACAAGTCCAGTTCTCATTCTGACACAAACCCTTTGATTGGGTATATAGCATATAGCAACAGTGTCATTCTGACACAAACCCTTTGATTGGGTATATAGTGCATAACAACAATGTCATTCTGACATAAACCCATTGATTGGGTATATAGCATATAGCAACAGTGTCATTCTGACACAAACCCATTGATTGGTTATATAGTGCATAGCAACAATGTCATTCTGACACAAACCCTTTGATTGGGTATATAATGCATAGCAACAATGTCATTCTGACACAAACCCTTTGATTGGGTATATAGTGCATAACAACGTCATTCTGACACAAACCCTTTGATTGGGTATATAGTGCATAACAACAATGTCATTCTGACATAAACCCATTGATTGGGTATATAGTATATAGCAACAGTGTCATTCTGACACCAACCCTTTGATTGGGTATATAGTGCATAACAACGTCATTCTGACACAAACCCTTTGATTGGGTATATAGTGCATAACAACAATGTCATTCTGACATAAACCCATTGATTGGGTATATAGCATATAGCAACAGTGTCATTCTGACACCAACCCTTTGATTGGGTATATAGCATATTGCAACATTGTCTTTCTGCACAAACCCTTTGATTGGGTATATAGCATATAGCAACAATGTTATTCTGACAAACCCTTTCATTGGGTATATAGCATATAGCAACAGTGTTATTCTGACACCAACCCTTTGATTGGGTATATAGCATATAGCTACAGTCTCATGCTTGTGACAGAAGAAATTGGATAGTATTTGTAAATAGGACACATTTTAATTGAATTAAATTTACTCAGAAGATGAAACATCATGAGAACAAAGAATGGAATAGAATGAGATGTCAATAGTTCAGAAAATAAAAAAGAGAAAATTCTTCATGAGGTATATTATAATGATAATGCAGTTTTCATCAGCCCTTTAATGCTGTCTGATTCATTAATTATCATCTAGTAATTTTATACAAACTCACAGATCCATAATTTATGCAGCCCATCTTATCTCCTCTATTTATGGAGAATTTGTAGTAGAATACATTCATATGGTTTTGCTTTTTATGTCATAGCCATTTAATCTAATTTAATTTATAATTTAATTTAATTCAATTTAATTTAATTTAATTTAATTTAATCATAAATACTTGATTTGGCATGCAATGAAGATATTCAGTCTGTATTTTCATAAGACACCCCCAGATTGGAATTATTTAGGTGTCTTCTTTGATGTCAGAATGTTGGTATTTTTGTATGCAATTTATTGAAATTGTATTAATCCTAATTTAGTTTGCATTGATTCATACTAAGCTGAAATTATTTCAAAAGCATATAAGACAGGGTTTGTAATAAATTCAAGACCATATTAGTGTTTTATTTAGAGTTAGTATAAAGAACTCATTTGATATGGCTCATGAATGTGTCTTGGTCTTTCAGCCTTGATGTATCCCGTTATAATCATAGTTTTTAATGTAAAGATTTTTACACTTGTATTTTAAACTTATCTTATAATCACACCAGATTTCATGCCCTTTACATGATGTTTACACTTGTAATTTAAATTTATCTTTAAAATCACATCATATTTTACTGAGCAAGCATATTTTATTCCTGATACTTTTCAGAATGTAACTCCAAACTTTTCTTAAGAACTTCTTATTCTTATTTCTAGATATTGATGAATGTATACAAAATGCAACTATATGCCGAAATGGGGGAACATGTGTAAATCTGAATGGGTCCTACCGTTGTGACTGTCGACCAGAATGGGGTGGTCAATATTGTGAAGTTGGTATGTTGAATGTTTGTCTTCATTTATATTTACCAACAGGGTAAATGAAGCATCAGTTTACACTCTGTGAAAAATGTGAATCATGACTTGAGTTTCCTGACATTGTCTATGAGTTGTTCTTTTTTAAATGAATTTGTATTGTGACAAGCAAATATTAATCACATCTCCTGTAGGGAAATGAGGAAGACATCAGACATTTGTAAATACATCAGTCAAATACAAATTGATCAGTTGATAATTTATCCAACTTTTCAATCATTTGTGAAAGTGCTAATGCCTTCCTAAAGAGATGAATAGACAATTAATATGCCTTGGTGAAGAAATTCATGTAGGTCAAGTTGTTTGTGATAACATCATCATGTAGGTCAAGTTGTCTGTGATAACATCATCATGTAGGTCAAGTTGTCTGTGATAACATCATCATGTAGGTCAAGTTGTCTGTGATAACATCATCATGTAGGTCAAGTTGTCTGTGATAACATCATCATGTAGGTCAAGTTGTCTGTGATAACATCATCATGTAGGTCAAGTTGTCTGTGATATCATCATCATGTAGGTCAAGTTGTCTGTGATATCATCATCATGTAGGTCAAGTTGTCTGTGATAACATCATCATGTAGGTCAAGTTGTCTGTGATAACATCATCATGTAGGTCAAGTTGTCTGTGATAACATCATCATGTAGGTCAAGTTGTCTGTGATATCATCATCATGTAGGTCAAGTTGTCTGTGATAACATCATCATGTAGGTCAAGTTGTCTGTGATAACATCATCATGTAGGTAAAGTTGTCTGTGATAACATCATCATGTAGGTCAAGTTGTCTGTGATAACATCATCATGTAGGTCAAGTTGTCTGTGATATCATCATCATGTAGGTCAAGTTGTCTGTGATAACATCATCATGTAGATCAAGTTGTCTATGATAACATCATCAATACAGTTTATCCTTCTAACTTTCCAGTAATGTACTTCACACATATAAAATAATACAAAATAATATAATTTAAAATACTAATAATAGATCATTCATGAATCTATTTTCCTATCTTTGTCTTTTTGGACACCATGAATATTCAGAGTACAGATGAATCACACTTTGTTACATGAAAGTTAGCCTCAAATTGCTGTTATTTTTTAATAACAAGAACAAACTCACTTATAGCTCATTGTTTGTGAAAACAAATTAATCACTTATGAGACTGCGAAGGCAAACATAGGTCACTTGTTTTTTTATATACCTTTTCTCCATATTTACATATGTCACTAATTTTCTGCCTATTTTTTACGATAGAGAAAAACCTCTGCCTCAGCATTCACTGCCTGAATGGTGGTACCTGCATCAGCAATAATGGCGTTGCCTCATGTAAATGTCTTCTTGGATGGACAGGGAGTGAATGTCAGACTGGTATGTATGCTTCCACTTTAAAACCTTCAAATCAGATGGATATCCTGGCTCTAGGCTGGACACATTTTAGAAAAAATTCTTTGAAAAATGTAAGTGCTCAATAAGTGTTCCATGGAATAGTTTATATCTTTTGTTAGTCAAAAATGTTATATCCTTTAATGTCCTTTTTCATCAAGGAATTTGAGAGACATATTGCTGAGAACATATGTGCATTTTATTATGTATTATGTGATTGTGTGATTTCAATGTAGTATGTATGGATGTATCAACAAAATGTTTGTTGAATACAGCAACCTGATAACATTCAACTCTGAGAATGAGTTGCTTTCTAATTACTTTCAATTTGTTATTTTTGGTAGTAAGTTTTAATGGATTTCAAAGAAGTTGCTGTTTCATACAAATTTCAACAGCAATAAAACAGTGACCATTCTGTGGAAACAATAGACCTTTCTGTGGAAACAATAGACCATTCTGTGGAAACAATGGACCTTTCTTCAGGTTGTGGAATCAAACTAATGATTTAAAGAGCAATGAACCTTTGTCAGTATACAAAATTAAGGGAAACTAGCTTGTGACAAACCAAATTTATTAGATATTAAAATCCTAGGAATTCAGTATTTCATTAAATGTAAACTGTCTAGGAAATTCAGTATCTACTGAAGTTTTTGTTTTTATTTTCTTTACTCAATAACTTTACCACTGCACAGGATAATACCATATTTGTTAGCTCTTTATCTGTAAAAACAGTAATTGTCCATAACGGTGTCAAAATACCTTAGTCTATTTTCATCATTAAAGTAATTATCCTTATTGGTAGCAGTAGTTTAGACAATTCTTGTCATAAAAGCAGTACATGTCCATATCAGTGGTAGTAATTTATAAAATTCTCATCATAAAGCAGTACTTTTCCATATCAGTGGTAGTAATTTATAAAATTCTCATCATAAAGCAGTACTTTTCCATATCGGTGGTAGTAATTTATAAAATGCTCATCATAAAGCAGTACATGTCCATATCAGTGGTAGTAATTTATAAAATTCTCATCATAAAGCAGTACTTTTCCATATCGGTGGTAGTAATTTATAAAATTCTCATCATAAAGCAGTACTTTTCCATATCGGTGGTAGTAATTTATAAAATTCTCATCATAAAGCAGTACTTTTCCATATCGGTGGTAGTAATTTATAAAATTCTCATCATAAAGCAGTACATGTCCATATCAGTGGTAGTAATTTATAAAATTCTCATCATAAAGCAGTACATGTCCATATCAGTGGTAGTAATTTATAAAATTCTCATCATAAAGCAGTACATGTCCATATCAGTGGTAGTAATTTATAAAATTCTCATCATAAAGCAGTACTTTTCCATATCAGTGGTAGTAATTTATAAAATTCTCATCATAAAGCAGTACATGTCCATATCAGTGGTAGTAATTTATAAAATTCTCATCATAAAGCAGTACATGTCCATATCAGTGGTAGTAATTTATAAAATTCTCATCATAAAGCAGTACATGTCCATATCAGTGGTAGTAATTTATAAAATTCTCATCATAAAGCAGTACTTTTCCATATCAGTGGTAGTAATTTATAAAATTCTCATCATAAAGCAGTACATGTCCATATCAGTGGTAGTAATTTATAAAATTCTCATCATAAAGCAGTACTTTTCCATATCAGTGGTAGTAATTTATAAAATTCTCATCATAAAGCAGTACTTTTCCATATCAGTGGTAGTAATTTATAAAATTCTCATCATAAAGCAGTACTTTTCCATATCAGTGGTAGTAATTTATAAAATTCTCATCATAAAGCAGTACTTTTCCATATCGGTGGTAGTAATTTATAAAATTCTCATCATAAAGCAGTACTTTTCCATATCGGTGGTAGTAATTTATAAAATTCTCATCATAAAGCAGTACATGTCCATATCAGTGGTAGTAATTTATAAAATTCTCATCATAAAGCAGTACTTTTCCATATCAGTGGTAGTAGTTTATAAAATTCTCATCATAAAGCAGTACTTTTCCATATCAGTGGTAGTAATTTATAAAATTCTCATCATAAAGCAGTACATGTCCATATCAGTGGTAGTGATTTATAAAATTCTCATCATAAAGCAGTACATGTCCATATCAGTGGTAGTAATTTATAAAATTCTCATCATAAAGCAGTACATGTCCATATCAGTGGTAGTAATTTATAAAATTCTCATCATAAAGCAGTACATGTCCATATCAGTGGTAGTAATTTATAAAATTCTCATCATAAAGCAGTACTTTTCCATATCGGTGGTAGTAATTTATAAAATTCTCATCATAAAGCAGTACATGTCCATATCAGTGGTAGTAATTTATAAAATTCTCATCATAAAGCAGTACTTTTCCATATCGGTGGTAGTAATTTATAAAATTCTCATCATAAAGCAGTACTTTTCCATATCAGTGGTAGTAATTTATAAAATTCTCATCATAAAGCAGTACTTTTCCATATCGGTGGTAGTAATTTATAAAATTCTCATCATAAAGCAGTACTTTTCCATATCGGTGGTAGTAATTTATAAAATTCTCATCATAAAGCAGTACTTTTCCATATCAGTGGTAGTAATTTATAAAATTCTCATCATAAAGCAGTACTTTTCCATATCAGTGGTAGTAATTTATAAAATTCTCATCATAAAGCAGTACTTTTCCATATCAGTGGTAGTAATTTATAAAATTCTCATCATAAAGCAGTACATGTCCATATCAGTGGTAGTAATTTATAAAATTCTCATCATAAAGCAGTACTTTTCCATATCAGTGGTAGTAGTTTTGACAATTCTTGTCATAAAAGCTGTCATTGTCAATAGATGTTTTCTGATAAGGTCACTAGCAGATGATATTCTGCCCATTTAAACTGGACAATGGGCAACCTGGCAGTTTCTCCCATATGTGACCACAAAAATTGACCATTTTGAACAAGACACACTGAAGTAAAATCAACTTATAAGTTACAAATATTGCTACTAATATTTGTGGCAGCAGTTTAGTCCTTTCACGTCATAAAAGCAGTAGTTGTCAATAAATCTGTAGCAGCAGTTTAGTCCTTTTTGATCATGCAACAAGATGACAGTTGTTTGAAAGTGACTAGAAATTTTGATGGTTGTTAGAATGTTTGCATTAAATTTTGATATAATTTGATTAATTTGCAAAGGTACATGTCTTAGCAGTATCTTTAGTTGATACAATTTTGTCATTATGAATCATTTGTTATTATTTACTACAGTGAAAAGTTTGACATTTTTGGAGTAGGTAACAAAAATCTGACTAGTTACTTGTTAAACTCCATAAACTTCTTTCGTTTCCATTATTTACTATATCAATTTATGTTATTTGTCCATGGTATTTTTTAAGTTACAAAATAAACTTTATGGCAACAGCAAGTCAGTATTGGGGATTGACTGGCAACAGCAAGACTGTATTGGTGATTGACTGGCAACAGCAAGACAGTATTGGTGATTGACTGGCAACAGCAAGACAGTATTGGTGATCGACTGGTAACAGCAAGACAGTATTGGTGATTGACTGGATGTGACTTAGTGACATCATGACAGTAGACAGGATCTCTTGTAGTCAAGACAACTGAGGCAACTGTTTTATATTAATCAGCTATATCATTAAAAATGCTTAGTCGATTTGAATAAAATTCTGGTGTATATTTAAATTCATTTAATGATTTTATTCAAGGCACATATGAAAATAATAGTTTCTTTCTCCTCTATTTGCTGAGAAAAATTTAAATTTTTGCAAAATCATGTTTATTAATATCTACCATAATAAACAGATTCACAGTAAAGAATGATAGCAACAGTGCAGAATGAAAAGCATAGCAAATCCAAGACCTCCAGGACACCTTGGATTTAACATTATTTCATAATTATTTATTACCAATATTAATAAAGCACACACACACACACACACACACACACATATATATATATATATATATATTATTTTTTTTACAGATATAGATGAATGTCCAAGCATTCCTTGCAAAAATGGTGGAACTTGCAATAATACTCTCGGAAGTTACTCCTGTAGCTGTGCAAAGGGCTGGCAAGGAAACAACTGCGATGAAGGTAAAATACATGCTAGCTTGTAATTGTATTACAGCAAGGGCTGGCAAGGAAATAACTGTGATGAAGGTAAAATACATGCTAGCTTATAATTTGTATTATACTAGAATCTGTATCTGTCTCTAGAGACTACTTTTATTTTATTATGCTGACCATTATGGCTGGGGTGGGCTCTTTCCTATCCAACAAAAATCCATGCAGTTTCTAATACACATGTTACTGCTTAAGAAGAAACTTAAATAAAATGATTAAATACAGTACTCATAATTATTATTGTCCATTTTTTAAATGAAATCATATTTTTCTTTTGAAAAGTCAGTCAACTAACCAAGTGAATAAATACAGTTGGATTAAAATGCATGAAATCTCCATGTTGTAATTGATTGGAAAATGTATGTCTTTTTAGATCAAGATCAATGTTTGAACATAAATAAAACAAATCCAACCATCCTATATATCTAAATAAATGTTAAGGAAATAACACAAATAAAACAAATCCAACCATCCCATATATCTAAATAAATGTTAAGGAAATAACACAAATACAAGTTGCCACCTTTTCAAAGAGGCTACAATAGGCATCTTTAAAAGATGGCTGCCTAATGAGGAATCATATAAAAATTGGGTTGTATTTAACACTCATAAATATTATGTCTCCTGTGTTTCAAATGCTTACTTTTAAAAAAGTCATCCATCTGACCAATTTAACAGTGCACTGGATTAAATATGCATAAAATGTTCATGTTGAAATTCATTTGAAAATTTATAAATAATTACATCTTTTTCAGACACAAATGAATGCTTGAATATACCATGCCAAAATGCAGGCATCTGTATAAATACAGCTGGGTCTTATGCTTGCAACTGTACTTCAGGATGGACAGGAATTAATTGCTCACTTGGTATGTAATTGTATATTTCTAATAACTGCTCACTTGATATGTGTTTCTATATTTCATCTTCAGATGGGTTTATACACATTAATTAACATTTGGAGAACATCCACTACCTTCCTAATCCAGCCATGACCCAACCTCCAGTAACCCTATTTTTTGTTTTATCAGCCAAAATACTAAAAGGTCGTTTGCTTGCAAAAATGGAAGTCAGATGAGAGTATTCTCCCCTTGGAATGAGGCATTAGTACATATCTCATCCACCTGTAGTTACTGCTCCCACTTGTACCTGGTCATCATGCTGTCACAAGAGACCTTGCAGATACATTCCATTTTGTGCCTCTTAACAAGAGACCTTCAAGACACCTTCCATCGTGTGCCGTTTCACAAGAGACCTTGCATATAGCTCCATTATGTGCCTATTCATAAGAGACCTTGTAGATACCTTCCATTCTGTGCCTTTTCTCTAGAGATCTTGCAGATACCTTCCATGTTGTGCCTTTTAGTAAGACACCTAGAAACCTTCAGTTTGTGCCTTTTCACAAGAGACCTTCTAAATTCCTTCCATTTTATGGCTTTTAACAAGAGACCATGCAGATACCTTCCATTTTGTGCCTTTTCACAAGAGACCCTGCCTACATTTCATGTTGTGCCTTTTCATAAGAGACATTGCTGATACCTTCCATTTTGTGGCTTTTAGCAAGACACCTTCTAGAAACCATCCATTTTGTGCCTTTTAGCAAGACACCTTCTAGAAACCTTCCATTTTGTGCCTTCTGTTAAGAGACCTTTTGATACCTTCCCTTTTGTGCTTTTTATTGCTGATTGTTATGCCTTAGTCTAGTACTAATGAATAAACTTCTAATTAAATGCCAGTGTTGCTTTAATTAAGATACAGCACTGAATGCATTAATGGGTTTGTCTGTTTTTAAATGAATATAAACTGTCAGGATTTTACATGAAGGCTTTGATGCGCCTGTAGTCACACATATACCAATGCACCAGTAGCCTGAAGTGTGATGATGTAGAAACAATCTTCCAATTAATTACAATAATATAATCCTAGAGGTCATTGTCAGAATTCATTATAATTCCAAATTAATGTTTCTGTCCAAGAATATTATTTAAGAGTACTTTGTATTTCCAGTGAAGTTGAGATAAATTGAGGCATTTACTTACAGTGTTATCAAAAGTCTGAGACAGGTACCAGGCATCTGCTCATGGAAAATCACCATTGCTGATACTATGATCAGGATGGAGCCAGGATCAGAAATATATATTTCTGGTTCATGTCCACAATACTTTCATTGTTCATTGGTTCACTAATGAATACTTGGGAGACTCATTAACCAGATCCAGTATAAGTGTTAGTAGGCATCAAAGATAGAACAATCATTTAAGTATCTGAAAATGGGTAGGCCAGGGAATCATATCACTGTACCCAGTCCTATTGGTACAAGATGTTGGCTGAAACTGTGCTGGAGCTGGAACAGACTAGGTCCAGGGTTTGGCTGACAAGTGCTGCTGATGTCTGCTACTGGCTTTTGAGGGAATGATCACTACAGCCTATACCAGGCTATATACCGGGTGATGGTTTCTCCAGGAATGGTCTACATGGGCCACCATATCAGTCAGTACTTACCAGGTGGTCTGTTCAGTTCTAGTATGATCTAGCTGTGGCACAGTTGTCAGTGATGAAACAAAGACTGTGTTGGTTTTCCCAGTAGCTCTGTGGTCAGTTGATGGTCTTAGAAGACAATGCCTGCTGGATTTTCTCAGGAGTTGCTGATCATTATGCCTTAGTCTAGTACTAATGAATAAACTTCTAATTAAATGCCAGTGTTGCTTTAATTAAGATGCAGTACTGAATGCATTAATGGGTTTTTATGTTTTTAAATGAACATAAACTCAGGATTTTGCATGAAGGCATAAAGTTATTTATTTGATCAAAATACTTCTGTTTGGTCAAGTAGACTATGTTATAATAGATTCCAAATCCCATCAGAAATAAATCTGGCATACTAGTCAGCAGAGTGATAATTCAAGAAAGTTAGACCTTGGCAGAGCTTTTATTAGTAAAAAATCTCATTTTGGAGCAGAAGTATCCAAAAAGAAAATACTTGTGAGCTCTCAAAAATTGTACATACTAGCCATAAAGAACAGCTTTCAAACTTGTTCCAGCTGGCTAAGCTAGCTATGTACATGGCACTTCAGACAGCAGATTGTGAAAGGAGGTTCTCAGTACAGAACAATATTTACACACACATAAGTAACAGATTAAGCTCAGAATCAATCAACAGATTTATGCTTATACAACTAGAGGCAACAACTTTTAAAAATTGAAGTTTCAGTAGGGATCTTACAGAGTGGAGCAGGAACAAATATGGATATTGAAGTGTTATGTAAATATTGAACTATAGCTGTTTCCTCCCCCACCTCCATTTTTGTTCTACTCACCCCTTTTTGTGACAAGTGGGAAATCCACCATTAGGATAAAATCCTGGGAGCACATCTGTTGAACTACTGTCAGAGCCTCACTGAACCATCTTTTGTATATGATCTGCAGAAACAGCTAAATTCAAAATCAGTCTGAACTAGCTTCTTTTCCATGAACTGTTTCATTTTCTTTCATGACATCTCTTTATTAGGAATAGCACCTGTTTGTGGTAAATCAGTCCTTTGTCTTTAAACCACTGTCTTCTTTGGATCTTTCTTTCTCCAGAGCATCTTCATGATGATCTCATTAGGGCTTTGAGTGGTACCTGAAGCAAGAGACATCTTCGTGATAACCTTTTTAGGGCTTTGAAGTGGCACATGAAGCAAGAGTTATCTTCATGATGACCCCATTAGGGCTTTGAAGTGGTACCTGAAGCAAGAGACTTCTATTGAAAGACCTCATTATGGCTTTGAAGTCATACCTGAAGCAAGAGGCAGCTTTATGACTACCTCATTATGGCTTTGAAGTGGTACCTGAAGCAAGAGGCATCTTCATGAAAATCTCATTATGGCTTTGAAATGGTACCTGAAGCAAGAGGCATCTTCATGAAAATCTCATTATGGCTTTGAAATGGTACCTGAAGCAAGAGGCATCTTCATGAAAATCTCATTATGGCTTTGAAATGGTACCTGAAGCAAGAGGCATCTTCATGAAAATCTCATTATGGCTTTGAAATGCTACCTGAAGCAAGAGGCATCTTCATGAAAATCTCATTATGGCTTTGAAATGCTACCTGAAGCAAGAGGCATCTTCATGAAAATCTCATTATGGCTTTGAAGTCATACCTGAATCAAGAGGCAGCTTTATGATTACCTCATTATGGCTTTGAAGTCATACCTGAATCAAGAGGCAGCTTTATGACTACCTCATTATGGCTTTGAAGTCATACCTGAATCAAGAGGCAGCTTTATGACTACCTCATTATGGCTTTGAAGTAGTAACTGAATCAAGAGGCAGCTTTATGATTACCTCATTATCGCTTTGAAGTCATACCTGAATCAAGAGGCAGCTTTATGACTACCTCATTATGGCTTTGAAGTCATACCTGAATCAAGAGGCAGCTTTATGATTACCTCATTATCGCTTTGAAGTCATACCTGAATCAAGAGGCAGCTTTATGCCTACCTCATTATGGCTTTGAAGTCATACCTGAATCAAGAGGCAGCTTTATGACTACCTCATTATGGCTTTGAAGTCATACCTGAATCAAGAGGCAGCTTTATGATTACCTCATTATCGCTTTGAAGTCATACCTGAATCAAGAGGCAGCTTTATGACTACCTCATTATGGCTTTGAAGTCATACCTGAATCAAGAGGCAGCTTTATGATTACCTCATTATCGCTTTGAAGTCATACCTGAATCAAGAGGCAGCTTTATGACTACCTCATTATGGCTTTGAAGTCATACCTGAATCAAGAGGCAGCTTTATGACTACCTCATTATGGCTTTGAAGTCATACCTGAATCAAGAGGCAGCTTTATGACTACCTCATTATGGCTTTGAAGTCATACCTGAATCAAGAGGCAGCTTTATGACTACCTCATTATGGCTTTGAAGTCATACCTGAATCAAGAGGCAGCTTTATGATTACCTCATTATCGCTTTGAAGTCATACATGAATCAAGAGGCAGCTTTATGACTACCTCATTATGGCTTTGAAGTCATACCTGAATCAAGAGGCAGCTTTATGATTACCTAATTATCGCTTTGAAGTAGTACATGAATCAAGAGGCAGCTTTATGATTACCTCATAATGGCTTCGAAGTGGTACATGGCAGCATCTTTGCCAGTCATAAGAGAGAAATCTTGTTTGTTCTTGCCATTCAAAGAAAGGAAAGAGTGGCCGAGTGGTCTAAAGCGCTCTTCGTTACGGATCACTGCCATCTCACCTCTGTCTGCGGCGGTTTGAGTCTAGGATTCAGCCAATGTGGGTATGTGAGAAA
Organism: Sinohyriopsis cumingii; assembly: GCA_028554795.2. Lineage (NCBI taxonomy): Eukaryota > Metazoa > Mollusca > Bivalvia > Unionida > Unionidae > Sinohyriopsis > Sinohyriopsis cumingii. The sequence goes on along the minus strand of CM068828.1, from coordinate 20,356,940 downwards.
GCTTGCCAGTAGCTTCTCGTGGGTCGGTGGTTCTTTCCGGCGTTTTCCCAGGTTCTTCCTCCACCATTAATACTGGCCGCCATGTATAGCCTATCGCGTGCTGAAAAATGGCGTTAAACCCCACAACAACAACAACATGTTATTTCCATTCAGGCTCTTTTTCATCCTAGATCCATTGCTTTTTCTGTTCACTTTACAAGGAACTAATCCAACACTTAATGAATAATTTGCAAAATTATCAACTTATTTGTTAACGTAATTGGTACAAGCATATTGTTCAAGTGCAACTGTTCAGTGGTTGACATAATTCTGCAGTTTTTATCTTGAATACCTTTTGCCCAAAAGGGCTTTGTTCAGCTTGGTGGGAACGGTATCAGCAGTGCAACAGGCTACCTTCCCAAATCACTCAGCAGCTATGTAACAAGACGAGTACCTCTACTTTGCTAGATTTGGTGGAAGCAAAACTATGTATTCAAGGCCTTTAATATATTCATTAACCTGTGCTCATCCTACCCATATTCCACTTGAGACTCAAAGATGTTTTGAATATGTAAGGGGCTTGGTGTCAGAGTACATTTCTGGTTAAGGGGAAGTAACTTCATCAACCTCTTATCTATTCTCTTAACATACTATGATCAGATAACATATCTGAAGAAGAAGTTTGGAGTAAAAGTGTTTCTTTGATTATACATGATCATGATATAGACACACCCTTCCATGCTCTCCCAGCAATTAATGATTAATCCAGGGGAGGATACTTTTGTCTCACTTCTGTCTGGACAAACGGCCAAAACAGGTCAGAATTACTTATTAATATCTTTTATAGCTTGGGATAACTGGATTTGCAAGGTAAACTGGGCTTACCTAATGTGCTATGATTTGGTAATTGTTATACACAAAGAATACTTTATTCATAAAAATGGTTTCTTTATTATGCTACTTTCTGCAAACAAGAACAACACCAATCTCTGTAATTATTTGATTGATTCACAAAATTCTTATATTTTGTCATATTTGTAATGAAGTTTTCTTTGGAACATATTTGCTGACTGCATCTTGACCTTGGTATAAATTTTTATTTGGAACATATTCACTGACTATGTCTTGACCTTGGTATAAATTTTTATTTGGAACATATTCACTGACTATATCTTGGCCTTGGTATAAATTTTTACTCGGAACATATTCACTGACTGCATCTTGACATTGGTATAAATTTTTCTTTGGAACATATTCACTGACTATGTCTTGACCTTGGTATAAATTTTTCTTTGTAACATATTCACTGACTATGTCTTGACCTTGGTATAAATTTTTCTTTGTAACATATTCACTGACTATGTCTTGACCTTGGTATAAATTTTTCTTTGGAACATATTCACTGACTATGTCTTGACCTTGGTATAAATTTTTCTTTGGAACATATTCACTGACTGTCTTGACCTTGGTCTAAATTTTTCTTTGGAACATATTCACTGACTATGTCTTGACAATGGTATAAATTTTTCTTTGTAACATATTCACTGACTATGTCTTGACCTTGGTATAAATTTTTCTTTGGAACATATTCACTGACTACATCTTGACCTTGGTATAAATTTTTCTTTGGAACATATTCACTGACTGCATCTTGACCTTGGTATAAAGTTTTCTTTGGAACATATTCACTGACTATGTCTTGACAATCGTATAAATTTTTCTTTGTAACATATTCACTGACTATGTCTTGACCTTGGTATAAATTTTTCTTTGGAACATATTCACTGACTACATCTTGACCTTGGTATAAAGTTTTCTTTGGAACATATTCTCTGACTGCATCTTGACCTTGGTATAAATTTTTCTTTGGAACATATTCACTGACTGCATCTTGACCTTGGTATAAAGTTTTCTTTGGAACATATTCACTGACTGCATCTTGACCTTGGTATAAATTTTTCTTTGGAACATATTCACTGACTGCATCTTGACCTTGGTATAAATTTTTACTTGGAACATATTCACTGACTACATCTTGACCTTGGTATAAAGTTTTCTTTGGAACATATTCACTGACTACATCTTGACCTTGGTATAAAGTTTTCTTTGGAACATATTCACTGACTATGTCTTGACCTTGGTATAAATTTTTCTTTGGAACATATTCACTGACTGCATCTTGACCTTGGTATAAAGTTTTCTTTGGAACATATTCACTGACTACATCTTGACCTTGGTATAAAGTTTTCTTTGGAACATATTCACTGATTGCATCTTGACCTTGGTATAAAGTTTTCTTTGGAACATATTCACTGACTACATCTTGACCTTGGTATAAATTTTTCTTTGGAACATATTCACTGACTGCATCTTGACCTTGGTATAAAGTTTTCTTTGGAACATATTCACTGACTATGTCTTGACCTTGGTATAAAGTTTTCTTTGGAACATATTCACTGACTACATCTTGACCTTGGTATACATTTTTCTTTGGAACATATTCACTGACTATGTCTTGACCTTGGTATAAAGTTTTCTTTGTAACATATTCACTGACTGCAACTTGACCTTGGTATAAATTTTTCTTTGGAACATATTCACTGACTACATCTTGACCTTGGTATAAATTTTTCTTTGGAACATATTCACTGACTATGTCTTGACCTTGGTATAAATTTTTCTTTGGAACATATTCACTGACTTCATCTTGACCTTGGTATAAATTTTTCTTTGGAACATATTCACTGACTGCAACTTGACCTTGGTATAAATCTTTCTTTGGAACATATTCACTGACTGCATCTTGACCTTGGTATAAATTTTTCTTTGGAACATATTCACTGACTGCATCTTGACCTTGGTATAAAGTTTTCTTTGGAACATATTCACTGACTGCATCTTGACCTTGGTATAAATTTTTACTTGGAACATATTCACTGACTATGTCTTGACTTTGGTAGCATTCAGGAATGGATTGCCTGATTTAAAGAGTTAGACTAAAGGAGACCATATCATTAACTTTCAATATATAAACCCATGTACTCAATTATCTTCAAAAAGTAGGAAAGTTAATCTGATGATTTTAGAATTAACATGAAGATTAAACTCAGGTACCCTTGTAGCTAATCATTGGGTATTTATGAATGTCATCTGAAGTCCTACTGTATCATTAAGGGCATTATTATTTAGGGGGTTAAGCTACAAATGGATTTGTTCATTGCTGCAGTATTGATTCCATGAATAAACAGCAAGACAGGTTATTTAGTGCCAAGGCAGTTGGGGTTAAGTGAATTGCCTAAGGTCATGCCATTTTAACCAACCTGGTCTAATATGATGGTAGGATTAAAACTACTGAGGGTTCCATAAATAAGTTCAAAAAAGTGATTTATGTTTTTGTTATGTGTATTTAATTTAACTGTTTCTTTGTTAGCTTTAAAACAATTTTCATTTCATTACATGCTATTGTAATGTAGCATTGAATGCTGGACTTGACCTTGTCCAAAACTGAGTTCATTTCTGCTTGATCTGATTGACTTCTTTTTTATAACTAATACATAGCTAAATTATTCTCTATGTTTATGGGCTTAATATCAGGATCTTTATTAAAAAAAGTAAATATGTTTATTTCATATCAAACATGAACAGCTTTTAGGTGTGTCTATAGATAATAATTTACAATGGGATGACCATATTGATAAGCTTTGTAAATCCCTGTCATCCAAAATGTCTCTACTCAGCAGAATCAAGAAAAGTTACCTGTGGAATCTTGGAATATATACTACATGTCATATATTCTTCCAACAATAGATTATTGTTCAAATGTATGGGGAACTGTGCTAAATCACAGCTTGACAGGATTTATAAACTTAAAAAACGAGCAGTATGCACAATTTTAGATACATCTATTGATCATCCCTCAAAAGCACTGTTGTTTACAGAACTCAGATGGTTCATAGTATATGAAATGATAGATTTTCACAAGGCAGTTTTTGTATATAAATGTCTGCATGGAACTGAACCAGAGTATCTGTAGGACTTATTCAGGCCTTTTTCAACACAATATCACATGGAAACCTAGCACCAAAACCAAGAACAGAGCAATTTAAAAAGAGCTTCCAATACTCTGGTACAGTTATGTGGAACATTACTTAGCTTCCACTACATGTATATATATATATATATAATAGATAATGGATTTTAGTATTTTAATACTAAACTTATTAAAATAAACAGTAAGTATATTGCTATATTTCATATAATGCACATTGTTATACTCTCTTTAAGATGGCCTCAAGGGTGAATAATCTTTGACTAATGAGTCACCCTCTACAAATACTGTATTATTATTATTATTATTATTATTTGGTTCAGGGTTTTGGACTTTTCTAAGTGAATTTTACAAGTTATTGTTTTGATTTTTTGAACCTCAGGATCATTATAGAAGGTTAATTTCCTTTAGGTAATGTTGATTTTTAGAAAATGTTAATTGTGACCTGAGGTCAAGTAGAGAACTGTATAATCTTGTAATTGTGAGGACTTGGTCATTTGTGTTTTAACATCTAGCATATTTTTATTGTAGACATTCCCGAGTGTACACGTCTTCAATCTCCATGTAATGACCATGGAATCTGTCAGGAACAACCTGGTTCTTACAGATGCAATTGCAGTAAGGGATGGTTTGGATCACACTGTGAAACTGGTATGGAAATTCATTTTACACTCCATGTTTCTTCCTTGTCAAAAGTTAATACCCAGTTTAATTTGAGTAAGGTTTTAAGGAATTCCCTGTGTTTGCAGCTTATTACTAACCATGAGATGTATGATGTCTTGTCAACATAGATTCAAATTATTACATGTAGAGTGTCTATATATAGTAATACATCATACATATAGGGTGTCTATATATAGTAATACATCATAGATGTAAAGTGTCTGTATATAGCAATACATCTTACATTTAGAGTGTCTATATATATGAATATATCAGACATGGAGAGTTATTATTCAATAACCATGTGTATGATGTCATGTCAACTTAGATTCATATTATTCAACACACATGATATGAAAAATTAAATAAAACAAAATGCATTTAGAGTTGACAAACCACTGGTTTGCAGGAATAAATCTGGTTCTGATTTACTAGAATTATGCCTGTATTTAGTAATACATCATACATGTAGAGTGTCTGTATATAGTAATATATCAGACATGTAGAGTGTCTGTATATAGTAATACATCAGACATGTAGAGTGTCTGTATATAGTAATATATCAGACATGTAGATTGTCTGTATATAGTAATACATCAGACATGTAGAGTGTCTGTATATAGAAATATATCAGACATGTAGAGTGTCTGTATATAGTAATACATCGGACATGTATAGTGTCTGTATATAGAAATATATCAGACATGTAGAGTGTCTGTATATAGTAATTTATCAGACATGTAGAGTGTCTACATATAGTAATACATCTTACATTTAGAGTGTCTATATATATATGAATATATCAGACATGTAGAGTGTCTGTATATAGTAGTGTCTGTTTATAGCAATACATCATACATTTAGAGTGTCTATATATAGTAATATATCAGACATGTAGAGTGCCTTATATATGGTAATACATCATACATGTAGAGTGTCTACATATAGTAATATATCAGACATGCAGAGTGTCTGTATATAGTTATACATCATACATGTAGGGTGTCTTTATATAGTAATACATCATACATGTAAAGTGTCTGTATATAGTAATACATCACACATGTAGGGTGTCTTTATGTAGTAATACATCATACATGTAAAGTGTCTGTATATAGTAATACATCATACATGTAGGGTGTCTTTATATAGTAATACATCATACATGTAAAGTGTCTGTATATAGCAATACATCATACATGTAGAGTGTCTATATATATATTTGTCCTTGGTGATATAACTTATGGTATATTAGGGGAATTTGTTCTTTGTGATAAAACTTATAGTACAGTGGAAAAATATTCTTGGTGATTTAACTTGTAGTACAGTGGAGAATTTGTCCTTGGTGGTATAACTAATAGTATAGTGGAAAATTTGTCCTTGGTGATATAACTTACAGTACAATGGAAAATTTGTCCTTGGTGGTATAACTTACAGCACAGTTGAAAATTTGTCCATGGTGGTATAACTTATAGCACAGTGGAAAATTTGTCCTTGGTGGTATAACTTATAGCACAGTTGAAAATTTGTCCATGGTGGTATAACTTATAGCACTGTGGAAAATTTGTTCTTGGTGATATAATTTATAGTACAGTGGAAAATGTGATCTTGGTGATATAAGCTTTAATGAGTTTTCATTTTTGTCTCCACAGAATTGGTATGTCATTCAGGATCACTTTTTCTGTTATAACAATTTGATCATTATTTATCACAACACTAGCATTGTGTCATGAAATTATCACAACACTACATGGTATCATTAAATTATCACAACACTAGCATGGTATCATGAAATTATCACAACATCAGCATGGTCAGTCATGAAATTATCACAACACTAGCATAGTCAATCATGAAATTATCAAAACACTAGCATAATCACTCATGACATTATCACAACACTAGCATGGTCAATCATGAAATTATAACAACACTAGCATGGTGTCATAAAATTATAACAACACTAGCATGGTATCATGAAATTATCACAACACTAGCATGGTCAATCATGAATTTATAGTAACACTAGCATGTTATTATGAAATTATCACAACACTAGCATGGTATCATGAAATTATCAGGGATCATTTTCAAATAGGACTGTCTTTCAAATGATCCGACTATTTTAAAATAAAAATGATTGATGCATTTTGTTCCTGTCATTATTTTTACAGATGCAAATGAATGCTTAAAAGATGTTATTTGTGTCAACAATGGAACATGTGTTAATCTTCCTGGAGACTACCAGTGCCAGTGTGCCATTGGTTTTACCGGGAAAAACTGTGAGACAGGTATGAGATGAATGAATGAATGAGAAGATCTGCAAAATAATGTCTATCTGTTTATAATTTTCCTTTTTATTATACTTAATTGACTTCCACTTTTGATTATGTCCAAAGGCAAGAAAATTATGATTAAATGTAAGAAAACTGAGATTGCATCTGTTAGTAGAACAAACAAAGAGGACGGGCTGTTTTGAAGCATTTTTAACATTGCTTCAAATCACATGAAAGTAGGATTAAAAAATTTACTAATATGAATCCACTTAGTGCAGATATTCATTAAAATTGTATTAATATGAACCCATCTTGAGTGGATATTCATTAAAAATAGTGTTGTTGGTGTTGTTGTTATGGGGTTTAATGCCATTTTTCAGCACAAGATAGACTATACATGGCAGACTGTATAACTGGTGGAGGTAGAACCCAGGAAAACCTTGGTGAAAAAATGTATTAATATGAATCCACCTAGTGTGGATTTTCCTTAAAAATGTATTAATATGAATCCACCTAGTATGGATGTTCCTTACAAATTTATTAATATGAATTCAACTAGTATTATTGCTATATGATAATAGTGATAGATACATGGTAATATTGATATGTGGTAATTGTTACAAGTCTATGCTCTAAATATAAGTAACAGAAAAGAGTGAAGACAAAAAGCTTTGTAAAATGTAACAAATAACATATTTCCCCTAGAATACAAAATGAAAAATAAGAAAAAAGAACTTACGGTATTGTGAATTAAATAATAAAAAAATAATCCAAGAATTAAAACACAAGTCCTATCAATGAAAAGTTCTAAGTGAATCTCAGTTCAAATTGTGATGAAATTCAAGATGGAAGGTGATGACATATGTAATAGCCTACAAAGTGTAGATGTGTCAACAGTCTCTTGTTGAATCACAGAAAATATTATTCCAGTTTTGAATTCAGTATAAATTCCAATGAATGTCTTTGTATAAGAATTTTGGCAGAGCACTTTTGTATTTCCAAGGAAAACATTCACTTGAATTCAATAATTTGAAGAAAAATAAACTTCAGCCCAAACTGGTCACAACATAACACAACATTTCAAGTGTTTTAAGCCCAACTGACTATCCTTTATCAAAAACATCAGTTATACGACTAACTAAGACACAAAACAGATTCCTGGATTAGAGTCAAAAGTTCATTCTTCTGGAAAAAATAGAAGTTTGTTACCAATTGACACATGATAAAATATTATGTAGTCAGGTATGTTTCATTTCCCATAGAGGATAATGAATTTATTATTAGTTGTTTACATCAATGTAACAAAAAAAAAAATATAAAAAAAAGGTCGATTAGGTCAAAAAGAACTTAACTCAATTCTGGACAAGGTCAAGTCCAGTAAATAATGTTATATTACAATAGCATGTAATGGAATTCATTTTTTTTTAAGCTAACAGACAAACAATTTTAGTTAAGTATACATAACATAATACTGATACTTGGTAATACTGATAGATGGTAATACTGATACTTGGTAATAATGATACATGATAATAATGATATCTGGTAATAATGATAGATGATAATACTGATAAATGGTAATAATGATACATGATAATTCTGATATATGGTAATACTGATCTATAGTACTGTAATATTTATACATAGTAATATTGATACATGATAATAATGATGCATGGTAATACTGATACATGGTAATATTGTTAGATAGTAATACTGATTCATGGTAATACTGATCTATAGTAATATTGATACATGGTAATATTGATACATGGTAATACTGATACATGATAATGCTAATGCATGGTAATATTGATACATGGTAATACTGATTCATGGTAATACTGATCTATAGTAATATTGATACATGGTAATATTGATACATGGTGATACTGATACATGATAATACTGATGCATGGTAGTACTGGTACATGGTAATATTGATACATGGTAATACTGAGATATGGTAATATTGATACATAGTAATATGTTGTTGTTGTTGTTGTTGTGGGGTTTAACGCCATTTTTCAGCACACGATAGGCTATGCATGGCGACCAGTATTAATGGTGGAGGAAGAATCCGGGAAAACCCCGGGAAGAACCACCGACCCACGAGAAGCTACTAACAAGCTTTCTCACATGATACATGGTAATATTGATTCATGGTGATATTGATACATGGTAATACTGAAATATGGTAATATTAATACATGGTAGTATTGATATATGGTAATACTGATACATGGTAATAATGATACATGATAATACTGATACATCATTAAGTTTGAAGTTACTGAAAGTTAAATTTGCTAGTACAGATTACTGCTTAAAATTAGATGTGCAACATTTAATTCAATTTAGAAATTTGTCAGCTATAAAGTAACATGTTTAAATTGTGACAAATATATGGATGACCACTCAGGTAGCCTAGGTGGTTTGAGTATCTGCCTTGGATGCAGGAGGTTGAGGGCTTGAACATCAGCTGAGTCATACCAAAAACATAAGAATGGTACTAGCAACTGCCTCATTGGCACTTAGCATTAAAAGATTAGCGTTATGGCTGGTCAGCATGGTGTCAGGATAATGTGACTGGGTGGGACATGATGCTACATGTCTGCAGCATCATGCCCCAGTGCTAGACATCTCAATAAACTGCCACACTGCACACACTCTAGCAATTTGTCTCAAACTGTTAAAGCTACACCAAAAGTCTAAATCACTCACACACAAATATACAGACATGTTCATTGTAGTAGAATTTTGAAAGTTGCAAAGCTTGGCAACCTTATGTAAATACCAACCTTACAGGATTTGAACCTTTATGTATAGGTTATTGATAAAAACAATGGAAAAGCTATCCAGAGATCAGCTTTTTCTGACATCAGAAACTGTTTGGAATAAAATGATTGTGTAGATTTAAGTCATAAGAATATATTTCAATTTCAAACTAAAACTGTGAAATCTGGATGAATCTGTATGAAATGAGAAATCTGGATGAATCTGGATGAAATGTGAAATCTGGATGAAACAATGTCCCTGAATAATGATATGATCTAAGTCATCAATCTAAAGAAACAGTCGTCCCCAAAAAAGAAATGTCTTGAATCTCAAACTCACAAAAAATGTCTTGAATAAAACATAAAAATGAAAAGAAAAATTTGCAATTTGGACATTAGAAAAGAGGGCATTAATCAATTTGTTTAGATAATTTCCTATTGTATTTATGATAAAAATTTCAATCATTTCTTTCAGATATCAATGAATGTTTGCTAACATCAGGTCTGTGTAAAAATGGAGCAACATGCTACAACAACTTGGGTTCCTTTTCATGTCAATGTCAGCCAGGATGGATGGGGAAGTTGTGTGAGGAAAGTAAGTAAAATATCTCAGGCTGCTATTTTTATGTCCCACAACTTCTACTGTGTGTCATCACTGCCATTGTGTGTCACCAGTGCCATTGTGTGCCACCACTGCCATTGTGCGTCACCACTGCCAATGTATGCCACTTTTGCCATTGTGTGCCACCACTGCCATTGTGTGTCACCAGTGCCATGTGTCACCAGAGCCATTGCGTGTCACCACTGCCATTGTGTGCCACCACTTCTATTCTGTGCCACCATTGCTACTGTGTATCACCATATCACCACTGTCATTGTGTGTCACCAGAGCCATTGTTTGCCACCACATCCATTATGTGTCACCATAGCTATTGTGTGTCACCTCTGCCATTGTGCTCCACTGCTGCTATTGTACGGAGTATTGTGATACACTTGTCAATCCACCTTATTTTTTTATTTAGGTCAGCTTCAGGCATTGTGGCATCCAATAGTTTTCTGGTCCACATTTCCACTTGAATCAGTTTGTATTTTGTGAAGAATTGAGACTGTCCTGTCAGCATTAGAATGTTGTAATGACAGGACAACAGTGCTCAACCTACAAAGAAGTTCTAGTTCCTAATCCTATTGCTCTGCCAAACACCATCTCACAAGTCATTTGTACCAGTGGAACATTTCTGGCCCCCAGTAGACTGGTTCTGGCTGGTTTCTCTAATGCACTGTTTCCTAAACTTATAACATTCACACACCCCTTTCTGGACATCACTATTACTGGCATACCCCTTCTCCTCGTGCAATAGTATTTTTTAGTGTTTTATTTTCTGCCATGCACCTCCTGAAATCCTTTCACATACCACCAGTGAGATGAGTACTGCACTTTGGGAAACCCTGCTCTAATATACTGTTATACATAATTTTTTTTAATTCATTTAATTTTTAGAAACAGTTGATTTAAATTATAAAATGGTATGTGATGTAGATTGCCTTTAAAATTATATTTTGGCATACTGCCTGTAGAATCACATGTATGCACTATGTTTTTTCTACTGACAATGAAACAAAACTTTGAATAATGTATAAGCTCTTTCATCAATTTAAAAATTAACTCAATCATAAATGTATTCCATGTATGAAATATTGCTAATGTTATATGTGTTTATGTTTCAGACTAATTCCATACAACATATTCCAAGAGATTCACTTTACATGTTTTTTAATTGTTGACATGTTTTTAACATGTATTTGGTTCTCATTGACTTAACAGATGTGAATGAGTGCCTCCAGGGTGCAAATCTTTGCAAAAATGGAGGAACATGTGTGGATACCCCTGGCTCTTTCAGATGCCAATGCCGTTCTGGATGGGATGGATCTACCTGTGAAACTGGTCAGCTCAGTGCAGTTTTTAAACTAGTTTCTTATCAATTTTTACTGCAGTTACATATTCTGAAGATGACTGGGATATAGATACAGGTTGGGATATAGATACAGGTTGGGATATAGAGACTGGGTGGGATATAGATACAGGTTGGGATATAGATACTCACTGGGATAAAGAGGCTTGTTGGGATGTAGAGACTGGTTTGGATATAGATACAGGTTGGGATATAGAGACTGGTGAGGATATACAGACAGGTTGGGATATAGATGCAGGTTGGGATATAGATGCAAGTTGGAATATAGATGCAGGTTGGGATATAGATACAGGTTAGGATATATATAGGTTGGAATATAGATGCAGGTTCAGATATAGATACAGGTTGGGATATAGAATCAGGTTGGGATATAGATACTCACTGGGATAAAGATGAAGTTTGGGATATAGAGACTGGTTGGGATATAGGTACAGTCTGGGGTATAGAGACTGGTTGGGATATAGATGCAGGTTGAGATAATATAGATACTGGTTGGGATATAGATGCAAGTTGGAATATATATGCAAGTTGAGATATTGATGCAGGTTTGGATATAGATACATGTTGGGATATAGATGCAAGTTGGAATATAGATACTAATTGGGATATAGATGCAGGTTGGGATATAGATACAGGTTGGGATATAGATACAGTTTGGGGTATATATATATATATATATATATATATATATATATATATATATATATATATATATATATATATATATATACAGGTTGGGATATAGCTGCAGGTTGGGATATAGATATGGGTTGGGATATAGATACAGGAGATATAGATGTAGGTTGGGATATAGGGACTGGTTAAGATGTAGATACAGGGTGGGATATAGATACAGGTTGGGATATAGAGTCTGGGGAGATATAGATACATGTTGGGATATAGATACTTGTTATGATATACATACAGGTTTGGATATAGATACAGGTTGGGATATAGAGACTGGTTGGGATATAGATACAGGGTGGGATATAGATGCTGGTTGGGATATAGAGACTGGTAGGGATATAGATACAGGGTGGGATAAAGATACTGGTTGGGATATAGATGCTGGTTGGGATATAGAGACTGGTTGGGATATAGATACAAGGTGGGATATAGATGCTGGTTGGGATATTGATACTGGTTGGGATATTGATACTGATTGGGATATAGATACTGGTTGGAATATAGTTACAGGTTGGGATATAGAGACTGGTTGGGATATAGATACAGGGTGGGATATAGATGCTGGTTGGGATATAGATACAGGGTGGGATATAGAGGCTGATTGGGATATAGATACCTGATGTACATAGAAAAACAATTATCTCTTATTTTTATTTTAAATAACAATTTGATACTGGAGTTTTTCTTTCATTTTTGATTTAGATGAAGAAGATGATCAGGAAACAAATGAATAAATAAACAAATCAATATCAAGTTGTTTGATTTATTAAATCTGTCGTGTTAATTTCTTTAGTCACACTGGTTGGTCTGCATATGCTGTTCATTATCATTGTTACTCTTCTGAGGGGTCAAAGGTCAGTACCTGATGTAATATCATATTAATTAACAAGCAGTGGCCAGAAAAATGCTGGCATAGTTAAGGAAGTTTATCCCTTATCTTACTGAGTCCCTGATTACATATAGTTCTAACAATAAAATACCTTGTTGGATGTGTACCAGACATCAGTATTTTACAGTAATTTTACTAATTTGAGAACTATTGAGAGATATAAATACAACACTATACACTGATTACTGTCTTATTAATACTGTCTAATTAATTTATTAATAAAGTCTTATTAATACTGTGATATTAGTATTTTCTTATTAATGCTGTCTTATTAATAATGTCTTATTAATACTGTCTTATTAATACTGTGATATTAATAATGTTTTATTAATACTGTCTTATTAATAATGTCTTATTTATACTGTCTTATTAATACTGTCTAATTAATAATGTCTTATTAATACTGTCTTATTAGTACTGTTATATTAATACTGTCTTATTAGTACTGTCTAATTAATAATGTCTTATTAATACTGTCTTATTAGTACTGTTATATTGTTGTTGTTGTTGTGGGGTTTAACGCCATTTTTCAGCACGATAGGCTATACATGGTGGCCAGTATTAATGGTGGAGGAAGAACCCGGAAAACCCCGGAAAGAACCACCGACCCACGAGAAGCTACTGGCAGGCTTTCTCACATGCCCACATTGGCTGAATCTTAGACTCGAACCGCTGCAGACAGAGGTGAGATGGCAGTGATCCGTAACGAAGAGCGCTTTAGACCACTCGGCCACTCGGGGCCCCAGTACTGTTATATTAATACTGTCTTATTAATACTGTCTAATTAATAATGTCATATTAACAATGTCTTATTAATACTGTCTTATTAGTAGTCTTATTAACACTGTTTTATTAGTACTGTTATATTATTAATGTCTTTTTGATACTGTCTAATTAATAATGTCTTATTAGTACTAATTAATAATGTCTTCTAATACTATCTTACTAATAATGTCTTAGTGTTACTGTTGTATAAATACTGTGTTAATAATAATAATGTATCCTATTTTTCCAGATATCAATGAATGCTTGCAGAATCCCTGCAAAAATGGTGCTTCATGCGTTAATAGTCCAGGAGGGTTTACTTGTCTGTGTCCAAATGGTTTCTTTGGGAACACATGTGACAATGGTATACCTAATTAACAGTGTTGTTATTTTTCCCTTTTGAGTTTTGGCTATTTCATAGGTTTGGTTATTAAGTTTTTAGTGCTTTTTTGAAAGATCTGACTGAGTTTCAGTGTAGGGTATAAGTATATAGCATGAGTTACAGTGTAGGGTATTAGTATATAGCATGAGTTTTAGTGTAGGATATAAGTATATAGGATGAGTTTCAGTGTAGGGTATAAGTATATAGCATGAGTTTCAGTGTAGGATATAAGTATATAGCATGAGTTTCAGTGTAGGGTATAAGTATATAGCACAAGTTTCAGTGTAGGGTATAAGTATACACTTGAGTTTCAGTGTAGGGTATACATGTATAGCATGAGTGTCAGTGTAGGGTATAAGTATATAGCATGAGTTTCAGTGTAGGGTATAAGTATATAGCATGAGTTTCAGTGTAGTATATAAGTATATAGGATGAGTTTCAGTGTAGGGTATAAATATATAGCATGAGTTTCAGTGTAGGATATAAGTATATAGCACAAGTTTCAGTGTAGGGTATAAGTATATACTTGAGTTTCAGTGTAGGGTATACATATATAGCATGTGTTTCAGTGTAGGGTATAGGTATACAACATGAGTTTAAGTGTAGGGTATAAGTATATAGCATGAGTTTCTGTATAGGGTATAAGTATATAGTATGAGTTTCAGTGTACGGTGTAAGTATATGGCATGAGTTTCAATGTAGGGTTTTTATTATGTAGCAATGTGTGTTTATTTTGCTATTAAGTACAGATCCTCAAATTGATAGAAAAATAATGAAAATCAATTATGTGTATAAAAATGAACAGACATTTATATATTAGTCAGAGTTTTGGAGAATTTTGATAGGAATATTTCAAAGATTTATTTGCTCCCACCAAGAAGGAATATATAGAGTTACTCAAATCCATTCATCCATTCATCCATCTTGTAATAATACATGATAAGGTTTAAAGGACTTTATGGATTCAAGCCATATTTGATGCGGGGGGTTATTTTAAAAGAACAGAGTCAACTTCAGTTTTCACTAATTATGAACAAAAATTTAAAGATTTATAACCCATAAAACATTGACCTTCAATTGCATGATATTGCTAAGAGTATCCATAAACTTTGACTTTCAAATGCATGATATTGCTAAGAGTATCCATAAAACATTGACCTTCAGATGCATGATATTGCTAAGGGTATCTATGTGTTATTGGCACATTTCTAGTACTTACATCTGATTTTAGTATTATACAGCATAATTATTTTTTATAACAAATGCTTCAGAGGCTGTAGCATATGTATGGAGGTTTTCTTAATGAAATTAACATCAAGAGAAATGTGTTTTACTATTTATTCAATTGTTTTACTTGTCTATCACATATTTCTCTCTGCCTTTCAAGTCTGTTATTTCCTATTTCAGATGAAGATGAGTGCCTGAATGGGGTGTGCCAGAATGGTGCAAAATGTAATAACACAATAGGATCCTATAAATGTTTGTGTACAAATCAATTTACAGGGATTAATTGCACTGAAGGTAATTATTATTTGTTACTCATAGAAAACTATGCTCAGTTTCATATATGCAAAACTAAGCTTAGTTTCATTTTAGTATGTTAAAGTGATATTCTGCAAAATTAAGCTGAATTTCATGTCAGTATGTTAAAGTGATATTTAACAAAACTAAGCTTAGTTTCATGTTAGTATATTAAAGTGATATTTAACAAAACTAAGCTTAGTTTCATGTTAGTATATTACAGTGATATTTAACAAAACTAAGCTCAGCTTCATGTCAGTACATTACATGATAAACAACAATGCTGAATTTCATGTCAGTATATTAAAGTGATATTCAAAAAACTAAGCTCAGTTTCATGTCAGTATATTACATGATATTCAACAAAGCTAAGCTTACTTTCATGTCAGTATATTAAAATGATATTCAACAGAACTATACTCAGTTTCATGTCACTATATTACATGATATTCAACAAAACTGTTTAGTTTCATGTCATTATATTGCAGTGATATTCAATAGTAATGGTGCTTTATTTATTATATTTTTTTTATTGCATTGTGACATGGTTTATGACACCAGTCAGAATAATAGATTGCACAGGTAGTTAATCCATTATGTAATGAATAAGTTAATTTGTTTTATTTTTGGAGATCTTGCACCTCAAACTGCATAATGTACATGCCTTTTGGTTATCTCAATGCACATTCTGCATTTCAGATGTTAATGAATGTCAACTCTCAAACCCCTGCTTCAATCACGGAAACTGTAGCAATACATATGGATCATATCTTTGTATTTGCCCTGCTTCATGGACAGGAAAAAACTGTGAAACAGGTATGTGCATGCCCGAGTGTGTACCTGTATTTGACATAAACATTCGAAATAATGACACTAAGTTAAAATGATGGAACCCTTTATTTTAAATTTTATATTGTAAGTGAAATAAATGTTTTTTTTATTATAACAGTTTAAATCCCATTTAAGAAAGTGACATATTCAGTTCTCCATTATCTTTTTTCAAATTCTCCTTAAATTGAATTTCATCTCTTATTGTTTTTTCTTTTTTCCTCCCTGATCAGATTAAAATTAGGAAAATAGACTGCAACCTCTCAAATTCGGCTCTCCCAAATTGATATAAATCATCTTTTGTGTCTATAGCATATAAATAAATGGCAGTAACTCTTGCCATTTATCTCTTCTAATTACTCGGTGTAACCAGTTTTAAGCCTTACCTACAGTTCAGGCAAGATTGTATGGTAAACCTCCTAAAAATTCTTTATTATTTCTGTGGTTTTCAAACATCCATCGATGGATTGGGGGTTTTGGTGAACTGTCCTGCAATAGGGTATTAAAAACAGAGAAAAAGGTCAGACAGATATTGTGAGTGGCCACCCCAAGTCTCTGCTAACTTGAACTTGAACTGTCATTTAGGATGACACCTTTGAGTTGCCATTGCTGTTGAGGTAAAGTCATGGTCAGACTGTCTTTTCATGCACCCTTTACAGATGACTTTGCTGGCTCAGTGATGCTCCTTTTTCAGTCTGCTTGATCAAAATGTTGCAATCACAAACAAGGAATGATCATTCCTATGTTAATTGCATATATTTGGCTGGCTCATGACAGAAGATTTTTGAGTAAAGCCCCAACTTCAAGCTACAGTATGTATGGATGCCAGCAAACATGAATGCGGAGCCAACCTGTGCCAGGCTACTATATTGTTAGCAGCAATTTCTGGCCCATAGGCAGTGTCTCTTCACAGCAACCTTCTGGAAATGAAGGCTACACTCAAAGCCATTCATTTCTGGAAGGATCACCTCTGTGAAAAAGTAGTTCTAATCATGTCAGGTGATTTGGTGGTGGTTACCTACTGCCTCAGAAGGGTGAACCAAATGACCCAATCTGTGCTTTCTGGTTTGGCAGTTTCTTTGCTGGTACTCCCAGATCAGTATCAATGTGCAGATCAGACCCAATGTACAGGCTGACTCTTTGTTAAGAAAGGGTCAGATTATTCTTACCAAATGGTCCATCCATCTGTCAGTCTTCCATGGGATTTTACAAGCTTTGGGAGTACCCGATAATTTATCTATTGCATCAAGGTGGAATCACAAACATCCACTTTCATCCCTTCAGTTCCTGGACCATTTATGTACTTTAAGTTGGGAGGATTTTGTTGGCCTTTGCCTACGCACCCACAGTCTTAGTAATGAAAATAATGTAGATCTTGATGGGTTGGAACTGTAAATGTTCTGAGATGAGACAAGTCACCGGTCAGCAACACCATGGAGTCATAACAATGCTTTGTGCTTTTATGCTTAATGTATCCTTAGGGCCTCATGTAAGAATAATATATTATAATAATTTTGATCCCTCATAAAATGAAGTGTTTATTATCATTATTATTATCATTATTATTATCATCATCATCATTATTATTATTGCTATTGTTATTATTATTATTATTATTATTATTACCATCATCATTTTTAGTATTATTATCATCATTATTATTATCATTATTATGATAATTATTATTATTATTATTATCATTACTATTATTATCATCATCATCAATATTATTTTAGTATCATCATCATTATTATTATCATTATTATAATAATTATTATTATCATTATTATTATTATTATCATCATCATTATTATTATTATCATTATTATTATTACTATCATTAATATTATCATTATTGTTATAATAATAATAATAATAATAATAATAATAATAATAATAATAATTATTATTATTATTACTATTGTCATTATTATTATTATCAGCATTATAATTATTATTATTATTAACCATATAATTGTGACTGAAGTGGGTATATGATGGTACAGAGAATTCATCAGACTTGACTAAAACCAATGAAAATAAACCCTGCTGGTATATTTCATTATTAAAATGGCTGGCATATTCCATTATTAAAATGGCTGGCATATTTCATTATCATGGTACATAAAGGAAAGTAAACATAACAATTTATTTCCCATTGTCACAGATTGATACAATTATTATTTTAGACCAAACAAAACAAAAATTAAATTATATATCATCTTCATTCATTACTTGCTACATTGAAGTAATATCCAGATGTTTTTCTTATGCTACCTTGTAGACGTGAACGAGTGTCAAAGTATTGCTTGCCAAAACAATGGGACGTGCCAGAATTTAGTGGGAAGTTACCATTGTGATTGTCCATCTACGTGGACTGGACTCCTCTGTGATATAGGTAATGAAAAAACTCAGCATATTTTAAAATTTGTTATTATTTATGTTATTTGTAAATGGAAGGAAGATAGTCAAGTCAATTCATGTTTGTGGCAGGATAATGGTATATCTATAAACTTAATACAGTCTGATATGTTATAAATGCTACACACAACTTTATCAAGACTACTTTAGTGCTATATGGAGAAACACTAATGACAAAGATGTTTGCAATTTATTTTGCTTGAAGAAAAGACCATGCATGCAGCTTTTCCTAAATAATGCTGAAAATATCCCAAATGCAATAGATAATGCTGAAAAATATCCAAAATGTAATAGATAATGCCGAAAACATCTAAAATGAAATAGATAATGCTGAAAACATCTAAAATGCAATAGATAATGCTGAAAACATCCCAAATGTAATAGATAATGCTGAAAACATCCCAAATGCAATAGATAATGCTGAAAACATCTAAAATGCAATAGATAATACTGAAAACATCCCAAATGTAATAGATAATGCTGAAAACATCCAAAATGCAATAGATAATGCTGAAAACATCTAAAATGCAATAGATAATACTGAAAACATCCCAAATGCAATAGATAATGCTGAAAACATCCCAAATGCATAAGATAATGCTGAAAACATCTCAAATGCAATAGATAATGCTGAAAACATCCCAAATGCAATAGATAATGCTGAAAACATCCCAAATGCAATAGATAATGCTGAAAACATCTAAAATGCAATAGATAATGCTGAAAACATCCCAAATACAATAGATAATACTGAAAACATCCCAAATGCAATAGATAATGCTGAAAACATCTAAAATGCAATAGATAATACTAAAAACATCCCAAATGCAATACATAATGCTGAAAACATCTAAAATGCAATAGGTAATGATGAAAACATCCCAAATGCAATAGATAATGCTGAAAACATCCCAAATGCAATAGATAATGCTGAAAACATCTAAAATGCAATAGATAATGCTGAAAACATCCCAAATGCAATAGATAATGCTGAAAACATCTAAAATGCAATAGATAATGCTGAAAACATTCCAAATGCAATAGATAATGCTGAAGACATCCCAAATGCAATAGATAATGCTGAAAACATCCCAAATGCAATAGATAATGCTGAAAACATCCCAAATGCAATAGATAATGCTGAAAACATCTAAAATGTAATAGATAATGCTGGAAACATCCCAAATGCAATAGACAATGCTGAAAACATCCCAAATGCAATAGATAATACTGAAAACATCCCAAATGCAATAGATAATGCTGAAAACATCTAAAATGCAATAGATAATGCTGAAAACATCCAAAATGCAATAGATAATGCTGAAAACATCCCAAATGCAACAGATAATGCTGAAAACATGTAAAATGCAATAGATAATGCTGAAAACATCCCAAATGCAATAGATAATGCTGAAAACATCCCAAATGCAATAGATAAGGCTAAAAACATCCCAAATGCAATACATAATGCTGAAAACATCTAAAATGCAATATATAATGCTTAAAACATCCCAAATGCAATAGATAATGCTGAAAACATCCCAAATGCAATAGATAATGCTGAAAACATCTAAAATGCAATAGATAATGCTGAAAACATCCCAAATGCAATAGATAATGCTGAAAACATCTAAAATGCAATAGATAATGCTGAAAACATCCCAAATGCAATAGATAATGCTGAAAACATCCCAAATGCAATAGATAATGCTGAAAACATCTAAAATGCAATAGATAATGCTGAAAACATCCCAAATGCAATAGATAATGCTGAAAACATCTAAAATGCAATAGATAATGCTGAAAACATCTAAAATGCAATAGATAATACTGAAAACATCCCAAATGCAATAGATAATGCTGAAAACATCCAAAATGCAATAGATAATGCTGAAAACATCTAAAATGCAATAGATAATGCTGAAAACATCCCAAATGCAATAGATAATGCTGAAAACATCCCAAATGCAATAGATAATGCTGAAAACATCTAAAATGCAATAGGTAATGCTGAAAACACCCCAAATGCAACAGATAATGCTGAAAACATCCCAAATGCAATAGATAATGCTGAAAACATCTAAAATGCAATAGATAATGCTGAAAACATCTAAAATGCAATAGATGATACTGAAAACATCCCAAATGCAATAGATAATGCTGGAAACATCCCAAATGCAATAGATGATGCTGAAAACATCCCAAATGCAATAGATAATGCTGAAAACATCCCAAAAGCAATAGATAATGCTGAAAACATGTAAAATGCAATAGATAATGCTGAAAACATCCCAAATACAATTAATGACATTCAGATGTTTACAGTAAATACATTAATATTTTTAAGAAAGGCTGATTTTCTGCACAAAATTTTGAACAGTATGGCTCCATTATATCTCAGTGAACTATTTCATGCTAGAAAACAAGGCATGACTCCCAATTTAAGATTTATTTCAGCTTACTGTCTTTCCATCCCAAAACTAAATAAAGATCTCTTTAAGAAACATTTTCAATATACAGGATCATTAATTTGGAACATAAACCCAAAGGAAATTAGAGCAGATAGAAATATAACTTTAAATTGCAAATAATTAATTTTTTAGGTGATTGAAAAGTGGAACTTTTTTGATTTGATAAACACAATACAGCTTTAACTATAAATTCTCAAACCTTTCATTTTGTTGTCTCACAATTTATTTTGCTGTATTTGAATAATGCATCTAGTTGGAGCTCTTTCCTTTGTTTGTTTATTATGTCTGTATATATAAATTTAGCCAGCATGGATGTTTTTTAATTATGTCTGTATATATAAATTTAGCATAGTACTGATGTTTTGTTTTCTTTTGGATATGAAGTTATGTATTGATGCTTGATTCTGTTGTTTTTTTTGGGGCGGTAATTGGGTGTCTTAAAATAATTAAAATTTCTATGTGGCTTTGTCATGTATGCATCTATGTACTGTGTACGTAAATATGCATCTATGTACTGTTTATGTAAATATGCATCTATGTACTGTGCATATAAATATGCATCTATGTACTGTGTATGTAAATATGCATCCATGTACTGTGTATGTAAATATGCATCTATGTACTGTGTATGTAAATATGCATCCATGTACCGTGTATGTAAATATGCATCTATGTACTGTGTAAGTAAATATGCATCTATGTACTGTGTATGTAAATATGCATCTATGTACTGTGTATGTAAATATGCATCTATGTACTGTGTACATAAATATGCATCTATGTACTGTGTATGTAAATATGCATCTATGTACTGTGTATGTAAATATGTATCTATGTACTGTGTATGTAAATATGCATCTATGTACTGTGTATGTAAATATGTATCTATGTACTGTGTATGTAAATATGCATCTATGTACTGTGTATGTAAATATGTATCTATGTACTGTGTATGTAAATATGTATCTATGTACTGTGTATGTAAATATGTATCTATGTACTGTGTATGTAAATATGTATCTATGTACTGTGTATGTAAATATGCATCTATGTACTGTGTATGTAAATATGTATCTATGTACTGTGTATGTAAATATGCATCTATGTACTGTGTATGTAAATATGCATCTATGTACTGTGTACATAAATATGTATCTATGTACTGTGTATGTAAATATGTATCTATGTACTGTGTATGTAAATATGTATCTATGTACTGTGTATGTAAATATGTATCTATGTACTGTGTATGTAAATAGGTATCTATGTACTGTGTATGTAAATATGTATCTATGTACTGTGTATGTAAATATGCATCTATGTACTGTGTATGTAAATATGCATCTATGTACTGTGTATGTAAATATGCATCTGTGTACTGTGTATGTAAATATGCATCTGTGTACTGTGTATGTAAATATGCATCTATGTACTTTGCATGTAAATATGCATCTATGTACTGTGTACGTACATATGTATCTATGTACTGTGTATGTAAATATGCATCTGTGTACTGTGTATGTAAATATGCATCTATGTACTGTGTATGTAAATATGTATCTATGTACTGTGTATGTAAATATGTAGCTATGTACTGTTTGTAAAATATGTATATATGTACTTTGTATGTAGCTATGTAGCTATGTACTGTGTTTGTAAATATGCATTTAACAGAGGGCAACAAGGAGGAATAACCCCATGCAACTAACTGGGCCACCCTCTCTAAACAGAGTTGTTGATGTTGTTATTGTTATTGTTATTATTATTATTATAAGCTGTTTTATGTAATCATGATGAATGCTCTCTCTTAAGCAATAGATCAACTATGAGCACACTTATTTTTCTTTTGCATGCAGACATAGATGAAGAGAGGAAGAGAGAAAGAAATAGCATGATATTTTTCATCCATACCTACTGTCAAATCAATATTTTTTATGGAATGCCAATTTTCTTGAATTTCATGGTGGCTACATTGTTTGTAAAGACAACAGACACTGATCCTCTTGTAAAAACAATAGAAACCCCTCACACTCTTTGAATCTTATTACAGATGAGAAAGTAATTTTTCATGAAAACTGATTTTAATTCAAATAAATGAATTCACAATATGAAATAATATTAATTGCCACATTGTTTTTACTTGAAAACATTTTTTAACCTTTCAATAGATGTAAATGAGTGTCTTGCTATGAATGCCACAGCCTGTAAGAACAGTGGATTTTGTCAGAATATGGAAGGATCCTTCATTTGTCATTGTTTAGCAGGTTGGACTGGAAATACGTGTGAAGTGGGTAAGCCTAGCTTATTTTACCTTTATAATGCAGCTTCTGTATTTAAATATTCCTATAAGTTATTCATTTTATGTTTAGGAACTAATCATTATTAAGTTTCCATCATTTTCACCTTTCATTTTAAGTTTTGTAGTTGAAGTCTATTCATTCATAGATGTCCATTTTACAGCAGGTTTTGTTACTTCTATGAAATGGACAAAATGCCTTTCTAATGGAAAAGTTCTTGACAGATTATAGTAATGTACATCATGTTCTGATTCATGTAAAATTGCGCAATTGAACCATGCATTTAAAGCACTTGGCACATTCAGAACATCAGCCTAATGCAGGTCATGTGTAGAAATTAAAGTCTGATGCATGCATTACATTAAGTCTAAGAAACTGAACTTTTTTGTAAAAATTGTATTGGTTGTTTTCAATCAGGTTTTATTTTTACTGAGAAAGTGATAGATGCCAAGTAACACTGATACTCGACTACTTATTACATATTGTTATTAAGTAGCACTGATACCCGACTAGTTATAGCATATTGTTATTAAGTAACACTGATACCCGACTAGTTATGGCATATTGTTATTAAATAACACTGATACCCGACTAGTTATATGCATATTGTTATTAAGTAACACTGATACCGGACTAGTCATGGCATATTGTTATTAAGTAACACTGATACCTGACTAGTTATGGCAGATTGTTATTAAGTAACACTGATACCAGACTAGTCATGGCATATTGTTATTAAGTAACACTGATACCTGACTAGTTATGGCAGATTGTTATTAAGTAACACTGATACCGGACTAGTCATGGCATATTGTTATTAAGTAACACTGATACCGGACTAGTCATGGCATATTGTTATTAAGTAACACTGATACTGGACTAGTCACGGCATATTGTTATTAAGTAACACTGATACCTGACTAGTTATGGCAGATTGTTATTAAGTAACACTGATACCCAAAAACTAGTTATGGCATATTGTTATTAAGTAACACTGATACCCGACTAGTTATGATATATTGTTATTAAGTAACACTGATACCCAGCTAGTTATGGCAGATTGTTATTAAGTAACACTGATGCCCGACTAGTCATGGCATATTGTTATTAAGTAACACTGATACCGGACTAGTCATGGCATATTGTTATTAAGTAACACTGATACCTGACTAGTTATGGCATATTGTTATTAAGTAACACTGATACCTGACTAGTTATGGCATATTGTTATTAAGTAACACTGATACCCGACTAGTTATAGTATGTTCTTATAAAAGTTTATTTCTTTTTTATTGTGTGTACAGTGATGTATTATATGTAAATATAATAGAGGGCCATAATATGGATTATTACTATGCAACTAATTGTGTCACATCTTTAAATACAGTCATAATTGTTAGTATTATTATTATTATTATTATTATTATTATTATCATTATTATTATTATTATTATTATTATTATTATTATTATTATTATTATAGATAAATCAGTGTCATGCAAAATAATTTCATTGTGAGATTCCATTTCTGTCTCACTGGTGAGTAAGTAAAAGGGTTTGTCTTGCGCAAGGAAAATTAACATCATCTGCATTGCTAAGTTAGTGTGTAAAGGTCTGGCTAGATAGTTTTAATCAAGGTTCAATGAGGATTTTTTTTATTATTTTTAAAAATGAATAAGTAATTCTGTAGTCAAAACATGCTTTGTCAAGAGTTGAATACATGAGCAGTAAACATCCTTTGTGTTGTACAAGCTGCAAGTTGTTTCGTTGTCAGATCATGCTGCTCACAGTTCTTGGGTTTTGGTAACTCATGGAGAATTGCTGATTACTCCTGGGTATTTGCTGATAATTCATGAATAAATGTTGATTTCACCTGGATATTTGCTGGTGACTCATGGATAATTGCTGATTACCCCTGGATATTTGCTGGTAATTCATGGATAATTGCTGATTACACCTGGATATTTGCTGGTAACTCATTGATAATTGCTGATTACCCCTGGATATTTACTGGTAACTCATTGATAATTGCTGAATAACCCTGGATATTTGCTGGTAACTCATTGATAAATGCTGATTTCACTTGGATATTTGCTGGTAACTCATGGATAATTGCTGATTACACCTGGATATTTGCTGGTAACTCATTGATAATTGCTGGTTACCCCTGGATATTTGCCAGTAATTCATGGATAAGTGCTCAGTACACCTGGATATTTGTTGGTAACTCATGGATAATTGCTGATTACTCCTGGGTATTTGCTGATAATTCATGAATAATTGCTGATTTCACCTGGATATTTGCCTGTAACACATGGATAATTGCTGATTACACCTGGATATTTGCTGGTAACTCATGGATAATTGCTGAGTACACCTGGATATTTGTTGGTAACTCGTGGATAGTTGCTGTTTACTCATAAAATTTCAAAATGGTGAGAACTTTACTCTTTTGACAGAAAACTTTTCTAGAGCTGTCATGGAACTAAAACAATATATTCTGCTTTGAGCAGTTTCCATCTTTTGTCAAGGCACACGTTTTATAGCAATGATTTGGGTGTGACCTTGACCTGCAGGCCTTGGCCTTCTTTCTGTTTCTCCAGTGCAATAAATACAATTTTACTTTCTTTGCAATGTGCACTCCAGATGTTTTCTGTTGTACCTGAAAACCTTAAATCTAAGAAGGCAGTGTGAAAACTGGCACAGAACTTAATCAATATAATAAACATTTATTTCTATCAAATGTCATCTTAAGCAGGTTGACAGTTTTATGATATTATGTTTAAAGGTCCAAGTGAGTATGACATTGAAACTGACATGTTGTGATTCAAATTAAAATGCCAATACACGATCAGATTGACACAATTTATGTTTTTCTTCTAATCTGATATATTTTCATAATCAAATGACTCATGGGTTTAGCCATGCCTGTCAAAGTCAAGAAACTAGATCGACTTCCATCTTTGAACCTACATTATGATGAATCTAATTTCAGTCAAGTCACTTTTTAGTCACTTTTTTTCAAGCATTGTGAGCTATGATTTTTCTCTTCCTATTTTGAATACTGATGTCATTCAGAATATTTCAGTAATGTATTTCTAAAATCTTTGGTAAGAAATAGATAACATACTGTAACGGAAACTCCCTTGGTACACTACCATGAGTCTTGCTATCTCAGGTTCTTTAGGATAGGTCTTTGTATTTGAAGTGATACCCCACTGAATCATCATGATGATGTCTTCACACAATACTGCTTCATAACACACCAAACCGTAGCAGCCACAGTTGCACATATATATATATATATATATATATATATATATATATATATATATATATATATATCATCATCATCAGTCTTTTGACCTAGTGTGGTCATCGAGGCACTGTGCTGTAGAACATCTGACCAGTTCCCTCCACTTGTCTTGATCATGTGCCAATGCCTGTGTGTCTCTGCAAAACTTTTCCTGGTCCATTCTGTGATGTTGTCAGTCCACTTTTTTCTCTGTCTACCTCTCCTTCTGCCACCCTGGACGCTGCCCTGCAGGACTGTTGTGTATAGACTGTGTGTATGTGTGTATATATATATATATATATATATATATATATATATATATATATATATATATATATATATATATATATATATATATATATATATATATATATATATATATATATATATATATATAGGTGGAATCATGTGACCCAAACTAAGATGCTAGATGGTGTTACAAAGCTCATTAACATGTAAAATCAAACACAAATTTTAACGAAATGAAAATTACTGTCCATGGGTTTTTCTTGTTACAATACGATAAAAATACCATAGCAAAATGCCAATTAATCTTATATGAAATCTGATAAAATGCCATGGAATTTTATGTAGTTAATATGGTCCAGTCTTCAATTTATATCAGTATGAATAATTAGTTGTTGTTGACTTTTACAGTAATACTGAATAACTTAGCATAACATAGCATAGCATGCAACAAATTGTAAGTCAATTGTCTGAAGATAAAGAATAAATGAGTTGGGTACCCACACTTTTTGTAGTATGTTGAATACTACCTTATAAGCCCAGTCTCAGAATGCACACATCCAGATCTGACATCGCATTATGCACTAGCAGGTGTGGGTCTATGCAGTTTGTTGGGATAATTAATAGAACAAACAGCACAAGCTGGCACATTATGCAAGAGCATATCAGGGTTGATGTTGTTTGCAGTTGGTCTAATCTTATGTAGCAGTTTATATATGACAAACATACATTCTTTAATCCATTTCATGGACAGACCTGCCAGTTGATCATTGTAGCAGTTTATATACGACAAACATACATTCTTTAATCCATTTCATGGACAGACCTGCCAATTGATCATTGTAGCAGTAGTTTCCATAACCATAAATTGAAATATAGCTGAGCAACCACATATATTCTTTTAAGCCTGGTGTAACAATTACTTACCAGAAAAATGTAAGCCGTTCAGGGAAAGAAAGGGTTCTGTGTTTGGTTGTGAACATTAGTTTGCAATTATTCTTCAGAATAGATTTAAATTTCTGTTATATATATATATATATATATATATATATATATATATATATATATATATATATATATATATATATATATATATATATATATATATATTAGCCAAAATGCGACCTTTGGTCAACATGTGAGTAAGCTTTAGGCAACCACAGTTGCCTAAAGGATATATCTAGTGTTGCCCAAAAGTTAGATGATTTTCTACTGTTTCTGTGAAAATAAAACTGTATTAGTTACTTGATATATATAAATGAGATAGCAGTAAGGTTAAAAACTTATTTTTAAGTCAACTTTATTTAAAAGGATGCTTAGATGTTTAAATTTTAATTTTGTATATATAGTCACGGTGCAACCTTTTGGCGACATCATGTATATTATGGATGTCTTTGTTGGTAGCATGTATGTTTATATCACTAAAATAGATTTTAAGTTTATTTTTTATCATCATCATTTTTATGTATCGCACCATTAGCATAGATAATGAAATACCATATCCCCACATATTGGCTAGATATTTTGCCCACTTCTAGGTTTAGTTTGCAATTATTTCTCAAAATAGATTTAAATTTCTGTTATATAGTTATATATATATATATATATATATATATATATATATATATATATATATATATATATATATATATATATATATATATATATATAATGTGATATTATTTATTTTTACATTTAATTTTTCTTCAGATGTCAATGAATGCTTGATTCCCACTACCTGTGAAAATGGTGGTACTTGTATTAATGGAATGGGATCATATAACTGTGTCTGTGCATCAGGATGGACAGGAAAAAATTGTCAACAGGGTAATCTCCCCTTGTTTTATAATAAATATGTCCATATAAAGCCCCTCATATAATACAGGTATGGCTACATCCAAAAAATGTGTTTTATCATTGCTACCTGATTTATTTTAATTAAAGGAAAACAAACTTCAATTTGTGTGTGTCTTTAATAAATATACAAAGTGAACTGATATATATTCTCAACCTTAATGAAGTCTGTAGACCCAATTGAAAGATATGGCTTATATAGTTTCAAACATTCTCATTCATAGCCTAAGCTACAAGAATTGGCATGATGGATGTCATCACTAAGTTATATGTATTCTATCGCCAAAATATTAGTCTACCATGTGGCTATTATCGTAATGTTTTGGTCAAAACTAATACAGTACAATATTAAAATTACATAATAAATACTGAAGATGTATTAAGTTTATGGAGATATGCAAAGAACCAGTTTTCATGGCTGTCAGATTTGTGCAGACTACATTAGAAACTGAACATTTGTACTACAGCATGAGGAACTGAAAATTTGTACTACAGCATGAGGAACTGATAATTTGTACTACAGCATTTGGAACTGAATACTTGTTGTACATCATTCAATATCTGTTGCTGATTCATTACATAACATTTTGTCAACATTCTCCAAGATACTGCTAAGACATGTACTTTTAATAAGGGTGAGATGCATTAGATTTGTTGAAAATTGCTACATGTCATATCATCATGACAATATGTGCTATGTCCTACCTTAGGGGTCCTATCTTCAGGTCAATAGTTTAGGCTTCAGTCTCATTTACTCTGCTAACTGACAAAGCTATGTATACTTGTACACTTTGACTAGAAGATTGCACATTTGAGGTCTTATCATAAAGGTCAAGGTCACAGCTCAACTCTTAAATTTTGGGAGGTTTCTGCTTTTTATGAAGTATGAACCATGATACACTTAATGAACCATGATACTGAGCCATGATATTTTGAATAGTCATGGTTTATCATGAAGGCCAAGGTCATGGTCACTATGTTGTTTTAATACATCATGCTAATGTTATACACGATACCGAAGGCATTGTAGCTTGGTTACTTTGTACCCAATAACTTTAAAGCTGTCTTAAAGATCTTAAATTTCAGGTTTGTGAACTTTTGACCTCACCATGGTAGATAGGGAACATGAATCTGATTAGCTTCATGTCTTTTTTAGCAAACTGAGTATACAATATATAAATTATATTGCATATACAGACTAGGTATATCATTGTCTTACCAAGTACATGTTACTTCCATGCTCTCCCATCATACTTTTTACTATTGATGTACAAATACTATAATCTATAAATGTATTATAAAACTTTTCCATAATTTCAGACATAAATGAGTGCACCACACAGAATCCATGTCAAAATGGAGCAGCATGTATAAATGGAATGGGGACATATACATGTCAGTGTGCACCTGGTTATTCAGGGAGAAACTGTGAAATTGGTTTGTGTCTTCCAACTCAATACAATTTATTTTTTCTGAATACTTCAACTATGCACATTTTTTTCTTAATCTTAGGTTGTCAAAACATCCTGTAATGTCATGGTTATTCTGTGCTTTATATCTAGGGTTAATTTCAGTGTTATTCTGTACTTCATATCAAGTGTTAATGTCATGTTAATTATGTACTTCATATCTAAAGTCAAAGCTATTCTGTACTTCATAGCTCAGGTCAATGTCACGGTTATCCTGTACTTCATGTCTAGGGTTAATGTCAGTGTTATTATGTGCATCATATCTAGTGTTAATGTCATGTTAATTATGTACTTCATATCTAAAGTCAAAGCTATTCTGTACTTCATAGCTCAGGTCAGTGTCAGGGTTATTCTGTACTTCATGTCTAGGGTTAATGTCAATGTTATTCTGTGCATCATATCTAGTGTTAATGTCATGTTAATTATGTACTTCATATCTAGGTTTAAAGTCAAAGCTATTCAGTACTTCATAGCTAGGGTTAATTTAAGGTTATTCTTTACTTCATATCTAGGGTTAATGTCAAGGTTATTCTGTACTTCATATCTAGGGTTAATGTCAAGATTTATTCTGTACTTCATATCTAGGGTTAATGTCAAGGTTATTCTGTACTTCATATCTAGGGTTAATTTAAGGTTATTCTTTACTTCATATCTAGAGTTAATGTCAAGGTTATTCTGTACTTCATATCTAGGGTTAATATTAAGGTTATTCTGGACTTCATATCTAGGGTTAATGTCAAGGTTATTCTGTGCTTCATATCTAGGGTTAATATTAAGGTTATTCTGGACTTCATATATAGGGTTAATGTCAAGGTTATTCTGTGCTTCATATCTAGGGTTAATATTAAGGTTATTCTGGACTTCATATATAGGGTTAATGTCAAGGTTATTCTGTGCTTCATATCTAGGGTTAATATTAAGGTTATTCTGGACTTCATATATAGGGTTAATGTCAAGGTTATTCTTTGCTTCATATCTAGGGTAAATATTAAGGTTATTCTGGACT
This sequence comes from Sinohyriopsis cumingii, assembly GCA_028554795.2. NCBI lineage: Eukaryota > Metazoa > Mollusca > Bivalvia > Unionida > Unionidae > Sinohyriopsis > Sinohyriopsis cumingii. Next base: position 20,325,096 of record CM068828.1, on the reverse strand, counting down.
TTATATCTAAGGTTGCTCTTGTCTTTTGATTTTTAGGTAATGTTTATAATATCTATGACCAGCCATATATTAGTAAGATTTTGAATACCTCATTTTTTTCTGTGTCAGATCTAAAGTTTCTTTAATAGCCTAATGCTCAAAAAGTGTTAAATTTTCATTTTCATATTTCTCTATTTTTTGACTGCTGAGAATTTAGTTGATAATAAATCAAATATTAGATGCCATGAAATTTTCTTTACATCTTCAATAATTGCTGAACCCAGTAATGATTTCTATGCAGAAAAATACCCAGTAACAATTTATAAAGGGAAAAATACTTTATTTCATGACATGTACATGAAACAACTGTTATAGAATGTTTTAAAAATAATACTTCTGGCCAAGGACCCATTCTCAGCATAGTGCTAATATCTTTTTATTTTATGCAAATTTTAATTCATTTCCATACCTTTAAAAGCAGGAATAATAGGTAAAACTTTGTGTCTGCTGGTGATATATTATCACTGTGATGACAGTTGGTATACAGTGAAAACAGGTCGATGGCAAGTAATTTAAATATTACTTAGCTTATAAGCAGAGCTCTGAAGTAATTTATAAATGCTTTAAAATTAGACACCAAGTTCATTGTAGACTGAAGTCATCAGTTAAACTAAATAAAGTATGTTCTGTGGGGACAAGTGTAAATATAATGCAGCATATATATTGGGTTACAGTGACCTTTATCCTTATAGTAGTTCATTCACTACAGACTTTCACTTACTTTGGTGAAGTTTCTGAGACAACTGTTTGAAAACCTTCCATACCTTACTCTTCAAAGACTGTATAACTTGTGTGAGCCATTTTCTGAATTTTGGTCTGCCCATATTGTCTGTAAAAATTTATCTCCAGTCAGCATACATGCAGTTTATAATATTCACTGAAAATTGATCTCCAGTCAGCGTACATGCAGTTTATAATATTCATTGAAAATTGATCTCCAGTCAGCATACATGCAGTTTATTATATGTCATTGAAAATTGATCTCCAGTGAGCATACATGCAGTTTAAAATATGTCATTGAAAATTGATCTCCAGTGAGCATACATGCAGTTTATAATATTCATTGAAATTGATCTCCAGTCAGCATACATGCAGTTTATAATATTCATTGAAAATTGATCTCCAGTCAGCATACATGCAGTTTATAATATGTCATTGAAATTGATCTCCAGTCAGCATACATGCAGTTTAAAATATGTCATTGAAAATTGATCTCCAGTCAGCATACATGCAGTTTATAATATTCATTGAAAATTGATCTCCAGTCAGCATACATGCAGTTTATAATATTCATGTATGTAACTGCTTAATCTAATATTACAGTGTGTTGCACACATAGTGTTGTAACCAGGTTACAGGATTGTATCAATCACACATTTCTGTGACCTACTTTTGCAAATAATTACATAAATGACAAAATTAGGTCGGTGCATATCCTAACAAGGGAAATCATGCAATATGACAACAATCCCACACAGTTTCCTTAGGTATGTGCATATCCTAACAAGGGAAATCATGCAAAATGACAACAATCCCGCACAGTTTCATTATGTCTGTGCATATCCTTAAAAACGTAAATGCGAGTAATAGATGTAGAATTCAGCAATGATAGTTAAGATTCTTCACACATGAAGTTAATACTGTATCAGTTTTTTACATGTGAAGTCTAGTTTTGCTTAGGTAGGTTCCACAAAGATAGGTTCCACAATTGCAGTCTGTATGAGAAGCCATCAGACATTGTGTTAACGTGTATTCATAAATATGTATTGAGGCAGATTACTGACTTCTGAGATCCTGGCAGTAATTTGAAATGTCTATTTTGTGCAGAAATATAATTAGTAAGTTTGTGATTGCAATCCTTAAGCTGGGATCTCCCCATCTTTTGGAGAGTCCTAGTAGCAACACTCAATATGTTTGCAGTAATGGTACTACTTAATGTTCACATTCTAATTTTATGAAATGTATTTTCTTTAGATATAAATGAATGCCTGCAAAACCCCTGCCTTTACAATGGCAATTGTACTAATGTGCCTGGCTCATTTGTTTGCAAATGTCAAGCAGGAAGAACTGGAACTACCTGCCAGAATGGTAATCAATAACAACTTTTTTTAACAAAATTTTTGAAAAAATATAAAATCTCTGCATTTTAATCACAAAATTAAAATGGAGATTGGTTTTAATAAAATTAATAAATGTAATTAAGATAGAGATTAGTCTTAATAAAATTAATAAATATATACTTATGTTCTTGATTTTAGGATGTTGCAGATTAAGTTGTTTTTGTCACTGTTAAACTTTGTATAACCCTTGAATCAATTAGAAGAATGTCTTTCTTGATTTATATCTCAATATTTTGAAGTGCCATGCATTGTTAAGCATATGAAATTTAATAAATTTTGAACATTATTAGTTCCTTAAATGTATATCAGATCTTAAATTGAAATATTGTACAGCATGGAAAATATTGTGAAATGCACATGGACTGTATGGGACACAAAATCTTTGTATTTTGCATCCATTATCTGTCAACACTTACTATTTTCAATAGCTTCTTAAAAAACACTGAACCAGTTTTAACCATTTTTAGAGCCTTCTTTTATAAAGACCTTTTAGTTTTATAAAATGATTCAGATCTACAATTAAATATGACAAAGGTAAATTATATATATATATATATATATATATATATATATATATATATATATATATATATATATATATATATATATATATATATATATATATATATATGACTTCTTTTCAAAAACACATCAGAAGAATGTAACCAAATTTGACAGGTAGCATTGTGGCATAAGGACATTTTAGGTTTCATGAAAGGTGCCAACTTGCCATTAGGTATGGCAACCATTACTAAAAGTATAACATTCATTAAACATCTCAAAAAACTGCAAAACACAATTATATACAATTTGACAGAAAGTGTTTGGCACAAAAACATGTAAGAGTCATGAAAATGATGCCAATCAGAAATGACCATCAAGCAACATCTATGTAAAAATCAGACAACAGAATTTTACCAGATTTGAACAAAAATGCTTGGCTTAAAGACCTTTAAATTTTTAAAAATGGTGCAAAGAATCCAACATCAAATATGGCTGCTGCTACTTATGAATAGACAAACCTTTATGTGATTTCTTCTCAGAAATTGGATGTTGTAATTAAACCACATTGGACAGAAAGCATGCTGACATAAAGGTCTTAAATTCATGCAAATGATGCTGATCTACCATTAAATATCATAGAAAAATCTTCAAACTGCTGATCTATCATTAAATGTCATAGAAAACCTTCACACAACGCTTAACCAAACCAGTCAACACAATTGGAACAAACTTTGGCAGAATGCATCCTTGAAATCCATATTTCTTTGTCAATTTCTGTTCCATTTGGCCTTTAGGGTAGATGTCAGCCAAATGAATGATGTCAGCCTCACTTGGGCCTCTTGTTTTTGTAATTCGTAGCTAAATCTCTTAAGTGCATACATACATGTATATCTTAGAAGTTTATACATATTTCATTCAAGCAAAAAAAATATTGCTTTAATGCTAATAGAAACAACTAGACAATAGGCATAAAAGATTGGAATCACCTAAAATAAATATTTTTCAATTATCTCAGGATGGAGTCCCTAAAATATACAAAGGACTTTTTGTTGCAGATGTCGATGAATGTATTTCCTTCCCTTGCAAGAATGGAGGAACATGCAACAACAACTTTGGGTCATATATTTGTATCTGCCCTCCAAACTGGACTGGGCCAACCTGTCAGGATGGTGAGAAAGCCAATTGTCATTATTGAAGACATGGCGTAAAGTTGTAACAAAAGCATAACATTTGGGGGAATTTGTGCGGAAACTAAATTTACACAAAGATTATTTGTGAGAAAATTAAATGATGTAATATTGATGATTAGTTAGAAAACTGAAACAAAAATGCTGAATATTTTGTATTTGTGAGATGGAGTTAAAGTGCTTTTATAGTAATTTAAAGAAAAATCAGAAGGATGCATAGTGATTACTCTTGTATTTATTTATATCCTTTTTATTAAGTATAGCAGAATGTTGCATGTAAAAGTCACTGCAAACATGTCCCAGATGGTATTTTAAAGTCACTGGTAACATGTCGCAGATGGAATTTTAAAGCCACTGCAAACATGACCCATATTGAATGATTTGTGAGTAAAATATTCCTTTTTTTGCTGTGCTTGACCTATAATAAATAAAGAATATCCAGTATGTCCAGCTGTTATACATATACATTTAATTATAAGTTTGTTTCATAAATTGTTTCTTTCTCCATCAGATGTGAATGAGTGCCTAGACAGTTTTCAGTGTCTACACAAAAGCACATGTAACAATACACTCGGAGGTTTTATCTGTGAAAATTGTGATCCAGGCTGGACAGGGAAACGTTGCGAATTAAGTAGATATTATACATACATACATACATATATACATACATACATACCTACATACATACATACATACATACATACATACACGCATGCATACATACATACATACATACATACATACATACATGCATACATACATACATACTTGCATGCATGCATGCATGTATACATACACATGCATGCATGTATACATACATACATACATACATACATACATACTATTGTAATTTTTATGCAGACATGTATAACGTATTTAATATATATTGTGAAAAACATATATTGGCTCTTTTCTGTATTAAAGTCAAGAAAATTTAATGGTTTTGGAAATTATCTCCACATTGAGTTGATAGATATGCTGTACCATCTGTACTGACTCCCAGTAAATATTTGTGAATAAACCAAACACCATTGTAATGAACAGATGCCATGATTAAATAATCACCTTCTGATTTTTTAAGAAGTAGCTTCCAACAAAACATGTCATATGACCAATAATAGATTGGTGAATTTTAGTAATTCAGAGTGTGAAATTATTGGAAATGGTGGTGGGAAATTTCACTATGTACAAATGTTTGGTTAATAATATGTTATTGTGTTATGTGTGTGTCTAAAATGTTTAATTACACATATTGAGTATGCTAATATCAGTGATCGATTTGTTCCAGATATAAATGAGTGCACTTCAAATCCCTGTTTCAATAATGCAACATGCATCGATGCTGAGGGGTCATTTATTTGTCACTGTAAAGAAGGGTGGACAGGACAACTGTGTTCTACAGGTATTGATTACATTGTTGCTGATATTTATACCATAAATCAGTTCTTTTTGTACTGTTGCCATATTTAGGAAGGGTGAAGTCCTATACTTTTGTCCATCCATCCAGTCCCCTTACAGGCTAATGTCCTATCACATTTGTCACAAAATTTATTTCCACTCTGTACCTTTTAAAAGATGTGATGAATCAAAAAGAAATTTGTGTGAGGTTCTAAATGGATCAAAAACAAATTTAAAAGGCTCTTAATAGATGAAAAACAAATTTAAGAGGCTCTTAATGGATCAAAAAGAAATTTGTATGAGGTTCTTAATGGATCAAACATAAATTTATATGAGGTTTTTATTGGATCAAAAAGACATTTGTATGAGACCATTAATGGATCAAAAAGAACTTTGTATGAGGATAATAGATCAAAACAAAAATTGTATGAGGTTCTTTGATCAAAAAGAAATTTCCATAAGGTTCTTAATGGAACAAAAAGAAATTTGTATGAGGTTCTTAATGAATCAAACAGAAATTTCTATGAGGCTTTTAATGGATCAAAAAGACATTTATATGAAGTTCTTAATAGATCAAAAAGAAATTCTATGAGATCCTTAATGGGTCAAAATGAAATCTGTATGATGCTCTTAATGGATCAAAAAGAAATTTTTATGAGGTTCTTAATGGATCAGAACGTAATTTGTATGAGGTTCTTGGATCAAAAAGAAATTTTTTTGAGATTCTTAATGGATCAAAAAGAATTTTGTTAGAGGTTCTTAATGGATCAAAAAGAAATTTGTATGAGGTTCTTAGATCAAAAAGAAATTTGAGGTTCTTCATGCATCAAAAAGAAATTTGTATGAGACTTTTAATGGATCAAAAAGAAATTTGTATGAGACTCTTAATGGATCAAAAAGAAATTTGTATGAGACTTTTAATGGATCAAACAGAAATGTGTATGAGACTTTTAATGGATCAAAAAGAAATTTGTATGAGACTCTTAATGGATCAAACAGAAATGTGTATGAGACTGTTAATGGATCAAAAAGAAATTTGTATGAGACTCTTAATGGATCAAAAAGAAATTTGTATGAGACTTTCAATGGATCAAAAAGAAATTTGTATGAGGTTTTTCAGTAAGAAGACTTATGTCAAGTTTGATTTTTACCATTTTCTTGCAAATTTTAATGAAATTATGGGCCCTGTTTGGTTCCAGCTTTGCCCGCCCTTTTTGTTTCCACTCAATAGCATTTGAAGTGCTTCATGGATTGAAATCAAATTTGATGTATGGCTTAACATTAAGAAGTTCAATTTTCAAAGATTTCATGACTTATGGAGTTATGGCCCCTGTTTGAATTTGATCTTTGCATTATGGTTTCATTTTCATGCATTAACCTTTGAAGGAATGCATGGATTAAAATACAATCTTGCTTTTGGCTTTACATTAAAATGATATAAGGTTATATTATCACCATTTTTTCTATTATTATGGTTTTTGATTTAGAATTTTGCCTTTCTTTAATTTCTTCTCAGTAATTTTGTAAGGACACCATGAATTGAAATTATGTTTGGTATGGCATTTTGCATTAAAAGATCAAGGTCAAGTTCAGTTTTTACCATTTTCTGTGTTATATGGATTAATTTGTTCTTTAGAAGCTATCAATGTCACTGGCATTATAAGACAGTGAACTTCAATGTGATACAGATGCATGTTTTTTTAGCAGTCATGGATGTCATTGTCATTATAAAACAATGAAAGTTTCAATCAGCATATCTAAAGTTATTCACCGAAATTGAGTAATTAATATTTAATCACTTCACCATAAAAGATTCAAAGGAAAATAGTTTGTAATGAGCTTATTAACAGAACAAAAATTATGTATATTAATAGTTATATTTATATTCCAAGTTATTCCAAAAAAGAAAAATTTAATGTTGATGAGTCAGCAGAATAAACATTTGGCTAACCACAAAGCACCACAAACAAATGTCACATGATTACCTACATAAATATTGAACTATGTCTGGTATTTTATTTGATATTATATAAGGACATTTATGTCTTGATTTGGCTTAAAAAATATGCAACAGGTCTTAAATTAATACCTGCTGACAGGCTTAGAAATATGGAACAGGTTTAAAATTATTACCCACTGACATGGTTAGAAAATATGGAACTGGCCTTAAATTAATACCCACTGACAGGTTTAGAAATATATGGAACAGGTCTTAAATTAATACCCACTGACAGGCTTACAAAATATGGAACAGGTTTTAAATTAATACCCACTGACATGGTTAGAAAATATGGAACAGGTCTTAAATTAATACCCATTAATAGGCTTAGAAAATATGGAACAAGTTTTAAATTCCTACTTGCCATATCAAAATATTGGTATTAAATTTCAATTATTTGTTGCCCAAGATTTCATTAGTAATATGCACATTGATAAATACAAAACTTTGAGGAAATACTGTCCTTTAAACATGTTTGTAATTTATACTGTAACATGCTTAGGATTAATTGCATGTTGTTACAGTGAAACTCAGTTTAATTGCATGTAGTTACAGTGAAACTCAATGAACCGGTTTTGACATTAAGAATGATGCAAATAATGGATCTGTGTATGTAAATGATAACAACCAAAAGCCAGTAGAGAAGAAATCTTTGTAAAGTAAAGACATTACCATTTGGTTATATATATATATATATATATATATATATATATATATATATATATGTATATGTATATGTATATATATATATGTATATATATATATATATATATATATATATATATATATATATATATATATATATATATATATATATATATATATATATATATATGTTTGTATGTATGTATTTATGTTTTGGATTGTAACATTAAATACATAACTGCAAAGTAAAAATGTTACCATATAGAATATACTTTTGGTTGTAATATTAAACAAAACTGCAGTGTAAAGACCTTACCATATGGTAATATACATGTTGGGTTGTAATATTAAATACAAAACTGCAAAGTTAAGATGCTACCTGATGGTAATGTATATGTTTGGTTGTAACATTAAACACAAAACTGCAAAGTAATGACCTTATCATTTGGTAATAAATATGTTGGATTGGTAATATATGTGTTGGGTTGGTAATGTATATGCTGTGTTGTAACATTAAATACAAAACTGCCAAGTAAAGACCTTACCATATGGTAATATATGTGTTGGGTGGGTGGTATATGTGTTGGGTTGGTAATGTATATGCTGTGTTGTAACATTAAATACAAAACTGCCAAGTAAAGACCTTACCATATGGTAATATATGTGTTGGGTGGGTAGTATATGTGTTGGGTTGGTAATATATGTGTTGGGTTGTAACATTAAATACAAAACTGCCAAGTAAAGACCTTACCATATGGTAATATATGTGTTGGGTGGGTAGTATATGTGTTGGGTTGGTAATATATGTGTTGGGTTGTAACATTAAATACAAAACTGCAAGAGAAAACCTGACATGATGAGGCATATACAAGCAAGTTATATCACACATTATGTTTTAAATCTTTATTGAATAATATAATGTAAAATACATCAAAATAAATCAAGAATATGTGAAGTAACAATTAGCACAGGGCATACATTAGAAACACAATTAGCACAGGGCACACATCAATAACAATTAGCACATGGCATACATCAAGAACAATTAGCACAGGGTATACATCAGTAACACATTTAGCACATGGCATACACCAGAAACACATTTAGCAAAAATTAGTCAAAATTAGCACATGGCATCAATAATTAGCACAGGGCAAACATCAGTAATGCAATTAGTGCAGGTCATACATCAGTAACACAAGTAGCAAAGGATATGCATCAAGAACAATTAGCACAGAACTTACATCAGTAACACAATTAGCACATAGTATAAATCAATAACACAATTAGCACAGGGCATACATGAATAACACAGTTATCACAGGATGGACATCAGTAACACAATTAGCACAGGATGAACATCAATAACACAATTAGCACAGGATGAACATCAATAACACAATTAGCACAGGGCATACATCATTAATAAAATTAGCACAGGGCATACATTCAATAGCACAATTAGCACAGGGCATACATCAATAACACAATTAGCACAGGGCATACATCAATAACACAGTTATCACAGGGCATACATCAATAACACAATTAGCACAGGACATAAATCAATAAGACAATTAGCACAGGGCATACATCATTAACACATTGGTCACAGGATGAACATCAGTAACACAGTCAGCACAAGACATACATCAATAATACAGCACAGGGTATACATCATTAACACAATTGTCACAGGATGAACATCAGTAACACAGTCAGCACAAGACATACATCAATAACACAATTAGCACAGGGCATACATCATTAACACAATTGTCACAGGATGAACATCAGTAACACAGTCAGCACAAGACATACATCAATAACACAATTAGTACAGGGCATACATCATTAACACAAATATATCATCATTAAAACCATGAGATTTTTAAACCATTAACATATAATGCTGTCAAAGCAGAAGAACCAACAATATCCTATACATAAATACCTGTCTGAATTAAGCAGCAAGATATTTCATAGTTTGGTATGGCACAAAATGCTGCTTAACTCATGGTCTTCTGACTTAAATATCTGATATTGTTTGGACAAATACACCCAATGTCAGGATTTATGCCATGGAAGGCAGACTGCCAATTTAGAAAATACACTCACTTTAGAATATTGTTTGGACAAATACACCCAATGTCAGGATATATGCCCTGGTAGGCAGACTGCTAATTTAGGAAATTCACTCACTTTAGAAGAAACTGCGTCTGAGAGGAATATTGTTTCCAGTTAGCTTGCTATTTCCCAGATAGGTTGTCCTCAACTAACAGAGCACTTCCAGTGGCTAGAATCCACACTTGGTTATTTTTAGACCAGGTACATATCACATTTTGCTTTTTTAGCAAATCGGGCATTATGAATTTCAATTGTTTTATAGTGTTATATAAGAAAATCCTAGTAGTTACTATTTAAATGAAACTTTACAGTAATAAATTACACATCATAAAACATTCAAGCATATTAAGTGTCTTTTAAGTTTCTTTTTTTTCCACCAATGTAAGTGGTGGATTTAAACCTCTCTAGTACACTTCCTCCACTCGATCTTATGTTGAAGAAATCTGTTGCAAGAAATTAATGCCAAAAGAACTGAATTATATTAGGTTTTTGCATATTCACAGTGGAGGAACTCAAAAGCATCTTTCATTATTTGCTATTTTGTATCCCTTGAATAATTGCATGTACAGACTGGTTTGTAGTGTCAAGACATGCAGGTGTTTAATGATTGGATGATTGTCTTTTAAAGTGCATGCTTAGTTGACTTTCTTGCAATGTATCTACTGATCAATTTAAAATAAATAAATAAATTGTCTTTTAATATTATTTATGTTTTATCTTAAGTAAAGCTCCCTCCCCCTCTTCTCTTAACTTACAAATTGTTCACCAGGAACATATCTGTCTCTGTAGGAAGGGTAATAATTAGAACACCTCACAAGCTGAAGTAACTTTGATGAAAGAAAAACATGTAAATATGTTACCAGAATTGTATTCCTTTATAAAAAGTTATGTGCTTTTCAGTGATATACCAACATGGTGTAATTATTTTGTAATTACTCACAACTGCTCAGTGTTTTAAATGCAAAGAAATTTAAATGTAACACAGACTTTGTTAATAATCTATGTTTTGAAACAAAATTAAAACAATTCACACATTGCCTGTGACAGACAACTTCTAAATCAAAGCACTGACTCATGTACTCTGTATTCATCCACTTTGTTAAGATGTAAATCCAATGGAGAATTAAAAATCATCTAAGTGGGAATGAGTGTTTAAAATTTGTTTTACAAATTTCCCAGCATTTTCCAAATATTTAAGAAAGATCCTTTTTTCTGGATAAAGTCAATCAAATAACTGAAGAGTTCAGCATAACATGTACATTTACTATCACCCTGCCTTATGGTTGCTTTTATTTCAAATATTAAGTACCGTCATAATTAGCATGGACAGGTGTCGATTGCTTCACTTTCTAGTAAATAGCTTGGAAATTTACACAAGAAAACCAAAAGAAACATTACTCTACTATGTAAAATAAAATAAATGACACAAAACTGTCTGCTTTCAAGGTCTAAATTATTGTACCATGTAATTTTCAGTTGTAGATTACTTTTCCTCTCTCTCTCTCTTTCTCTTTCTCTCTCTCTCACTCATTTATAATGTCCAGTTTACTGGCAAAGTGAAAGATGATGAGTGCATGGTCTAACAATAACCAGGAAGTCAGTATTGAGTAACTGAGTGTGTTTGTGGGTGATTTGAATTTTTAACGTAGCTATAACAATTTTTCAGTCATATCGCTATGATGTCTGCAGTGTAGCAGTTTATAGTGATGTCTAGCACTGGGGCATCATGCTGCAGACATGTAGCATGATGTCCCACCCAGTCACATTATACTGACACCAGGCCGACCAGTCCTAATACTAACCTCTTGATGCTGAGTACCAAGTGATGCAGCTCTTAGTACCATTTTTGTAAGTCTTTGGTATGACTTGGCCAGGGATCAAACCCACGACCTCCCACATCCGAGGCAGACACTCTAACCACTAGACCACCAGAGTAGTTTTGAGTAACTGAATTTATCTGTTAGAAGCATTGAATTGGCTGGGGACAGCTTATTTGGGAAATGCATTGCATTGGCTGAGGACAGCTTGTCTGGGAAATGTGTTGCATTGGCTGGGGACATCTTGTCTGGGAAATGTGTTGCATTGGCTGGGGACAGCTTGTCTGGGAACTGCATTGAATTTGCTGGGGACATTTTGTCTGGGAAAAGTGTTGCATTGGGTGGCAATAACTTGTCTGGGAAATATGTGGCAATGGCTGAGGACAACCTGTCCAGGAAATGTGTTGCATTCGCAGGTGACAACTTGTCTGGGAAATTCACTGCATTGAATAGGGACAATTTGTCTGGGAAATTTTTTGCATTGGCTGGGGACTGGAAACTATGTTCCTTTCATTCAAAGGCAGTTTTCTTGTGTACCTTCTAAGATCAAAGACTTTGAGTTTAATAAGCAGTATTTTGTTTTATACCAACCTATTTAATAACTTGCTGCTAAATTTATACAAAACAATATGACATGTATTTCTGTACATAATGCTTTTTTTTCTTTAACTTTTACCTGAACTACAGAATCTTGAGTATGTCAGTGGTGTAAAAAAATCAGCAGTTGTTTTGTTTTCTTCTAAATTGAAAATTACTTCTATTCAGGTGGTTTGAATGCCCAGGCATTTAATGGGATAAGAGAAATATGTATGTCTATAAGGCATGTATATAAACAAATTTACATATGGGAATGCATAAAAGCAATAAAATGTATTGATAAATAAAAAGAAAAGGATTTGTTTACTGAAACCGTATGCATATAGCCAGTATATGCAAATAAGTGATTTGCAATTAGATGGAATCCCTCTGTACCTCATTTCAGATATTAATGAGTGCACAGCAACACAGTGTAAGAATGGTGCAACGTGTATAAACACCTTAGGTTCATTTACTTGTACATGTGCTGCCGGATGGACTGGACCACTCTGTGATAAAGGTTTGTACCTTTTATTTTATAATTGCAAATGCTTGCTTGTATATTTGATGCCAAGTACTTTGTTGCAAATTATTTAATGATACAAATTTGTATCTATATTCTTTGAAAATATTTTTCACATGTAAAAGAATATTTACAATGATATATATTTGTTATTCTTAATATTAAATTTATTACTGCATATTATGCTTGTAGGTTATAAAGACATTGTATGAATACAATTCTTGTATAGATGTAATAATATTGCTGGTTCTGTGTAAGGAAATTGGCACTAAATAGCATATTGTATATGTCATCAAATGGCAAGTACATCACCATTGTGTACATCATGGTATGGAATGTACATTACCATTGTGTACATCATGATAAGGAATGTACATTACCATTGTGTACATCATGATAAGGAATGTACATTACCACTGTGTACATCATGGTATGGAATGTACATTACCATTGTGTACATCATGGTATGGAATGTACATTACCATTGTGTACATCATGATAAGGAATGTACATTACCATTGTGTACATCATGGTATGGAATGTACATTACCATTGTGTACATCATGGTATGGAATGTACATTACCATTGTGTACATCATGGTATGGAATGTACATTACCATTGTGTGCATCATGATAAGGAAAGTACATTTCCATTATGTACATCATGATAAGGAATGTACATTACCATTGTGTACATCATAAAGACAGTATATTACCACTGTGTGTTGTAATTCCAGTGAAAATTAATTTAAATTGATCCACTCAAATGAAAAACTGGACACAACAATAAGACTGATTTTCCTTCAAGTTGTTAAGGCAAGAATGAGTACTTTCTCAAGTAACCCTAGGATATAGTATTTAAGCCCCGGTGTAAATCAGTCTACTCTGTAAAACATTCAATGTTGTCAACAGCTTTAGGAATTTCAAAGTGGAAATCTGTCATCTTTGACCCAGACCCAAATAAACATGTTTACCTCCATTGACAATGATCTGAATATTTAATCCACAATCATAGAGAACATTTTGGCTAAGTATTCTGTTGCTTACAAAATAAAAATGTCATGGCTTGGTACATTATAAACTTGATTATGGACAAGTACAATATAAAAAAGTTATAACATTTAATCATTAAGAAAAGCCAACAAATAATGCAAATTAAATATACAAAATATACAAATTAAATATACAAATATGCAAACTAAATATACAAATTAAATATACAAATATACAAATTAAATATACAAATATACAAATTAAATATACAAATATGCAAAGTAACATACAAATATGCAAATTAAATATACAAATGTACAAATTAAATATACAGATATACAAATTAAATATACACATATGCAAATTAAACATACAAATATGCAAATTAAATATACAAATGTACAAATTAAACATACAAATATGCAAATTAAATATACACATATGCAAATTAACATACAAATATGCAAATTAAATATACAAATGTACAAATTAAATATACAGATATACAAATTAAATATTCACATATGCAAATTAAACATACAAATATGCAAATTAAATATACAAATGTACAAATTAAATATACAAATATGCAAATTAAATCTACAAATATGCAAATTAAATATAAAAATAATACAAATTAAATATACATAACAACAGTAAATAGGCATGCACTGGCCATTTGGTATTTTTATTCCTAAAATAAGTGCATGCATGTATGTGCGTGAATAAAGGTTCAATTATAATGTATAAAATTTGCTCATCAGTCAATTTCAGGATTCATTATTTGGCATGATTGATTATCTATTAACCTTAATCTGATCCTAGCTGTTAATCAACCAGTTTGCAATATCTTGTTAAAATCAATGACCATGAGTATTCAGATGTGATAGATATTTGCATTGTCATGTATATTACTATTAATAAACATGCTGACAGCATATAACCTTCATTGTTTCTTCCACTGAACAGTCCTAACAAATTGCATAGACCCAGATATGCTCCTGCATTATGCAGTGGCAGATCTGTGTTGTTGCATTTTGGAATTGGATCTAACTAGCACATGATATATGGAACTGTGAGGCATCAATGTTTTCTTTCCCAGAGTTTACAATATGATATATGGAACTGTTAGGCATAAATGCTTTCTTTCCCAGAGTTTGCAATATGATATATGAAACTGTTAGGCATAACTGCTTTCTTTCCCAGAGTTTGCAATATGATATATGGAACTGTTAGGCAGCAATGCTTTTTTCCCCAGAGTTTGCAATCTATAAGTAGACTTTCTTTAATGTAGTATTTCAATTTTGCTTTTCTTGTGTGTGTTATGTGCCACACTTTGATGGGCACGTGGTCTATTTAGAAATCCCAAACTGATTTGGTATTAATTACAGGTTAATACATGGGAACACATTGACTTTTGGTCATGAAGCACAGTAAAGGAAAATTGAAGTCAGTATGTTTATCATTACTATGAAGCCATCTTTATTAATTATGTTCTTTTGTTCTGTAGACATTAATGAATGCAGCAACAATTCAACATGTAAAAATGGTGGCACATGTGTCAACACACCTGGATCATTCAGTTGCTTCTGCCTTACTGGTTGGACAGGGGAACAATGTGATAAAGGTAGAGAACAATTTATTGGCCTTATGCAGATAAAAACTGTATATTTACATGTGTATATTGCTGTCTATACAGCATAGATATGGGCAGATCAGGGTCCATTATTTATTATCCCAAGTACTCCTAAGAAACTGCATTGACTCAGATCTGTTGATGCATTTTGTGATGGCAGATCTGTGTCAGAGCAGTTTGCAGTTAAACTCCACTTTTAAATGAGTATATACAGTACTTATTCCCCTCTGGTGCTTATAAGTAATAATTGAATGAAAATTAAAGGATATTGCTTTACCAGTTTAACAATGTTCTTAAACAGTTTTCATGGTTCTGGTAATTTGCTCTATCCATGCATTTAAAATGTATCTAATAACAGATTTTTTTATGGCTTAAAATGATATAAATAAATTAGTATTTTGTCTTTTCTTTGTACATCCTTTATAGAAGCATCACTTGAGAAAATATTATAAACCTTCACCTAGTCTTTTTTTTAATTAATTATATGAGTTTGAGATCACCTGTCTCTGGAGACCATAATTCCAATCTGATTTTGATCAAACATTTAAGATATGCTTATATCATAAAAACCTTGGACAAGTGAAATAATGAGCAAGATTGATACTTACTATTGAGGTCATCTTGCATCTCACTGACTCAGCTTTTTGCCCATCTTGCATCTCACTGACTCAGCTTTTTGCCCATCTTGCATCTCACTGACTCAGCTTTTTGCCCATCTTGCATCTCACTCACTCAGCTTTTTGCCCATCTGGAAGCCATATTTCTGATCATTAATGAGTGGGATCCATGTATATTAATGAGGTGATTTTGCATCTGACCCTGTTACCAATTTGATAATGATCAGAATCCATGTATGATAATGAGCTCCTGGATGAATTTGATTATGAGCATGATCCCCATGCATGATAATGAGTTGATCTTGCTTCTGATTGGTTGAGCTTGTTATCACTCTGTAAGCCATATTTTTAATTTATTGTTTATCCATTTTCAAATATACACATGCATGATCATGTTCTCCCATCATTTCAATGATTATGATTGAAATTGATTCATAATAGTGATGTGACCTTGCTTGAATTGACTAGTTTGTTAACATGCTTGTAAAGTCATGTTGTTTGTGATAGGTTGATACAATATTACCAGATCAGAAATTACCTTTCTGAAGTCATGTTGTTTGTGATAGGTTGATACAATATTACCAGATCAGAAATTACCTTTCTGAAGTCATGTTGTTTGTGATTGGTTGACACACTATTACCAGATCAGAAATTACCTTTCTGAAGTCATGTTGTTTGTGATTGGTTGACACACTATTACCAGATCAGAAATTACCTTTCTGAAGTCATGTTGTTTGTGATTGGTTGACACACTATTACCAGATCAGAAATTACCTTTCTGAAGTCATGTTGTTTGTGATTGGTTGACACACTATTACCAGATCAGAAATTACCTTTCTGAAGTCATGTTGTTTGTGATAGGTTGATGCAGTATTACCAGATTAGAAATGACCTTTCTAAATTTCAACCATTTTACTGTCAGAGTAAATAACATGCCATTGTATGTTGTTATGATAGATGGCATGTCAGTGTATGCTGTCAGAGCAGATGACATGTCAGTGTATGCTGTCAGTGTAGATGACATGTTAGTGTATGCTGTCAGAGTAGATGACATGTCAGATTATGCTTACACAATCTAAAATAGATGGAATGGTGGACAGGTGGACCATAACTGAAATTGCTCATTCACCCAACACTCATGTACCACTAGCTGGACTGAATGACAGGTGAACTGTGTATATGATACATTATAGCATAAGAAGAACTACTAAAGAAGTAATCTCAAACTCTTTAATTAACAACTATTTAGCATTATAAAACAGTACATAAATATACATCTTTGGTATTCCTTGGGTCTCACCCTCCACTGCATGAGGTTAGTTGTGGTAAAATGGTAGAGAAGCAACTATGAGGCGGAATCACCAGTCTGACTGATGTCAGGGTCGAATGGCCAACATGTCCTATCTATGAGGCAGAATTGCTAGTATGACTGATGTCCAGGCAGAATTGCTGATGTCTGAGGTGGACTCACCAATATGACTGATTGACATATATGTTAAGGCAAAATTGCCACTGTATTGAGGCAGAGTCGCCACAACTTGTTATGTCTGTAAGTCAGGTGGATTGGGGACAGACTGCCCAATGATGGTGAATACCACTGGAGAAGATACGGCAAGAGCAGCCAATTAGTATGAGGGGTCTGGTTACCAGAGATAGTGGAAATAGTAAGCTGGTGGGAGGTTAATCATAAGACCTGTAAGTGATGGGTGACCCAGATGTAACAGAACTGCAGGTGGCAGTTGGGGCGGTGGAGGATACGAAAACAAAAAGAGACCACTCTCAGCTCTGATCACTTGTAAAGTGAATGACTGCTGTCAGCTATCTCAGCGCAGCAGACTCTTGTCTCTGATTGGCTGATAGTCATTCCAACTTAGTGTGCATGTCCATTGAACTGACTTTGAACCTACCCACATAACCGGCCCTGACTGGAATCCATTCTTTGTGTAAACATCATTTATTACATTAAACACCTATATACTGTCAGAATAGATGACATGTCATTTTATGCTTTTAGAGTAGATGACATGTCAGTGTATACTGTCATAGTTGATGACTTGTCAGTGTATACAGTCAGAGTTGATGACATATCAGTGTATACTGTTAGAGTAAATGACATGTCATTGAATGCCATCAGTAGATGACATGTCATTGTATGCCATCAAAGTAGATTACATGTCACTGTATGCTGTTAGAGTAGATGGTATGTCAGTGTATACTGTCAGATAACATGTCTTTTTTATACTGGCAGAGTATATGATATGTCAGTGTATACTGTCAGAGTAGATTACATGTCATTGTATACTATCAAAGTTGTTGACATGTCCTTGTATGCAGTCAGAGTAGATGACATATCAGTATATGCTAGCTTCTTCTGAAGTAGATTTAGGCAATGCAAATTTTGCTATCATGGTATTTTAATTGCCTGTCTATTCACATTATATAATCTATGTAAGTTACCAAGAATGACCCTTTCTTTTTTTAAATGAAAGGCCCTGAAATTATGACATACGATTTTTTTTACTAACACAGATGTCAATGAATGCCTTGGAACCCCATGCTTGAATGGAGGAACATGTCAAAATCTTCCAGGCTTCTACAATTGTACCTGTCCGAAAAACTTCACTGGAAAAAATTGTGAAAGTGGTAAGTGTTCAGTTTGAGGATCAATCATGAGATGACATTATAGCTACTTTTTTTGTAGATTTTGTGATCATAAAGGTGACTTTGCTATTTTTGATCAATTTCAATGGATAAGATTTCATTAGAGCAATAAAACACATAGGTCTTATGATCATTTCATGTTGTTCATTTGCAAATGGTAAACATGCAAGTTGCCCAGAATGCAAACAAGCACACATTTTTCTGTAGCTTACAATTTTCACATCAAATGGGATAAGAACAAAAACTAATAAGTGTGGATATATCTTAAAACTGATAATATTAATGCTGTATTAATCATTATAAATATATTGATTCAGTTAATCACTATTAATAATAAATAATACTAATAATAATAACTTCATTTTAGGAGGTTAATTTGGTTATAAAGAACTAATCTACCTTGAGACCCTCCGTTATATGTAGTATTTACACAACAGAAAATATATGCATATAAACACCGTGTTCACACCTAAACACTGAACATGCACAAAAAAACACATACACAACACATGTTTTAACCTGCATCTCTGCACTTAAACTGATCAGCCAGTTTAAAATAAGTGCAGAAAATACCATGTAAACATGTTTAGAAGTCTTGTCCAGCTGCAAACAATAAAGACCCTGATTTGACAGCATGTTATGCATAGTTATGGGGTCTTTGTTGTTAGTTCTATTGATTACTCCCAGCAAACTGTATAGACCCTGGTCTACTGGTGCTTTATGTGATGGAAACTGAGTCTTTGTAGTTGGGCGTGGCTTCTGTAAGTGAGTATATATTGTATCTGCCATACAGTATTTCTGTTTTCACACCTCAGAATAAAAATACATAACATGGAATATGGAAAGTATTAACGCACCAGTGTAAATAAGTGTATATTGAAAGTAAGTGAAACGATGAACTTGAATAATTTTGTACCAAAATTAAGTGCATGTCTGTGTACATAAGATAACTGAAGTCTAAAACATAAAATTTGCTTGCCTAATACTGGTTCAGAAAATGTCAGAATGTATGAATGTTTAATTTAACTTATTATAGATGTCAACGAGTGTCTGACACTACCATGTACAAATGGATCCACATGTCTCAATGTTTTTGGAAGCTACGTATGTAAATGTCAGCCTGGATTTACTGGTGTTAACTGTGAAAGTGGTAAGCTCTGTTTTGCATATTACCACCTTTTTAAGATTATTATTATACATATTTATTTTTCAGATTATTATTGTTATATATATATATATATATATATATATATATATATATATATATATATATATATATATATATATATATATATATAATTTTCAGATTATTATTGTTATATATATTTATTTTGTATTGTTTAGTAGTTTTTTTTCTCCATGATTATACGTTAAATATAATTGTATTTTGGATTTGACCATGTCCAAAATTAAGTTCTTGTTATACCTGACCAGTACCATCTGTTTTGTGGACAAAAGAATATGTGGCTAATATTTTCCCTATTATTGTGGATTCAGTATTCAGATTATTATTGATGTAAACATATTTGTCTTAGTCTGAGTCTGGGACTTTGGAATTCCCCATACAATAACCTGGTCTAACTTGTGAGAGACATTAACTTGGAATTATAGTCAATTCCAACATGGACGTCTTGGATTATATTGTTGTGATTCATCGAAAGATTGTTGGTACATCTCCACATCAAAGGCCACTACAGCACATCAACACATTTAAAGTTGAAACTATTTTGGAACACCACCAGAATTAATAAGAACTTTATTCATCGGACTTGTGATAGAACTTATTGGACCTTTCTTGATTTAATCAGAATACTGTAAGTTTTTTTTAAATTTTCACTTTGTATTCCAGAGATGTAAATTATTTGATGCATTTTACAAAACTTGTTGGGGCCCTGAGTGGCTGAGTGGTCTAAAGTGCTCACCATTACGGATCACTGCCATCTCAATATTTGTGTGGGTTCAAGTCTTAGGCTCGTCTAACATGGATACATGAGAAAGCCTGCCAGTAGCTTCTCATGGGTTGTTGGTTCTTCCTGGGGGTTTTCTGGGTTCTTCTTCCATCAGTTTTGCTGGCCACCATGTATAGCCTATCTTGTGCTGAAAAATGGCATTAAACCCTACAACAACAACAACAACAAAAGTTGTTGGCTTTCACTCTTTTCTGTTACTTAGTTTAAGACCATAATATTATACATTTATCATTTCTTCCATATTGATTTTTGCACCATCAAATGGACAAATTTTAAATTGCAGTGATCCCCCTCATATACGGCCACCCATTCTGCACCGGGAAAGTGGACTTATGGGTGGCCTTTCCAGAGGGGGACTAAATATTTTGTGGGAAGTATGTGTAATGTACATAGTAAGAAACCTACATACTCCAAAGCATTTAATATCTTCATTTAATATCTTCGTTTAAAAGTAACATTAATTATTAAAAGGTTCTTCTTGTTATAATAATAGACTTATTTCAACTGAATATACATGTACATTAATCATTCCTATTCTTGGCGTAAGCACGATATGCAAGTGAGTATTGTTATCATGCACATTGTAAAACCATTCAAAAACGTTATTTAAATCTTGGTACATACATAATTTTCTTTCCATTTTCTCCATTTTCCCACTGCTGCTGAGTAACCTCTTTATCAGTTACGACATTGTTTTATTCGAGTCTTTTCTACATAACATTGTTTGGCAAGTCTCTCCCCCCCCACCTCACCCAATGTCGCTGAGTAGAATAACCGACTTTCTTCTAAAATAATGTCTCCATTAACAAGATGACATGTTAATGTTTGGTAATGATTTATTTGGATGTTACCTACTGTATGCAATTTAATTATGTAGATGAAACTTTTGTAGGGTGGACGAAATGCCTTCTTCATAAAGGAAGCGATAAATGTGTTGTCACATTATTTTTTGGTCTTAGTCTGTTACCCTGTTTTGTTCAATTTCTGTTTGTGTGTGTGTGTTAATGCACAAAATCCTTTTTCAGCCTATGCTGATCCTGTTATAATCTTGACAATTACGTCCAGTTGTAATCATGAAAGAGATTCGAAGAACTCGACAGATGTGTGAAGCCCAAAATTCTATCATAACATTGTTGAGCCCATTTCCTGTGAACATCGGCTTTTATAGACAATGATATAATATTAATCTTAGTGTTACATGTGCTTTAGTCAACACTTCTTTCAGTAATGGAAACTTGACATTGGGAAACATGTATCGACGATAGAGATAATTTGATTACTTACCTTACATCATGATATGAATTAATTATTAGTTCTGGATACATTTGTAATAAAAATGGAAACTTGACATTGGGAAACATGTATCAGTGATAGAGATAATTTGATTACTTACCTTACATCATGATATGAATTAATTATTAGTTCTGGATACATTTGAAATAAAAAGTGGCCACTTGTGATGGCAACATTTTACATTTTTGTACTAATATGCTGGCCACTGGTCACATTAGAGGGGTAGCCATTCTTGAGGAGTGTTTTTGAATACAAACTCATTGGTGCCAAAGGATTCTGGCCATAAAAAGCAGGTGGCCGCTGGTCAAGAGGGACATTCAAGAGGGGGACTACTGTATATGATTTAGTTGTCTGCTTAACACCCATATAACACTTTTCAGGCCTTCATACATGTGATACATTTAGAGTACATGGCTGTGAGATTTAGTAAAATATTTTGTGAAGTTTCAGCAAATTTACTGAGATCCAATATTTTTTCAAGGTTATCTGTGTGTATTGATCAAGTGAAGTAATTGGATCTAACTGTAATTGGGGTTCACTGTTAGTTTTATTGCAGACCTAATAAGCTGAAGATTGGCTAAAATATGAACACAATAATGTCAGACTGGATTTATCTGTTTTATTTCATTCACATATTTGGTGAAATATGAACACAATAATGTCAGATTGGATTTATCCTTACTTTATATCATACACAAATTGGGTGAAATACGAACACAATAATGTCAGACTAGATTTATATCTGTTTTATTTCATTCACATATTGGGTGAAATATGAACACAATAATGTCAGACTGGTTTTATCTCTGTTTTATTTCATTCACATATTGGGTGGAATATGAACACAATAATGTCAGACTGGATTTATATCTGTTTTATTTCATTTAAATATTGGGTGGAATATGAACACAATAATGTCACATTGGATTTATCTCTTTTTTATTTCATTCACATATTGGGTGGAATATGAACACAATAATGTGAAACTGGATTTATATCTGTTTTATTTCATTTAAATATTGGGTGGAATATGAACACAATAATGTCAGACTGGGTTTATCTCTGTTTTATTTCATTCACATATTGGGTGAAATATGAACACAATAATGTCAGACTGGTTTTATCCTTACTTTATATCATACACAAATTGGATGAAATATGAACACAATAATGTCAGACTAGATTTATATCTGTTTTATTTCATTCACATATTGGGTGGAATATGAACACAATAATGTCAGACTGGATTTATCTCCATTTTATTTCATTCATATATTGGGTGAAATATGAACACAATAATGTCAGATTGGATTTATCTCTGTTTTATTTCATTCACATATTGGGTGGAATATGAACACAATGTCAGACTGGTTTTATCTCTGTTTTATTTCATTCACATATTGGGTGGAATATGAACACAATAATGTCAGACTGGATTATCTCCATTTTATTTCATTCACATGTTGGGTGAAATATGAACACCATAATGTCAGACTGGTTTTATCTCTGTTTTATTTCATTCACATATTGGGTGAAATATGAACACAATAATGTCAGACTGGATTTATCTCCATTTTATTTCATTCACATATTGGGTGAAATATGAACACAATAATGTCAGACTGGATTTATCTCTTTTTTATTTCATTCACATATTGGGTGGAATATGAACACAGTAATGTGAGACTGGATTTATCTGTTTTATTTCATTCACATATTGGGTGAAATATGAACACAATAATGTCAGACTGGTTTTATCCTTACTTTATATCATACACAAATTGGATGAAATATGAACACAATAATGTCAGACTGGATTTATCTCTGTTTTATTTCATTCATGTATTGGGTGAAATATGTATACAATAATGTCAGACTGGTTTTATCCCTATTTTATGTCATAGACATATTGGGTGAAATATAAACACAGTTATGTCAGACTGGTTTTTTCCCTATTTTATTTCATATACAGATTAGGTGAAATAGGAACACAATGTCAGACTGGTTTTATAACCATTTTATTTCATATAAAATATTAGATTGGGTGAAATATGAACACAATGTCAGACTGATTTTATCCCTATTTTATTTCACATACAGATTTACTTAGAAATGCAAATTACTTCAAAAACTCTTTTTTGTTTCAAAATATAATATAGGAGTGATCATGGTTGGGTATTTATCGATGTGTAAATTTTACCTAATCACTCACAAAGTAAATAAAGTCTGATGGACTTTATGTTAACTTTGTGAGTGATTAGGTAAAATTTGCACATCGATAAAAAGCCAACCATGATCATTTAATCCTTATAATTCCAATTTCATCCTTTCTTTCATCAAATCCACTTTTTCCATCAACAGTGCATTCCAATTTAAGTAGTACATACTTTTCTTTCATTTGCTGCTTCACATCGCCCCATAATACATAGCCTGTATAGAATCACACGAATATATTGACTACTGTCACAGTTATGGTTATTCAGAAACTTCATACTTTACATCTTAGGCAATGGCTACTGATGGTTTCAACACCTTTAGTTTAATTACAACAGTCTTGTTCAATTTTAGTCTGTCCCATCTGCTACATCAGATGACCATGACCTTATATAATAACAGCTGATGCGGAACAAACAAGTGTGCTAGATTAAATTTCCAATCAAACATTAAATCATATTGGATTTTATCAGTGAGCAACATGGAAATAGGAACAAAATGATGCTATCCCTTACTAACATAAAGGTAACAATTAAATAAACTGTATACAGGAATAACATTTTATATCATTCTCAACAGCGTTAATACTTGTGAAGACCCATTCAGCGATCTAATGTCAAATGAAATGTAACTACTGTCAAAGTTACGTTTATTTGGCAACTTCATACTTTACATCTTACGCAATGCTTACCCGTGGTGTCAGCACATTTATTTTCATATAAAAAATAACATTCCTTTTTAATTTTAGTATGTCCTAAACAGGAATAACATTTTATATCTTTTTCATCAGCATTAATACTTAACAAGACCCTTTCAATTTTCTAATCTGAAATTAAATGTGCAGTTGTTAAATGTAGAGTTGCTTGCAAAACCGACCATTTGTTTTGTTGCGTTGCATATTTGAGTGCTGGAGTGCTGGAAGGAATTAATGACTACACATCCAAAATAATTTAAATTAGCAAAACAATCACCTTTATGGATTATTATATACATATTTCAAAGGTGTTAAGTCACATCGGTGGAGATGGTAGTTTTACCATTTAAAACTTTATTCAGTCTTTGAATAATGTTCTCATAAATATTTGTTTTTATTTTTGTGTAAGTGGTAATATTCACCATACCACCAGCACCCACACGTTTTTTTAAATAAGCAAACAAATTTAAAATAATAATTTTTTTTTACAAAATACCATTGAAAACACCAATACCCCATTTTGTGTTTCATTTAGTTGCCTCTGGGTATTGATTTATTTCAACAGCTTTTAAGTCCTCCTCAGATAATTTCTCGAATCTTGGTTTATATCCCTCAGTGGACTCAAAATTGACTGGCCCAGTTCCCACGCTATTATTGTTGTTGTTGTAGACGGCTAGGGTGACTGAGGTCATGGGGTGCTGTGTGAGGGAATTTATCAATCTCTGTTGCTCTGTTTCATTTTCAGCATTTGTAAAATCAGTCGCATTATCGTCAAATCCATCTTCAACTGCTCCAATCACTGCTATTATTTCTTTTAGCTCCTAGTCATATAATTGTTCAAAAAACTAAAAAGCTCCACAGAAAATTGCAAAATCACCATAATCGGTCATTTTGTGCAACTATGTACCAGATGAATGCCAAATTGTAAACTATGTATTTCAATCAAGGAATATTTGAAAAATTATAAAAAGGGTATTTATTTGCTGAATAAAAAATTTAAAAGATGAAACATTCATTTCACAATGATGTGTCTGCAATGTTTATTTATATTGCAAGCAGTACAAAAACCAAAAGTAGTCCCAGAATTTATCAACGTGTAAAAAATTCCAGATCAATATCATGTGACCATTTACAGCTAATCATATTTCAGGAAATCCATTTCAGTTATAAAAATTGGAATTATAACTAAGAATAAGAAATATATTTGTTGTGAGAAATGGTAACTCATGGACTTTAACTGTGAGATGATCCAATTTCTTTCGAGATTTTGTGCACACTGAAAATTCACAATTGTGCATACAACTATTTTATCAGTTTATTTTTTTGCATCAAAAGGGACAAAAGACAAAACACACAAGTTAAAAGATTCTCAAAGCATAGTATACCTCATAAATACCCAAGGGAAAGAATGGTCAGCAAATGTCAGGTCATTCAACAATGAAAGTTTCCTGTACTTTTTTTGGTATGATTTTGTACTTCACTGTGGTAATCTGATTGGTCATTTCTGCAGTGATACTTGTATATAATTGGTTAAGCTCATTCCCACTTTGGAGGTTATATTTCTGATCAAACATAGAATAATGCTTATATTTTCAAGATCTCAGGCAGATTTGAGAATGAGAAAGATCCATGGATATTAATGAGGTGTTCATGCATTTGATGGCTGACCTTGTGAACTCTATGGAATCCATATTTCTGATAAGAATTTTTATCAGATTTGGTTTGTAAGCTTGTATCATTGAGATCTCAGATGAGTTTGATTATGAGTGACATTACACACATTAATGAAGACCCATGCTGATTAATCCACATCATGGATTCAGGCTGATTAATCAGTAATGAGGATCAAGGCTGATCAAACAGTGGAAGACCATACTGGCAACCTTCTGTTCATGAGTCCAGCACCATAAACAGTGAGCTATCCCAGCTCCATTGGGTGGGCATCTGTCCAGTACCATAAACAGTGAGCTACCCCAGCTCCTTTGGTTTGGCATCTGTCCAGTACCATAAACAGTGAGCTATCCCAGCTCCACTGGTTAGGCATCTCAGTAGTTTCCAAGTTACAACTCCAGTCAGAGGGCCACAAAAGGGTAACAATAGACCTGGTAGTCCATGGTGACTGCACAGAGCAACTAGGTTTATAATGCCAAGTACATTTATATACTTAAATATTGGGGCTATGAACAGTTTCTGAGTTGTGAATTGTGGTCTAGTCCTCAAGGGCTGGAAGAGATTCAGTGGTGGGGGATGGTTGTACATGTGACTTGTCCTTTCTATGCAGAGAGAGTATTTATATATGGTACATGGTCTAGTAAAGGGATCCCATATATATATATATATATATATATAAGTTCTATGTTCTAGTACAATGTAGCAGCTATGTGCTCCAAGCTCTTCTTTTCTTCCTATCTACAGCTGCTTCAATAGTATATAGTAGCTGCCTAGTTGAGCAATGTCAGGTTAGCTCAGGTCTATTGTTTAAGCAGAACCAGAAATCACAAACATGTCATTTAACATGCAATCTCTATAGTTTATAACCACATGCCAAATGTGACACATCATTGCACTGATGTCATAATGTAATGATTTTATATCTTTCATCTTTGCAACATTGACAGTGCAAATATGACATCCTTATGATTCAAAATCATGAATTTTGATTAGTGTTATAAAATCATGTAGGGGTCAATAGTGTTACCATCATGCATCCATCCATCTCTCTCTCTCTCTCTCTCTCTCTCTCTCTCTCTCTCTCTCTCTCTCTCTCTCATTAACTCCATTGCTGCATTGGTAATGCCACTCAGAGCTCTTGTAGGTACAAAATAATATATTCTAATTTTCATTTAGATATCAATGAATGCTCTGGGACAAATCCTTGCCAAAATGGTGGAACATGCATGAATACACCAGGGTCTTTTGAATGCATCTGTCCACCTGGGAGAACAGGAAGCACCTGCAATGGAAGTAAGAAAAGCAGCAATTATTTAGTTGCCTTAGTGAATTTCATTTCTGTGACTGTTGTCTGAAGCTATGGACTTATGTATCAAGGACTTTTTAGATATGGACTTACCTAACTAGGACCTTTCAAATCTTGATGGAGAATTGTTCAACAGATTTTATGATATTTCATTGTTGAACATTTAAGTATACAAAAATCTTTAATTGGACATATGTTAACTGACATCTTAATTAATCTTAATATCTTAATTGGACATCTGTGTTAAAAAAGGCAGATGGTTTTGTGACTTACATCTTTTAATCTCTTCCAAATTGTTCTTGGAGATAGTAAGATATCAACTAATTTGAATAATACACTCACAGAACAAAACAGTATGTAGTAATTAATGAGGATTTGCATTCTAAATCAAAACTACTACTAATAATAATAACAAGAACATCAGCAGAAAATGATAATAAAGTTAATGAACATAGTATACCAAGTTTTACTTGAACTATGTTTGTCTCAGATTCCAATGAATGCATCAACAGCAGTATATGCCAGAATGGTGGTACATGCATCGATACTGAGGGGTCATATATCTGTAACTGTCCAAACAACTGGTCTGGCACAAACTGCCAGACAGGTAAGTTACCTTCTAATGTCTTTCTGATAAAGAGTAAACAGCAGATCTTTGTAGCTGGCAATTTGTGAATATATCAAAATATAAACAATTGTATTTTACTTGGGGTTCTTGAATTCATCAAAATAAACATTGGTGTATTTTACTTGGCTTTCTTGAATCTATTTAAAAAACCCACTAGGTGTTCATTCTTGAATGCATGAAAAAAAAACACTGATTGAAATTACTTGGTTCTCTTGTATATATCAAAATATCTCCCAGTATCTTTACTAAGTGTTCCCTCTTGAATCCAAATAAAAACAAATGTATTTTACTTGGCATTATTCAATCCACCAAATAAATACAACTGTATTTAACATGGAATTATTCAATCCACCAAATAAACACAAATATAAACACAAATGTATTTTACTTGGCATTATTCAATCCACCAAATAAATACAACTGTATTTAACATGGAATTATTCAATCCACCAAATAAACACAAATATAAACACAAATGTATTTTACTTGGAATTATTCAATCCACCAAATAAACACAAATATAAACACAAATGTATTTTACTTGGCATTATTCAATCCACCAAATAAATACAACTGTATTTAGCATGCAATTATTCAATCCATCAAATAAACACAAATATAAACACAAATGTATTTTACTTGGGATTCTTCAATCCACCAAATAAACACAACTGTATTTTTAAATGGCACTCTTGAAATCATAAAAATAAACACCAGTGTGCTTTGCTT
The DNA here is from genome assembly GCA_028554795.2 of Sinohyriopsis cumingii. Lineage (NCBI taxonomy): Eukaryota > Metazoa > Mollusca > Bivalvia > Unionida > Unionidae > Sinohyriopsis > Sinohyriopsis cumingii. Next base: position 20,295,748 of record CM068828.1, on the reverse strand, counting down.
GGCATTTGTGAATTCATTAGAATCTATCAACATAAAGACAGTTATTGTACACATTAAACTAAGTCCTCATCAGAATAAATGTGCATTTTATACATTAAGTCCTCATCAAAATAAATGTGTGTATTTTACACATTAAACTCAGTCCTCATAAAAATAAATGTGTATTTTATACATTAAGTCCTCATCAAAATAAATGTGTGTATTTTACACATTAAACTCAGTCCTCATAAAAAATAAATGTGTATTTTATACATTAAGTCCTCATCAAAATAAATGTGTGTATTTTACACATTAAACTCAGTCCTCATAAAAATAAATGTGTATTTTATACATTAAGTCCTCATCAAAATAAATGTATTTTACACATTAAACTCAGTCCTCATAAAAAATAAATGTGTATTTTATACATTAAGTCCTCATTAAAATAAATGTGTGTATTTTACACATTAAACTCAGTCCATCTTCAAAATAAATGTGTGTATTTTACACATTATGCTCAGTCATCATCAAAATAAATGTGTGTATTTTACACATTAAACTAAGAATCCATCAAAACCATTTGTTATTACTTAGCATTTTAGGTCCATAAAAATCTATGAAAATAAACATTGCTGTATTTTACTTTGCATTCTAGAGTCCACCAGAGACCATCAAATAAACACAAGCATATTTTACTTGACATTCTAGAGTCCACCTCATCAAAACAAATATTTGTATTTTACATATTAAACTAAGAATCTGTTAAAACTATTTGTTATTACTTAGCATTTTAGATCCATAAAAATCAATAACAATAAACATTGCTGTATTTTACTTGGAATTTTAGAGTCCACCAGAATCCATCAAGTAAACACTGGCATATTTTACTTGGCATTCTAAAGTCCACCAGAATCCATCAAATAAATTCTAGCATATTTTACTTGGCATTATAGAGTTCATCATGATAGACAGTACTTCATTAAAACCTCATGTAATAAAGTTCACACGATTTTCCTATGCTAAAGTACCATTTGCATTTTTAGCAAGAGTGACTTTTTGTTTTCTTATTAGAGTGTCAGATATTGTTTTGTACATTTGATTTATATTGTGTGCTTGACTTTTGTCTGTGATTGAGGGTAGAGTTTTTGCCTACCAGACTTTTATCATGTTTTTAAGATATTTACTAAAAATTTGAGTTCAAGATCTGACACTGTTTATTATCTTAGAAGGTTCTGGATGTGAGCCTGTTTACAATTTGGTAGAGTTTTCCAAAATAAATGTGGGTTTTCCAGAGCAATCTATTGCCTTGTCAGTCAAATGGATATTTGTATATAAAGGGGTTTTGGTGAACAATTATTAATTCCAGTTTGTGTTCAGATAAAATTTGAGAGGAATTATTAATTTCAATTATTCATTGGAATTACAAAGTGGTGCTCATTGACTGTTTGGACTAAAACACTACTTTAAGATTTTTAGAATTCATTCAGTGATATTCTGGATTGCATCACTGTGGTACATCAAGACATTCAAGACTACTGTAATTCATTTAAAACGTTCTATACTTTTGGATTTGTGATAGGACTTTTAGGATTATTTGCGATTTAATTCACAATACTGTAAGTGTCTTTTGAATTTTCACTTTGTATTCTGTGGAGATAAAATTTTGTTAAATTTTACTTAAATTGTTGGTTTCACTTCCTGTCTGTTACATATTTTAAGTCTTAGAGTCATAACATATATGCAGAAAATATTTTTGTTTTGGTAAAAATTAGGGAAAAAAATCATTTTCTGAGTCACAATATTGGTTGGACTAAACATTTAATTTCAGATGTTGATGAATGTAGCCTTGGCCAATCACAGTGTCAGCATGGAGCAACGTGCAGAAACACACCTGGAGGCTATGAATGTATCTGTCCTGCAGGATTCACAGGCACCTTTTGTAGCTCTGGTTAGTGCAGTGAATACTTATAGGTTACTGTATTTGTATGGGAAAATATGAATGAGTTTTTTGGATGGAATACTGCATGACCTTGGGAGTGCAGTATATCCTTCTGACAAAATGAGTTCATATTTTCCCATACAAATGCAGCAACCTTTTTATTATATGCTCATTTTTTTATTCTACCTAAGGTTTAATTATATAAACAAAACACACTGCAAAAAACAACATAAATGAATGTATGCCGCATTCCAAACTAAATACACAAGCACATATTCATCATTACACAAATCAACATTATTACTGTGCACATTACTCCACCCAGATAAATTTGAACTTAGTCACATGCTCAACATAACTTTCGAAAGAAAATGGCATGTCTTCAGCTTATTAGGTCTGCAATAAAACTAACAGTGAACCCCAATTACAGTTAGATCCAATTACTTCACTTGATCAATACACACAGATAACCTTGAAAAAATATTGGATCTCAGTAAATTTGCTGAAACTTCACAAAATATTTTACTAAATCTCACAGCCATGTACTCTAAATGTATCACATGTATGAAGGCCTGAAAAGTGTTATATGGGTGTTAAGCAGACAACTAAATCATATACAGTAGTCCCCCTCTTGAATGTCCCTCTTGACCAGCGGCCACCTGCTTTTTATGGCCAGAATCCTTTGGCACCAATGAGTTTGTATTCAAAAACACTCCTCAAGAATGGCTACCCCTCTAATGTGACCAGTGGCCAGCATATTAGTACAAAAATGTAAAATGTTGCCATCACAAGTGGCCACTTTTTATTTCAAATGTATCCAGAACTAATAATTAATTCATATCATGATGTAAGGTAAGTAATCAAATTATCTCTATCACTGATACATGTTTCCCAATGTCAAGTTTCCATTTTTATTACAAATGTATCCAGAACTAATAATTAATTCATATCATGATGTAAGGTAAGTAATCAAATTATCTCTATCGTCGATACATGTTTCCCAATGTCAAGTTTCCATTACTGAAAGAAGTGTTGACTAAAGCACATGTAACACTAAGATTAATATTATATCATTGTCTATAAAAGCCGATGTTCACAGGAAATGGGCTCAACAATGTTATGATAGAATTTTGGGCTTCACACATCTGTCGAGTTCTTCGAATCTCTTTCATGATTACAACTGGACGTAATTGTCAAGATTATAACAGGATCAGCATAGGCTGAAAAAGGATTTTGTGCATTAACACACACACACAAACAGAAATTGAACAAAACAGGGTAACAGACTAAGACCAAAAAATAATGTGACAACACATTTATCGCTTCCTTTATGAAGAAGGCATTTCGTCCACCCTACAAAAGTTTCATCTACATAATTAAATTGCATACAGTAGGTAACATCCAAATAAATCATTACCAAACATTAACATGTCATCTTGTTAATGGAGACATTATTTTAGAAGAAAGTCGGTTATTCTACTCAGCGACATTGGGTGAGGTGGGGGGGGAGAGACTTGCCAAACAATGTTATGTAGAAAAGACTCGAATAAAACAATGTCGTAACTGATAAAGAGGTTACTCAGCAGCAGTGGGAAAATGGAGAAAATGGAAAGAAAATTATGTATGTACCAAGATTTAAATAACGTTTTTGAATGGTTTTACAATGTGCATGATAACAATACTCACTTGCATATCGTGCTTACGCCAAGAATAGGAATGATTAATGTACATGTATATTCAGTTGAAATAAGTCTATTATTATAACAAGAAGAACCTTTTAATAATTAATGTTACTTTTAAACGAAGATATTAAATGAAGATATTAAATGCTTTGGAGTATGTAGGTTTTGCCCATTCACTTACTGTTTGGTTTGTAGCATTTTGCCCATTCAATCATTGTTTGGTTTGTAGTATTTTGCCCATTCACTCATTGTTTGGTTTGTAGCATTTTGCCCATTCAGTCATTGCTTGGTTTGTAGTATTTTGTCCATTCACTCATCAGTTGGTTTGTAGCATTTTGCCCATTCACTCATTGTTTGGTTTATAGCATTTTGCCCATTCACTCATTGTTTGGTTTGTAGCATTTTGCCCATTCATTCATTGTTTGGTGTGTAGCATTTCGCCCATTCACTCATTATTTGGTTTGTAGCCTTTTTCACATTCACTCATTGTTTGGTTTGTAGCATTTTTCACATTCACTCATTGGTTGATTTGTAGCATTTTGCCCATTCACTCATTGTTTGGTTTGTAGTATTTTTCACATTCACTCATTGGTTGGTTTGTATCATTTTTCTCATTCATTCATTGGTTGGTTTGTAGCATTTTGCCCATTCACTCATTGGTTGGTTTGTAGTATTTTGCCCATTCACTCATCAGTTGGTTTGTAGTATTTTGCCCATTCACTCTTCGGTTGGTTTGTAGAATTTTGCCCATTCACTAATTGGTTGGTTTGTATCATTTTGCCCATTCACTTAAGAGTTTAACGTTGTTTTTTCTGAGTTCATCATGGTATAAACTGTCAGTTGCCGACTCACATGGCAAATAACGCCCGAAGGGCGTTATGTAAGCTGTGTGAGTCGGCAACTGACAGTTTATACCACGATGAACTCAGAAAAAACAACGTTAAACTCTTATAATTGAAATTTTAATTATTTTTTATGTTATTTTGTTTGCATCATTAAAAAATATAAATCTTAATTGAGCGTAGTAATACATGTTTGGGGTTTTTCTGTTACGTAGCTATTTATAGCAGTTAGGCTTAGCCTGCTTGATCGTAACAAGGTCATCATAATACCAGTCCTTCAACCAATGATAGCCCATGTAAGGAATTATAACAATGCTGCCATGATTTTTATATTTTATATTATATAAGTTAAGTCTCATTTTTATTAAAAAAAATGGCATGAATGATTTATAATTATTTTTTGTTGTTTCTTTTTGCATAAAAATTAACAAAATAATGCCTTTTCATAACATAATTTAAGAAAATAATAAATAAGAGCAAATTAAGTATCAAGCAACGTTACTTTAAGCTTACATTGATGAACAGTCCAATATACTACTAATTATTATTATTATTATTATTATTATTGTTGTTGTTGTTGTTGTTGTTGTTGTTAATTTATTATGATTATTAAATGAATGAATAAATCTACCTGCGAAAGTGTTGTAGCCCCATTGAGTATTTTTCTTCGTAGACTTTGAGTACCGCTGTTCAGATATGTTTAAGAGATCTTCCTCTTTAAGTGATTTGAAGCGTTTTGGTTTGTGGTCATCCTTGTTATCAAATGGGAACGTGACTGGTGTTGGTTCATTCAAACTAAATGGTAACTCAATTTGTGATTCTTCCACTTCAAAAGGCTCGTCAAAAAGGGATGGGTCAAAATTTTCAATATCTTCCTGCATATAATCTATCTGATAAGGCAAAGTTAGCGAAAAATCTCCAAATTCTGACATATCAGTTTCAGCGTTGGATAGCTATAAATACCGTATACTGGTGACCTTGACCTAGCGCACTTTCAAACATTTTTATCCATATTTTTAACAAATTTCCCCAAAGAAAGAATGATTTTATTCATAAAAGATGAGAAATATCGGTTGCTTTAGTCTTTAAGATTTAATTCTTTTTGTTTAAATTGTAAGAATGTTCTTTTCCTTTATTGCTTACTTCGTGTCTGCCTTCACTAGCAGTGTTTATATTATGCTGTACATGTGACTCTATTTATAGAAGTGGGTATTCTTAGAAAAGTAGTTCTCCTTACAGTTCATACAGAAATGAAAGCAATTCATTTTGATCACGTGGTAAGAATCTGACCAATGGAAATGTTACTTTCCTGTACCAGCTACTGGCATTGCAATTATTCATTGGTGGTTTGTAGCATTTTGCCCATTCACTCATTGTTTGGTTTGTAGCCTGTTTCACATTCACTCACTGTTTGGTTTGTAGCATTTTTCACATTCACTCATTGGTTGATTTGTAGCATTTTGCCCATTCACTCATTGTTTGGTTTATAGCATTTTTCACATTCACTCATTGGTTGGTTTGTGGCATTTTTCTCATTCATTCATTGGTTGGTTTGTAGTATTTTGCCCATTCACTCATCGGTTGGTTTGTAGAATTTTGCCCATTCACTCATTGGTTGGTTTGTAGCATTTTGCCCATTCACTCATTGTTTGGTTTGTAGCATTTTGCCCATTCACTCATCGGTTGGTTTGTAGCATTTTGCCCATTCACTAATCGGTTGGTTTGTATTATTTTTCTCATTCACTCATTGTATGGTTTGTAGCATTTTGCCCATTCACTCATTGGTTGGTTTGTAGCTTTGTACCCATTCACTCATTGGTTGGTTTGTAGTATTTTGCCCATTCACTCATCAGTTTTTGTAGTATTTTGCCCATTCACTCATCGGTTGGTTTGTAGAATTTTGCCCCTTCACTAATTGGTTGGTTTGTATCATTTTGCCCATTCACTCATTGGTGGTTTGTAGCATTTTGCCCATTCACTCATTGTTTGGTTTGTAGCCTGTTTCACATTCACTCATTGTTTGGTTTGTAGCATTTTTCACATTCACTCATTGGTTGATTTGTAGCATTTTGCCCATTCACTCATTGTTTGGTTTATAGCATTTTTCACATTCACTCATTGGTTGGTTTGTGGCATTTTTCTCATTCATTCATTGGTTGGATTGTAGTATTTTGCCCATTCACTCATTGTTTGGTTTGTAGCATTTTGCCAATTCACTCATTGGTTGGTTTGTAGCTTTGTACCCATTCACTCATTGGTTGGTTTGTAGCATTTTACCCATTCACTCGTTGGTTGGTTTGTAGTATTTTACCCATTCACTCGTTGGTTGGTTTGTAGTATTTTGCCCATTCACTCATTGGTTGATTTGTAGCATTTTGCACATTCAGTCATTGGTTGGTTTGTAGCATTTTGCCTATTCACTAATTGGCTTGCTTGTGGGTGCTGTTTGTTTTTTATGTGTCTGTAACACATTCACTGCCATGGATCCTCTCATACAGTCATATATTTTTGTATGTGGATGCATTTAAACTAGTATCATCTGTAAAAAAAATGTGGGTCACCATCAGCTACTTTTCACACATTAGAAACCACATATCTATCCAACTTTACATAAGGGCTTACATTTACACACTAGTGTAGAAAGTCATGGTTCTTCATATTTTAGTGAGTTTATTGCTAAAATTAAATAAGCTGCCTATAACACTTCTTTTCCACTCCTTATTGAACTTTTCATGTACATGCATCTTCTGAAGTGTTACACTTCCTTTTTAGTATTAAATCAATAAAACCTATTTTTGTCATCATTTTTACACATTTATACTGACTTCATTACTAAAATTGATTTTGCTTATAAATAAGACAATGTTTGTAAAGTAAATAGTTTTCTTCTTTTTCTTTTTCCAATTTTACTACAGTAGTACTATTATTATTATTAATTATTATTATTATTCAGACATTGATGAGTGTCAGACATCTCCATGTAAGAATAATGGCACATGTCTCAATAGTATTGGGTCCTTCTCTTGTGTCTGTGTGACTGCCTACTCAGGAAAGCTCTGTGAAATAGGTTTGTATACCAGTCTTGAAACATTTAATGCATATCTTGATATACTAAAAGCATTGCTTGGCAAGATATTGACAAATTGTTAATTCTTAGGGTTATTTTTAAACAGGGTTATAATCATTTTTCTTGAACATTTTTTTCACCCAATATGAAATCATTTGTCATGAATGTGATTAAAATATTAAAAACAAATGGGACAAATTTCGCGTAGAACATATGCTGCCATTGATAAGACCTTTAACTTGTTTTTGAAACTACAGCTGCAGAAATGTGATGTAATAGCATGGTGGGTTACCGAAGAAACACTTTTCCATTTCAAGCCGATCATAGAATTATACAACATTTTCATTTTCATGAAATCCTTAGTTTATTTGTCTGATACATTTATAGGAATGCTATCTTCAGTTTTGTGTTATTTTGTATCTGTTCCAGATGTCAATGAATGTGTTGAGAACAACCCTTGCCTCTTTGGAGGAACATGTCAAAACTTAATTGGTTCTTTCCTATGCATTTGTCCTCAAGGAAGAACGGGCAAGACTTGTGCAGGAAGTAAGATAATAATTCTACTCCACATATTTGAGCTTTCTACAGAGTCAACCAATTGTCTAAGCCTTTGTCTGCTTTATTATGATTTGTGGAGCCCATATGTACGTATTTATTTATATTTATGTATGAATATATTTATGTATCTATGTATGAATCAGGGTTTATGGCCACTGCTAGATTTTTTCTCATGTAAAATTAATGTACCTGCTCATTGTTGATGAAATTGATTATGAAAATATTTAAAGAAATAATAACATTTCTGCTTTACATTTAGTCAGTTTGTAGAGAGGCATACCTGCCTTCAAGCCTTTATTACGATTTCTTTGTCCTGTATGTGTGTATATGTATAAATAGATGTATGCATCTATGTTTGAGTCAGGGTTTCTGAAAGTGTGGCCACTGCGAGACATTTTTGTTCCTAAAATATCAATGTAGCTGTTTATTATTGGTGAAATTTATTATGAAAGTTTTGTTGTTGTTGTGGGGTTTAACGCCATTTTGCAGCACATGATAGGCTATACATGGCGACCAGTATTAATGGTGGAGGAAGAACCCGAGAAAACCCCAGAAAGAACCACCGACCCACGAGAAGCTACTGATAAGCTTTCTCACATACCCACATTGGCTGAATCTTAGACTCGAACCGCCACAGACAGCGGTGAGATGGCAGTGATCCGTAACGAAGAGCACTTTAGACCACTGGGCCACTCGGGGCCCTATGAAAGTTTTAAAGACAATGTTATTAGTCATAAATGATAAGAAAATATTGACAAGTTACTTGATTAGATGTACTGAGAATAAAACTGAATGCATTTTCTACCCTTAGCAAGCACTGAAGTTCAACATTGCTTACCATTTGGCATGTGTCCTTCATAATTTGTGCCTACATGATTTCTAGATTGAACATGTTTCAAATGTTGTTTTGTTTAACACAGGTACATGATGTAAGCTTGATTCTAAAATGAGTAAATATTACGAACAAAATGTGTTGCAGTTTTATACTTAGTCCTCCATTTCTTAATGCTGTTTGCATTTACAGTGACATTTTGCAGTAATCTAGTCATCATTTTGTCATGGAGAAAGATTTCTTTTCAGTACACTGTCATATATTGATGACTTCTTATAAGTAACATGACAAAGAATGTCAAAATTTGTACAATTTTTCATCTGGTCAGGCAATGTTATAGTTGCCACAGGTCACCATTTTTTTCAAGACAGATGTTTTATTGATACATTGTCATGCTAGAGGGAAGATACAAGGAGATATTTCTATAAGCTTGTAATAACTTTTCACAAGAAAAATGTTGCCAATTTAAAATATCAAATATCAACCAATTCTCACCAACTCTATTTATAAAGCTGATAATATCATGACAACATGTCGAATTGAGGTTTGATCAGAATGGGTCATTTAGTCATAAAGTTGGTGAAAATTGAGATGGTTGGAATTTTATTTCAGCTGCAAGTTACAGACATTTGTTATCTGAAAAGTAATTGCATGCTCATATAAATATATGCCAGTGTCTTTACTTTTGTGTAACAGTACATTCAGATATGCAGTCATAAATATACTGGTGATCTACAACAAGTGTAACAATGTCTGACAAGATGAAAATCATAAAATTTTGACATTCTGTTTCATAACTTCTTCTTTATCTAACTCATAAACATGATTGATAGCTCATTGAAAAGGAAACTTAAGATGCTTATAATATTTGCATACCCTACTGATTTTTGTATCCCCATAACAATTTTGAAAACGAAAAGCATCAAGGATATAAAATGTTAATGAAAGCTCCTGATATAAATAAGCAGACAGACTGCTCTCTCTCCTTTTCAGACTGTGTCATTTGCATCCAATATTTGCAATGGCAAGTTTTAAAATTTCTAAAACAAATAGAACAAATAAATATGCGGAACACTTTTATACATGTATTAAAAGATGTGTAAATCCCAAATTTATGGAATTATTGAGATTTTCAAAGATGGTGAACTACCTACATCACATCTGTTGCTTGAAATCATAGACTGGCACAAGCAAATATGGTGACTGTGTTACTAAATAAACTCCTGTTTGATTTGAAATGCCAACAAGTTGACAGTGTTTGGGACCCTGACAATAATCAGGTTAGAAATGATAAAGCAATGAATAAAATGACTACCAGTAATCTTTGTCCATTTTGTATATCCTTGCTGTCTTCTGTCTTTAGAGGGCAGAAGGGTACACTCAAATGGAATAGTATATAATACTGAAAAGATTACTGTAAATGTGAATGCCACTAAGAAATCAAAGGTATTATGTATTCACTGTACTTTCTTGAGTGTTAGTATCAGGCTTTCATTGGGTACCTGTGATTCTTTAGTAAAACCATCAGCAGTGTAGTGGAAGTTTGTACTGTGTTGAGTACAATGAGGACTGGGATGAGTAACTCTTGCAACTCACATGTCCTAGCTTGGGGAATAATTTCCTGAGGTCTGATAATGGTTTTGTATATATTTTTCCTTTTGGTTCTGTTTTTGGCCTAAACTACATGCCTGATGTTTCAAAATGGTGTCACTGATCTGTTTTGGGACTAAAGTACATGCATGATGTTTCAGATGGTGTGATGGATCTGTTTTGGGCCTTAAATACATGCATGATGTTTCAGACGGTGTGATGGATCTGTTTTGGGCCTAAAGTACATGCACGATGTTTCAGATGGTGTGATGGATCTGTTTTGGGCCTAAAGTACATACATGATGTTTTAGATGGTGTGACCAATCTGTTTTGGGCCTTAATGATGTATGATATTTCAAAGCCTTGTATGTGCTGACATACTGTAGCACATTGAATGGGTGAAGGATCGATGTTAGGACTAACTTCTAAAGTAAAGATACTGGGGCAGCCTTTCATTTGTCAGATTTCAAGATGCCTGGTCTGTAGATTATGAAATGGACCTTAACCCCTGAACTGTCTTATGGCTTGGGACTTCATATCATCCTTAAAAACTTAGGAGAATGTAGATACTGAACCCTTGCATGGAATAATTTTTGGTACCATATGACCAAATACTTGCATGGAATAAATACAGATACTATATGACTGAATACTTGCATGGAATAATTATGGATACCATATGACCAAATACTTGCATGGAGTACTTACGGATACCATATGATAAAAATGTCCAATATGCTGAGTTAACAACTTGTTAGTCAGAAATGTCTTACAGAATTTGGCATTTGAGGTTTTCTTTGTGTGAATGGTGTGAATGTATGTAAGTATGTTCCCATTAGTGATAGCCAAAATAACCATTGACTACTAATGTTACTGGAATGACCTATTTGCTGCTGCTTTTCTTTCATTGTTAATAGAAAAATCTATTACATTTACCAACAAAGTCATTTTGGCTATTGCTGGAAAGTTTGTGTGGCATCAAAGGCATATGTATATATTTATGGCTACAATATTTTTTATAAACAATTAAATGGGCCCAGTAAGATCTTTTTTAATGTTTCATCTTCATCCTAGTGAGTATATCTGTTGTATGTTTCATCTTCATCCTAGTGAGTACATCTGTGTTATGTTTCATCTTCATCCTAGTGAGTACATCTGTGGTATGTTTCATCTTTATCCTAGTGAGTACATCTGTGGTTTGTTTCATCTTCATCCTAGTGAGTACATCTGTGGTATGTTTCATCTTCATCGTAGCGAGTACATCTGTGGTATGTTTCATCTTCATCCTAGTGAGTACATCTGTGGTATGTTCTTATGCAATGTCAGATATCCCACTAAGATAAAGTTAGCTTACTTTCCCTTGACTTCCATTCAGTGAGATATTTGTTGTTTTTTTTCACTGTCAAGATTTCAATGAATGTACCAACGCAAGTATATGTCTGAATGGTGGAACATGCATAGACACTGAAGGATCGTACATCTGTAACTGTACTGTTCCATGGACTGGACATAATTGTGAGACAGGTGAGTTCCTTATGGATGACAGGTCAAAGAATGTTTTTTTTTTAAATGCAAACTTCACAAGTATAAAATGTCAAAAGACACATTTTTTGGTGCTAAAAGATATGGACTCCTTTCTCAGAGAGCAGAGATGGATCTTTATTAAGACAGGCTTATTGATATCAACAAAATTTGAAAACATGTAGTATAAGAAAAAACATAAGGAGTTAAGAAAGCTAACTATCCATGTGTGTTCTACATAACAAATTTACAGTTTGCTGGATAGAAGAAATACAGTGGAACAGTGGTTATCTGTAGGACAGCAGGGATAATTAAGCTGTAGTAATTTGTGCCACGTGGCAGCCCCAATAGGCCAATTAGCAGCAGCCCCAATTTCCCTTGGCAGCCCCAACATTTTTATTTTAAAATACCCCAGTCAAAAGTTAGACAAACTTGCATGCTAGTATTTGTCCCTAATGTTATTCATATCCATAATAAATGTTACCCAATCTGAACCATAACTTTACCATGTTATCCTTACCAGAAGTTCTGTTAATAATATAAAAGCCTGGCATTGCTTAATGGATTTGACAAAATAAAGTGTATCGTTGAAAGCAGACTGCTTCCTCGTTGTGGTACAACAATTATATATTCCTTCCTTAATTATACAAATCTATTTTAAATAGCAGTTTGAATAGTTGACAGTACATGCTGTTATAGACCGATAGTTGACAATACATACTGGTATAGATTGATAATTGACAACACATACTGGTATAGACTGATAGTTTGCAATACATACTGGTATAGACTGATAGTTTGCAATACATACTGGTATAGACTGATAGTTTGCAATACATACTGGTATAGACTGATAATTGACAACACATACTGGTATAGACTGATAGCTGACAATACATACTGGTATAGACCAATAGTCAACAATACTGGTATAGAATTATAGTTGACAATACGTACTTGTATAGAATGATAGTTGACAGTACTTAAATGTATCGACCAATAGTTGACATTACATACTGGTATAGACTAATAGTTGACAATACAGACTGGTATAGAATGATAGTTGACAATACATACTTGCATAGAATGATAGTTGACAATACATACTGGTATAGAATAAAGTTGACAATACATACTGGTATAGAATGATAGTTGACAATACATACTGGTATAGAATGATAGTTGACAGTACTTAAATGTATCAAGCAATAGTTGACATTACATACTGGTATAGACCAATAACACTAGAAAAATCCATTCCAAGTATAAATAGTAGTGATAGGTTTTATTATTAGGACTAGAAAAATCCATTGCAAAAGATTACAAATCAGAACAATACTGTACAACTGAATTTGATTTACCTAATGCACAAACCAGTATAATAATAATTTTATAAACAACACTCATCTTCAGTGATATAAAAAAAAAAGTTTTTATTTTTCAAATTAATATTTGAAACTTCTCTTTTTGAAAAGCTTATACAGAATTACAGACTTTGGATAATAACAATAATGACAATAATGATAGCCATAATATATTAACAATAACAATAATGACAATAATGATAGCCATAATACATTAACAACAACAATAATGACAATAATGATAGCCATAATACATTAACAATAACAATAATGACAATAATGATAGCCATAATACATTAACAACAACAATCAATGCTTTTCAGAGGATATTATAACTAAAATGTTTTGGGGGAAGTTACATTACACCATAATGATCATTTCATAATGCAAAATCATACTTTTAATTGGGGGGGGTCAACATTTAATTGTTGGAATCATCCCTGGCCAGTATTATCTGGAATCTTACAAACTCCCACCATGTGCAACATTCTCATCCAGTGCATAATTCATGCATAAAAATCTGTTTTGCTTATAACATTTTAAGTTGTATAAGTATGCTTAAAATTTAAAGTGCATGTAATAAAAGTAGACATCATACATATAGTTCTTGCAAAATCTGCTCTCATACTACACCCCATGATTTTAATGTTCATGGATAACTCATACTACACCACACCATCATTTTAATGTACATGGATAATTCGTACTACACAACCCCATCATTTTAGTGTGCATGGATAACTCATACTACACCACCCCATGATTTTAATGTGCATGGATAATTCGTACTACACAACCCATCATTTTAGCGTGCATGGATAACTCATACTACACCACCCCATCATTTTAATGTGCATGGATAATTCGTACTACACAACCCCATCATTTTAGTGTGCATGGATAACTCATACTACACCACTCCATGATTTTAGTGTGCATTGATAACTCATACTACACCACTTCCTGATTTTAGTGTGCATTGATAACTTGTACTACACTACTCTGTTATTTTAGTTTCATGGATAAATCATTTTACACCACTCCCTCATTTTAGTGTGCATGGATAACTCATACTAACCAATCCCTCATTTTGGTTGCATGAATAAATTGTATCACACCACTCCCTCATTTTAGTTGCGTGGATAACTCATACTACAACACTCATTTATTTTAGTGTGCATTGATAACTCATACTACACCACTCTCTCAGTTTAGTTGCATGGATAATTCATACTACACCACCCCATAATTTTAGTTGCATGCATAACTGATACTACAACAATCCCTTATTTTAGTGTGCATTAATAACTTTTGAACTTGTTTATAACATGGAGGGAGGTGTGGATCCCAATTTTTTTCTATTATAGGAAAGGCAAACAATTGGCTTCTTTTGCTTAATATGAAACAATCTCAGCTGAGATTGGTACATTAAAGCTTGTTATTCAAAACTTCACCATAAACTTAAGGTAGCACACAACATTGGCTGGGTACAGCTTCCGATAATTGCACAACACAGGGAAGCTGCTCTATCCCAAAATGCTAGATACAAATCCAGAATAAAATCAACTGAAAGCAGTGTATGTATGTATAGGGATTAAAAGAACATCATTACAATAAGACTACACTGATAACATTATTACAATAAGACTACACTGATAACATCATTACAATAAGACTACACTGATAACATCATTACAATAAGACTACACTGATAACACCATTACAATAAGACTACACTGATGACATCATTACAATAAGACTACACTGATGACATCATTACAATAAGACTACACTGATAACATCATTACAATAAGACTACACTGATAACATCATTAAAATAAGACTACACTGATAACATCATTACAATAAGACTACACTGATAACATCATTAAAATAAGACTACACTGATAACACCATTACAATAAGACTACACTGATAACATCATTACAATAAGACTACACTGATAACACCATTACAATAAGACTACACTGATGACATCATTAAAATAAGACTACACTGATAACACCATTACAGTAAGACTACACTGATAACATCATTACAATAAGACTACACTGATAACATCATTAAAATAAGACTACACTGATAACATCATTACAATAAGACTACATTGATATCTCATTTTTGCATCCTCTGATAAGTTGTGAATATGCTTATAATCTGTAATAGTTTTGTATGGAGTAGTTTGACCATGCACATAATATGAAGTAACCTAGTTTAAAATTAAGCATGGTTTTTCATGTCCTAAGTTTGATTGACCTGTAGAATATTTCTTAGACTATGTCATGGCAAAAATAAAATAAGCTCAATTTTCTCAGCCTCATTGATTTTCATGTATAATATTATGTCTCTTTTGTTCTAAACTAAGTAAAAGAAAGGGATGTGAACCAATAAGTTTTGTAAAATTCAACAAATAATTTATTTCCCTAGAATACAAAGTGAAAAATGGTTAAAGAACTTACAGTATTGTGAAATAAATTCCAACTAATCCTTGAATTTCTAGCACAAGTCCTATTGATTAAGTCCTGAATAAGCTTTATTGGTATTCCAAAAATAAATCCAGTGCTGAAAGTGTTGATATGCATGTGATGGCCTTTGTCACACTCATAGTTGTAGAAGTATGCTGATTACATGTAGCTAGAATTAAGCCTATTAGACATAACTCTAGAAGTAAGCCTGTTAGACATAACTCTAGAAGTAAACTTATTAGGCATAGCTATAGAAGTAAGCTTTTTATGCATAACTCTAGAAGTAAGCCTAATAGGCATAACTCTGGAAGTAAGCCTGTTAGGCATAGCTCTGGAAGTAAGCCTATTAGGATTAAATCTGGAAGCAAGCATATTAGCCATAGCTATAGAAGTAAGCATATTAGGCATAACTCTTGAAGTAAGCTTTTAATGGCATAGCTCTAGAAGTAAGCCTATTAGGCATAGCTCTGGAAGTAAGCCCATATGCATAGCTCAGAAGCAAGACTATTAAGCATAGCTCTAGAAGCAAGACTATTAGGCATAACTCTGGAAGTAAGCATATTAGGCATAACTTTGGAAGTAAGCATATTAGGCATAGCTCTAGAAGTAAACATATTAGGCATGTCTCTGGAAGTAAGCCTTTTAGGTATAGCTCTAGAAGATAGCTTGTTAGGCTTAGCTCTGGAAGTAAGCCTATTAGGCATAGCTCTAGAAGCAAGTCTATTAGGCATAACTCTGGAAGTAAGCCTATTATGCATAACTCTGGAACTGCACCTATTAGGCATAACTCTGGAAGTAAGCCTATTAGGCATAGCTCTAGAAGTGAGCCTGTTAGGCATAGCTCTGGGAGTAAGCCTATAAGACATAGCTCTAGAAGCAAGCCTATTAGGCATAACTCTGGAAGTAAGCCTGTTAGGCATAGCTCTAGAAGTAGGTATATTAGGCATAGCTATAGAAGTAAGCCTATTAGGCATAACTCTGAAAGTAAGCCTATTAGGCATATCTGATGAAGTAAGCCTATTAGGCATAGGTCTAGAAGTAAGCCTATTAGGCATAGCTCTGAAAGTATGCCTATTAGGAATAGCCCTAGAGCCCATTACACAGAGCTCCAGACCTAAGCTTATCATTCTTATTTCTTGTGATTAAAGTAAATTTCATTTTTCACATCCCATGACATCATTTCAACTACGTAATTGTTGATTCTTTCACATGACTTGGAAATGTGACATTATATGCTCATACACTTCATAAAAAATTCAAGTAGACAATCTAATACTAACTTCTACTATTCAACCATTATTTCAGATGTCAATGAATGTCAGGTAGGATTGTCCCAGTGTGCCAATGGAGCCACATGTTTGAATACAGTTGGCAGTTATAATTGTGTCTGCTCTGCTGGTTTCACTGGGAAGCTGTGTAATGCAGGTATTTATTATGTCACTTAAAAAGTAATTGTAATTAAAATAAATGTATCAGGTGAAAATGTTATCAGTTCTCATTATCAGTTATATCTATGACACTTCTTTTTCACCCCTTGTTAAACTTTTCATGTACATGCATCTTCTGAAGTGCTACACTTCCTTTCCAGTATTAAGTCAATGTAACCTATTTTTTTCTTCAGTTTTTCTCATAATTGACTTCATTACTACAATTGATTTTGCTTATAAATATGACATATTTTTGTAAAGTATATAGCTTTTTCTTCCTTTTCTTTTTCCATTTATTACTATTATTATTATTATTAATTATTATTATTTTTCAGACATTGATGAGTGTCAGACATCTCCATGTAAGAATAATGGCACATGTCTCAATAGTATTGGGTCCTTCTCTTGTGTCTGTGTGACTGCCTACTCAGGAAAGCTCTGTGAAATAGGTTTGTATACCAGTCTTGAAACATTTAATCCACATCTTGATATACTAAATGCATTGCTTGGCAAGATATTGACAAATTGTTAATTCTTAGGGTTATTTTTAAACAGGGTTATAATCATTTTTCTTGAACATTTTTTCACCCAATATGAAATTATTTGTCATGAATGTGATTAAAATATACCTAATTAATTTTATTCTTATTATTGTGTTTGCTGTTATTGTTTAGACAACAAAAGGAACAAATTTTACATAGAACATTTGCTGCCACTGATAAAGCCTTTAACATTTTATGAAACTACAGCTGCAGAAATGTGATGTAATAGCACGATGGGTTACAGAAAAAGCACTTTTCCATTTCAAGCCAATCATAGAATTATATAACATTTTCATTTTCATGAAAGCCTTAATTTATTTGTCTGATACATTTAGAGGAATGCTATCTTCAGTTTTGTGTCATTTTGTATCTGTTCCAGATGTCAATGAATGTGTTGAGAACAACCCTTGCTTCTTTGGAGGAACATGTCAAAACTTAATTGGTTCTTTCCTATGCATTTGTCCTCAAGGAAAAACTGGCAAGACTTGTGCAGGAAGTAAGATAATAATTCTACTCCACATATTTGAGCTTTCTACAGAGTCAACCAATTGTCTAAGCCTTTGTCTGCTTTATTATGATTTGTGGAGCCCATATGTATGTATTTATGTATGTATGAATATATTTATATATCTATGTATGAATCGGGGTTTACAGCCATTACTGGAATTTTTCTCTCCTGAAAAATTAATGTACTTGCTCATTGTTGATGAAATTGATTATGAAAATATTCAAAGAAGTAATAACAGTTCTACTTCATGCTTAGTCACTTTGTAGAGAGGCATACCTGCTGCAAGCCTTTATTATGATTTCTTTGGCCTGTATATTTGAGTATATGTATAAATAGATGTATGCATCTATGTTTGAGTCAGGGTTTCTGAAAGTGTGGCCCCTGCAGGACAATTTTGTTCCCAAAAGATCAATGTAGCTGCTTATTGTTGGTGAAATTTATTATGAAAGGTTTAAAGGCGATGTTATTAGTTATAAATAATAGGAAAATATTGTTAAGTTACTTGAATAGATGTACTGAAAAAGATGTTGTGTCCTTTTTGGATTTGCTGTTGCATTAATTTTAATATTATACATTCATTAGTCACTTCCCTTTTTAACTTTTTATATTTTTGAAAATATATTTTCTTTAATGAAAATTTTAGATAGAATCTTCACCCTCAGCATGTATTGTATACTTCCTTATGATTGAAAAACATAATTTTTTATCATTAGCTCAGAAAATGTACGTTATTGATTCTAATAGTAAACTTGGCTACAAAAGAGTATTTTGTGGGTAATAATAAATCAGGGCACTGGAAAACACTCATCCTGTGTTAAAATTGCTGGGCTGTATAAAACATTACTACTCATTCCTGGTCTGAGTTGTTGAGGAATAGCACATTGAGAATAAAACTGAATGCATTTTCTACCCTTAGCAAGCACCGAAGTTCAGCATTGCTTACCATGGCATGTGTCCTTTATAACTTCTGCCTACACATTGTCTAGATGAACATGTTTCAAATGTTGTTTTGTTTAACACAGGTACATGTTGTAAGCTTTATTCTAAAATGAGTAAATATTATGAACAAAATGTGTTGCAGTTTTATACTTACTCCTCCATTTCTTGACACTGTTTGCATTTACAGTGACATTTTGCAGTAATCTAGTCATCATTTTGTCATGGAGAAAGATTTCTTTTCAGTACACTAACACTTATTGATGACTTCTTATAAGTAAGATGACAAAGAATGTCAAAATTTGTACAATTTTTCATCTGGTCAGGCATTGTTATAGTTGCCACAGGTCACCATTTTTTTCAAGACAGAAGTTGTATTGATACATTGTCATGCAAGAGGGAAGATGCAAGGAGATATTTCTATAAGCTTGTAATAACTTTTCACGAGACAAATGTTGCCAATTTAAATATGAAATGTGTCTCAGCCAGTTCCTACCAGCTCTGTTCGTTAAGCAGATAATACCATGACGATAGTCCACTGGTGTAATTCTAGTTGGGATAATGACCTAGAAACATTCCAGTTCTTTTGGCCAGTCAGCAATCCCCCTTTTTACAGTGTTCCTGTGTAGCTCTGTGGAACTGAGATTTGATCAGAATGGGTCATTTAGACATAAAGTTACTGAAAATTGAGATGGCTGGAATTTTTACATCTGCAAGTCACAGACATTTGTTATCTGAATAGTAATTGCATACTCATATAGATATATGCCAGTGTCTTTACTTTGGTGCAACAGTACATTCAGATATGCAGTCATAAAAATACTGGTGATCTACAAAAAGTGTAACAATGTCTGACCAGATGAAAATCATAAAATTTTGACATTCTGTTTTCTTAACTTCTCCCTTATTTAACTCATAAAGATGAGTGACAGCTCATTGGAAAGGAAACTTATGACACCTATAGTATTTGCAAACCCTCCCATTTGTTTGTAGCCCCCTAATGATTTTAAAAATGACATTCATCAAGGAAATTAAAGATGCACGAAACCCAGTCATTTCATTCATTGATTTATATTTCTGAGTGACACCAAGGAGTACCTAACATTAATGAATTATTGGCATTTCAATGTTAATGAAAGCTCCTGATGTAAACAAGCAGACAGACTGCTCTCTCTCCATTTCAGGCTGTGTCATCTGCATCCAATATTTGCAAGGGCAAGTTTTAAAAGTTGTAAAACAAATAGAACAAATAAATATGCAGAACACTTTTATACATGTATTCAAAGGTATGTAAATCCAAAATTTATGGAATTATTGAGATTTTCAAAGATGGTGAACTACATCACATATGATGCTTGAAATCATAGACTGGTACAAGCAGATATGGTGACTGTGTTGCTAATTAAACTCCTGTTTGATCTGAAATGCCAACAAGTTGACAGTGTTTGGGACCCTGGCAATAATCAGGTTAGAAATGATAAAGCAATGAATAAAATGACTACCAGTAATCTTTGTGCATTTTTATATCCTTGACGTCTTCTCACTTTAAAATTGGCAGAGTATTACAGTCAATTGGAATGGTGTGAGAATTCTATTAAATATGGAAAGATTCACTTTAAATGTGAATGCCACTAAGAAATCAAAGGCATTATGTGTTCACTGTAATTTCTTGAGTGTCAGTATCAGGCTTTCATTGGGTACCTGTGATTCTTTAGTAAAACCATCAGCAGTGCAGTGGAAGTTTGTACTGTGTTGAGTACAGTGAGGACTAGGATGAGTAACTCTTGCAACTTACATGTCCTAGCTTTGGAAATTATTTCCTGAGCTCTGATAAAGGTTTTGTATATTTATTTATTTTTGGTTCCTTTTTTGGCCTAAACTACATACATGATGTTTCAAGTGGTGTAATTGGTCTGTTTTGGGCCTAAAGCCTTGTATGTGCTGCCACAATGTAGCACATCAAATTGTATATGGATTGATGTTTGGACTAACTTGTCTTAAGCGAAACGTTTTGGGGCAGCCAATCATTTGTAAGATTTCAAGAAGCCTGGTCTGGAGATGAGATGGACTTTCACCTCTGAACTCTCTTATGGATTGGGACTTAATAGGGTGCTTAAATAAATAGGAAAACATAATTGCCAAATACTTACATGGAGTAATTACATGTACCATATGACCAAATACTTACATGAAGTAATTGCAGGTACCATATGACCAAATACTTACATGGAGTAATTACATGTACCATATGACCAAATACTTACATGGAGTAATTACAGGTACCATATGACCAAATACTTATATGGAGTAATTACAGGTACCATGTGACCAAATACTTACATGGAGTAATTACATGTACCATATGACCAAATACTTACATGGAGTAATTACAAGTACTGTATGACCAAATTTTATTTTCATTTGACTTGCATTTTATGTTTTCTCTTCATGCAAGTGAGTACATCTGTGGTATGTTTCATCTTCATCCAAGTGAGTACATCTGTGGTATCTTTCATCTTCATCCTAGTGAGTACATCTGTGGTATGTTTCTCATGCAGTGTCAGATATCCCACTAAGATAAAGTTAGCTTACTTTCCCTTGACTTCCATTCAGTGAGATATTTGTTGTTTTTTTTCACTGTCAAGATTTCAATGAATGTACCAACACAAGTATATGTCTGAATGGTGGAACATGCATAGACACTGAAGGATCGTACATCTGTAACTGTTCTGTTCCATGGACTGGACATAATTGTGAGACAGGTGAGTTCCTTATGGATGACAGGTCAGAGAATGTTTTTTTTTTTTAATGCAAACTTCACAAGTATAAAATGTCAAAAGACACATTTTTTGGTGCTAAAAGATATGGACTCCTTTCTCAGAGAGCAGAGATGGATCTTTATTAAGACAGGCTTATTGATATCAACAAAATTTGAAAACATGTAGTATAAGAAAAAACATAAGGAGTTAAGAAAGCTAACTATCCATGTGTGTTCTACATAACAAACTTACAGTTTGCTGGATAGAAGAAATACAGTGGAACAGTGGTTATCTGTAGGACAGCAGGGATGATTATGTTATGCTAATTTGGGGCACTTGGCAGCCCCAATGGGCAACTTAGCAGCCCCAATCTCTTTTGGCAGCCTCAACATTTTTATTTTAAAATATCCCAGTCAAAATGTTAGGCAAAACTTGCATGCTGGTATTTGTCCCTAATTCCATCCATATCCATAATAAATGTTACCCAATCTGGACCATAACTTTACAATGTTATCCTTACCAGAAGTCATTAATTATTAATTCCATCCATATCCATAATAAATGTTACCCAATCTGGACCATAACTTTACAATGCTATCCTTACCAGAAGTCATTAATTATTAATTCCATCCATATCCATAATAAATGTTACCCAATCTGGACTGTAACTTTACAATGTTATCCTTACCAGAAGTCATTAATTATTTAACAGCTTGGCATTGCTTAATAGTACTTGGATTTGACAAAATAAAGTGCATCATTGAAAAGCAGACTGCTTCCTCATTGTATGTTTTCATTCCTTAATTAAATAAATGTTTTTATATAGCTGATTGGATAGTTGACAGTACATGCTGGTATAAATTGATAGTTGACAATACATACTGGTGTATACCAATAATTGCCAGTACATACAGGTATATATTGACAGTTAACAATAGTTACTGGTGTAGACCATAGTTGACAGTACATACTGATATAGGCTGATAGTTGACAGTACATACTGGTATAGACCAATAATTGATATACTTACTAATATAGAATGATAGTCAACAGTACATACTGGTATAGACCAATAGTTGACAATACATACTGGACCTGTAGAATATTTCTTAGACTATGTCATGGCAAAAATAAAATAAGCTCAATTTTCTCACTATTATGATTCTATGGTCTTAACTAGGTAATAGAAAAAAGCATAGGCCAATATAAGTTTTGTAAAATTCAACAAATAATTTATTTCCCTAGAATACAAAGTGAAACATGGTTAAAGAACTTACAGTATTGTGAAATAAATTCCAACTAATCCTAGAATTTCTAGCACAGGTCCTAATAATTAAAGTCCTGAATAAGCTTTAGTGGTATTCCAAAAATAAATCCAGTGCTGAAAGTGTTAATGTGCCTGTGATGGCCTGTGTCACATGCAGCTCTAGAAGTTGATTACTTGTAGCAAGAAGTAAGCCTATTAGGCATAGTTCTGGAAGTAAGCCTATTAGACATAGCTCTAGAAGTAAGCCTTTTACATACAGCTCTATAAGGCATAGTTCTAGAAGCAAGCCTTTTAGGCATAGGTCTGGAGCTAAACCTATTAAGCATATCTCTGCAAGTATGCCTATTAGGCATAGCTATAAAAGTAAGCTTATTAGGCATACATCTGAAAGTAAGCCTTTAGGTATAGCTGTAGAGGTAAGCCTATTAGGCATAGCTCTAGAAGTAAGCCTACTAGACAGATCTATAGAAGTAAGACCATTACACACAGCTCTGGAAGTAAGCCTATTTGGCATAGCTCTAGAAGTGAGCCTATTAGGCATAGCACTAGAAGTAAGCCTATTAGGCATAGTTCTAGAAATAAGCCTATTATATGTAGCTAGAGGTAAGCCTGTTAGGCATAGCTCTAGAAGTAAGCCTATTAGACAAAACTCTAGAAGTAAGCCTCTTAGGCATAGCTCTAGAAGTATGCATATTAGGCATAGCTCTGGAAGTAAGCCTGTTAGACATACCTTAAGAAGTAAGCCTATTACACACAACTCTGGATGTAAGCTTATTAGGCATAGCTCTAGATGTAAGCCTATTAGACATATCTCTGGAAGTAACCCTTTTACATACAGCTCCAGAAGTAAGTGTATAAGGCATAGCTCTAGAAGTAAGCCTATTAGGGATAGCTACAAAAGTAAGCTTATTAGGCATAGATCTGGAAGCAAGCCTTTAGGTATAGCTATGGAAGTAAGCCTATTAGGCACAGCTCTAGAAGTAAGCCTACTAGATATATCTCTAAAAGTAAGCCCATTACACACAGTTCTGGAAGTAAGCCTATTAGGCATAGCTCTAGAAGTAAGCCTTTTAAGCATAAGTCCGGAAGTAAGCATTAGGCATAGCTCTGGAAGTAAGCCTATTAGGGATAGCTACAAAAGTAAGCTTATTAGGCATAGATCTGGAAGCAAGCCTTTAGGTATAGCTATGGAAGTAAGCCTATTACACACAGCTCTGGAAGTAAGCCTATTATGCATGGCTTAGGAAGTAAGCCTATTAGACAAAGCTCTGGAAGTAAACATATTAGGCATAGCCCTAGAGCCCATTAAACTGTGCTCTAGACCTAAGCTTGGCTATAATCAATGTATACTTAAAAATTATTAATGCTTTTGTCAGCTACCACTTAAATCAATCTCTCAGCCAGTAGGTTATTATCTCTTCCCTCTTGAATCAGGACATCTGTACAAAGCAGCCACTGGATTGTATTAATTTTATAATTCTGTTTGCCTTTACTTAAATTGTCACATGGCAAGAATTAGAATTTATTGACAAGACTTATCATTCTTATTTCTTGTGATTAAAGTAAATTTCATTTTTCACATCCCCTGACATCATTTCAACTATGTGATTGTTGATTCTTTCACATGACTTGGAAATGTGACATTATATGCTCATACACTTCATAAAAAATTCAAGTAGACAATCTAATACTAACTTCTACTATTCAACCATTATTTCAGATGTCAATGAATGTCAGGTAGGATTGTCCCAGTGTGCCAATGGAGCCACATGTTTGAATACAGTTGGCAGTTATAATTGTGTCTGCCCTGCTGGTTTCACTGGGAAGCTGTGTAATGCAGGTATTTATTATGTCACTTAAAAAGTAATTGTAATGTAAAACAAATTGATCAGATGAAAATGTTATCAGTTCTCATGACATGCATGCATAAATATTGTATTGTTATCATTTTTTCTGACTAGTTTTCATGCACTCTAATACCTAAAAATAATTTTTTTTACTGCCTTAATTTTTCTTTGAAATATTGATTAATTTCAGGTACAGTATGATTAATATTTGAACCAGAAATTATTTGCACACCAAAAACATAATTTTTTTTTAAAAAACTACATACGTATCAGGGATCCATAAATTTCAGTTGCAACAGAATATTTTGATGGATTTAATAGACACACATGAATATACTAATCACTCATTAAATAATAATAATAATAATGATAATAATAATACTGTTTCAAGCCCTCCATAGGTCTCATTAGTTGGTAGCGGCAAACCATACATTTATACATTTGATTTACTATGGGTTTCAGTTTTTAGTTGACAAAACATATTTACACAGTATTCCTGTCACTGATTATAACATTGCCACATATATACAATGGTAAATCCACTTACTCAGTTTGGCAAAAACATTCTGTTTGTTTTTCTTGATACAGGTGTCCTTTTGTATTTCCCTTCCAATTTCTGACTACTTGCATTGGATATTGCATTGGTTTGCTGCCCTACATGAGCCTGATCAGACTGTGGTGCAAAAATTGGCACCCACACTCCATGCTTAACACTGGCAGTACCTGTGAAGTTTCTAGCAAACGAATCACATTTGGGTGCTGTCTTTCACTGAAACTTTCACATTTGGATACTGTCCTTTCACTGAAACTAGTTTTGTCAGTAATTCAGATCATCATAATTCTCTTGTTCTACACAGTACATGTACTTGAGAACCACCCAGCAATTACTTTGTAAGCACTGATGACTGCATCACTTAAAAAGTGTAATGAGTGATCAGTGTGGCCATGTGATCATTATCAAATTGTGGTATGTCATTAACATTTTCATGAAAAGTGTTTGGCATGATAATGATATTATTTAAAACTCTCTTGGTCTGGGCATCTATTATTTTCTTTTGCATGCATGATCCATCAACATTGTACTGCTTTGACTGGCAGATCATTGTCATGTGATGAACACTTAAGTTCCATCGCTAATGAAGTGACCACTGTCACATGTGGCTGTAAGACACTAACTGTAGAAGGGCCCAAAGTCGGGTGCATTTCCAGTGATGTAAAAGAATCTATCAGGATGTTGCTGAATGGTAGTGTTTGGCAAATCTGGTTGTCATCATTGTTATGCCTATACTCTCGCAAATAGGACTAATATTCATCATTGACTTATCAAGGCATATATAAGCCCTCCAATTAGGACTGGTACTTTGAAATTTACCTCAGTTTGTTCACCAAGGAGTTATAATACCCTTTTCTACCTCATTTAGCCAGTGATTGTGAGCAGTATAGCCTTCAGACAGTTAAGCAGTGATTAACTTGGGCAGCTACAACTTTGTTGATTGTCCCACAAAGACACAATGTGTTGAATTTGCTTTGTTAAGGTGTTTTTTTGACCGTTTTATGGACAAACAAATGAAGCACAGTTTGATAGTGATATTTTGGAATATCCTATGATCATTGATACAATGATATTTTGGAATATCCTATAACCAAATAACCAATGTCCAGTTGCTCAGGGCATATGTCATTCAAAACCTTTGAACTGCCAGACATCTTCAGCAAATATGGAAATCTAAAGAAGTCTAATACATACATATGTATGTACGTACATACATACATACATACATATATACATATGGGACTCTGACATTTGATTATCTGATAATTGATCAGTCTGTTGACTACCACAATGATTGAAGGATAGCATCATGGAATCCAGTCAATGTTCAAGTGTTCTCATTCAACTTTGTGGCATTTGCTAATCAGACTTCTGAAAGACAACCAGAAACAAAAAGGCTGTGTCTGATGTGGTACAACTGGTGCACAAAAGGTATTGGCTATTGTGTGATAAAGTTGCTCAAGCTATCATATCCTACAGACAAATGGACATTGTGTGATAAAGTTGCTCAAGCTATCATATCCTACAGACAAATGGCTATTGTGTGATAAAGTTGCTCAAGCTATCATATCCTACAGACAAATGGACATTGTGTGATAAAGTTGCTCAAGCTATCATATCCTACAGACAAATGGCTATTGTGTGATAAAGTTGCTCAAGCTATCATATCCTACAGACAAATGGACATTGTGTGATAAAGTTGCTCAAGCTATCATATCCTACAGACAAATGGACATTGTGTGATAAAGTTGCTCAAGCTATCATATCCTACAGACAAATACCAACTTTCCTCCTTGCAATGGCTCCTCTGTCACAAGCCTAACTTCATAGCCATTTTTCAAGTTTTTCTAAAATTATTGCTTCACAGAAGAAAAAATGGCAAATTCATACTTCGTGTGGCTGATTTTAAATTTGCTAAATATTTCACACATAATAATTGCATAATAACATTTTTGTATCTATATAAACTTATACATTTTGTCATGGTGAACAAGCATTGTAATGATCAGATGTGGTGATGAGCAAATGTCATTGTGATCAAAACTTTCTGGTGATCAACAGGTAGTGATCTAAAGTTGGATGATCAATTGTCAGGTTGCCCTTACATATGTACACACACACATACACACACAGTCATGCATTCGGTATGTCTGTTATTCAATACAGTCAGGAATGATATGAATCTGACCTTCATTCACCATGAAATATTATTGGAAAGGAATTTTTGCTGACTGCCTGTGACCTATTTGTGATAATCTATAAACTGTTGTGACGATTATTTGTAATTATATGCCATTGTAAACATTATGTGTAATTATATGCCATTGTAAACATTATGTGTAATTATATGCCATTGTAAACATTATGTGTAATTATATGCCATTGTAAACATTATGTGTAATTATATGCCATTGTAAACATTGGGAAAAGAATCACAAAGATTTACCAAACAGATTTCATTTTTATTGGGACACATAATGGTAAAAACCCCATGAATACATTCTCATACTTTTTTCATTGGTGTGAATTATAATACCAACTGTATTTAATATAGTTGACTGTATCAGCATTTCCAAGAAAATGTACATGACTAATTTTTTCTTCAGCAGTGTCATAACCATATGTTTTAATTCTGCATTTTTCTGTCAGACATTGATGAATGTATATCACCGCCATGTCGGAATGGAAGTAATTGTATCAACAGCATGGGATCATTCTACTGCAATTGTTCTTCATACTTCACTGGCAGGCTTTGTGAGATAGGTAAGAATTATATACTGACAATAATAATAACCATTATCATCATCATCATCATCATCATCATCAAGACTTTATTTTCAGAGGGTGACTCAATTAGTTACAAATGAAAAACTAATCTACCTTGAGGCCCTCTATTATGTACATTTAAGATACAAGCTAATAATAATATGTTCACACACACACAACAGATGCACATACAAGCAAATACACAGCATATAAACAACTATTCACATTAATGTTAAATTGCTGCAGAAATGAAAATGAAGCACAAGAGGTGGGTGGTACAACATGTACTTTCATAAGTACACCATTCTTTATGATTTCATCCATCTAATACACTTATTGTGGAAGGAAGAGATGCTTGGAGCTGATTTAATATCATGTGGAATGTTGTTCCAAACAAGTGCACCTGAAAATTGAAAGCTATTTTTGAATAGCTCCTTTTTGGGCTTGGGTACTTTGAAATGTTGCCTTTTTAATCATCTTAGATTTGAGGTATCAGTACATTCTCTTTCCTGGAAAATGTTATTTAGGTAAGTGGAGGCAAATTTTGTAAACACCTGGTACATTATTTTGGCCTTTCACAGAAACATCATTTTGTGTATTCGTAATACTTAGAATATAAGCATTGCAGTTTGAACATTTTCTCTTTGCTGATCAAGAATTATTTTACATGCCTTTTCCTGGACTCTGGAAATTTTTCTCATATTTGTAGCAGTTGTATGCCCCTAAATTATATTACAGTAGTCAAGATGCAGTTGAATGTAACTTCTGATGTGAATGTAACTACAGTAGATGTGATACAATATAACTAGATTATTATGAAAAGTATTGATACAATAAGATTTGTAATAAAACATTGCAATTAATAGTTTCAATTCCTCAGCTGAGGCATATAACAGGTTTAAAATTCATCTCATGAGTCACTAATTACACATTTTTACCAAACCTTTGTAAGAAGCAGATTGGTTAAAATTGCATCATGGGATGCAGGAAAGTTGAAATCATTAGTTCATAAAATCAGAAAGGAACTTATGTGCCTATCTGATGTGTTTTAACACTATTTGTAAACAATGGTTACAATGTAGTTCTGTTGTCTATTTCTTAATATGCATGATCCTTTTTATAATTTTTGTAATTTTAAGAACTGAACATCATTTTTTCTAGCTGGAAAATCGATTATACGCCATCTATGAACAGTCTTCACTTCGGTACAGCTGTTCATGCAGTGTGCAATACATTTTCAAACATCATGACTTTATGAATTCTCTAGGATATAAAGTTTAGCTCTTAATTAGTTGTACATTTATTCTATTAGTTTTGATTTGAGTCCAATATATAATTAAGGCTTTTGTTTTCTTAAAGATAGAAAACTTTTCATATCTGTGTTAGCAATAGCAATTACCAAAATCATTAGTGGTGATCTAATTTTTCAGATGATGATTCAAATGAATTAAATTTATGGATTTAGGGATTGAAATTTAGGAATCAGTGCTATTTGCTGCAAATTTTTTAAGTTGCTGACATCTACTAGACTAAGTGTAACATAATTTCAGGGTTTACAGAGTGATTTCAGGGTATGTTTCTTAACAAATAAACCTGCAGAAATGCATAACTTGGCAATAAATCACACATATATATATATATATATATATATATATATATATATATATATATATATATATATATATATATATATATATATATATATATATATATATATATATATATATGTATGTATATATATATTCTTTTCACTTACAGCTGTTGAAACACCCTACCGAATAATCTTTCAAATGCTGAATGTAACATATGTTCCTGCACTTGGAGATAACACCTCAAGCCTTTTCACAAGTTATGCACGAGATTTTAGCAATGATGTAAGTCTTAGTGGTTAAAATAGCTTATAATTTCAAGTTATTATTACTTTCCACATTGATACTTTTCTTAGTGGTTAAAATAGCTGATAATTTCAAGTTACCCATATGAAATTTTCCACATGGAATGGATATGGAATCCATACGTACTTTTACAGAAATATCCATATGGACATTTCTATTTTATAGTTGAAGGACTCTTATGGATTTCAGTGTATCCATATGGAAATGTTATGGACTCCATACATACTCCATATGGAAAATCTCATGGAATATGCTAATTAGTCCATGAGATCTGTATGTTGTCCATATGGAATAAAATTAAAATTCCATATGAATTTGTGAATAATCCATATGGAATTTGGCAATACTCCATATGGAATTTGTGAATAGTCCACATGGAGTTGGCAAATATACCATATGGAATTTGGTAATAGTTCATCCTGTACAAAATTTTCCAGGCCTACTTAAGGCGGATTTTAGACGGGTTTTTTAAGCGCTTTGTCAAAACCATAAAAAATCTGCTTCAGTTTCTATTAAACTACCTAATGATTCTTAGACATTATTTGGAATCACTGATGAATATTCACCATAATATTTAAAATGATCATAAATTTTATTTTGACAGACATTATCAAATAAGATTAAGGTTTTTCTTGTCCTCATTTTCTTTCTCACATACAAAGCCTAATCCATGATGGCATCACTTAAGTCTTTTTCATTTCAATGAAAAGTCAGGTGAGATTTCACAAATATTTGACTAAAACTTTTGTGAGATTTCACTGCAATTTTGATCATTATATAGTGTTTTACTGAAATTTTAGAAGTTTTTCAGACATTTCAGATTAATAATGGATATGTCTTAAACAGGACTTTACTAACCAAGGTGATATTAAATTTGCATGATTTTTTTGTTTTACAGATGTTGTAATTACACCGCTCCCTCGATAACTCGTGCCCGGATAACTCGCGATCCCGCTTATAACGCAGTGTCCGTCTTGGCTCCCAATTTTTTCCAGACAAAATGTATTTAAAATATCTTTAAAATATGCTGAACATGAAAAAAATTACGATAAGAATTGATAAATTAAACCTTGATACATTGCTTGTTTTATCATCGAAAATGGTGATTAATGCCCGTAAAAATATAATCCATATTTTGCAATTTGCAAGCTCTAGAGAAGAATTAATTTCAGAGATCTCGAAAACGCTTAATTACGCGTATTTGGACGCCAATTTTTGATCTGGGACACAGAAAATCACTGAGGCTGGAGTCCTCTGTACGCATGTAATAGGTGCGCAGGAAAATTCAAAGATTTGCCGGTCCTGTTTCAGCCACCTGCTTTGTGGGAAAATGTGTTGATCAGTTTACTGTGCTGATATTTACAATGACAGAATTCAGTGACTGAAAGACTCTTTGATGTACTGTTGCTATTTCATAAGAGTACATTAAAAAAAAAAGAACATGATGCAACAGCTAGGCGGCTAGTTCAAAGGCTTTGACTTGGCAGCCGAGTGAGAAAATATACTGATATTTAGTGATTGAATTCAGAGGCAGAAAGACCCAGTTTTAAAATCCTAGCGAGACCTCTGTTTAAAGATATCATATATTATGTAAGTTTTTAGGATAAATAGTTGTAATTATACTGTAAATAAACAGTCTGGTGAAATAGCGATCAATGAAAACTTCTGGTAAATGTTAACAGATGGCAACAGAGAATGAAATAAACACCAATTAAACGACTTCCTGTGTGAAAGTCACGTTCTAATCCTTTAATTCCATTTCAGTGTAAACATTATAATCACAACATAGTCTGTTCATTGAAAACATGAAAAGAGTCAATTGACCGTCACATCGAAACCCGTGAGTACTTCTGTGAGAACCTAATTACATGTACATGCCGTCTTTGTTTTGATCAACAACTTGGGGAAGTGTTTGTTGCATTAAAAAAAAAAATCGATTACAAGAGACCTCGGGTGCTGGATTAAGGGTCTTGGAGCTGCCTTTGACATAAAGCAAACCAGTAACAGAGACAACAACGATGATAGTGACTTCGAATGTTTCAGTGAAACTGATGTCATTAATGCCGAGGCTGTTTGGGAGACATTAGTACAGATTCATGGTCCTGAGATGGGCATTTCTCTTGATGGAGGAGTGGATTTGTGCTGACAATGATTGCCCTACAGCCGAATACATGTCAGATGAAACTATAATTATTTCTATAGCGAACAAATTTGCAGCAGAAGACGATTCTAACTGGAGTAACACAAGTGTTGAAAGTGATGCAGACACAGATGTTGCACCCCCACCCCTCTGCACAGGAAGCAAATATTTTGATATTGCCATAAGGTGGCTGGAGACCCAAAATGTTGACTACGTAAAGCTCATGCAGTTGAGAAATCTGAGGGATTTTGCTCAGCAGCAGAGAAACCAAGGAGTAACACACACAAAAAAAATTAACTGATTTTTTCAAAAAGTGAATTGATATTTGTCAAGCGTGACACAAACAGCAAGTATTAACTTGTTCTAATTTACGTTGTTTTAAATTTGTAGACCAATTAAATATGTCAGTACTGATTAACTCTTGTTTTTTTTTTGTTTTCCATTTTACTTCTATCGCATTCAAATCTATCTATCTATCGTTCGATCGACACTGTTTCTCGAAAAGAGTCGATCTTTTGTGTATAAAAAACTTCTAATTTGGCTCAAACAATAAAACTAGAATGTATACAATTCAACATAAAACTTAGTGACGTAGTACACAATGTGTTGAAAGTGATGCAGACACAGATGTTGTACCCCCACCCCTCTCCACAGGAAGCAAATATTTTGATATTGCCATAAGGTGGCTGGAGACCCAAAATGTTGACTACGTAAAGCGAATGGAAACCACGTGGAATAATGTATTCAATGATCGCCTCAATATACTGTAATTTATCCTGAAACTTTTAATGTTGTCCTATGAGAAAATAATAAAGTACACCGTTATGAAGAGATATTTATTAACAGTTAATCAATTATAAAGATAGTATTCAACAGTATAATCTGCCTACCCCCCCCTTATTTTTCCGTTATGTCATCAATCACTTTATTGGTTTTGGGCTTATTTTATAGGTCCCTCGATAACTCGCCCCTCGCTTATAGTGCGGTCAATGTTTCTGGACCCCGATGTGCGCGAGTTATCGAGGGAGTGGTGTATATGACATCCAAGGCTAGAGATATGGGAGTTAATAATAATAATAAAAATAATAATAATAATGAATTTATTTAGAGAAAGTAACTTAATTACAGAACTAATCTACCTTGAGGCCTTCTATCTGTTATGTACAATATTTACAGTATATACAACATGTGAAGAATCTGGCTTGACACTAAATAATTAAGTGATTTTAAAAATCAAAGTATCAAACCTGTAATACATGCGCAGGCATCTGTGAACACATAAACATATATAAAATATTGATCTGCATTTAAAAATTCAACTGTGAAAATAATGCAAAATTACAGAAAATCATCCATTTGAGACATGAAAAGAAGAAATTCTAAAAGCCTGCCATGTCACTTGTACTGCAACTTGATTTTTGATTAATGTAAAAACTATGATGCTGTTGTGGTCTCTTGAATTAGTCCTTATTCCATAAGCAGCCGTGACAAACATTTATCATGATATAATTACTCTTATTTTACACTGAATTCCAACACACCTAGAATATTTTGATAATATACACGATAATGCCTCACGATATTGAACGATGATTCTACGTGTGGGCCAAGAAAATTCCGCAAAG
The DNA here is from genome assembly GCA_028554795.2 of Sinohyriopsis cumingii. Taxonomy (NCBI): domain Eukaryota; kingdom Metazoa; phylum Mollusca; class Bivalvia; order Unionida; family Unionidae; genus Sinohyriopsis; species Sinohyriopsis cumingii. The sequence goes on along the minus strand of CM068828.1, from coordinate 20,261,623 downwards.
ATATGACGATCTTTGATAGTCATTGGTATTTCGCAAGAATTCCCACCAGTGATATATAAGCTGTCCTCCTTAAATTCATCCTGGAAGTTAATCCTGGTTCAATTCCTTTTCCTATTTAGCACGTTAGCCGCTACTGTAGAGCTGTTTATGGCACAAAAAGCAAAATACTAGTCCTGGCGTTCAGCTTTCATACAGACTGACTAATTTACGCTCCCATTGATTTTGCATTAAAGCTATTCTCTTTGCCGCACATTTTTCAAACTAGTATCCCGCTCAAATCGCCATGTTTAGCATTCCTGTCAGTTTCCATTACACAACGATTCATTGGGCAAATACAAAATTTTGACTAATCAGAAAGCTCTTTACAACGATCATCCTTTAAATAATAAACAGAACAAATACTTATTAGAAAGCCTGTTGTGGAATGGGACTGGATAAAGCATTATTTTAAAAAAAATTCGGAGACGATATTAAAAAAAGGGTCCGTATCGAGGAAAATCAGATTCAGGTCAGGAGAAGAGCGAAATTCTGATACAAAACAGAAAACAAGAAAACTTGTTTGAGGGCAGTTAAATCCAGTTTAAGTTTAAAAAAATACAACAACAACAATAACAAAATTTGATAAAGAAATATAATACAGAAAGATGTGGAAAGAAGTTATTGTTCCCAAAATAAACAATACAATTACAGCTATCAGAAACAGGGAATATAAATGCTGGTGAAAATCAATCAAATTATACAAGAAACAAAAATAAATTTTATATTGTATTGATATTTTTTTACTAAAATGTCAGTGATATTACAATCACAAAATATCACTATATTTTTTAGAATTTTTGACATTCAGTGAAATTTCAATCACAAATTCCCACTGATATTTTCAGAAATATTGGCAGAGTCAGTGAAATTTCAATCACAAAATTTCACTGATATTTTCAGAAATTTTGGTAAAAGCTCCAAAAATACCATAGTTTTAGTGAAAAAGGACCTTTCAGTGAATGTGAAGAAATGTTTATTGATGAAATTTAAGTCACATTTTCACTAGGGTATGATTTTTGTAGAGCATATTTTAATGGGAAGCCAACAAAATTACTTTTCAGAATAAACATTAGATCAAGCCCAAAATCCACCTTGCACCAGATTTTCTAAGTCCAAAGATTCATCTATGCTTGTACTACCAGATATTGATTTTCTGATCATGTTTACATTTTCCCTACTTTTTTGGTCATGTCTTTGCTTTTAAACATCTGTGGAAATAAATTAAAGAAAACTGACATACATGTGTTTCTTCAAATTTATATGAGTATACATTCATCCTTCTACATCAGCTACACTGACATATACATGTGCTCTAACATCCACCAATATTTCTATATTAATCAGATAGTTTAGATTATTAATTCTTCAGAGAGTATTTTCCATGATGCTATAATACATGAGCCTGCTTTCCATATGGAAAAAAGTGCTTATGGATTAAAGTTGCAACTTTATTCCATATGGAATTTTCACCTGCTGTGAAGTACTTATGGAATTGATATGGAATAAATTGTCCGATTCCATAAGTTTTTCAGTCTATATCTCTTCCATACAGATTCCATAAGTATTCCATACGGAATCCATGAGAAATTTCTGTACGGGTATTATTATTTTCTACATTGATACTTTTCATATGAAGGGCTCTAATGATGTATGTCCCAAAATCGAACTAATTTTGCTGTTTTTGTAAAAATGGCACGTTATGATTTCTCTTTGGAATAGTTCTGGTGCTAGGTAAATATAGATTCATGGGTGGATGGATGGATATATGGGTTGATTAATGGATGGATGAATAAATGGTTGGATAGATGTATAAACTGATGTTGTATGGGTTGATTTGGATGGATGAATACATGGGTGGATACATATATAAATTGATATTGTGTGAATATCAATACCCAAAATGATTCAGGACTAATAAAAAATAAAATACATGTATAATTTTTTTAATCTTTTTATAAATGTTCATTTAAAGAATACAAATATCCCATTTACTGCATACCTTTATAATATATTATTTTATCCAGGTAAACATAATATATTGCTATTTCTTCCAGGTAAACATAATACATGTATATTGTTATTTTATCCAAGTAAACAAATTTGCTTTTTTATACCGGTAAACATAATATATTGCTATTTTGTCTGGGTAAACATAATATTTTGTTATTTTATACAGGTAAACATAATATATTGTTACTTTATCCAGGTAAACATAATTGTTATTTTATACACATAAGCATAACATATTGTTACTTTATACAGGTATATATAATATATTGTTATTTTATACACATAATTATAACATAATGTTATACAGGTATCTATAATATATTGTTATTTTATACACATAAACATAATATATTGTTATTTTATACAGGTAAACATAATATACTGTTATTTTATACAGGTAAACATATATTGTTTTTTTTATACAGGTAAACAAACTGATGGCAGGATTTACAAACATTATTCCTGACTACAAAGAATGTGTGGTGCGAGAATTCCTGTGAGTTTATTTTCATATCTCTACACAAGCAAGGATATCTTTATATGTTTCAATTAATTAAAATTTTGGGTTAGTGGGAAAAAAATAGATGTTTTCATGGTTATGATCCAACTTAACATTGTTTCAAGGAATTTTAGTTTTTCTTGATGTGTATTTTGCTGTGGCTATTTACATGAAAGTTATGAACAAAGTCGGTTATTATGTTTTCTCACATGTATTTAGCCGACAATTCCTCAGAACCACAGATGTCCGAAGAAAATGCTGATATATAAAGTTGTTTAATTTTTCTCTTATTATTTTGCAACAAATATTTTATCCCAGTAAGATTCAGATTGTAAAATTGTTTATTTTTCAGTCCGGTCCAGTTTAGGGTAGAAAGATTACGACTTGCTCATCTCAAAAATGGACCCTATTGTGTTCATCAAATACCTCAAATTACCTACCAAAAGTTGTAATGACTTAAGGTCAAATACTGTATTTTATGGAATCTGTAATGATAATAATATTAACCCATTTCATATGGAATATGATTCCAGTCATACTTAGCCTTGTCAATAGGGATACAATTCCAGTCATAAGTTCATTACATTTCATCTACCACTTCACAGAAGTGTGAATTTAGCCATAATGTATGGCATCTTTTTTTTAAGTGCACTCTTTTAAAAAGAAGGAAATAAAAGTAGAAGATACACAAATATATCATGCAGTGACAACACAAGTTTAGAAAAAACTCAAAGCTTGTAAAGAGAAAATGATTTAAAATTGAGTTTTAACATACAGACAACAAAATGGCAGTCAGTACTGAAGAGGCAAATGATGGCAGTGATGTACTTGCTTAATTAAATAATTTCATGTAAAAAATGGTTAGTGGGAATTGTTACCTTTTCTTGAACCAGATGGAACTGCTCCGATGGCCTAGTAGTTAGAGAATCTGCCTCAGATGCAGGAGGTCGTGGGTTCGAACCCTGGCTGAGTCATACCAGAGACTTATAAAAATGTCTTGATCCGTGGGTGCACTTTTCATCCAGACAAAAAATAAAAATATTCCGTAACACTTTTCTTTAGTGCATGGCCATCCATGTTTACATTGGCACTAGGAGTTTCCAAAATTGCAAAAGGGGATAAAACTGATGGCAATTTATGTCCATTTAAAACAACATAATTATTTGGCAATCAAAATATTCAAAAGTTGTTGCTAACTGGGCTAGTTGCAAAGTAAAGACTTTGACAGCTGCTAGTGTAGCATATTTTTGAGGTTGAAGGCACACCCAGGAGAACTTGATTTAATTTATTTCAAGGTTGAATTAATAACAAAAGGGATAATGTTTATTGAAACACACAGTCTGTCATTTAATCAATGAATTATTAATTTAAAAAATAAAGTAATTCATTCAATAATTAATTTATTATAAAAAATGCTGGTGGACAATGAGTGAACACTAAGGTAAATGACAGCATAATCTGGAATGGAAAATTACATAATGCCAGATATTGAGGTATGATGTGAGTGACCACTAAGGTTAAAAGACAGCATCATCTGGAATGGAAAATTCCATAGTACCAGATATTGAGGTATGATGTGAGTGACCATGAAGGTTAAAAGACAGCATCATTTGGAATGGAAAATTACATAATGCCAGATATTGAGGCATGATGTGAGTGACCACTAAGGTTAAAAGACAGCATCATTTGGAATGGAAAATTCCATAGTACCAGATATTGTGGATGTGAGTGACCACGAAGGTTAAAAGACAGCATCATCTGCTATGGAAAATTCCTTAGTACCAGATATTGAGGCATGATGTGAGTGACCACTAAGGTTAATAGACAGCATCATTTGGAATGGAAAATTCCATAGTACCAGATATTGAGGTATGATGTGAGTGACCATGAAGGTTAAAAGATAGCATCATTTGGAATGGAAAATTCCATAGTGCCAGATATTGAGGCATGATGTGAGTGACCACCAAAATTAAATGACAGCATCATTTGGAATGGAAAATTACATAATGCCAGATATTGAGGCATGATGTGAGTGACCACTAAGGTTAAAAGACAGCATCATTTGGAATGGAAAATTCCATAGTGCCAGATATTGAGGCATGATGTGAGTGACCACCAAAATTAAATGACAGCATCATCTGGAATGGAAAATTCCATAGTGCCAGATATTGAGGCATGATGTGAGTGACCACCAAAATTAAATGACAGCATCATTTGGAATGGAAAACTCCATGGTGCCAGATATTGAGGCATGATGTGAGTGAACACTAAGGTTAAATGACAGCATCATTTGGAATGGAAAATTCCATAGTGCCAGATATTGAGGGATGATGTGAGTGAACACCAAAATTAAATGACAGCATCATTTGGAATGGAAAACTCCATGGTGCCAGATATTGAGGCATGATGTGAGTGAACACCAAAATTAAATGACAGCATCATTTGGAATGGAAAATTACATAGTGCCAGATATTGAGGCATGATGTAAGTGAACACCAAAATTAAATGACAGCATCATTTGGAATGGAAAATTCCATAGTGCCAGATACTGAGGCATGATGTGAGTGAACACCAAAATTAAATGACAGCATCATTTGGAATGGAAAACTCCATGGTGCCAGATATTGAGGCATGATGTTAGTGAACACCAAAATTAAATGACAGCATCATTTGGAATGGAAAATTCCATGGTGCCAGATATTGATGCATGTTAATGTTTTCATAGTTAATTGAGCTGTTGATAAAATGTTAACAATACTGGTAATAATGTAGGTGTCCAGGAAAAGATGACAAAGCACAGTGCAGTCTACAAAGTTAAGGTGCAAAGCTGTCATATCAAATAGATTGTCATAACAACATAAGATGGGTAAGTCTTAGGCACTACAATGCCCACAATGGCAATTTAATAACATAATACCACATATATATATATATATATATATATATATATATATATATATATATATATATATATATATATATATATATATATATATCAGTACTAGCGAACACACTAGGACACCTTTTCAGGTAACAAAACAATTGATAAAAGCAAAAAAGGAAAAATACAGATTTAAAAAAATGTTAATGCACCAAGATGACCCATTAAGACTGTTTTTTTTAAATGCATTTCCATTGAGATCCAGAGAGTTGAAGGATTTAGGATAGGGTACATATACATCAAATAATTTTTTTAATCTATTACAACAAAGTAAGAGATTGCTTTCAATTGCTGTAGTAAAGCTTAAGATCTGATTTCAGAATGAAACATAAGACAAGAAACCAATTTAAACTAGTAAAATATCATTGACCTAACAGCATTTTTAAAATGGAGTACAGCCATCTTGAGAGACCAGCTCCTCAGATAGTCAAAAAAAAATGACCTCAAGACATGAGCTTTCTCATAACAGATTTGTACAGAATGGCCAGTTTTAAAGATCAGATTTCAACCCACAATTATAGACTGCTCCTATATTTTATTCTTTATTCAGAGTTTTTCCTGACATGTATTCATGTCAAAATAATTTTAAGTAGCAATAGAAATACACACCTATCATTAAACAGTCAATTATGTTTGTTAACATGTTAATATATCAATAATAGTGACCTTATCATAAATATTGCATTTCTTGCTTTGCCTCCACTTCTTGCTGTTGAACTCTCATTTCCTATTGTTCAGTCTAAAAGTCACTGAAATTCAGGTCTGTAGTCAACTCTTTTCTTACCTGGGTTTAGAATAATCCGCACTCTGCCTGCGTCATTGCTCCTGAAGATTAAACGAAGATCATCAATGTTACAGAAGATTACAAAATGGTCATTCAGAAGATTAAACAAAGGTCATCATTATTGTAGAAGATTAAACAAAGGTCAATTGTACAGTTTTGCAAAGCAGTGATTTGTAGCAGAGTTCAAATACATATATAGCTGACAATCACTTATTGCAATCAGCAGGTGGTCACTTGTGACATTGAACTGTTATAACAAAATCAATATTTACACAACAGTTTTGGTTATGAATAACAGGTGGTCACTCATAGCAGAGGTTAATTAGTTTTTTCAAGTTCTAATTTAAGATTATCTTTTTAACAATTCATCATTTCTTGGCAGGAATGGTCCAGCAAGGATCGGATGGGATGCCGTTTTTAGGGGAGTTCCTCAAACAAGTCCTATTAATCTCGTGACAGGGGTCCTGTTTGAGAATTTTCAAAAAATACCATATGGAAATGCTCTAGGAGTCGTCATTGGGAAAATCCTAATCTACTACCAGGACTATATCATTACAAACCTCACACTGACCAAAGATGTCCTGAACCTCACATGGAACACTGATCTGGCAAATCCTGCATCAGCATTATTCCAGCAGAAATCAAATGCATTTTCCAACAGTGTAAGTTTTCACCTTTTAAATAATCCTTCTGGAATGGATGTTGTAGAAAAACAAGTCTTATTCTACCTGGAAGTGCCATTGAGTGACAGCAAGTATTTTGAAGCATTTGATACTTTGTACTAATGATTGAGTCAGCTGTTTTTAAGATAGCACTTCTCTCTCTCTCTCTCTCTCTCTCTGTCTCTCTCTCTCTCACACACACACACATCATGAAAGAAGAAGATGACTAGGAAGGGAAACCCAAATCCAAAATAGACAAGTGTGAGTGTTTAGTACAGTGGAAATGCATGCAAACAAAATGCATAATATAATTTTAAAAATATATTATTCACCTTCCATTTTCCTTTTCATATAGGTGAATCAGCTGATGTCAATGTATCCAACAAAATTCCCAACTTATAAAGGCTCTATGATCAACTCTTTCAGGTAAGTGTAACATAATTGTCTATTCACTTAATTCCCATGGTTTATACAAACTTAAAAATCCTTGACTTTGGAGGGTTGTCTTGAAAATTACTTTTTTTTATACTGATTTGTGCATAGATAAACATGATTGGATTATATACAGTTTAATCATCCAATATTCATAATGTGTTTCAGTATGTTATTAACAATTCTATGTTCTTCAAATAATAAGTAAAGAGAAGTAACAACATTTGCAAATTTCAACAAATAATTTATTTCCCTAAAATGCAAAGTGAAAATGTAAAACATAACTTACGGTATTGCAATTAAATCCCAAATTATCCTAGAATTTCTAACACAAGTCCTAATGATTAAAGTTTAAAATAAACTTTAGTGTCATTCAAAACTAAATCCAAGACTGTAATTGTTGATGTGCCTATGATGGCATGTATCATGGTGATGTGCCAACAGTCTTTTGGTTGAATCACAAGAATATAATCCAAGAATGTATCCTTATTTGAATCTCACTCTGAATTCAAGTCTTTATGTTGGATCCATCTCCATACTTTGAAGTGATCCATGCCCATGCTTTGGGGGATGCAAGCTCAGGCTTTTGGCGATCCATGAACATATACTTTGGGGGATCTCTGACCATGCTTTGGGGGTCCATGACCACACTTTGGAGGGATCCATGACCATACTTGGGGGACAAATGACCACACTTTGGAGGGATTCATACACATACTTCAAGGATCCATACCATACTTTAAGGGATCAAGTCCATACTTTAGGAGACCCATGCTGATAGGGGACCCATGCCCATACTTTTGGGGACCCATGTCCATACTTTGGGGATCCATGTCCATACTTTGTGAATCCATGTCCATACCTTGGGGATGCATGCCCATACTTTAGGGGATGCATGCCCATGCTTTAGGGGATGCATGTCCATACTTTGGGGATCCATGTCCATACTTTGTGAATCCATGTCCATACCTTGGGGATGCATGCCCATACTTTAGGGGATGCATGTCCATGCTTTGGGGATCCATGTCCATACCATGGGGATGCATGCCCATACTTTAGGGGATGCATGTCCATGCTTTGGGGATCCATGTCCATACCTTGGGGATGCATGCCCATACTTTAGGGGATGCATGTCCATGCTTTGGGGATCCATGTCCATACCTTGAGGATGCATGCCCATACTTTAGGGGATGGGTGTCCATGCTTTAGGGAATCCATTCTGGGGAGGGATCCATGCCCATACTTTGGGGTATGTATGCCTATACTTTGGGGGTTCCATGACCACAGACTTTGGGGGTTGTATGACCATTTTTGGGGGAGCTATGTCCACACTTTAAATGATCCATATTCATTCTTTGAAGGGATCCATTCCCATACTTTAGGGGATATATGCCCATACTTTGGGGGATACATGCCCATACTATGAGGGATGTATGCTGATACTTTGGAGGATGCATGCTGATACTTTGGGGAATGTATGTCCATACTTTAGGATATCCCTTCTTTGAAGGGATCCATGCCCATACTTTAGGGGATGTATGCTGATACTTTGGGGCATGCATGCCCATACTTTGGGGGTTATATGTCCATACTTTGTATTATGGATGCCCATACTTTGGGGTATCCATGCCCATACTTTGGGGGATCCATATCCATGCATTGGGGATGTATGCTGATACTTTGGAGAATGCATGCCCATACTTTGGGGGTTCCATGCCCATACTTTGGGGTATCCATGCCCATACTTTGGCAGATCCATATCCATGCTTTGGGGATGTATGCTGATACTTTGGAGAATGCATGCCCATACTTCAGGGGATCCATATCCATACTTTGGGGATGTATGCTGATACTTTGGAGAATGCATGCCCATACTTCAGGGGATCCATACCCATACTTTGGGGGATCCATACCCATACTTTGGGGTATGCATGCCCATACTTTGGGGGTTGTCCGTACTTTGTATTATGGATGCCCATACGTTGGGGGATCCATGCCCATACTTCAGGGGATCCATACCCATACTTTGGGGGATCCATGCCCATACTTTGGGGGATGTATGCTGATACTTTGGAGAATGCATGCCCATACTTTGGGGGATCCATACCCATACTTTGGGGGATCCATGCCCATACTTTGGGGATCCATGCCTATACTTTGGGGATGCATGCCCATACTTTGGGGGATGTATGCTGATACTTTGGAGGATGCATGCCCATACTTTGGGGGATCCATACCCATACTTCAGGGGATCCATGCCCATACTTTGGGGGATGTATGCTGATACTTTGGAGGATGCATACCCATACTTCGTGGGATCCACACCCAGACTTTGGGGATCCATGCCCATACTTTAGGGGATCCATGCCCATACTTTGGGGGATACATGTTCATGGTTTGGGAGGATTCATGCCCATGCTTTGGAGGATCCATTTCCATGCTTTGGTGGATCCATGCCCATATTTGAAGTGTATGAACAGAAACAATAAACTCAGGACTTTATTTCTGGATACTACTATATTTTTTCTGACATTTCAATTTTTAAAAAATTTTACTTTTGATCTTTCCAGGCAAGGACCCAGCCAAGTCGAGTTCACACTTCAGTTTGAGGGCAATCTTTCTACTCAGACCCTGCAAACTCAGTTCAACATGGCTATCAATGAAACGCTTCCGAAATTAAGATTTAATGAGTGGCTTGTATACCAACTGGGAGACTTACTCTTTCCATTTGTCACATATATTGAAACCACTAATGTGCCTCTCAATTTCCGTATTCTGAATTTAACATGGAGTTCAGCTTTGGAAGATAAATCATCAAGTCAGTTTATCCTATACACTATGAGTTTCTGTAATGAGGTATGTAGCTAACATTCACATTCATGCCTTCATCTTAATCCATCATGCCTTCATCTTAATCCATCATGCCTTCATCTTAATCCTTTGGATATAACCATGTCTTTATGTATTTACATTCTGGTCCATGTTTAAATCTTTCATTCCATCTTGAATACTATAAATCGACAGCAACACAAGTAGGCTATTTGGTAATAAGGGCTGGAATAAAGTACCCAAGATGCACCACAGTAGCTGATCCTGACTGATTCAGTAGTAGAATTTGAACCTATATCCAAAAGGTCATAATTCCAGCATGCCAACCATTTAGTCACCATGACTCTTTCCTCTAGTGGAACTTGTTCTCATGATATGTGAGAGTGTGAATTGGGCCTATTTCCCTTCTTCAAGTCTCATGGTTACTGCAGAAACTGAAACACTCAAAAAGCAGTTTTCTTTCTAAGGAAAAAATAGGACATTCTTAATCAGTTCATAAATTTCAGTTCCAAAGAAAACATAGATTTTTACTAAACAATGACAATTGAACCACATGAAAATTAATACATTCACATTATCTCATGCATTACCATATATAGTGGTCCCAGGCCACCTCTATGCAGCATTATCATATAGTGGGAACTCCAAGTATTGCATAAGCCCATTGGGAACTCCCAACATTGCCATTGCCAATTGGGAACTCTCACAAGTTATAATACTGCCATAGCTTGAAACTTGGTGATATGGCATAGACCCATTGGGAACTGCCAAAAGATGCAGCCAACAAAGTAAGGTGTCTTAGTGCCTCAGTTGTCAATGAACTGGACTCATGAACAATAGGGTGCAGGTTCAAATCCTATTATTGGATCAGTCAGTCAGTTACCATGATGCACCCATGGGCAAAGTACTTTACTCCAGTCCTCAGCACTGAATAACCTTCTTGTGCTGTTGTGCCATAAAACACCAAACCAAGTTAGAATAATTCTTCTGTAATTGTATTTATGTCTCTACATTTTGTTTTACATTTTTCAATACTTTCTTTATAAAGACTCCAAAGTGATAAATATGGGGGACAATCTCATTAAATTTCACTATCCTGCCTGTATTAATTATTATTCTCTTTACTTCTGAAAACCTAGCAATCTATGTACAGTTTTTCTGTGAGAATACTATTCTTTTATTGATGAACTGACCATTTCATTTTCCAGGGGAGGGGGAGGAATCAAACATTCCATTTTCCAGGAAAGGGGGAGGGGATTTTTTTTATTTTTTTTTCAGCAACCTAAATATCTTAAATTAAGGGCACTCCTGCTGATTTGTCGAAAAAAAATAATTTTTCCATCATATTACCTGAAAATTGTTTTTATCTTGAAGTAACAAATAGATTAATATTCTCATTGAAAAAAAATCCCAGGCTGCCCCACCCTTCCAATGAAATGGTTGGTTTCTGAAACAAATACATTTACTTGTCCATACATTGCACTTCCCACTTGATAACATGATATTCCTATCATGTCATTATTCATGTTGAACATTTTTTGATTCATGAAAATGATTCAAAATGTCATGGTTATAATTATAAAATGTCCAATGCAACATTATATATTCATTCCTTAATTGCTAAAATATTGACATAGCAATCAACCAAGGAAGCATTGTAATTCTTGAAAGAAAGTTTATATTAATCAATCATATTTATAAGAATTATTGAAAACTTTATCAATATACTTTTAGAGATAATTTCAATTAAATGCAATACTGTTTTATTTCTTTATCAGACAGACAAGTTTTTATCTAGGCTGGTGGGTTATACAGGATGTAAAGCCTCGCAGGCAAAATTTAGGTATGTAATAACACTGATGTTTTCATTGTTCTCCATTAATGTTTCAGCAGGATTCAGTTTTCATTATTATTGATGTTGTAGATACTCACTTAATAGTGGCATAATGTGCTGGCCAGTCTGGGTCTCTGCAATATGTTAGGTGTAGTCAGTAGATCAAAGAACATAGACCCCACTCTGCCAGCACATAATGTGATGGCAAATCATGGTCTGAGTTGCTTGCAGTTTTACAAGGCTTATAGGCCAGTATATATAGTTGTTATGTTCATGTTAGACCTAGAGTTGGGAATAGCAAAGACACTAAATGTGCAATGCTTATAGATTAATTGATCAAGTAACCATCATTTTTATCAAGGACTGTTAAAGTGCAATGCTTGTACATTTATTCATCAAGTAACCATGGTTTTTATCAAGGACTCTTAAAGTGCAATGCTTATAGATTTATTCATCAAGTAACCATCGTTTTTATCAAGGACTCTTAAAGTGCAGTGCTTGTACATTTATTCATCAAGTAACCATGGTTTTTATCAAGGACTCATAAAGTGCCATGCTTGTACAATTATTTGTCAAATAACCATGGTTTTTATCAAGGACTTGTAAAGTGCAATACTTGTATATTTATTCATCAAGTAACCATGGTTTGTATCAAGGACTCTTAAAATGCAGTGCTTATATATTTATATATCAAATAACTATGTTTTTTATCAAAGACTCATAAAGTGCAATGCTTGTACATTTATTCATCAAGTAACCATGGTTTGTATCAAGGACTCTTAAAGTGCAATGCTTGTAAATTTATTCATCAAGTAACCATGGTTTTTATCAAGGACTCATAAAGTGCAATGCTTGTAGATTTATTCATCAAGTAACCATGGTTTTAATCAAGGACTTGTGTAATGCTTGTACATTTATTCATCAAGTAACCATGGTTTTTATCAAGGACTCATAAAGTGCAATGCTTGTACAATTATTTATCAAGTAACCATGGTTTTTATCAAAGACTCATAAAGTGTAATGCTGTACATTTATTTATCAAGTAACCATGATTTGTATCAAGGACTTGTGTAATGCTTGTACATTTATTCATCAAGTAACCATGGTTTTTATCAAGGACTCATAAAGTGTAATGCTTGTACATTTATTCATCAAGTAACCATGGTTTTTATCAAGGACTCATAAAGTGTAATGCTGTACATTTATTCATCAAGTAACCATGGTTTTTATCAAGAACTCATAAAGTGTAATGCTTGTACATTTATTCATCAAGTAACCATGGTTTTTATCAAGAACTCATAAAGTGTAATGCTTGTACATTTATTCATCAAGTAACCATGGTTTGTATCAAGAACTCATAAAGTGTAATGCTTGTACATTTATTCATCAAGTAACCATGGTTTGTATCAAGAACTCATAAAGTGTAATGCTTGTACATTTATTCATCAAGTAACCATGGTTTGTATCAAGAACTCATAAAGTGTAATGCTTGTACATTTATTCATCAAGTAACCATGGTTTTTATCAAGGACAACATGAACTCAATTAATGATAATTGTATTAAAATTGTACAATAAAAAATTTGACATTTCATGCCAGTACTAGTTATATGAATTGTCACAGACAATAATATGACATTTCATGCCAGTAATATTGATATGAATTGTCACAGACAATAATTTGACATTTCATGCCAGTAATATTGATATGAATTGTCACAGACAATGATATGACATTTCATGCCAGTAATATTAATATGAATTGTCACAGACAATAATTTGACATTTCATGCCGTAATAGTGATATGAATTGTCATAGACAATAATTTGACATTTCATGCCAGTAATATTGATATGAATTGTCACAGACAATGATATGACATTTCATGCCAGTAATATTAATATGAATTGTCACAGACAATAATTTGACATTTCATGCCGTAATAGTGATATGAATTGTCATAGACTATAATTTGACATTTCATGCCAGTAATATTGATATGAATTGTCATAGACTATAATTTGACATTTCATGCCGTAATAGTGATATGAATTGTCATAGACAATAATTTGACATTTCATGCCAGTAATATTGATATGAATTGTCATAGACAATAATTTGACATTTCATGCCAGTAATATTGATATGAATTGTCATAGACTATAATTTGACATTTCATGCCATAATAGTGATATGAATTGTCATAGACAATAATTTGACATTTCATGCAGTGATATTGATATGAATTGTCATAGACTATAATTTGACATTTCATGCTGTAATAGTGACATGAATTGTCATAGACAATAATTTGACATTTCATGCCAGTAATATTGATATGAATTGTGAAATTATTTTATTGGTAAACAAGATTGCAATAGTGTATACATTTTTAAGTTTGGTAAAAACTCTTGCTGGAAAAATTTCCCAGCAGTTTTTCATTGTGTCCTATCTGTAGTAATGATAATTATTGATATTTAAAGACTTCAGTGTTTTTATATAAATGATTTATCAAGCTGGAATCCATGCCAAACATTTTGATATTTGATTTTGTTTTTATTTTAATTCTCCTAATTGCAAGCTTCATGGTGATTTGTTTCTTTGTGTGTGCATGTGTGTGCACATGTTTGTGTGTATGTATGTGTGTGTGTGTCTGTGTGTCTATGTGAAGAATAGTGTTTAGCAGTCTGTCACCATTTGCACAGTCATTTAAACATGATAACAGATCTGTGCTAGGAAATATAGTTACATCAAATGTTTTGCCTGTCTTGTCAAATATATTGCCTGACTTCTTAAACATATTGAATGTCTTGTCAAACATTGCCTGTCATGTCCAATATATTGCCTGTTCTGTCAAACATATTGATTGTCTTTTCAAACGTATTGCTTATGTCAAGCATATTGTCTGTTTTATCAGACATATTGAATGTTATGTCAAACATATTACCTCTTATACAAATTTTTTCCATTTTAATTGCAGTGCCAATACAACAAATTCAGAGATAGTGTTTGACGTCAGCCTTGGGTTCAATGGAACTGTCAATGTTGCTGCATTACAGGCATCAGCTGCAGATATCATTTTTAATAACACTCTAAGATTCCGATATATTGTTACAGTGGGTCATCAAGTTGGACGCCTCCTTATTCACTATGCAGACATCGTAAAATATCAGACGTTTAAGTTTGGTATGAGTATAAGTGTATTTCGTATAATTTACTTTAGAATTTTTGAAATCTTTATTCAGGTCTTGGAAACTCAGAACATGATTATAAGGAATTCCAATGAAAATAAAACCATGGTTAATGATCCATTATATTTTTAAAAACAAATGCACCCAAAGTATGAAAATGCAGAATTATATCAGCCTTGAAAATGACAATACGCAAGAAAAAACATGTGGACTTGTCAATAATTAAGCTGCTAAAAGTATTTTTTTCCAGTCTTATGCTTACATGTTTAAGGGAAAGAGAGAGAGAAATAACATGCAAAGATTATGTGTTCATAAGTAAAAATGAACTTACAATGACTATGTGTTCATACGTAAAAAAGATGCATATATGCCTTGTGTGAAAATTAAATATGTAATTATGTTCCATAACATCCCTGACTGAGCACTTGGACTTGGTATGAAAATTAAATCTATAATTATGCTCCTTAACAACCCTGACTGAGCAATTGGACTTAATTAACTATATAATTATTCTCCTCAACAACCCTAACTAAGCGATTGGACTTGTTATGAAAATTAAATCTATAATTATGCTCCTTAACAACCCTAACTGAGCAGTTGGACTTAATTAACTATATAATTATTCTCCTCAACAACCCTAACTAAGCGATTGGACTTGTTATGAAAATTAAATCTATAATTATGCTCCTTGACAACCCTGGCTTAGCATTTGGACTAGGTATGAAAATTAAATATTATAATTATGTTTCTTAACAACCCTGACTGAGGACTTGGACTTGGTATGAAAATTAAATATATACATAATTATGTTCCTTAGCTCATTAACCCTCAAGACAAACAGCTAGGCATTCCCCTACAGCATGTGTGCAGAGGGATCACCAAGAGCAGTGTTAGCCTTACCAGTGCCTGTATCCCTGAGACATGCTGAGACTACATGGCTTGCATATTTTTACAGAGGGAGCTACTTCCAATAAATGTTATTTTCTTATTTATGTTTCTTTAATTAAGCTAAAATTTGGCACAGCAGTTCTTAATAAATTACATACATAATGGTATAAATTTCATACTACATGCAGAAATAAAACTCATGCATAAAGATGAAATAAATGATTTTCTTACCAATTTGTTTCTCTTGCCATGAATAATCCCTAAAATCCATGATGAATTCACACTGGGTAATTAACACTGTCAATACATGACATTCATTTCATTTTATGTAAACAGAAATTCCACTTGTCATCTCTCTTGCAAACTTAACCTCATGTGAATACTCTGTCAGAGTCTGTCAAGTAAAATTCTACTCCCAGCGGCTGATTCTCATAATTTTCATCATCTTCTATCTAAAACATTTCCACTATTTTTACCGCTATCGAAATATTGTTCAGCAATGTTCACTCTATATATGTAAGCTAAAATTGTATTGTTTAAAATGCCTGCATAATTAGGAAATGGCTTGAAATCAACCAATAGTTTGTGCCGATTTAACATGTCGTGTGGGATACAGGCCTAAACTAATACTGCCACTCATGCTCTGTGCTCGGGAAACAAGCTAGGTAAACTGCGCCATGTTATCATGGCACTTGGGAGATGAAGAAGGTAAAGTACAAAGAGTTATAGAGGTGGCAGGGGTTAATAAGTTAAAAGCCTTAATTGTGCATTTTTCCTCTGATTCCTCTCCATCATATAATACACCAATTTTTTGGGCTGCTGAATTTTTTTTTCCATCCAGAAACTGTTGCTATGTGAACATAATATCAATTTTTGGACTGCTCCAAAAGGTGTGTCCCTTTTTCCATCTAGGAATAGTTACATATGTTACCAAAATACAAATCATTTGGTCTACTCCAAAAGGTGGATCTCTCTCCATCCTGGAATGTTGTATCAAACAAAATACCAATCATTTGGTCTGCTTCAAAGGATGGATCTTTTTTTCCTGCCTGGAACTGTTGTATATGTAAAAAACCCACTTGCAATTGTAAGAGATTAAGGAGGTGAGGTCGAAAGAATTCACAAATCTGCATACATTTTATATTAAAAGTATGAACTTGTATGCTGTGGAGGTGGGATTTCTGTGGATTTCTTTTAGTTTGTTTCTTTTCTTTTTCTGTATAAAGTATTTAGTGTTGTATGTACCTTTCTTTATTGATTGTGCAACTACATACTGTGTATAAACATGCATCAAACAGAGGGTCATAAGGAGGATTAGTTCCGTGCAACTAATTGTGTCACCCTCTTTAAATAAAGTTGTTTTTATTATAATTTATATTAATGCAGACATAGACATGTGCTTATTATCTTGCCACTTTTATGGGCAGCATGACATTGGTTCCCAACTTTCCTTTAAAAGCAGCAAGATAACAGTAAACCCCATACAATGAAAGTCAAGCATTCAGTTTTGATTTTATTAGTAATTATGACTTATAAAGTATCTTAAGGACTTGTAGATTTTTACACTGTATTGTGTTTTTCAAGGGAAGACTGTTGATCTTAAAAGACAATAGTCACTTTTGATACCATTTTACTGTTCATTATATACTTTTGAAATTATAATTACCTTTCCTGTTTTTCAATCTCATTTTTAAAAAATTAAAAAATTGTTCTGAAATATGATTTCAGCATTCATGACCTATAATTTCAAATTTCCATTTAAGTAATATGCTAATTTTTTAAGTTTTGAAATCAGAACAAAAAATGTTATTTTCCAAATAATCAAATCATACAACCTGTTCCAATATTTATTTCAGATGGGTGGAGAATAGCCCTGACACAGGAGATACCATCAATTCTTCCAGTACCAACTAATATAAAAGCTGAGGAGGCTGCCCTGTGTACTCAGGTAAAATATCTTGGAGTGTAACAACTCTATAGTCTTAAACTAATATAAAAACTTAGGAGGCTGCCCTTTGTACTTAGGTATAATACCCTGCAGTGTTACAAATCTATGGTCTTAAACTAATATAAAAACTTAGGAGGCTGCCCTTTGTACTTAATATGTATAACACCCTGAAGTGTTACAAATCTATGGTCTTAAACTAATATAAAAACTTAGGAGGCTGCCCTTTGTACTTAATATGTACAACACCCTGAAGTGTTACAAATCTATGGT
Source organism: Sinohyriopsis cumingii (assembly GCA_028554795.2). NCBI lineage: Eukaryota > Metazoa > Mollusca > Bivalvia > Unionida > Unionidae > Sinohyriopsis > Sinohyriopsis cumingii. The sequence goes on along the minus strand of CM068828.1, from coordinate 20,243,296 downwards.
CTTAAACTAATATAAAAACTTAGGAGGCTGCCCTTTGTACTTATTATGTATAACACCCTGAAGTGTTACAAATCTATGGTCTTAAACTAATATAAAAACTTAGGAGGCTGCCCTTTGTACTTAATATGTGTAACACCCTGAAGTGTTACAAATCTATGGTCTTAAACTAATATAAAAACTTAGGAGGCTGCCCTTTGTTCTTAATATGTATAACACCCTGAAGTGTTACAAATCCATGGTCTTAAACTAATATAAAAACTTAGGAGGCTGCCCTTTGTACTTAGGTATAATACCCTGAAGTGTAACAACTCTATGGTCTTAAACTAATATAAAAACTTAGGAGGCTGCCCTTTGTACCTAATATGTATAATACCCTGAAAACAGTGCAGATTAAGCTGAGGATATCTACATTTTTTGGGTTGATATAAGAAATCATGTGACAAGAGAAGTTGAAACATCACACTTGCGTCAAGCTAGACTTGAATTTTAGGGAGAAGTGAGAGCTGAACAGACCAAAGTGGGAGCAAAGCAAGAAATCCAATATGTGCGTGTTTTTGTTCTTTTATTTGAATTATTTCCCAGTATGCACATCTGCATTTAGCATTCATTTTAAGAAATAGTTTTCTCAAATAGAAAGTTTTCTGATATATTATAGCCACATTTGGTATGTGTATAAAAATTATCACATTCATATGCAGTGTATTTTGACTTTAGGATTTTAAAAGAGTAGAAGCTTTATATTGTAATGAATTTAAACTGAAAGGAGTAACTAGATTAAAGTATTGTGATTGCTAGTTAGTGAAAATGCTTAACCAACTTCCCTTAATCAGGAATTATTGTCTTTTTACATTATCAAAGTTCACTATAAAATAGCAGTTGAAAAGATTTTTAACTTTGTTTAAAACAACTGCATGTACCATGTACACGAGAGCAAATGCACACCCATCTTTAGATCATACCCGTTGTCCTAATTGCTTGTTGCTAATAAAACTTTACTGTAACTATTCATAGGCAGAACACTGAAGCATTCAAGTTGAATGAACTAAACCCTTCTTTCCAACCAAATTGACAAGATGTGAGAGCATCTATTTTTAGAGATATATTTTCTTAATCTATCCACTCACTTTCTAGCTTCATTACAAAAGTCCATTGCTAGGATTGCCAATGTTAGGTTTACTGTTTGTCTACATACTTGTAGTAATATTAGGCATTTGTTAAATAGTATTTGCTTCACTGCTTGTTTTTTGTATTTTCACCTTTTTCCAACTTTGACCTTACAGTGAATTCCACTATATAGCACTGAATCATATGTTTCTGTCCAACATAATTGCATTTTTAGGCTAAATATTTAATAACATTATATTCAGACTTTATTTTCTTTGAAATACATATTTTCCTTCATATATTTGCCCAATGGTTTACAAAAACAGACACACTAATAAAATGGTACTTCCCAGATACTACATTGTCCAGCATTATGATAGTTTCATTTACAATTGACTGATTTTATGAATAAAGTAATATACACATGGCAGTTAAAATATTTAGATCTCTGATTCTCTTCTTAAAAAACAAATTGCTTTTTTCATTTTATTGTTTAAGTTTCAAAACAAAATTTTGTATAATTTTATCATGAAAGGATAATTTGCAGAAATTGGGCAATCATAGTTGCTAATTTACTCAGGAAAGGGTTAATGGTCCATCAGGTATTAAAACACCAGCCTGTGAAAGAGCAAGAGTTTGTCAGCACAATTGGTATCAACTCCAGCTATTTGATGACTTGATGCCTACATTTCGCCTTGAACTACAACACAAGACTGCAACTACTGGCTAAGGCAAGGGAGCATCTCAGTAGCTATGGTCACTCAGTGTACCTCAGAAAAATCCCAGGACAAAGTCATCTTCACTTTCCACACAGAAGAAGGCAAAGTTTACATTTTTTAGGCAACTTAGTCGCCTGGTAGCATGACCCCTGATCATATTGTCACAAGTTGCATAGTAGTGAGTAATAACACAAGTGGCAAAGTAGTGAGTAATAACACAAGTGGCAAAGTAGTGAGTAATAACACTAAATGTTTCCACTTTACAAGTTAAATATTTCCTTATTTCTACAAAAAAAACATAGATTTTCTTTTTATTTAATATTTTTTTTAAAGCAAAAGCCTTAATTTTGCATGGATTTGTGTCTCCATTTTGTGTTAACATTTCTACATCAATAGATGAATTACCGAAATATTACAATAATTATCAGATAATGACTTTTTAAAAATTTAGATTGTACATATAATGAATAATTTGTAAAATAAATGACTGTTGTAAATATTAAAATGAAGAGGTTGTTACTTGCATTAACACATTTCTTGCATGGATTGATACAGTGAATATTGCAGAGGTGGGGATACTGTAGAAACCCACTCATTCCTCTGTTATAATCCCCACACCAAAATGGGAGAGCCCTGTCATTATCACCTTGTATTTTTCAGTCCATCTGACTTTCTATTTCCATTTATTTTTAAAAAACATACCTCAGCAAACTTTACACATAATTTCGATGCCAATTGCATCAATTGGTGGATGAGTTTTAATGCCAATTGCATCAATTGGTGGGCAAGTTTTGATGCAAATTGCATTGACTGGTGGGCAAATTTTGATGCCAATTGCATCAATTGGTGGGAGAATTTTGATGCCAATTGCATCAATTGGTGGGTGAATTTTGATGCCATTGCATCAATTGGTGGGTGAATTTTGATGCCACTTGCATCAATTGGTGGGTGAATTTTGATGCCATTGCATCAGTTGATGGACAAATTTTGATGCCAATTGCATCAATTGGTGGGCAAATTTTGATGCCATTGGGTTTGCACATAACATTCAGATCATGGGATGTTTCTTTTAAAAATTTCATTTTTTTAGGTCCAATTTATGTTATGGAGTTATCAGCCTTTACCAATAACATTTAATTTCCATAACAACAGATCATTGTAACCTGCATATCTCTGGAACCATTCAAGTTTATGATGCAATATTCGTACATACATTGATAATAGTACTGCTTAGGAACCAATCCACTTTTTGAAACAATTTGGTATGTACATTGTAACCAGCAAAACTCTGGAACCATTCAGCATTTTATGATGCAAATTGGTGTGTACATTGTAACCACTATAGCACTGAAACCATTCAATATGCACCTCTCCCTCAATAACTCGTGCACAACGGGGTCCACAAACATTTACTGCACTATTAACAAGGTGCAAGTTACCAAGGGACTTCCAAAAATTGGAAAAAAATCGCTTTGACATCGAGAAAACCAGGGAAGGGGCAGTGGCATTGGGGAACTGGGCTGTTTATTTACTGGATCCTCATTTTACAATCATGTCGATAATAATTTTTAATAACGTGCTTTTTCTAATGAAGTTGTTCATTATTCTGTTTAAATAACATTTATTTTCAAAACGTCCAACATATGAAAGATCGTTCCAACTGGTTTCAACAACCATCATGTGTATGTGAATAAATCTGTGTATTACGTCAATGCTTTTTGTTTTCTTGATGAGTCTGGTTCCCGTAGTGGTTTTTAATACTATCCTGCCAAATTGGGAGTTCCCAGAGCTGTGGACTAGACTAACTGTTGATTCACCACCAAACAAGATTCTATTTTTTCAAAAACATGCATGTGACAATCGTCTGTGCTGAAACTCAATTTTTGTATTGTTCAGTTAGTACAATATTGAAGTGAGTTCACCCAACATGAACCGGGGCTGCTAGATTTTAAATTTGTTGGATTTTCGTTCCTTTTAACTTTTCTTTTATTCCATCTCCTTTATTTGATTCAAAAGACATAATTAACATGATAATACAAAGGAGGCCAGCTTTTTAATCAGTGCAACAATACCACAAATACTTCTGGAAGTCAGTTATCAAAACATGGTCGGCACTTAAGTAGGTTCTCAGAGAAATGCTTGCAGACATAGCTGTTACGACAGATTGATGCATTTCATGTTTAATTTCAAGAGGATGGTGTTGTTGTTATAGGGTTTAACACCATTTTTCAGCACACAATAGGCTATACATGGCGGCCAGTATTAATGGTGGAGGAAGAACCTGGGAAATTCACAGAAAGAACCATTGACCCTCGAGAAGCTACTGGCAAGCTTTCTCACATATCCACATTGGCCGAATCCGAGACTTAAATCCATGCAGACAGAGGTGAGATGGCAGTGATCCGTAATGAAGAGCGCTTTAGACCACTCGGCCACTCGGGGCTCCTCATTTCAAGAGGACACATTGTATTTATGACGATTACACTTAAAACTAGAACACAAATTTCAATTGATAAAAAAAAATTATTTAATTTGTATTTATTAAAATACTGTCTCCACTCAGTGTAAGTGACATTTTCATTGATCAAAATTTCCTTACATATCATTAATTGTGGTGTACTAGGAATGTTGTTTGGAAAGTAAATGTAAAAAATTGTATGACCTATTTTTAAATTTGATATTTCATAGTGTTCGATGATAAAACGAGTGATACAACCAAGTTTCCATTACCAATTTTGATCACAATTTTCTTCAAGTTCAACAAACAGGGATCAATTTTTTGGGTATTTTCTGGTTTAAAAGATGGGATCCATGCCTGAGCCATGTTATAAGCAGGTTCGCGAGTTATCAGGGCACGAGTTATCGAGGGAGTGGTGTATTATGATGCAAATTAGTATGTACATTGTAATCAGTATAGCACTGAAACCATTCCACATACTATGATGCAAATTGGTATGTACATTGTAACCAGTATAGCACTGGAACCATTCAACATATTATGATGCAGATTGGTATGTACATTGTAACCAGTATAGCACTGGAACCATTCAACATATTATGATGCAAATTGGTATGTACATTGTAACCAGTATAGCAAAGGAACCATTCAACATATTATTATGCAAATTGGTATGTACATTGTAACCAGTATAGCACTGGAACCATTCAACATATTATTATGCAAATTGGTATGTACATTATAACCAGTATAGCACTGGAACCATTCAACATATTATGATGCAAATTGGTATGTACATTGTAACCAGAGATCTACAGCAGATGACTTTTTTATTGTGGATAGTGCTATGACACTAGATATTTAACCTAATATCACCAAATGGAATGTTGCTGTAATTGGTGTATTTATTCCCATTCATGGCCTAGATCTTTAACAATATTTTCAAATGGAATGTTGCTGTAATTGGTATATTTATTCCAATTCATGGCCTAGATCTTAAACAACATTCTTACTGTTCACTGTTTTTATTCCAGTTCATATTGTAATCAACATTGTTAGTTCTAGTTTCATTCCTTTTCATGATGTATGTTGTTAATATAATGTTGCTCCTGTCTTTTCATTACTTTTCAAAATCTGTATTGTTAACAATGATACTCGGTTTTCATTCCTTTGCATTACCTATATTCTTAACAACATTGTTACTTATCTCTCTTTTCATTCCTTTGCAAGGCCTATTTTCTTAACAACATTGTTACTTATCTCTCTTTTCATTCCTTTGCAAGGCCTATTTTCTTAACAACATTGTTACTTCTCTCTCTTTTCACTCCATTGCATGGCCTATATTCTTAACAACATTGTTACTTCTCTCTGTTGTCATTCCTTTGCGAGGCCTGTATTCTCAACAACATTGTTACTTTTCTGTTTTCATTCCTTTGCAAGGCCTATATTCTTTTAACAACATTTTTACTTCTCTGTTTTCGTTCCTTTGCATTGCCTATATTCTTAACAACATTGTTACTTCTCTCTGTTTTCATTCCTTGCGAGGCCTATATTCTTAACAACATTGTTACTTCTCTCTGTTGTCATTCCTTGCGAGGCCTATATTCTTAACAACATTGTTACTTCTGTTTTCATTCCTTTGCATGGCCTATATTCTTAACAACATTGTTATTTCTCTCTGTTTTCATTTCTTTGCAAGGCCTATATTCTTAACAACATTTTTACTTTTCTCTGTTTTCATTACTTTGCATGGCCTATATGCTTAACAACATTGCCACTTCTCTCTGTTTTCATTCCTTTGCATGACCTATATTCTTAACTACTTTGTTACTTCTCTGTTTTCATTCCTTTGCATGGCCTGTATTCTCAACAACATTGTTACTTCTCTCTGTTTTCATTCCTTTGCATGGCCTATATTCTTAACAACAATTTTACTTCTGTTTTCATTCCTTTTCATGACCCATATTATGAATAACATTATTTCAAATCTCTGTCTAAATTCCCTTTAATAGCCTATATTGTAAGAAACATTTTTTCATTCATTTTCATGACCTACATCTTTTACAACAGTGTTTCATTCTCTTTCTTGGCCTATATCTTTTACAACAGTGTTTTCATTCCCTTTCATGGCCTATATCTTTTACAACAGTGTTTTCATTCCCTTTCATGGCCTATATCTTTTACAACAGTGTTTCATTCCTTTTCATGGCCTATATCTTTTACAACAGTGTTTTCATTCCCTTTCATGGCCTATATCTTTTACAACAGTGTTTTCATTCCCTTTCATGGCCTATATCTTTTACAACAGTGTTTCATTACCTTTCATGGCCTATATCTTTTACAACAGTGTTTCATTCCCTTTCATGGCCTATATCTTTTACAACATTGTTTCTCCTCATAGTTTTCATTTATTTTCTTGGCCTGTATTGTGAGTAAAAGCAAGAATTACTTTAAGTTGTTCAAAGAATTGTTAATTATATTTATCATTTCCTAGGCTGATAGGTACAGATTTTCTTTATTAATGTATAATATTGATTGATAATATATTATGACTTAGTCACTGGTTCAAAATTGAACTCATTACAAGAGAATTATATTACAAAGTGCAAGGTCCAATTTATCTGTGTACACAGGATTCTAAATTTTCTTGTAATTAATATTTGTTCTGTTGCTAATTAAACCCTAAGACAATATTATAGAGGTAAATGAATACAAATGTAATTAAAAGTTTCACTGAAATAAACCTGGGACTGTATTGTAGAGGTAAAATCTCCAAAGACAAAATGCTTCAGCTACTGTTTCATCTTTTACTCTTCTTAGAAAAATAGCCATCATGTACTATAGACATTAGGTACTATAAATAGTCATCATGTATTATAAATAGTCAACACATACTATCGAGTCAGCATGTACTATTAATAGTCATCATGTACTATAAAGATGTTCTATCATCATGTACTATAAAGATGTACTATCATTATGTAATATCATCATGTACTATCATTATGTACTATAAAGATGTACTATCATTATGTAATATCATCATGTACTATCATCATGTACTATAAAGATGTTCTGTCATCATGTAATATCATCATGTACTATCATCATGTACTATCATCATGTACTATAAAGATGTACTATCATTATGTAATATCATCATGTACTATCATCATGTACTATAAAGATGTACTATCATTATGTAATATCATCATGTACTATCATCATGTACTATAAAGATGTTCTGTCATCATGTACTATCATCATGTACTATCATCATGTACTATAAAGATGTTCTGTCATCATGTAATATCATCATGTACTATCATTATGTACTATCATCATGTACTTTAAAGATGTACTATCTTCATGTACCTATAAGGATGTACTATAATCATGTACTATCATCATCTACTATTAAGATGTTTTGATAAAGAAAAGTGCCTAAATGTTCACTTTGTAAGCAGGAAATGAAGTCTGTTCAAATTTTATTTTTATGCAAAACGATTGTCATCTAAGGTTGGTTTTTTTTTTTTATTCAGACCCAAAAAGTCAGATTTGACTGCAACTAATCCAATGAAAAATTAGCTTTCCAAAAATAACTATGATGCACAGTTAGGAAAATGGCTTTCCAAAAAATGACAATGATGCACAGTTAGGAAAAAGGCTTTCCAAAAATAACTGTGATGCACATTTAAGAAAATGGCTTTCCAAAAATAACTGTGATCCTCAGAAGCATGTTCTTTGCTTCACATTTGTCCATATAAATTTTTCAACAATATGACTTTTGTAGACTTAAACTTCTATACATTATTTTTTTTATCTTCAATTTTTACAGTCTTGACTAGGGTTGAAAGATGCAAAGTCAATTTTTTTTCGTCTTGACTAGGGTTGAAATATGCAAAGTCAATTTTATAGTCTTGACTAGGGTTGAAATATACAAAGTCAATTTTTATAGTTTTGATTAGGGTTGAAAGATGCAAAGTCAATTTTATAGTCTTGACTAGGGTTGAAATATGCAAAGTCAATTTTTATAGTCTTGACTAGGGTTGAACTATGCAAAGTCAATTTTTTTAGTCTTGACTAGGGTTGAAAGATGCAAAGTCAATTTTTATAGTCTTGACTAGGGTTGAAAGATGCAAAGGTGGCGCTCACCAGATAATATGTACTTTTGAGAGAGTGACGTATGTAAGGTGAAGTAGTTCGCATTTAAAACATGCACAGTGGAGAGAACGTTTGCATACCTCTATGCTACATTAATGTAATGTGGATGATATTTCTTTTGGATATTGTACTTTTGGAAATTTTACATGATTTAAGCACACTGCTAACTAAAATGACTGCTCCCTTGTGTTAAAAAATCAGTCTGAATTAGTCTAAAGTACACTATACATAGCAGCTATTAAAATAGGGAAAATGAATTTTGCCAGACTAGACAATACCAGCTTCTGAAAGTGCAATGAATGAATTACCAAATATATAAAATGTAAAAAAAGTTATCGGCTCTTTTTTATACAATTGACCTCTGAAGTTCAGGAAGTGAAAATGACCAAGTAGAGCTAGCACTTTTTTGAAAGGTGCACATTTGAAGTAAGGCCAAGCTGTATACTCTATAACCCATAGTACACCCATCAATCATACACCAAAATAAAGGGAATTAAAGGTTCTTTGCATTATACCTAAGATATACAAGGTCTTTTTTAAATAGCCAGTATAACCAGTGAGGAAAGCCGGGGACATTCTTTTTCTTTAAATTCCTAACCCTATGCAAAATGCGAAACTGTATAGCGCCACCTTAAAGAAAATAAAAAAATGTTTGCAATTATTTTTTTTATTTTCATATAATTATGTATGATGTTCTGAATAAAATGGTACATTCATATTGCATTTAAGCATGAAAATAAGCTAATTATGATCATTTTTCTCTTGCTTACATAATTTGCCATGAGGTATATTTGTGTGAGTAGTGACCTTAATTATGGGGAAATTAGAAGACTGAGAATATAGGAATAGAGTCAACTTAAATTTAAAACTGTTGCAATAAGTGACAGAAATATATGGTGAAAATGTTTCTTTTCATTTATTTGCAATGAAATAAAAAAATAAATGAAGAGAAAGTGAATTCGCTTCTTCCATATTAAACAATAGGCAAATATTTTACACTTTGACCTTTGACCTTTATGAAGCTGATGAGTTACCTCCCTTTTCTAATTGTAAAATTCATTGTTGATATCTCAGAAATAATTTTGGCTAGTTTCATGTTCCTGTCATTCAGCATAACATTGGTTGCTATGTTTACAAAATGTAATGTGCATTCTTAAAATAGCTCACTTTTATCATGGGGGGGGGTAGGCTGGACTTATTAGAGACTCTGACTCTCATAAATACTGTTCTGTGTGGAAAAAGGCAGGAGAATTATTCATAAGGATTGTTTTGATGCTTGCGACTTAAATGTTTCAGCCATATAAACATAATTAAATCATAAAAAATAATACCTACATCTTCTTTATGGTGGCGCTCACCAGATAATATGTACTTTTGAGAGAGTGACGTATGTAAGGTGAAGTAGTTCGCATTTAAAACATGCACAGTGGAGAGAACGTTTGCATACCTCTATGCTACATTAATGTAATGTGGATGATATTTCTTTTGGATATTGTACTTTTGGAAATTTTACATGATTTAAGCACACTGCTAACTAAAATGACTGCTCCCTTGTGTTAAAAAATCAGTCTGAATTAGTCTAAAGTACACTATACATAGCAGCTATTAAAATAGGGAAAATGAATTTTGCCAGACTAGACAATACCAGCTTCTGAAAGTGCAATGAATGAATTACCAAATATATAAAATGTAAAAAAAGTTATCGGCTCTTTTTTATACAATTGACCTCTGAAGTTCAGGAAGTGAAAATGACCAAGTAGAGCTAGCACTTTTTTGAAAGGTGCACATTTGAAGTAAGGCCAAGCTGTATACTCTATAACCCATAGTACACCCATCAATCATACACCAAAATAAAGGGAATTAAAGGTTCTTTGCATTATACCTAAGATATACAAGGTCTTTTTTAAATAGCCAGTATAACCAGTGAGGAAAGCCGGGGACATTCTTTTTCTTTAAATTCCTAACCCTATGCAAAATGCGAAACTGTATAGCGCCACCTTAAAGAAAATAAAAAAATGTTTGCAATTATTTTTTTTATTTTCATATAATTATGTATGATGTTCTGAATAAAATGGTACATTCATATTGCATTTAAGCATGAAAATAAGCTAATTATGATCATTTTTCTCTTGCTTACATAATTTGCCATGAGGTATATTTGTGTGAGTAGTGACCTTAATTATGGGGAAATTAGAAGACTGAGAATATAGGAATAGAGTCAACTTAAATTTAAAACTGTTGCAATAAGTGACAGAAATATATGGTGAAAATGTTTCTTTTCATTTATTTGCAATGAAATAAAAAAATAAATGAAGAGAAAGTGAATTCGCTTCTTCCATATTAAACAATAGGCAAATATTTTACACTTTGACCTTTGACCTTTATGAAGCTGATGAGTTACCTCCCTTTTCTAATTGTAAAATTCATTGTTGATATCTCAGAAATAATTTTGGCTAGTTTCATGTTCCTGTCATTCAGCATAACATTGGTTGCTATGTTTACAAAATGTAATGTGCATTCTTAAAATAGCTCACTTTTATCATGGGGGGGGGTAGGCTGGACTTATTAGAGACTCTGACTCTCATAAATACTGTTCTGTGTGGAAAAAGGCAGGAGAATTATTCATAAGGATTGTTTTGATGCTTGCGACTTAAATGTTTCAGCCATATAAACATAATTAAATCATAAAAAATAATACCTACATCTTCTTTATGGTGGCGCTCACCAGATAATATGTACTTTTGAGAGAGTGACGTATGTAAGGTGAAGTAGTTCGCATTTAAAACATGCACAGTGGAGAGAACGTTTGCATACCTCTATGCTACATTAATGTAATGTGGATGATATTTCTTTTGGATATTGTACTTTTGGAAATTTTACATGATTTAAGCACACTGCTAACTAAAATGACTGCTCCCTTGTGTTAAAAAATCAGTCTGAATTAGTCTAAAGTACACTATACATAGCAGCTATTAAAATAGGGAAAATGAATTTTGCCAGACTAGACAATACCAGCTTCTGAAAGTGCAATGAATGAATTACCAAATATATAAAATGTAAAAAAAGTTATCGGCTCTTTTTTATACAATTGACCTCTGAAGTTCAGGAAGTGAAAATGACCAAGTAGAGCTAGCACTTTTTTGAAAGGTGCACATTTGAAGTAAGGCCAAGCTGTATACTCTATAACCCATAGTACACCCATCAATCATACACCAAAATAAAGGGAATTAAAGGTTCTTTGCATTATACCTAAGATATACAAGGTCTTTTTTAAATAGCCAGTATAACCAGTGAGGAAAGCCGGGGACATTCTTTTTCTTTAAATTCCTAACCCTATGCAAAATGCGAAACTGTATAGCGCCACCAAAGTCAATTTTATAGTCTTGACTAGGGTTGAAATATGCAAAGTCAATTTTTATAGTCTTGATTAGGGTTGAAATATGCAAAGTCAATTTTTTTAGTCTTGATTAGGGTTGAAAGATGCAAAGTCAATTTTATAGTCTTGACTAGGGTTGAAATATGCAAGGTCAATTTTTATAGTCTTGACTAGGGTTGAAATATGCAAGGTCAATTTTTTTAGTCTTGACTAGGGTTGAAATATGCAAGGTCAATTTTTTTAGTCTTGACTAGGGTTGAAAGATGCAAGGTCAGTTTTTATAGTCTTGACTAGGGTTGAAATATGCAAGGTCAATTTTTATAGTCTTGACTAGGGTTGAAATATGCAAGGTCAATTTTATAGTCTTGACTAGGGTTGAAATATGCAAGGTCAATTTTTTTAGTCTTGACTAGGGTTGAAATATGCAAGGTCAGTTTTTATAGTCTTGACTAGGGTTGAAATATGCAAGGTCAATTTTTATAGTCTTGACTAGGGTTGAAATATGCAAGGTCAATTTTTATAGTCTTGACTAGGGTTGAAATATGCAAGGTCAATTTTTTTAGTCTTGACTAGGGTTGAAATATGCAAGGTCAATTTTTATAGTCTTGACTAGGGTTGAAATATGCAAAGTCAATTTTTATAGTCTTGACTAGGGTTGAAATATGCAAGGTCAATTTTTATAGTCTTGACTAGGGTTGAAATATGCAAAGTCAATTTTTATAGTCTTGACTAGGGTTGAACTATGCAAAGTCAATTTTTATAGTCTTGACTAGGGTTGAAAGATGCAAAGTCAATTTTTATAGTCTTGACTAGGGTTGAAAGATGCAAAGTCAATTTTATAGTCTTGATTAGGGTTGAAATATGCAAAGTCAATTTTTTTAGTCTTGACTAGGGTTGAAATATGCAAAGTCAATTTTTATAGTCTTGACTAGGGTTGAAAGATGCAAAGTCAGTTTTTATAGTCTTGATTAGGGTTGAACTATGCAAAGTCAATTTTTATAGTCTTGATTAGGGTTGAACTATGCAAAGTCAATTTTTATAGTCTTGACTAGGGTTGAACTATGCAAAGTCAATTTTTATAGTCTTGACTAGGGTTGAACTATGCAAAGTCAATTTTTGTAGTCTTGACTAGGGTTGAACTATGCAAAGTCAATTTTTGTAGTCTTGACTAGGGTTGAACTATGCAAAGTCAATTTTTATAGTCTTGACTAGGGTTGAACTATGCAAAGTAAATTTTTATAGTCTTGACTAGGGTTGAACTATGCAAAGTCAATTTTTATAGTCTTGATTAGGGTTGAACTATGCAAAGTCAATTTTTATAGTCTTGACTAGGGTTGAACTATGCAAAGTCAGTTTTTATAGTCTTGATTAGGGTTGAACTATGCAAAGTCAATTTTTGTAGTCTTGACTAGGGTTGAACTATGCAAAGTCAATTTTTGTAGTCTTGACTAGGGTTGAACTATGCAAAGTCAATTTTTATAGTCTTGACTAGGGTTGAACTATGCAAAGTCAATTTTTATAGTCTTGATTAGGGTTGAAATATGCAAAGTCAGTTTTTATAGTCTTGACTAGGGTTGAACTATGCAAAGTCAATTTTTATAGTCTTGATTAGGGTTGAACTATGCAAAGTCAATTTTTATAGTCTTGACTAGGGTTGAACTATGCAAAGTCAATTTTTATAGTCTTGACTAGGGTTGAACTATGCAAAGTCAATTTTTATAGTCTTGATTAGGGTTGAACTATGCAAAGTCAATTTTTATAGTCTTGACTAGGGTTGAACTATGCAAAGTCAATTTTTATAGACTTGATTAGGGTTGAAATATGCAAAGTCAGTTTTTATAGTCTTGACTAGGGTTGAACTATGCAACGTCAATTTTTATAGTCTTGACTAGGGTTGAACTATGCAAAGTCAATTTTTATAGTCTTGACTAGGGTTGAACTATGCAAAGTCAATTTTTATAGTCTTGACTAGGGTTGAACTATGCAAAGTCAATTTTTATAGTCTTGACTAGGGTTGAACTATGCAAAGTCAATTTTTATAGTCTTGATTAGGGTTGAAATATGCAAAGTCAGTTTTTATAGTCTTGACTAGGGTTGAAATATGCAAGGTCAATTTTATAGTCTTGACTAGGGTTGAAATATGCAAAGTCAATTTTTATAGTCTTGATTAGGGTTGAAATATGCAAAGTCAATTTTTATAGTCTTGATTAGGGTTGAACTATGCAAAGTCAATTTTTATAGTCTTGACTAGGGTTGAAATATGCAAGTCAATTTTTATAGTTTTGACTAGGGTTGAACTATGCAAAGTCAATTTTTATAGTCTTGACTAGGGTTGAAAGATGCAAAGTCAATTTTATAGTCTTGACTAGGGTTGAAATATGCAAGGTCAATTTTTATAGTCTTGACTAGGGTTGAAATATGCAAAGTCAATTTTTATAGTCTTGACTAGGGTTGAAATATGCAAAGTCAATTTTATAGTCTTGACTAGGGTTGAAATATGCAAAGTCAATTTTTATAGTCTTGATTAGGGTTGAAATATTCAAAGAATTATAATCTCTCATTAAAGTATATATTGACTGGTTTAACTTGTTTCAAACAGGTGAAAGATTTGATTGACAAATTGTCATATCTTCAACCTCGAGATACTTGCTGTTACATTGATGAGTACAGGTGAGTAGTATTATTATTGTTAGTTTTGTTACTGTTTCTACTAATTTTATTGCTTGCATCATCAGTGATGTTTGAGTAATCCTGAAGTTTTCTTAGTAAGTGATCATACCCTTAGAGCAAAAAGAGATCACTGTTACCTATATTTCATGTTTCACTGACTGTTGTTGGAATTGTCTTTCTATTTAATATTTTGGATGACGATGTTAGAGTCATAAAACCTGATAATTTAATTCATCTCTTTTTGTACTGCATCCTTAAAACTAGATTTTTCCATGCTATGCAGCAATCATTGATGACCTAGTGGGGTTGGAATGCTTTCCATATTGAGTACACATTGTGGTAGGTTATCTTCAATAGGCTGGTTTGGTATTGTCCATTTGAATGAGTGTCTTGACTAAGTAAGTGTCTTGAATAAGATAATTGGACTAGAAGGATTTTATGTGAGTCCTCAGCAGTTGTGGCTAATCAAGGTAATTACTGAAGCATGAATTTTGTTTCTTTTAGTGGTGATAATGGGTGTTATAGCAAGGTCAATCAAAGTCTGTGTTGTGGCTAAGCATAGTAATTACTGAAGGGTGAATTTTGTTTCTTATAGTGGTTATAGAGGGTGTCATAGCAAGGTTAATCAAAGCTGTGTTGTGGCTAAGCATGGTATTTACTGAAGGGTGAATTTTGTTTCTTATAGTGGTTATAGAGGGTGTCATAGCAAGGTTAATCAAAGCCTGTGTTGTTGCTAACCATGGTAATTACTAAAAGGTGAATTTTGTTTCTTATAGTGGTTTCGCTGGGTGTCATAGCAAGGTTAATAAAAACCTGTGTTGTGGCTAATCAAGGTAATTACTGAAGCATGAATTTTGTTTCTTATAGTGGTTATAGAGGGTGTCATTAGCAAGGTTAATCAAAGCCTGTGACTTTCACCTAGTAAAATTTGGCTCCTAAGGGGTGGATTATGGAAATATTTTCTTAGCATATCTAAAAAACTGATGTAAAAAAAGAAAGAAAAATCAAAGTTGTTTTTTGTTTTTATTTTTATCAACTTATTATGGTACCTCAACTTGGGCATCATAGAAAACGATGTTAGACTATTTAAAGCTTCAATGAGGTGAGATATGAAATCATTTTCTCCTTCAGTTATTATTATGATTATATAATTATTATCAGCAGCATCATTAATTACTATTATTATTATTATTATTATAGCAAGGCCAAATCAGAATTCACTTTCTCCACTGTGTTCCTTGGTCCTGAGCCCTTGATAGATCAGCAAATGAAGCAGCTTCTAACTGGGCTCAAGAATGAAGTCGTCTTCAGTGGATCATCATGGAAGCTTACTGGATCTATCATGTTTAAACCCCTTTCCAAGAGTTATTATGAAGCGAGGGTTAATGTTTCAGAAGTTTGCATGAATGCAATGACAACTGCTGCACCACCAGTGACCTGTAAGTAATTCTTTTTAGTTTCTTTTTCTATCTATATTTTTGAATATAATTTAATGTTAAAGTGTTTTTCTAATGTTTCATTGCAGACTGAATCTAAATATCTTCTACATATGTTACAGTAATGTGTAGAAGGGTTCCTTGCTTTGTTTTTTGTTCTATACAGTTATATATGGAGGGGTTCCTTGCTTTATGTTGTTTGTTCTATACAGCAATGTGACGAGGGGTCCTTGCTTTATGTTTTTTGTTCTATACAGTAATGTGTAGACTGGTTCCTTGCTTTATGTTTTTTGTTCAAAAACCTGCATTCAGCAACTACCTCAAGAAACACGAATGAGTTGCCTTGTAATATAGGGTTATTTTGTTCTGCACATTCATGGAAGGGACATATAATTGTATAAGACAGGAGATTACATAATAAAGGTGCTCTTTAAAACACAGGCTGTATCCAATAGGTGACTACATAATAAAGGTGATCTTGAAAACACATTTGACTGTATTTTGACATGCAGCAACAACAAATACTAGAGGTAGGAATAATCCACAGAAATGAACAGCTTACATAAGGTTCTATAATACCCTCCATCCTTAAAAATGTTTTAACTTGGATACTTTTACCTAGCTTCACAATGTCTTGTACGGGGTATTTTATTGGGTACATTCCATTAGCTTCACAATGCCTTGTACAGGGTATTTCATTGGGTACATTGCATTAGCTTCACAATGTCTTGTACGGGGCATTTCATTGGGTACATTCCATTAGCTTCATAATTACTTGTACGGGGTATTTCATTGGGTACATTCCACTAGCTTCATAATTACTTGTACAGGGTATTTCATTGGGTACATCGCATTAGCTTCATAATTACTTGTACAGGGTATTTCATTGGGTACATCACATTAGCTTCATAATTACTTGTACAGGGTATTTCATTGGGTACATCACATTAGCTTCATAATTACTTGTACAGGGTATTTCATTGGGTACATCGCATTAGCTTCATAATTACTTGTACAGGGCATTTCCTTAGGTAAGTAATTATAAGCTCTCCAGGATACTTCTTTTAAACAGATAGCTATTTGGATGGCTTGGTGGAGGAACTGGTATATAACAGTTACTGACAATAAAGGGTCTTCAGTACCCATTATAAAGAACTTGTATATTACACCTCATACTTCAGTTAATCAAATGCTTGGTATCAGTCAAAATAAAAGCTTAGTCCTGCTTGTAGATTTCAGTTAATCAAATGCTTGGTATCAGTCAAAATAAAAGCTTAGTCCTGCTTGTAGATTTCAGTTAATCAAATGCTTGGTATCAGTCAAAATAAAAGCTTAGTCCTGCTTGTAGATTTCAGTTAATCAAATGCTTGGTATCAGTCAAAATAAAAGCTTAATCCTGCTTGTAGATTTCAGTTAATCAAATGCTTGGTATCAGTCAAAATAAAAGCTTAATCCTGCTTGTAGATTTCAGCTAATCAAATGCTTGGTATCAGTCAAAATAAAAGCTTAGTCCTGCTTGTAGATTTCAGTTAATCAAATGCTTGGTATCAGTCAAAATAAAAGCTTAGTCCTGCTTGTAGATTTCAGTTAATCAGATGCTTGGTATCAGTCAAAATAAAAGCTTAGTCCTGCTTGTAGATTTCAGTTTTCTCATATTCATTACTGTCATAACCTCAGACATCCATCGCTCAATGGCTTGAAGTAAAACAAGTAATTTTGAATCATACAAACACTATTTCAAACTCAAAACTTCCACTGAATACATACCAGTAAGCTGACTGACAGTGTGGTGTCATCACAAGCAAGTGTGATTTGCACCTTGGAAAGTCAAGTAGGATCAATGCATATCCAATTTAATTCATATAATAAGCTGATGAATCCAGCCAAAGTCTTTTCTTTAAAACAATATTATATTGAAATATGGGTTTGATATTGTCCTCTTCACATGGATTCTCTTGCTAGTTTGGGGGTTGGCAGTCTAAATAGGCTTTTGGCCCTGGATGATAAAAGGCTGTGTGGGTCAGGTTTTATTGTTTAAATTTTACAATGACATTTTATAAAGAGGAATGCATTCCTTGTGCATTTAAATGAAGGAAAAGGCCCCCAAGTCATCATCTTTTTAGAGTGGCTGTGGATATTATTTATTCAGCATTTTTATCATTACCTTCCATAATGGGCATGCTGAAAAACACCATGAAAATAAGCTAATTATGCTTATTTTGCTCTTGCTTACATAATTTGCCATGAGGCGTGTTTGTGTGAGTTGTGACCTTAATTTTGGGGAAATTAGAAGTCTTAGAATATAGGAATAGAGTCAAATTTAAAACTGTTGCAATAAGTAAAAGAAATATATGGTAAAAATGTTTCTTTTCATTTATTTGCAATGAAATAAAAAAATAAATGATGAGAAAGCGAATTCGCTTCTTCCGTATTAAACAATAGGCAAATATTGTACACTTTGAGCTTTGAGCTTTATGAACCTGATCAGTTCCATCCCTTTTCAAACTGTAAATTCATTGTTGATGTCTCAGAAATAATTCTGGATAGTTTCATGTTCCTGTCATTCAGCATAACATTGGTTGCTATGTTTACAAAATGTAATGTGCATTTTTAAAATAGCTCACTTTTTATCATTAAGGGGGAGGGGGGCTGGACTTGTTAGAAACTCTGACACTCATAAATACTGTTCTGTGGGGGGAAATACAGGATAATTATTCAAAAGAACTGTTTTGATGCTTGCAACTTAAATGTTTCAGCCGTACAATCAAAATTAAATCATACAGTAATAAAATCGTATGTTCTCTTTATGGGGGCGCTCACCAGTTATTATGTACTTTTGAAAGAGTGATGTATGTAAGGTGAAGCTTCTGAAAGTGCAATGAATGAATTACCACATACATAAAATGTAAAAAAAGTTATCAGCTCTTTTTTATACAATTTACCTCTGAAGTTCAGGAAGTGAAAATGACCAAGCGGAGCTAGCACTTTTTTGAAAGGTGCACATCTGGAGTAAGGCCAAGCTGTATGCTCTATAACTCACATTACACCCATCAATCATACACCATAATAAAGGGAATTAAAGGTTCTTTGAATTATACCTAAGATATACAATGTCTTTTTTAAATAGCCATATAACCAGTGAGAAAAGCTGGGTAAATTCTTTTTCTTTAAAATTCTAGCTCTATGCAAAATATGAAACTGTAGAGTGCCACCTAAGCTCTCCCACACATCCTTGTTGATTTTGCTCAAGCTTAACTGGATTAAATTTTGAAGGGGTAACAAGGGTGGTAATCTGTAAGAGTTTCTTCACTACCTGATATATAGATGTAAATAATAAATTTTCATCTTTTTGGGAGTGCTTGATTTTGGACTTAGCAGAGTTTATTTCTGAATCTTTATGTGAATGGGTAAGTATTCTCAGGGAAATTAATTTTGACTTTAAATTTTCCTTTCAACAGTATGATGTTACTGAAGTTCATTTATCAAGGGTCAGAAGGACAGATACATGATATAGTATGTTTGTAACATAACATATTATGTTTGTCACATGATATATTATGTTTGTCACATGATTTGTTATGTTTGAACCATGATATGTTTGTACCATACCAGTACTTTTTTATATTGGCATAATTAATTTATTTGTCACACTGTCATGTAATATAGGTTCATACTATCAAAGTTTGATCATTTTGTTTCTAAATGTGTGGGTTTTGTTTATTCAAGTTGTCTGCTTTTAAAAAGGGAATCGTCAGATTTTAACATGTTGAGGCAAATCATACTAGTTCTTGCACCAAGCTTTGACATTAATTTGTGACAAATACTAATAGATATCTGTTATGACTCTGCCGCGGATTATGATGTTATCAAAATGGCATCATCCAGAACCTTTGAATAATTCACAATAGTTCAAGAATAATACTATAATCCATTAATGTTCCCTACCTATTTCCACTGAACAATCCAAACAAATGTTTTCCTCTCAAATAATATCTAAGTACAACATAAAACATGTCTGCAGACTTACAACAGGAACATAAAAAATAAGGATGACTGCAAAATATGAATAGATCTGATTGTTCAGTTATCTCCTAATATTCACATTCTATTATGACTATATTTCACATCATATCCCATGTGATGGATCTTACTACTCAGTTTATCTTGAACTTGCCTATTCATGTGACCTAACCCAACCAATGGGAAGTTACTGGATTCTTCTGGAACTTTCCAAATGCCATAAGCCAATGAGAAATTAACCCAAAGTTATCATTAAGTCTTATTATTAAGATTATTTTTAGTAATTGTCAACACATACATAAACATCTATTTATTGATCCTATGTAATTTTACATTGTTAACAGACCCTGTCAGGTAGGCAGAATCTAACTAAACATAATCTACAGCCATGAATACAACTGATAAAATTAGATAAAAATCATGTACCAAGAGTTACAACAAAATATAGATATAGATAACAATATCTTTGTCATTATTTGTTTTTTCTTTTTTTTCAGCCAACACCATAATCAGCATGAAATTTGACCTCTTGAATTTCGCATGGTCCTCCGACCTTTTAGTTCCAACCTCGAACCTGTTCAAGAACTATTCACTATCATTCTGCTCAAATGTAAGCACCACTTTATAATGTGTTTCCTATGCAGGTGTACATGTAATTAAGGTATACATCTACAGTGACTTGTATTTTCTGTGTAGGTGTACGTGTGTATTAAGCTATACATCTACAGTGACTTGTATTTCATATGCAGATGTACATGTAAATAGGGTATACATATACACTGACTTTTATTTCTATGCAGGTGTACATGTAATTAAGGTATAAATCTACAGTGACTTGTATTTTCATGCAGGTGTACATGTTTATTAAGGTATACATCTACACTGACTTTTATTTTTCTGTGCAGGTATACATGAAAATAAAGTATACATATACACTGACTTGTATTTCCTATGCAGGTGTACATGTAATTAAGGTATACATCTACACTGACTTGTATTTTCTATGCAGGTGTACATATAAATAAGGTATACATCTACACTGACATGTATTTTTCTACACAAGTCTGCAAGAAATAAAGGTTTACATCTGCATTGATGAGTAATGAAGAAGATATTAGGCTGAATTTTCTAATATTTTAATCTTTTCTCTAAAATAATAATAATAATAATAATAATCATAATAATGATGACTTTATTTAAAGAGGGTAACACAGTTAGCTGAAGAACTAATCTACCTTGATTCCATCATACCAAGGAACTTTTTTAAATACAAACACACACTTATGCATACTTATACAGTACAGCAATTTTTTTAAACCCACTCATCATGGTGGGTGTGGAAAGCATTAAGAAGAAAAACCTTGAGAATCCGTCTGCATGTCCTGACAGAACTGCCATGGTGGTTCTAGGAGAATACACTGCACACCATGCTTTCTTGTCTCAGAGTCGATGTAGTCTTGTTAAAATAGGCATGCATTACTGCATGCTCAGTGGAGGTTCATGGAGAGAGAGGGAGAGAGATACACCGATTTTTTTCTACATCATTTTCTTTTCACAAGCGATTGCTTACTTTCTGATACTTAAGAAACTTGAAAATTCAGCTGATTAAAAACATTTCTTAGGTTACATAGTAGACATAAAACCAAATCAGACAATATTGACTTAATGAGAATGCCTCACAAACTATATTTATACTCTATTTATATTTATATTTATTCTATAATTAGCTCAATGAATCTTTTGATCTTTTTTCTCAATATTATGTTATTGGAATAGGCAGATGCATTCATGTCCTTAATATTATGTTACTGGAATAGGCAGACACATTCATGTCCTCAATATTATGTTACTGGAATAGGCTGACACATTCATGTCCTCAATATTATGTTGCTGGAATAGGCAGACACATTCATGTTCTCAATATTATGTTATTGGAATAGGCAGACACATTCATGTCCTCAATATTATGTTATTGGAATTGGCAGACACGTGTCCTCAATATTATTTTTTTGGAATAGGCAGACACATTCATGTCCTCAATATTATGTTACTGGAATAGGCAGACACAGTCATGTCCTCAATATTATGTTTTTGGAATAGGCAGACACATTCATGTCCTCAATATTATGTTACTGGAATAGGCAGACACATTCATGTCCTCAATATTATGCTACCAGAATAGGCAGACACATTCATGTTCTCAATATTATGTTATTGGAATAGGCAGACACATTCATGTTCTCAATATTATGTTATTGGAATAGGCAGACACATTCATGTCCTCAGTATTATGTTATTGGAATAGACAGACACATTCATGTCATCAATATTATGTTACTGGAATAGGCAGACACATTCATGTCCTCAATATTATGTTACTGGAATAGGCAGACACAGTCATGTCCTCAATATTATGTTACTGGAATAGGCAGATACATTCATGTTCTCAATATTACGTTACTGGAATAGGCAGACACATTCATGTTCTCAATATTATGTTATTGGAATAGGCAGACACATTCATGTCCTCAATATTATGTTATTGGAATAGGCACACACATGTGTCCTCAATATTATGTTATTGGAATAGGCAGACACATTCATGTCCTCAATAGTATGTTATTGGAATAGGCAGACACATTCATGTCCTCAATATTATGTTATTGGAATAGGCAGACACATTCATGTCCTCTTTCTGTTGCAGTAAGTGCAATATATTTTGTTAGTTATCATGTGCAAGGCATTGATATTACACCCCCTTCAGTGAAAAGAATGATTATGAAAGGTAAAAGTAACAAATAATCAAGAGAAATTCACATTCATACCTGATTGTAGTGAAACAAAACTGCCCAAGTTCCAATAGTTAACCCAAACACAAGTTTTCATTAACATAATGTACAGTTTCTTCTGACATCCAGTCCCAGGATTACAGAGTGGTAACTAAAACTTGAGAAAGAATGGTTCTCATGGTTGTTGCATAAATATATCAAATCAGAATTATTCCTAGTTGATCATGTACTGTACACACAATATCAAGATGATGATAAAGTTAAGTTCACTCTCATACTGAATTTCTGTATGCTGTGAAGAAAAGAAGATTCTTTCATGAACTTGATAACAGATCTGTAGGCAGGGGCACTGTATAAATATATATAGTAGTCTCATATACTTGTGAAGTAATCAAAACATCAAAATGTTCATCAAGTGCATAATTTTTGTCAAGGAGAAGTCATTATGTTTCAATTTATTCACATGACTGATTGGTTAGCAGTATCTTGGATGGTTAGCAGTAACTTGGACTACACAACCTTTATAACTTAGGACTTGTTTCACAGTGGCATTGCTTATATAAGTGCCAAATACAGTCAGATTCCTTTTGACAGCTGTTCTAAAACTGGCAGCATCATTGTTCAATTCATCTTTAATGATTTGATTGTTAATGACAAAATCATTGAAAACATTTGCAATGTCAGTGTCATCAGTTACTATGGTGTCATTTACCAGAAGTGAGTGAATTTTATTTGTCTGATCTTTGTGTGTTCCCCCAATGAGTTCATTGAAAACTTTCCAAATAGAATTTTAGTTCTTCTTTTTGTTTTCAAGCATTGATTTATAATAATTTCCAGTAGCTATTTTAATCATACTGGTTATTTTATTTCTTCATACTTTATATTATGTATGGTTTCCTATAGCCTTGAAATTGTCTCGTGTTTTCATGGCATTTAAGATTTCATTTGTAATCCAGTTAGGTTGGATTTCATATTTTACATGATTTACTTTCTAACAATATAATTCTGATTAAAAAAGTTAAAAATACATAGCATGCAACAAATGTCAAACATTTTAGTTGTGGAAGATGTGAGTATTTGAAGTGGTAATTTCAATTATTTCATTATTATTCAATAGTAATAATAATAGTAATATTTTATTTAGTAATTACACAAGTCTTTTTTATTTAGTAATTGCACAGGTCTTTATTATTCAGTAATTACACTACTCTTTATTATTCAGTAATTACACAATTCTATTCAGTAATTACACAACTCTTCATTATTCAGTAATTACACAACTCTTTATTATTTAGTAATTACATAAAAGTCTTTATTATTTAATAATTACACAACTCATTTATTTAGTAATTACACAACTCTATTTTATTTAGTAATTACACAACTCATTATTATTTAGTAATTATACCACTCTTTATTATTTAGTAATTACACATCTCTTTATTATTTAGTAATTACACAACTCATTATTATTTAGTAATTATACCGCTCTTTATTATTTAGTAATTACACATCTCTTTATTATTTAGTAATTACACAACTCTTTTTTGTTTAGTAATTGCACAACTCTTTTTTATTCAGTAATTATTCATCTCTTTATTATTTAGTAGTTGCAAAACTCTATTATATGGTAATTACACAACTCTTTACATGGCTTTAATCCCTATCCCATTGCGCTAGTGTAACATTAATTATTAATGTTGTTTCTTATAGCTAAAAGACCTGTACACAAGAGGCAACAGGATACCCACCTACAAGAATTGCTTAGTGACCAATTTCACGTGTGTATATTCATCTTGTTTCACATTTTTATGATACAGTTCCATTTCATTCCTGTCTCATATAATGTAATGCATAACATAATTTTGTTAAGAACTTGAAAAGCATGGAGAAGAGAGGGAGGCAAATCTAATAAACTTGTATTGAATAATAGTATAAAAAGGGAGACAAGTATAATAAGTTTATATTTATTATAATAGATTGCAACTCATGCTTGTCTGGACTTTGTTAAATCCCAGATTTTTTAAATTATGCTAAAACATTCCTTTAGAATTAGTAGCAATTTTAATTACAGATTCTAAAAACACATTTAGCTTGAAATCTGCATTTATAATGATGGGGTAGGATGGTTGACAGGTGATAAGATTTAAAAAATAATAGAACATTTGCTGACATTCACAAAAGGATACAAATTTAAACTGTAATGTATCATTAATCAGGGAGATCCATTAATTTGATATTGGTATTAGAATGACTTACTCAACCATAACAATGATCAACAAACATGGATAAATCATATAGCAAGGTATATGACAATTTTATCATTTAAGGTTAAGTTTCAAGATTTTACATAGCAGAAAATTTTAAAAGGTTTTCCAGAAACTTTTACCTGTTAATTCTGAAATATAATTATCATTCATAAAGTGATATTATTTGAAGACATATCCAATTATGTGCTTTTTTTTATTTTATTCAATAATGGGATAAGTTTAAAAACTGGAGATACAGTTACAAAGTAAATGCATTTCATATGGCTATCATTTGAGTCAATATGTTCCTCAAATTTTGTAGATGTGATGAAGTTTTAATTATTGTTCTATTTAACTTGAGAGTTCAGTTTTAAATAAGACAGTTTGTTTTTTCAATCAAATGTGACTATACACTTAGGTTAAAACTGACCTCACTATTTAATCTTGATGTCATATTACATCCAGTCTCTCTCAAAAGGTGTAGCTCTACTATACTCCTATAAAAAGTGACCTCAAAATTGTTATGACTCTCTGATTTTAAAATAAGTAACAAAATAGAAGAAAACCAACAAGTTTTGTAAATTTAAAAATATAATTTGTTTCCCTAAATTACAAATTGAAAACTTAAATATAACTTAGAGTATGCTGAATGAAATCCTGAATAGTCCCAAAATGTTCTATCACACAAGTCCAGAAGTGGCAAATAATCCATATATGTCCCAGACGTATTCTAGATGAAGTTCACACTATTGTACTGATGTGCCATAGTATTTTTGAATCACAATGATATAATTAAAAAATGTCTTTAAATGAATTCACAGTAATTCTGAAACAGATAATAAGTCTAAATAGTCAAAGCAATTTATAATTCCAATAAATGATAGAATTAAATAAATAAAATCCACTCCAAATGATCATAATTGAATATCTCCACTAAGACTGATGTATATGCAGGAATACCTCATTTTCAGGTAAACATCTCTTATATAGAATGCTAAGAGATAGTATTTAAACCAGAAAGAGGTTCATTGACTCATCTTCATTGCACCCAAACTTGCTAACAAGGTCAAGTACTTTATTTGCCAGCTAATCAGGAATTAGGTCATCCTGTTATTTTCAATAAAACATGAAGTCAAATCCTGAAGTCAGAAATCAAATGCACATGTATACATGAATAAGAACACAACTCGACCTTGAAACTACCTACTCTGTTTTAAGAATGACCTCAGCAGCTTAATGTAAAGTCTTAAAAAGTGAGTATTTAATTAGTATTAATTAGTAAATGACCCTTACAATCCATAATCATAAAATTAAGACACATAATATAGATATACATAACAGTAATGCTGTCACTGTAGTTTATAGCACTAGTATACACCTAGATAGAACTCATAATGTAACCATGCTATCATTTGACATCCAGCCTCTCCCAGAGTTCAGAGAACTACCATGCACTTAAGTAAAAAGTGACTTCACAAAATATAATCAAGCCATTTGACATTTGGTCTCTCCTGTACTTTATAACGCTACTTTGCATCTAGATAAAATTTTATCTCTAAATGTAATCTTCATGCCATCTGACATCCAGTCTCTACTGTAGTATATAATACTACCATATATCTTGGTAAAAAGTGATCTCTAATTGTAATCATCATGCCATTTGACATCCAGTCTCTACTGTAGTATATAATACTACCATATATCTAGTTAAAAAGTGATCTCTGATTGTAATCATCATGCCATTTGACATCCAGTCTCAACTGTAGTTTATAACACTACCATATATCTAGTTAAAAAGTGATCTCTGAATGTAATCATCATGCCATTTGACATCCAGTCTCACCTGTGGTTTATAACACTACCATATATCTAGGTAAAAAGTGATCTCTTAATATAAACATCATGCTGATTACAAATTAAATTAAAGCTATAGATAAATGTATATAGGGACTAGGAGGAGAGGGGGTTCAATGACTAACATTCTAACAATTGGATGCGTAGTCTGACTAACAGTATGACAATTGGATGCATAGTCTGACTAACAGTATGACAATTGGATGTGTAGTCTGACTAACAGTATGACAATTGGATGTGTAGTCTGACTAACAGTATGACAATTGGATGTGTAATCTGACTTACAGTATGACAATTGGATGTGTAGTCTAACAGTATGACAATTGGATGTGTAGTCTGACTAACAGTATGACAATTGGATGCATAGTCTGACTAACAGTATGACAATTGGATGTGTAGTCTGACTAACAGTATGACAATTGGATGCATAGTCCTGCAATGTAAGCAGCTGAATTTGATAGTTATGATACAGGAGTCAGGATAGGTGTTGATTTCTTACTTCATTTGAATCATGGACCCCATTTACTCTAACCTGATACTTATGATGTAGGAGTCAGGATAGGTATTGATTTCTTACTTCATTTGATTCATGGACCCTATTTACTCTAACCTGATAGTTGTGATGTAGAAGTCTGGATTGGTGAAGATTTCCTACTTCATTTGACTCATAGACCCCATTTACTTTAACCTGATAGTTGTGATGTGGGAGTTGGGATTGGTGTTGATTTCTTACTTCATTTGACTCATGAACCCCATTTACTATAACCATATACTGATAGTCTTAATTTCATTTGTAATTAGGCCCAGTAGGTAACCTAACTGTTAATGAACATGAAAATAGATTTAAAGAAATGACAATTTGTTTACTCACATGTCTAAACAATATTGAATCAGCCAATTCACATCAAACTCGTCTATGAAACATCAACTCCCGTGAGTCATTCATATGTTCCACAAATCAACACATCCTTTGCTTTGAATATGGAGCCTCTACTCAGAACATGTACAAATTAAAATAAAACATTAAGACCATGCTGTGGAATGTTCAACAACTCTCACCTCCAAATGATGAAAATGCTTGTTTGTCTTTGGTGTAGCTAATTATCTTTTATGATAGAGAATCCCATGTTCATTCTATAAATAGTTACAAGGCAGAAGCTGTTCATATACTTAACACAGGCTTGAAAACTGGAACAAAATATCTTTAAAAAAGCAAAATAAAAATATCTTTAAAAAAGCAAAATAAAAATGAAAAAAATGAATAAAATGTATAGACTCTGATGTGAGGAAAGAACCAGGTCTGTATTGTTGGCAGTTGAGTACAGAAGAGAGATCTTCAAATTTGCACACTTATGGTGTTTTTTTGTTATTTCTATGTTCATCATGGTGTGATTTTTAGTTTGTTGTCTTTTTTGTCTTTCTAACTAAAACTAACATATCTTCCTTTGGTGTTATTTTGGAGTTGACTTACTCCCCAGAGTTTGTCCCTCGTCAATTCTACAGAAAATAGTGTATTTATTACTGCTTGGAGAAAAATGGGAACATGCAGTGTAGTCACATTTAATGTTAATCATCAGAATTAAAAATAGTAACAATGTTTGGAAAAATCTATGTACTTTACTATATTGAAAAACTGAAAAGTTATATGTTTGAAAATTAAACTTAATTTTATACTATTTTTCAACATTCCAGTAGGATCAATGGCCCTGGCTCAGAAAAGGTGGCATTTGATCTGACATTCGAGAGGGTCTATCCACAAAATCAAGTACAGCTCCTTCTGGATCTAATCAAGGAAAATTACGCTACAAGTACAACTAACCTCGTCATCGTTGGGCCATTGCAGATTGCAGAGAGTTCAATCATCCTTGCTAACACTGCATACAAAGTTGTTCCAGTCTAAAGAAAAATGGTAGGTTTGTTAACAAAAATTAAGTGATTGATTGAGTTCATTAAAAATATTGATCTTAAGGTGAGGTATATTGTGTTTAACTAATTGGTTCTAATCATGAGGTAATCTTAATCAACCAACTATAATTAGTATTAGATGGAGGGGATGGGGTTTTCAGATGGAGGGGGTAAGGCTTTCAGATGGAGGGGGTAGGGTTTTCAGATGGAGGGGGTGGAGCTTTTCTGCTTGAGCCCCACTTGTTGGGCTGTCATATTTTTTTATATTTTTTTTTCAGTTAAATTGTTTGAGTCATATTTTGAAAACCACTCCTTTTAAATTTTTGATGCCACCATAATGGTTGGTCTGAATCAGTGGTCATGTTCCTGTAATCCTCAGGCCTAGTGATAGTGACTCACAGTGCCTACATGTACTTAGTTATTACCTGATTCTTACACTGCATCTAAACATTCATGGTTATGTGTACTAAGACATGTAACAACAAATTTTATAGATTTGAATTGCTTATCTTTTGGTACTGGCATGTTGAAAACAAAATGGATGTCATTTTTTTAAATCAGTGTAATGACTAAAAGATTGTATGGGGGGAAAAAGGGGCCAGATTAATTTGGCTTTGATTACCTGTGGAAATAATATTAAATATACCATTCATATCTAATATTAGTTACATGTGGGAACTTGACTTAGAATACAGGAAGGGCCCATGGCAATGATTCAGGCTATCACTATCAGATGTTTAGAGCACTGTCATCATGTGTAATGTTAGTTACCTGTGTAAATATTGTCAAGTCATAATTAACTGTAACTATCTGTGTAAATATTTTCAATCAAAATTAATTGCAGCTACCTGTGTAAATATTGTCAATCATAATTAATTGTAGCTACCTGTGTGAATATTGTCAATCAAAATTAACTGCAGCTACCTGTGTAAATATTGTCAGTCATAATTAGCTGTGACTATCTGTGTAAATATTGTCAATCATAATTAATTGTAACTAACTGTGTAAATATTGTCAAAAAAATTAACTGCAGCTACCTGTGTAAATATTGTCAATCATAATGAATTGTAGCTACCTGTGTAAATATTGTCAATCAAAATTAACTGCAGCTACCTGTATAAATATTGCCAATCATAATTAACTGTAACTACCTGTGTTAATATTGTCAATCGTAATGAATTGTAGCTACCTGTGTAAATATTGTCAATCAAAATTAACTGCAGCTACCTGTGTTAATATTGCCAGTCATAATTATCTGTAAATATCCTGTGTAAATATTGTCAATCATAATTAACTGTAACTACCTGTGTAAATATTGTCAATCATAATTAACTGTAGCTACCTGTGTAAATATTGTCTATAAAACATTGTGTTACAAAACTAATCTTGAGCTCATGCAGCATGCAAATTAAGTGTATAAAAATCAATTTATTGTGTAGCATGAAATGTAAATTATAGGAACTTTTACCCTGAAAATGACAATTATATACATTGATTACAAATATACATCACAACTCTACACATTACTTATTCCTGCACATACTTATCAATCCACATGGCAGTACACTGAATAAATAAATGAATCAATGTATTCCATATTCATTAGTTATTCAGATAGAGAAGTAAGGAAAAACTAATGCTAACATGAAGGTAAACAGATACAAATTACAGGTGTATAAGCAGTCAACATGGTGGGGAAAGAGAAGGAGAATGCTGACAGACAGACGGACAGAATGTTAGGCCTAGATAAGAATGTGCAGATTTATAACCTATTAGGCTTGCTCAAATGACATACATTGATTCCAGTGGAATATGGAATGATTTTTCATCATATACATGTCATCGAGAAATATACAAGGTACAAAAAACTGATATTATATCAATTGGTTTAATATATTCATATCATGTAAATACCAAATCATTTGAGACAAAAGTCACATTTCAAATAGCACCTTAAAAACATCACCATGCTTGTATCTAGGAATGCAAAGAAATTGAAATAATTATTGTATATCTTAATACATGTATTATACAAATACACTTGCAAGTTATGGATGTTACTACTGAAACAGTGATCAACTTTAGGAAAACAAAGTCACATAGCCTGTCACTATTCCTGTACTGTGCAAATACATGACACAGATTTTTTTGACAATTACATTTGTTTCAAATGTGATATTTTTCATTAATCTCTGTATGGTATTCATTCCAAAACTGCACTTAAGGAAACAAAACACTCAGTTTTATTTGAGATAATAGTATTGTTCTTTTTACAAATCATATGAAATAAAACTCATTTAAAATATAGTGATATAACACTCATTTAAAAACCAAAAAAATAACTATTTTCTAATTAATTACATGCATTGATCAATCTGATAACAAAACTTATGATAAGAAACTAGGAACATTTAAAACTACTTAACCAAGTTTAATTTATTAAAATTCAATAAACAGTACCATTATTGGTATTTTTTCAGTTTAATATTCTCAACATAAAAGGCAGACATTAGATAATGTTATTTATTTCTCTATTCACTTTTGTACCATACATATTTTTAATTAGATTAATTATACATTCACATTTTCTTTTGCTTAAATGTGCATGAACCTTTAATTTACTGTCTATATTAAAGTATAGTGGACTGAAACGACCCACATATGTGTGATGAATCGACCTGGTTGACATAGTGGTCTGAAATGACCCACATATGTGTGATGAATCGACCTGGTTGACATAGTGGTCTGAAACGACCCACATATGTGTGATGAATCGACCTGGTTGACATAGTGGTCTGAAATGACCCACATATGTGTGATGAATCGACCTGGTCGACATAGTGGTCTGAAATGACCCACATATTTGTGATGAATCGACCTGGTCGACATAGTGGTCTGAAATGACCCACATATGTGTGATGAATCGACCTGGTCGACATAGTGGTCTGAAATGACCCACATATGTGTGATGAATCGACCTGGTCGACATAGTGGTCTGAAATGACCCACATATGTGTGATGAATCGACCTGGTCGACATAGTGGTCTGAAATGACCCACATATGTGTGATGAATCGCCCTGGTTGACATAGTGGTCTGAAATGACCCACATATGTGTGATGAATCGCACTGGTCGACATAGTGGTCTGAAATGACCTATGTATGTGGGATGAATCGACCTGGTTGACATAGTGGGGTGATATGACCTATGTATGTGGGATGAATCGACCTGGTTGACATAGTGGGCCAAAACAACCCAACCAAATCAACACAGGCTAATCTAGTTTGGGGCCTAATTGACCATACTCTGGGTAATTGGGGCAGTCTGAATGCCCAGAGGGTACACAAAATGACTCGAACTGGTAATCCTGGCTCAGGGTTGCTTAACTGACTAAAGAGGTAGACAAAAAGAAGACTTAAACAATAATTGCAATTATTGCAATTACTAATGGCTTTATTACAATTATAAATGACTTTATTACAATTACAAATGGCTGTATTGCAATTACAAATGGCTCTGTTACAATTACAAATGGCTTTATTGCAATTACAAATGGCTTTATTACAATGATTTTATTACAATTACAAATGGCTTTATTGCAATTACAAATGGCTTTATTACAATATCAAATGGCTTTATTACAATTACAAATGGCTTTATTGCAATTACAAATGGCTTTATTACAATTACAAATGGCTTTATTGCAATTACAAATGGCTTTATTACAATTACAAATGGCTTTATTGCAATTACAAATGGCTTTATTGCAATTACAAATGGCTTTATTACAATTACAAATGGCTTTATTGCAATTACAAATGGCTTTATTACAATGGCTTTATTGCAATTACAAATGGCTTTATTGCAATTACAAATGGCTTTATTACAATTACAAATGGCTTTATTGCAATTACAAATGGCTTTATTACAATTACTAATGAATATTATATAAAATGATAAACTATCTGATCATACACAATTAAGTACATCAGTATTTGGTGAAGTCTGATCATACACAATTAAGTACATCAGTATTTGGTTAAGTCTGATCATACACAATTAAGTACATCAGTATTTGGTGAAGTCTGATCATACACAATTAAGTACATCAGTATTTGGTGAAGTCTGATCATACACAATTAAGTACATCAGTATTTGGTGAAGTCTGATCATACACAATTAAGTACATCAGTATTTGGTGAAATCTGATCATACACAATTAAGTACATCAGTATTTGGTGAAGTCTGATCATACACAATTAAGTACATCAGTATTTGGTGAAGTCTGATCATACACAATTAAGTACATCAGTATTTGGTGAAGTTTCATCATACATTTTTCTCTTTATTTTTCACAGATTATATTGATGACAGTGCCACATTGTCGAACCACAGAGATCCATTTTGTGAAATTCTTGCCAAAAGACATTCTGTTTTGAATTTGGAAAAAATTGTATAAGCAGTCGTTTGAAATTTTTTTATTATCATTAAAATTTTAATGTTCATAAAGTCAATATTTTGAATAAACTTTCAAAGCCAAAACTGCTGTTGTCAGTTTAGAAATCTTTATATTAGAAGAATAAGAAAGTTGTAAGTTCTTTGTCTCTTTTTCTCTCTATCTCTCTCTCTCTCTCTTTCACACACACACACACACACACACACACACATCTGATAGTAGCAGTTAAATAATTTTGATACAATTTTATGTTAAGCTGATGAATCAGAAAGTATTACAGTAATGTCATTTTTTCATACAAATTTTTTTCCAGATAATTACAGATAAAAGTATTCTTCTTGTCAGTATCTAAACTTGCTAAAAATATAATATAAATAAACTGTTCTAAAATTTAAAGGATAAAATATAATTTATCCTTTTTTATGTCTTAATAGTGTATGGAATTTTACAAACAATGCAGAAATACTTTGGTAAGTTGGCATAAACCAAATGTCTGTAATAATATGCACTTGAATTAAGGAATGTAAGCAACACCAGCAATATGGACTTGAATTAGGGACTGTAAGCAACACCATTAATATGGACTTGAATTAGGGACTGTAAGCAACACCAGTAATATGAACTTGAATAAGGGACTGTAAGCAACACCAGTAATATGGACTTGAATTAGGGACTGTAACCAACACCAGTAATATGGACTTGAATTAGGGACAGTAAGTAACATCACAATAATTTGACATTAACATAAGCTCTTCTTTCAAATCATGTGTACATCACCCATGGCACTGCACATAATAATTTATTGTTGGATAAAAGTACTTTCAGCATTTGATACTCTACATTTTCCCATGTTGGCCTTGAACACAAGTGAATCATCTCATTACAGAGATTAGTTTTAAAATTTCAGCTGATGTCCATATTAAGAAATTGCTAAGGGTGATTCTTTCCCATGAGTCAGTTTATTTTGTCACTTCAGCATATGATTGCAAATTATAACAAGCACAGGTCATCACTGTGACAAGAGTGGAGTATAATGTTACAACAAGTACAGGTCATCACTGTGACAAGAGTGGAGTATACTGTTACAAGTACAGGTCATCACTGTGACGAGAGGAGTTTAGTGTTAAAACAAGTACAGGTCATCACTGAGACAAGAGAGAAGTGTCCTGTTACAACATGCACTATGACAAGGGAGAGAAGAGTATTGTTTGGAACATTTAAGTACAACAAGCAAAGGTCATTATTGTGACAAGAGAGAGAAGATACTGTTTGGAACTTTAAACATTAACATTAATATTTACATCTGCTGTTTTATGTTTGCCATGTAGATGAAATGATAATTTAGTGTATATATCTTTTAAGTTAACTATTACTGGTAAAAAGAAATTAAAATGATATGTCCAGTGGGTTTTTTTTTCAGGCCTTTGCACTATTTAGACAATATTGTAAAGGAATTTGACTGAGGAAACATACAATATTACCTTGAAAAGGCAAAATTATTTTACTGTTTTGTTTCAAACTTATAAAAGCAGTTTAAAGTACTATTTAAAAGTTATGTTGATTTTCTAAATTTAAGTAAAATTAAAATTATGAAAGGGGATAATAGTCAGCAAGTCACTCAACAACTGCCATGTCATATATGGCTGTGATGGAGATTTAAGGAATATATGATAACACTAATTACAGTATAATGAAGCAAATGCCTGCCCTATTTGTAATTTGAGATCTGACAAGATCAGAGATCAGTACAATGTTAAATTTAAAGGTGTGGCACATAAAGCATTTTGTGTACAATTTTAAAAATCCCATATAAATTTAAAGTCCCCAGAGTGTTCCATAATTCGTGGTAATATGATGGTCCTTTAGTAGTGACTGGTATTTTGACATCAGACAGAAACATAACAAGCATACCCAATAAGAAGATTGAAAAATATGTCATTTGGAATTGGCCCATTGTAATTCATTGATTCTTAACATTCCTTGCTACCAGTTTGATATGCTAGCATCTAATCTTCCTGAAGATGAATTTAAGATAAGTAAATTTTCAGACCACAATAAAATTGAATCATTAACTTAAAAAGGGAATATATAGGTGATTATGTCAACTGTTCTGAAAAATAAAGACACTAAACTAGCAAAATAGGACTTGTTTGACTCATATTGGATCACGACCATACTCATAAACAAAATCTTTACAGGAAATATGCAAAATACATTACTTTGGTAAACATCATAATCTGTATTTAAAAATGTATGTTCTGTTATCTGCTGATCATTTTAAAATCTATGATCATAAGCATCATGGCTTCTGTCCTGCTCATTTTCAATGTAGTCCTGGTGTCTTGGGATGCTTTACGAAAATAACAAAAGCTAAATTAGAATTATTAGTCTATTATATCGATATGATTTTATTTGTAGAAAATGGTTTAAGATGTGTACTGAAAGCGTATTCCAATGGTTAGTTATTATCATAAAAGTAAGCCATATAATGGTTTAAGTACAGTGAACCAATAATCTTTATGGTTGGACAATGATGGACTCTTTACCACTATCTCAGTTTAAATGAATTTCACTGATAATTAGTTACATAATGTTCCAGATGATTCTAAAAATGTATATATATATATATATATTGTTATGTATATTTGATTTTATTTATTTTTGATTTAGTTTAATTGTTTGATTGTTAGTTTTAAATTTTATATTCATTACATGTTACAGAAAACTATTTTATAACAGTTACATACAAACCTATTTAGACTACTGTAATACAGTATGGGGTAATTCAAATGATAAAAATATAGCAAAGCTGGCACGTGTTCAAAAAAGAGCATTAGGGCTAATATCAATCCAGAAAGAAAGCAATGAAAATTTAGCTGGTAAGTTAAAAATATTACCTATTAAAGACTGAATCTGTTTGAGAAAAGCCAAATTAATGTACAGGATATTTCATAATAGTGATCTTGAATATTTACAATCACTATTCCACTATAGGCTACCTGGTAATATTCCCCACCTGCAATCCATGTCTACCAAACAGTATAAAATTCCCAAACCAAAGAAGGAATTATTTAAAAGAAGTTTCCAATGCTCTGGAACTCTGCTCTGGAATAGTATTCCAGTTGAGATTATAAATGCCCACTCTATTTCCTTCTTCCAAACCCAATATATCCAGTGGCTTCAGAGATGCAGGTAAAATAAATAAATTCCTTAGTATGAGGGCCTCAAGGTAGATTAGTTCTTTGCTAATTGTGTTACCCTCTTTAAGTAAGGTCATTATTATCATTATTATTTTATTATTATTATTATTATTATTAGAGTAACTTAATTTTGTTTACTGGAATTTGACATTTTCCAGAAATTAGTTTGACCCGACTGTTTTTTCGTAAACACCTAATAATAGAACTTTGTATCTGAAAGCTGACCTAGTTCCTGACCTTGATACAGAATTAGTAAGAGTTGAAGTAAACAACTTCATTTTTTTTTATTCATTCTTAATGTGTGATTATTAGAGTGAATTCAAGGCTGTACTGGGAGTACGTGATGTAAAGCTTCTATCTGGTTCTGGAAAGTGATCAAGTGACCCTCATAAGGGAATCAGTTTTGTATTTTAAATTAGTGTGTAACCTTTTTCTATAGAGAATCTAGTCAGTGGGGCTTTTAAAACACTTCGATGTTGGTGTTTTTTCTGTTGTGACCAGTTGGAGTTAACTTTTAATTTTTCTTCAAATTATTTGGATTCTAAGAGATTAATTCTTTTCCCTGGGAATATTTACGTGCTCATACAGAATTCTTGAACAAAGACATTTATTGAAATTTTATTTGGAATTCAAACACTGGAATATTATTTTCCGTAGTACAACAAAGAACTGTAGACACATCAATACTATACTGGCTACAGTATAAGTCATCGCCTTCCATTTTGAATTTTCATCAGGACTCGAACTCAAATTTATTAGAACATTTTATTAATAAGACTTCCAGTTTTTAATTCTTGGATTATTCTTGGATTATTTTTGGATTTCATTCTTAAAACCGTAAGTTCTGTTCCTCATTTTTACCTTGTTTTTCTAGGGAAATAAATTATTTGTTAAATTTTACAAATCTTGTTGTCTTCACTTTTTTCTTGTTACTGTTTATGAGAACCTAAACACGTAACAATATACATACATACATACATACATACATACATACATACATACATACATACATACATACATACATGCGTGCGTGCATGCATGCATGCATACATACATACATGACACTGATTTTTGATTACCGTTACAATCTACAGGATATCCGTGATTTTTACCCATTAACTCCTGAAACATTAAAAGTTAAAGTGGAATGGTCAAATGGCAATACAATTAAATTATCACAACAGTTACAAAATGTATTAATTGTGATATATTGACACCAAACTTAATGAAAAGGAAGAAATATATAGCACCTTATAGAAACCTAAAATTATATCCAGTCTTGGTATGAAAGTTGCAAAAGTCAAAGGTACTTGAGTTTTACCAAGGTAATTGGGCAACTCCATATCCAATTAAATGCTACTGTTAGAGCACACTCTAAAACTGAATTCTTTATACTGACAAATAACTCGGCATCTGCAAAACCAAAGAGAACTTGAGAAGAAAAGTAAATATCCAGTTAGTGAAATAGAGGGGGTAAAAAGACCAATATCCAACCATTATGTATATCTATATTGTGTGTTTAACTTGTCCATGGTTGTAGATTGCATTTTATGTCAATGTAAACATGTTGACATAGCCTTTTGACCTTTGAATGTTCTAGAAGGCATACCTGCTTTTTGCCTTGTTTGTTAGTTATAAATAGGTTGTTAACTTCAAGGTCCAGGGTATGTTTTAGAAATTTAGAAGCAAAGTTTCATCCACATCTTGGTCATTTTATTGTGTCCTAGATTTTTGTTTAAGGTTATTGTCATCAAAATAATTCCTACGTTAGATTCAGTCTTTTGAATCAGTGTTAGTTATGTTCAGATATAATTTGAGAAGAATATTGACTATCCAAAACACTGTAAATATATAATTCCCTACCATCTAAAACACAATAAGGATATCATTCTTTACCATCGAAAGCAATATAATATCAATCTAAATTGTCTAAAACAATATCAGGATATCATTCTAGACAATCTAAAACACTATAAGGAAATCAGTCTAGACCATCTAAAACGCTATAAGGATATACTTCCAGACCATCTAAAACACTATCAGGATATCATTCTAGACCATCGAAAACACTATCAGGATATCATTCTAGATAGTCGAAAACACTATAAGCATATCATTCTAGACCATCTAAAACACTATCAGGATATCATTCTAGACCATCTAAAACACTATCAGGATATCATTCTAGACCACCTAAAACACTATCAGGATATCATTCTAGATAGTCGAAAACACTATAAGCATATCGGGGCCCCGAGTGGCCGAGTGGTCTAAAGCGTTCGCCGTTACGGATCACTGCCATCTCACCTCTGTCTGCGCCGGTTCGAGTCTCAGATTCAGCCAATGTAGATATGTGAGAAAGCATGCCAGTAGCTTCTCGTGGGTCGGTGGTTCTTTCCTGGGTTTTCCCGGGTTCTTCCTCCACCATTAATACTGGCCGCCATATATGGCCTATCGTGTGCTGAAAAATGGCGTTAAACCCCACAACAACAACAACAACAATAAGCATATCATTCTAGACCATCTAAACACTATCAGGATATCATTCTAGACCACCTAAAACACTATCAGCATATCATTTTTAGATAGACTAAAATACTATTAGGATATCATTCTAGACTGTCGAAAACACTATAAGAATATAATTCAAGGCCGTCTAAAACACAATAAGGACAGCATTCTTTACCCATTACACTTATGGGAACATCGCTCTGTACCATCTAAAACACTAACACACAACTAAAAAGTAAAGCAACCTTGAGCATCTAGTCAACCGTCTAAAAATAAAAGCTTACGGCTCTAAAACACCATAAGTGCCTCATTAAAGGTCACAAAATGAACTATGAACATCATCATCGTAAACTCCACCAGGACTGCAAAGGCGTCATGGGGGTGGGGGGGTGGCAGAAGGGGTCCCCCCTGAATTTGCATGTGCTGTAAAATTGCTGTAGCCTATATACGAAAATTAACAAGCCCGTCACGTTTTGCCCCCCCCCCACCGCCCCTGAAAAAAAATGAAGTGACGTCCCTGCTATTACTATCTCTCTAATTTGTTATTCAGCCTGAGCCAGCGCGTTGATATTTGCATGCTAGCATCAGCATGCCGCTGCAGCTGGCTTGCTGCCAACAGCAAGCGACCGTTATTATGGGCAACTTTCTTCACTTCGATAATTCGATTTATAGTGATTTCAGACTTAGTGCCACCACTTATGCCTGACCGACCGTTATTCGTATCTAGGACAGCATAAATTTAAATACAGTAAAATAAGAAAAAGAAATTGGAGCGTTTATATTTATTTTTGTTTCAAAATCATAATGGCAAAGAAAGCAACACAATCATCAATGTTCAAGTTCTGGAAGAGAAAAAGCATACCGGAATTGGAAACAGTTACAGAGTCAGTTGCAAGTTTAAAAAAAACAAACAGATAATCGAATCTGACTAATCAGTTGATCACGATGCAGTAGCTTCTACAAGTGGAGCCCCATTAGATCTACCTCAATCACCAGCATTGCCAGAAAAACAAGTGTCAATTGTAGATATATCACGTTTTCATCACGACGTTCCAGTTCAACCAATACTAAAAGAATATCCTCAAACGTCTAAGCGTCGTTTCAACTGCGGATATTTCAAACAATTTCCATGGATCGAATACTCCATTAATCAGGATGCTGTATTTTGTTTCAGTTGTCGCCATTTTAGTTCCAATATTGTCCGTCCTGGTGAAACGTGTGGGAACATAACGTTTGTCGACAAGGGATTTAGAAAATGGAAAGATATGAGAGAATTGCTGACACAGCATGAATCCAGTAGCAAGCACAAAGATAACACAATGCTGTGGACCAATGCAAAGAATGTGTCAGCTGGAAAGGTTGAATCTGTAGCAAATCTGATAAATGTTCAGAGAAAGTTGGATGTTCTGGAAAATAGGAATCATCTTAAGTATCTAATTTTAGCGACTTCATATCAAACTCGTCAAGGTTTGGCTTTTCGTGGCGATGATGAATCAAATGAATCGTCAAACAAAGGAAATTTTGTTGAATTGCTCGAAATGATGAGTGAGCTTTCTCAACTACGAGAAAGACTTCGAACAAGATATGGACACTACACATCAGTAGTGTATGATATTTTACACTGCTTGGCAAACATTCTTAGAAAGAACACGGTTGATTCACTTGGACCCTACTGGGCATTAATGGTCGATGAATCAAAAGATATTTCTCGCAAAGAACAACTGATCTTCGTCGTCAGATCCACGTCACCAGATGGTTCAGTTTGGGAAAAGTCTCTAGGTGCTTTTCGTGTGGAAAAGGTAGATGCTGAGGCACTGGCAACTGCTGTCAACGATGCAGTTCTGGAAAACAAGTTATCATGGGATAAATGTGTTGCTTAATGCTACGATGGTGCTCCGGTCATGAGTGGCAGCCTTTGAGGTGTTCAGGAAAGGATTAAAGAAATTGCTCCACATAGCATCTACATACGCTGACACGCCCATCGTCTGAACCTAGTTTTAGTCAACACAGTTGAAAATATACCTGAAATCGTTGACATGTTTTCCATCATACAATCAGTCTATGTGTTCTTGTCAGTTAGTGGCCCTCGACATCATCATCGTAGACCCATTATGCAGAATAAGGAGAAGGTGATGCAAGTGGTTGCCAGGTTTTATCATTGAACTTTACATTTCCTTTGTTTATATAAGGTTATATGCATAAACAGGTGGATAAAGAATTGTTTCATGTTGTTTTACTCATTATCAAACGGGGCCCCGAGTGGCCGTGTGGTCTAAAGCGCTCACCGTTCCGGATCACTGCCATCTCACCTCTGTCTGCGTGGGTTCGAGTCCAAGGCTCGGCTAGCGTGGGTACGTGGGAAAGCCTGCCAGTAGCTTCTCGTGGGTCGGTGGTTCTTTCCTGGGTTTTCCAGGGTTCTTCCTCCACCAGTTATACTGGCCGCCATGTATAGCCTGTCTTGTGCTGAAAAATGGCGTTAAACCCTAGAACAACAACTCATTATAAAACAAAACGATACAACTTGCCGTGGTTCCGTGGACACCCCCACGCGATAATGATCACGACGATATTCGCTATACGCCATACGAGGATATCAAACCTCTTATTTAAATAACAGTGTAACATGCGTAAATTGAATATGAAACAGTACATCACATTTTAGTTGTTGTCATATATTTTCTACAGTAAATGCGATCAGCATCATTCTGGAAGAATTTTGTACAGAAAGCATATTATCGACGCTGATTTCCTTGTCAACTGTCCAAGTATTTGGCATGACCGAAACAAAACTCGTCCATTTAAGTCAGGTCGCTATCGACTTGACGAAAAAGCCCGAGATGTTCCGATTGACAATTAGCTTTTAGGACTCACGGTACTAATTCAGTTCCCATAGTATACCTACGCAAACATGATATTAAAAATTCAATAACTTAAAATTTCTGAGTGCTCATGATCAAACCTATATTTATCAGTACAGATCACAGGTGCTCGACGCGAGCTTGATGTTAAAAAAAATAATAATCTAAAGGAAAAAAATCATACAGAGTGACAAAAATACCTTAGATTACCCCGATGACCCGTTCTGACATAGGACCCTCTCTATCATAATATATAAGAGAGAAGGTACGGAACTTCCAAATACTTCGCTCCACCCATGACCCTCGATTTCCTTCTGCTATTTCCGTCTTTAAAGGCACGCGACCATACTATATGGCTTGTTTTACTTCTGAGATATTTTTCTATCCATCAAGCCATCATTGACTTTTCTGTGTTGTACCAAACTGAAGTTACGGGCTCCGTAACGTGCGATGTTCGCGAAGTTTTCCTTTGTGGACACTTCCATGCTCCTATGATAATAAGAATAACCTTTTGAGCCAATCATATTTCGGCGTTGACGTTAGTGCCGCCTATTTTGAAAATAGAGATGCATGTATACGATGTGTTGTGCAGTGAAGAAGACAGTGTATAATACTTGCATGGAACAGGATTCCTAAAGTTGAATCGAGTTAATGGTAAGTAAAAAACTTACTTTTGCATCTACCGCTGTTCTGTAATTCAAGAAGGGATGCACCATAGAGTTGAAAACATTGTCCATATCGCTCTTGTCACCGGTTTTCAAATGAGCACGGAAGTGTCCACAAAGGACAGTAGTAGTAGAAGTAGTAGCAGTAGTTGTAGTACATGTAATATATGCAAATGTCGACACAAAACACGATACAAGATATAACAGTATAAAAGGCACAGACAACATTTAAGATAATATATGCACATTAATGCATGGTTACACATACAAAAGAGGTATCAACCAGGTACACATTATACAAGATAGGCACATTTACATAAAAGAGGTATACATTATGCAAGACAGGCACATTTACACAAAAGAGGTACACATTATGCAAGATAGGCACATTTGCACAAAAGAGGTATATATTATGCAAGATAGGCACATTACACAAAAGAGGTTCACATTATACAAGATAGACTCAATTACACAAAAGAGGTACATATTGCACATTCAAGTAAAACAAAGACATTTTGACTGAACCTAGAATTACCCATCAAGCCAGGGTCGGATTTTGAGTGGGAAGGGGGTCCCCCTCCACTTCACAAACTAACGCGAAACGAACCTGAACGTTTGTAACGTAATTCTGCCCTTGGACTACACCTAGGGTTCCTCATAAAGTCTGTAGTTTATTTATAATGGGGTCCTATTTGTCATTCAGGATTTACGGAGCAAAGCTTTAAGAATGATGTACGAAACAAAAAATCATATTAAGAAAACTGGTTACAACGACTGTATACCTAAATTGATCGAAAACCATACCAGTAATATGCAGAATTTAATGACAATGGTTATAAAACAACAGACTCAATTCAATCATATGTAACAAGAAAAGAAAAAAATATTAGACTGAACACAATGGGATGAAATGTTAAGAATATACACATTTTGTGTTTGGTGAAGAGAAGCAAAAATGAGAGCATTTATTTCAGTAATCTCAGCTTGTTTGTATCAGTGACGTTTTCATACAGTTTTCAATCTGTTCTTCTTTATAATACTTTAAACAGTATGTGGTAAAACATACAACATGTTATTGTATTATAGCAGTAGTTTGAGGAGAATACGTTATTTACTCGCGGTTCTAACAGGTGATAATTGCTTATATTACTTTGCACCACAATGTGCATTTTGAAGGGGAAATGCAGCCTTCTCATTTTGGAATCACTTCTGTAGGGCTGACAAACACATAATTTTACCTAGATTTTGGGTCCTATAACATAAATGTTGCACTGCCGCTCACCATATCGTGGCAGTTTCATCCAATAATAAGTGTTCCATGTGCTTTGAGTCAGCATGCCCTTGAGGACTTCTGATTCAATTAGAGCTGATCAAATAACTGTTGCTAAATACTTGAACACGTGATTCACTTATTGGACACACCTCGCATACCATAACATTCTTTGGTCACACCTTT
The DNA here is from genome assembly GCA_028554795.2 of Sinohyriopsis cumingii. NCBI lineage: Eukaryota > Metazoa > Mollusca > Bivalvia > Unionida > Unionidae > Sinohyriopsis > Sinohyriopsis cumingii. The sequence goes on along the minus strand of CM068828.1, from coordinate 20,199,406 downwards.
TACCTGAAACAAAAACTCATGGCGGGCCAATGTTTGTATTCTTGTCCAAAAATAAATGTATGACTCAGATTCGTTTTGAATCTGAAAATTAGTTTTATTTTGTATTTCTTTGTAAATAATACAGTTAAAGATTGAACTCTTTCAACAATTCTTCGCGTGAGTGTACCTTTGAACTTTTCTTAACACCTTAGGATTATTAAACAATGAAATGCAATAAAGTAACACATCCATGCTTAAAATGTAAATGAGGGATTTTAGAGTTTAAATAGCTGGCCTAACTTAAAAATTAACATAATGGAAGACAGAGAATCGCCACCATCTAAATGACTTTTTGAAGCACATAAGAAAGAAAATGCTTTCAAAATGTTGCAGAATGTCTGTCTTTTAAATAGGAAAAATGTATTATCTCAAATTATGTTTCAAAAATTATGTGAGAAAAAAAAAAGGAATTCTTTTGGAAGAGAAGATCTTTGTCATAAATCTTCCTTACCAAAACTTAAGAGGTTGGTTCTTTCGATTCCATTGAAGCTAGCCTAGTCATCGGAAATTTATTTTAATTCCATTTTATACTGCATAGTCATTAGTACTAAGTTTAAATCAGTGGAGACTTCCTCCCAAACTAAGTGACTGTCTGCTCGTTGGGGGGTGGGTGTGGGTGTATGAATTATTAACGCTGACATTTTTGTGATCGAGTACATGTATTTAACCTGTTGACCTGTACCTAGGTACAGTGAAATAGTTTTAAACGATAATAATAATGTGTTTCACAGACGCATCTAAAAGTCGACAATGCCATTATGTGTTTAATCCCTGTAAAAATTCAGTAACATGTGTCGAGTTATAATCAGTAGGCTAAAATTTCTGAGAATTTTCGGGGAATAGTTGTATTGCAATCATCAGACCCTGAAAAATGTGCACTGACAACCTCTGCTATATTAAGCAATAATGGAAGACTTATAACATGGTGTTAAAGTATCAACCTGTCTACTCCTTAAATTTGTTCATTTTCTTGCTTCAGTGATCGGAAATAAAGCAGCAATCGTGCTACAACCCTAATTAATTTTTATCTTTGAGTTCTTTTATTGTCACAATGCTCACCGTATCTAGATCGTGCGTATTTACTACCAAATTGCCCGCAACGACGTAATAACAAGCCATTGACATATCGCAAACCAATTTTACGGTGTCGATGAGATAGCTTTTCTTCCTAATCTATGTCCAATCCTAAACGCTAGAATTAAAAATACTGAGAAAGTGTTATCTTTTTCTTCACTCATGCTTGCGAACTTCTTACATGCTGATGACTGACCAATTCTTGTATATTCTATTTAATAGCCAATGTTTATACATTGTACTTAAAAGTGTTTTTCATCTTCTGACGAAAATTCCTTATTACAAATAGTTGGTGTTAGGTGAGAATATGAGGTTCTAATATCCAGTATATGCTTATAAAATGACTGAATTGCATTAGAGAGACCTAGATCATCACAAGACAACTGCGCCTTTGCGTGTATACGTCATCACTTTATGAGCAGTCACTGTTGGACGTAGTAAATAAACATGGTCAGCATCTTCTCAATTCGTCACTTACTCCAAGCCAAAATATATGATGATATATTTGCGATGAGGATACAAACATATCGTTAACAATGTACAGTTTGCACTCAGTCGACATGAATACAAAATTTAGCCTAAAAAGACTTCCACATCAACATCAGTAGTACTAAAAACAGCATCAAAGGGTACATATTGACACCATACCTTGCAACCACAGTTGCACCATACACAGAAACGATGACTAGAACAATCAGAACTGATTTAGATTACCATCAGCAAGACAGCTACCAGAAGTATACCCTTAATAAAATTAACGAAAAGGGCTGAATATACAAAGAAAAATGAAAACAACGGAGAAAAGAAGTATACAAACTAACAGTTTTATTCTTGGAGGCTATGTACTACTAAAGCATACCATAAGAAATAAATGACAACAGCATACCAACGAGTATTCTATATGACAGACATAATTAATAGACAACTGTATATTAACCAGTAATCTATATTATGTACCGAATTAGTGGACAACAGCATATCAACCAGTATTCTATATGACAGACATAATTAATAGACAACTATATATCAGCCAGTATTCTATATTATATACCGAATCAATGGACAAATGTATATCAACCAGTATTCTATATTATGTACCGAATCAATGGACAACTGTATAACAACGAGTATTCTATATGATAGACAGAATTAATGGACAACTGTATATCAACCAGTATTCTATAGTACGTACCGAATCAATGGACAAATGTATATCAACCAATATTCTATATTTTATACCGAATCAATGGACAAATGTATATCAACCAGCATTCTATATTATGTACCGAATCAATGGACAAATGTATATCAACCAGTATTCTATATTATGTACCGAATTAATGAACAACTGTATATCAACAAGTATTCTATACTATGTACAGAATTAATGAACAACTGTATATCAGCCAGTATTATATAGTGTGTACCGAATCAAAGGACAAACGTATATCAACCAGTATTCTATATTATGTACCGAATCAAAGGACAACTGTATATCATCCAGTATTTTATATTATGTACCCAATCAATGGTTAACTGTATATCATCCAGTATTATATATTATGTACAGAATTAATGGACAACTGTATATCAACCAGTATTCTATATTATGTACCGAATCAATGGACAAATGTATATCAACCAGTATTCTGTATGATAGACATAATTAATGGACAACTGTATATCAACCAGTATTATATATTATATAGATAATTAATGGACAACTGTTTATCAACCAGTATTCTATATTCTATATTATGTAGATAATTAATGGATAACTGTATTATATCAACCAGTATTCTATATGATAGACAAAATTAATGTGCAACGGTATATCCACTAGTAATCTATATTATGTACAAAATTAATGGACAGCTGTATATCAACCAGTATTCTATATTATATACCAAATCAATGGACAACTGTATATCAACCAGTAATCTATATTATGTACAGAATCAAAGGACGACTTTTGAAAATACTGTCTACTGAAAAGCATTCAGTTCATAAACTCGTCACTAAGTGTTATTTCAGTAATTTTAAATGTAGTAGATTCAATTCTTAATTCTTTTCAAAATATTTGATTAGTGGAGCTGATATCACTTAAAGAAAATAGAACTGCAATATCAAGTAGATACATATCAAATAACGTAATTGTATTTTATATATATATATATATATATATATATATATATATATATATATATATATATATATATATATTTCACACCTGGCACATCGTTAGACTGGAGGAAATGGAAGGTTTATTTCACATTCAAGTGAATTGACATGAATGTCAAGAACTGTGTTCATGATATATCAGATATTTTTTTAACAATTGCAGAGTTGTTGTTCTTAATAGTAATCTTTATGAACAAATAACCCTGATTGGATATAACAAGAACGCTGGATCGGATATAAGTAGTGAATGGGGAAGATATAGGGACAATGGGACTTATCATTAAAATACCCCCTGGAACGATATAGGGACAAGATTTATAGGGACAATGGGACTTACCATTAAAATACCCCCTGGGACGATATAGGGACAAAATACCCCCTTAGACGATATAGAGACAAGATTTATAGGGACAATGGTTCCGGCACTATAGAGACAAAAGGCACTTTAACAGGGTTGAGACTGTAAAGGGAGAAGGTAAACTGAACATAGGAAATGTATAGCAACAATCGATTGAGACTATAGGGACAAAGGAAATTGTAGAGGGGGACGTCACGGTACTGGATTCTGGAAACAATGTTGCAAGAGGCTGACCACAATCGAGCGGAACAGTGTGGCAAGGGGCTGACCTGAATACGCACTACTCTATGGACATAGAGACGTAGTTAGAGACAGGGTTAGAGACAAAGACATACCTAGATTTATCGACTTAAGTCTATCACACACCAAAATCGACTAAAAAAATTTTTTAGGCAACAGAGAACATGCATCTTTTCGAGACAGAAGAGGGGCCCTGAAAAGGACTTTGGGATTTTTACTTCTTCTTCTTCTTTTCCACCAGTTCCTTATTAATCTCCATGTTGACTCGGTGGGGACTATGACAGCCATACTTCTTTCTCCACCATTCCTAGATCATCCACTACTCCTTGGAATGCCATCATCTTGTCCATGTGGTTAGAAGCCATCTTCGTTTATTTAATGATGAATGGCGCGAATGATGAACGCTACACTTTATACCTCTCAAACACGGACGTGAAGGAAAACATCCACTCTCACCAACTACCGATATCACATACCAAACAACCCATAGTGATTTGATTGCTAACCTAAAAAAATTTTTTAATACAAAACAACACATTAATGCTAACAAAACTTACTTACTTTCTATCAATACATAGTGGAGAAGGAAAGTTTTTATTTACAAAACACACCATCACCTAGAATCAGATCAGCAAATGAGTTAGCGTTTATTGTCACACTACTCCACATTCACACAAAACAAACACTCATGGGTGTAGGGACAATGAGTTTGTTAAGGGAAAAAAGACACACACACGTACGCGAACGCACACAAAAACAAACACACACACGTACGGGCACGAAAACAAACAAACAAAAATGCACACGTACGCGCACGCACACAAACACAAACAAAATACACAAACGTACGCGCACGCATACAAACAAAAACAAAAACACGCACACCTATGCGCATGCACACAAACACAAACAAACAAAAAACACATACACACAAAAACTAATATTGTTTCGCTACTTGATCAGTCACTCTTTTCTAGAGATCTGGTTAACCCTGAGAAGGGCAGTTATTTTGAACTCCAGATGCACCTGGTTAATGGTGACACCTCCCAGGCCTGGCACCACAGACGCAACGCCGACTCCAATCGTTTCCCGAATTTATTCTGGTGGTTGGAAGCGCAGAGTGGGTTTGCTTGGCTTCAGTATCCAATCCCTCCGTTTGAGGGATGGTGAAGACTTGTTCTTGTCTCCTTCGTCTATTCTGCACCCATAGATGTTGTGTTCGCTGAGGCTCCTACTCTTGTCTTTGCCCGTCTAATTCCGCGTCCCATTTTTTTTCTTCTGGGGAACCAAGTGTTTTGGTGGTGGTGGTAGTGGCTGTGGTGCTTGTCGCTGGGGCGGTGTCCTCACCATGGGTTTGACTTCGCTGGTCTGTCTCAGGGTGAAGTGAGGTAGGATAGGCCTTTTATTTTCCTTCTCTTCTTTCTTTTTTCTCTTCTCCCCCTCATCTTCTATTTTTGCACTTTCTTCTACGGCCTCCATGACATGCTCATTCAGCAGACGCTGGGCATACTCCAGGTAAATTTGGAGTTTAACAGTTTGGCAATCCTACTCATTTTCTCTAATCTTGATACGATGACGATCGGTATCCATACTCGTTCGTTAGTTGAATTTAGGTCGCATTCGCACACTAGGGCATGCACGACCCGTTAATGCCCCCACATTGGGAGGGGGCTGACTGATTTTTATCGAGGGGGATAGAACAGTGCCGCATCCCCCAACGTTTTAATGTACACCTAGTTTGCTGATTGATTTTGTCCGTTTTCGGGTCGTATTGTCCCACGGGACAGGTGGTGATTGGAAATAGACCCACACGCACTCACTCGCACAGCAAGTTTAAAATGTCCGGTCGTGGAAAGGCAGGACGGGTGTCTAAGGGAGGAAGGCGTTTTGTAGCCAGACTGATGAACGCTCCGCTTTATATTTATGAAGCACGGACGTGAAGGAAAACACCCTTTACACAAAAAACCAACAATACCCACACCATAACCAAAAACATGGAACGCGCGAACCTAAAAGAAACACTCACGTTCACTTTTTTCTACAAACTCTCTTTATTACCACCCATACATACAAACCTACAACAAACACACACTATCCTAAAATCCAGGGAAACGAACTGATTATAGGCACACTTCTATTTTTTTTTTACCTAAAGACAAACACAAATACACAAATTTTTGGCAATTTGACTATTATCTCTTTCACAAATTATTGGGGTAACCCTGAAAAGGACTGTTTTCTTTGGGGTTGTGGCAATCTCATATCGTCCAAGATTGCGTCACCGTCTGTCAGCAGGTTTTCTCACGGGATACGGCCTGCTTCTTCGGAAAGAGGAGAACTCTTTAGTGTCTACTCTACAGTCGACAAAACTTCTGTGTTGCTCCTGCTGTTGTTGCTGCTGTAGCTGCTGATGCTGCTGCTGCTCTCTCTCTCTCTCTCTGCTGCTGCTTCTGAAGTCTGTACTTCTCGGTCCATTCTTCTTGCTCCTTTTTTATTTCTTCTCTGAAGACCTCTTCTATCAGGTTTTGTGCCACTTTCAACATCCTGACATTACCTATCTCTTCAGGCTTTTGCATCAGGTTTTGCCTGACACGATGCAACTGGACGTGTGCTTCGTTCAGCTTTGCTAGTCTTGAAGACAACTTCACAGGTTGATGCATTAAAAATGGATGGTCAGACTGACTGACTGACTTTTAAATTTAAGTCGTTTTCGCCCATTAATCATTTACAACTGTTTAGTACCCTCATACGAAGGTTAATTACTTATTCACGGGGGAAGGAAAGAGTGCCTCATTCCCCAGCGCATTTATGCACTCAAAGAGTGCTATTTAATTTAGCCAACACGTTGTGGGACAATAAAGTCCCACGTTGTGGGACAATAAAGTCCCAAATGACCTGTCTGTAGAACTATCATGAGTGGGAATAGACCCAACACACGCTTAGTGTAGATAAATGTGTTTGCTGCAGGATAAAATATTACCCCGGTTCCGTGCTTACACGCTCTTCGGGGCACCTGATTTATAGACGAGTGGGAATTGGCCACACACTCGTCTTTTAATGTCCGAGTTGGCAGGGAGGAGTGGGACCCGGAAGGAGACACCAAACGCCAGCCGGAAGGTACGTGAAACGCCAAAATTAATACTGTCAAATGCAATCCGGTTGTCTATATAGTGGGTATTTCCTATTACCAGTTTTGTGTTAGCAACAGCTGTAATTAGTCATAGTTTTAAGTTTAGTTATACATTTTCCTACACATTAGATTGAGATTTAAAAGTACGTAGTGTACATAATTCTTATTTATACCAATAATATAGGTCTAAGGATCCAGTACAATTTTAGATTATCAAGTTAAGAGATGTGGTTATAATTTAGAACGGTGGTCAAAAGATCATATTCGGTTGTCGGATAATCGAGTTTAAATTTCAAGCCAAACTGAAATCTCTTAGTAACAATGCAATCAGTAGCCCTTAAAAGGATCTTTTATTCGTCAGACTGATGATGATGATAATGATGATGATGATAATGATGATAATGATGATTATGACTGTATTATCGTCGCTTGCGCACATACTGCATGCGCGACGATTTAAAGTCCGTAATAGTGGACTAAAAATTGTCCTAGGGGAACGGAAGAAAAGCCTCATCCACCAACGCTTTAATGCACGCAGAGTGTGCTACTTAATTATGTCCGATTTCGGGACATTGAAATCCCACGGGACAAACGACGAGCGGGATTAGAAGCACCCATGCTCATCGTTGGAAAGTCTGCATCCACTGCTTCGCTTATTGGTGGATTATACCCCACTGATAGCGCCACCCCGGTACCGTGACCACACGCTCATCGGGATAGAAGGTTTAATGCGTGAATAGCTCAGTGCGACTGAATGTCCAGACGAGGGTAGGATGGTAAGTATTTAGTTAGGAAGGAAGCCGTTTGTAACATCCAACATTCAGAGCTAATTTAGATCCCAGTTTCCAACATAAATAGCGTTTTGCAAAATTTTGAAGGACTGTATCTGTGCTGTTGAATGAAGGAAAAAGAAAGAGAATTTTTTTGTGAAGTAGGCATTAAGTTTTACTTTTTTTATAGGGTATTTATTTATAACGTTTGATAGTTTTGGGTTCTATATAATTAGGTAAAGTTATTTTTCGCCTTGTGTGGGGTGGGGGGCCTGGTTACTAGGATGTTAGTCACCTTATATACTTAATTTGGAGCCTTAATTTCTATGAATAATTTGGGTGCAGCATTGTGCAGCGGAGCCTGATGGCGATTGGATTTTTGACCACCTTTTTATTATAATTTTGGGGATCTTACATAAATTATTTGGTCTTTTTTATTTCTCAATCATTGCCACTTTGTACGCCTAGGCCTGATGGCTGGGATGTAGCCACCTTATAATTTCTAACTGGAAACTGTCTCGCTTTATATTGTTCAAGCGTGGACGTGATAGAAAACATCCATACGGTTTTTTGGTAGAAACGCTATAGCTCATCTCATGGTGAGGGATAGAGAGCAGTCAAAGAGCATATATAGTAAAAAAATTTTTTTACAACAAACCACATTTATTTTTTTTTAAACATTTTTATTCAGCCAACAAACCATCAACACATAAATAAAATCAACACTTCTTTGTCAAATAACAAATTTTTGACAAGGTTGACAAGTTGTGATCTCAACTTAGACTTAAACTGATGGAGGTCATTTGGCCATTGATGTACACTAAGTTTCCTAGCTAAGGACAAGAGATATCAAAAATGGTCACAAAACCATCTATCTACTTTTTCATCGTTTCTAGAAGAGTCACGATCAAAATAAGTCACTAAGTGTTCTAAGGGATATCCAAGACTGCGTTGATGAAGAAAATACAAACAATATTTTCCACACACCATCTGTGCCTTGCAATTTCACATTACTGAAATCGTGTCGCCTGAGCATTTCTTCTCATAAAGTCAATGATATCGACTTCCAAATGCGGTAATCCATACAAATAAAAAAAATAGGCATCGTGGGGAAAGTAGACGACTACCCAGTATGTTCCTGGGAGATGACTGTCGTCCGTGTTTTTGACATAAACTTGATAGTCTTTAGGTTTGCAATGAGGAAGTTCAACTTTAGTGCACACGACAGGATTCCAAGAAGAGGTGTACGAACTGTTTTTCAAAAGGTAACAAAGTTTTCAGGTATCCATTTTCTTTTGTGTTTTTCTTCTTTCACAGGTAATGATAAGTCATCAATTCAATCCTGACTTTTTGTTTGAAAATCCCTCTCAAGTAATCGTCTCTTCGCTTCATCTCCGTAATCTGTGCCAAGATAGATTCGATGCGATGGATCTCTAGAGCAGTCAATGGAGGGGAGGAGTGATCACTCAAGTCTTTATACCACTGACGAAACACTGCTTCTTCCGAGCTGAGACCCCAAGCGTCATCCAGATACTCTTCCAAGTTTTCTTCTTGGCTGAACATCAGACATTTATCGTCTTGAATATGACTGGGATGATCGTCTTGACATCCAGTACATTTTTTGCTTGGTCAACCCTGTAACTGTTTCTGCCATGTGTTTGGCGAAACAGGAGACTAAATGTTGTTCTTGTTCTGGCCATCTGGACTTCATCACTATGTCCTCTTAGTCTTTGTCTTTTTTGGTGGGTGGTTCTGCTTTCACAATATCCTCCCATTCCATTTCCAAAGAGACTTTATCATTCAAAGAGAGAAAAGAGTCTTCCACAACTTCTAATAGCTTAGAATGACTTCTCTCAAACTGTTGATTTCTAGAGTGTTGTCGAATCGGCATACAAGATGACGTTCACTAACTCGGTTAGAGCTTCTGCAAACTGAAGTTACACAAGCAGTTGACCGGATTGTATAGGGTGGAAATGCCCCTCTTCGCTGCCTTGGTCTGGAGTGAAATCAAAGGCCCACAAAGCATATCCTCCTGCATAATCGTGAAATGCTGTGGCTGCTGTTGGTCCCTAACTGTCCAATGGCTTCGTACAGGGACAAGTACGATCTCAAGTAATTATTCTCGGTAAACTTAGGTTTAAAGGATCTGGTACACAAGGCTTTGCATCGCGACTGAAACTGATCTTGGACACTCTGTAGTGCTTTAACTGGAAAGTGTTGGCAGTGACGGCTTCGTTGAGGGCTTCGTTGCTGATGATACCAATGATTAAACGTGTGGGTAGCTGTCCTCGGAATAGGTCATCTTCGATCTTAGATCGGAGTCCAACAGCAATGGTGAAGGTTTTCACTTCCGCGCGTCGTATCGGATACTTAGTGCTCGTTCTGCTCAAAGTGTGACTGATGTCGTTTCCCATTTTAGGTAAAACTTCCACGCGTCGCACGTACAGTCTGGCTTCTTGGATGATAGTTTTGTACTCGTTGGCATGGGCCATCAAATGGAAAACGGTACTACTGTGATTCAGTCTAAGGCGGATATCCACTCCGTACAGCAAATAATTTTCTTGCAACCACATGTCCAAATGCAAACGATCCATCAGTTCTAAACAACGTCCTTGCAGGATTATCTTTAAAACCCACATTGTGAGGATTGTCAGCATGCTATCACGGCTGTGTCGTTGAACTTGTCCTCTCACGCTGTGTTAGATTTCCATACGACGAAAACATACAGATGAGTTGTTCTTGGCATCTAGTCCCTACGTCAAGAGATTTTCGAGGTATGCTCGGTAAGAGCAAGTATCCATCTTGCTGCTGACTAGGTTGTTATTCAAGTACAAATCCACTTCGCTGACCAAGGAATGCATGAAATTATTGACGGAGCTATTCTATCATCAGCTCCTAGAGCGGTGTCGTCCGTTTCGATCACTTTGACTTTCAGGTACAAGTAACTACTATTTAGATCGATGTAATCTTCCGGTTGTGCGTTGATTTCAAATTCGATGGAGGCTGAGGTTGTCAACAAGAAGATGTGATGAAATTCTACCCATTGGAATTCTTGTATCGTCATCATAGTGTGTGGCATGGCAAACGGATCCAGTTCCGACTTGAAACATTCGCAAAACTCACGGTTCATCATCTTTTCTCTCTGTTCTTTGATAATCAAAAACGTCTAATTCTCGGACGGTTCTTCTTTTCTTAGTCTTTCTAGCTCTGTGTGTGTATGAAGTCCTCTGGAGGGATGTCTTTCTGACTTGTCCTTGCTGTGGTGCCAGGGAAGCAGGAATGCCTGATGGGCAGCGTTCGGCGCATTTATAAGGGTTTCTCGTTGGCCCAAAATGTATTTTCCAGTTTGAAGCAAGATGTTTTTGCCCGCTCTCAAGAAGACTTCTTTGGGGTTTTGTTTGATGATGATGACGTTTTGGAGAAATTCTTTTTATTTGCGTCAAAGCCGCATCTTTCAAGGCATGCAATCCTCGAGTCACCATCGGTTTCAAAACGGGGGCCACCGAACAAAACACCGATTTCAACATGTCTCCTAAACCATGTCCTCGCTGTTTGTGGTTTGTTGTAAAAAAAAAAAAAACTTTTTTTTACTATATATGCTCTTTGACTCCTCTTTACACAGGATTTTCAAGTCATTAGAGAATCGTTTTCGAAAATGGAGTTTCACTGTGACTTTCCATTTGGAGAATGGACTATTCTGTCCCAGATATCCTTTTTACCAATGTTGACGCTGTCGAAATACGACATACTGACGGGCAAATAGTGAGGATCTACAAATTCGTGCTGAACGTAATAGGTCTTTGCACCTTCCTCGTCATGGGCGTGGCAGAATCCGCTTTGAAAAAAAATGACTCGCAGTAACGGTGCGGATGTGTGTCCCACCACGTTGTACTCCACCACATCAGAATACACAAAGATCAAATTTAATCCTTGGTTCAGTTCTTCAGGTTAACGAAAAAACCTCGAAAATTCAAGTTGTTGGTGATAGGTGGTAGAGTGGACCCTTGATCATCTTGAGGTCTCCACCCAAAACGTAAAACAATTCAGGACCAAATGTAACTGACAACGTTTTGGCATCCAAAATTGTGATCAGAAGGAGACGAGCCATATGGTACTCGATGGTGACACTTCTTTTGGTTTTGTCCCAGGCTTTACCAAACAGTGCACGGAATTTCAAAGCACTTGTGTCCACCAGATGTTGACCGCTGAAATAATAGCCTGCAGGAATTTTCAACATATAGATGTATCGTGGAGTATCGGGGGACACTGGTCGTTTCATAGAGGCAGCGACAGTTTCGTTTTTATTCAAGTATTGTTGCACTTTGTCGTTCAGAACTTCGACCTCAAAAGTGTTTTGATTTTCAGTGATGTTTTTGATTTGTGTAAGGTGAATCATTTCGACCAAAGCCACTTCCCAAAGGGCTTCTTGATCCAATTGGATGGCTTGATGTAATTTGATCGTGAAACATCACAAAGCATTGTGAGGAAATACATCCATGGAACTGTCACTAGGTAAAGTTAAGTAAAATTGGCTATTCATGATTCCAGAGTTGTACTGTCCGAGGCGTCACTGGAGGATAGAGGAGTGTATAAAAGCGGATTGTTGTTCTTACTGTGACTGTAGGGACGGTGACTGACGTTGGTCGCAAGACTCCCGTTGTTACGGTTAGATTATTTCAGGGAAGGGTTGGGGAGAAGGTAACCGATGTAACTGCTCAGTAGAATTGTCCACAATTGTTTATCTCCCTGTTACAAACTCAAATTAGCAATGGCAGTACCGATGACACAATACACCACACAGATTTGGCAGAAAAAGACGATTTGCGTTTTAGGCACACGTTCTCCACACCACACCCACAGGGGTTGCTTTTGTAGATTTTGCAGAGAAGAACGCGGAAAAGGAGTGGTCACTGTTGTGGTTGAGGTTCTCTTGAAGGGCATGATGGTCTCTTGTTTTTTCAGTCGATGACTTACGAAACGTCGACCCAAGAATCAAAACTCGGAGGATATCCTTTCCAATGTACTTTGACTTCTCTGACACGACGTTTTCCCACTTTTCGGGTTCTTCGGCCAACAATGCTTTCGATGTTGTACACTTCGTCTTCTTTTTTGGTCACTTGTTGTAACTCGGGCAAGTAGAACGTTCCTTTTAACAGTTTCCCGTTCACGTCTTCCAATTTATAGATGGCAGGATGACAACCATGCACTCGTCTAGTGACACGAAACAATTCGGTGGTCCAGTTGGGTAAGTAGCCATTTTCGAAAGTGCGTTTAGTTTTGACAATGCGCACCCAATCTTCCGTCGTCAACACTCCACCTTTCTTGGGGACAGCCACAGTCAGGGACGCAGCAAACAAGCGCTCAAAGACGTTCACTTTGTTGTCGGGAGTCACTTCTTCGGGGGCACATCCGATGCTCTGATGGTAAGATTGTTTGTACGCTTTGACCAGGTGCGGTAAGAAGTCAATGGCACGAACCAGGCAAATTTGGAAATGACGTTGATGACACAAAACAAATATTTGTAGCCACGATTTAGGTGATCAAATGAGAGACATCGGCTAAATCGGCTGGCCGTTCATGATCGATGCACGCCATTCAGATGCGATTCCTGGAAAATATTCGTCGAATGGGTTTGTGCAAGGTGTATGTGGCTTGTTATTGTAACCATCATTGCATCTGAGGTAAACGAATAGTTCCGGGTCGGATTTTGGCAACACGATACAATTTCTGAACTCCACCATATCCCTCAGGATAGGCTGGATCGTAGTAAATGCTGGCTAACAAATTCTCCATCAAGACTCGCTCTCTCTCTCTCTCTTTAATAACTTACCCCCTCTTCATTGGTGCTACCCTGGGTGGGGTGAGGTGGTGGTTTGGAAACATGCCACGGAGTAGAAGTCGAGGGTAGAGGCGGTAGTTGTGGTATGGGATGGCTTTTGCCTTGCTTTCTTTTTTTACTTCTGGTTTCCCTTCTTTCTTTTCCACTTCTCTTGAAGGAGGAGTGCACATTATCGTTTTAACCCAAGCTTTTAACCTCGTTGGGGTGTGGGGAAAGGGGTCAACAAGGATGCTGCAATCTTACTAGGGATGGGAGCCGCTGACGGTGTTTGAAAAACTTCTCATGCCTCTTCTTTCTCAGACATCCGTGGGGCTGTGTTTGTCTTGGTCATTGGGGGTGGGGGTGATAGTGGTGATGGACTCTTCATTAGGGTCTTAAAATCTTTCAGAGTCGGTCGAGGTGTTTCGTCTAAAGCTTTCTGGTGAAAGAGTTGAAGTCGTTGCAATACTTGACCGTACCGTTGCGATTTTTCCGTTTTTGACAAATCGCTGAGATCCACCAACGATTGCAATTCGTGTTGTAAGTAGGACATCTCGTTCAATTGAGGATTGGGAGGTAAATGCGTAGTGCGTTGCTCTTGCGAACGATGAAATTCCATCCATCGTTTGTTAGGCACTAAAGTCAGTTTTCGTCCTACCATCAGATTCCAAAGGTCACGTCTGAAATCTTTTCACCCCAGAGGCCCCTTTAATCTTCTTGATCCTTTTTTATCTTGGAACTATCTCTTGTGAAGCAGCTCCGTCATGAGTCCTGTAATCATTGCTCCCAATACTACTGTCACCAAGGGTGCTAACAACAGGTGCACAAATCCTCCACGTTGCACCAACATCTTTTTCTTTTAACGGATGGGTATTTTCGTTTGGACCATTTGGCGAAGAACGTGTCGATGCTTAGGTAAGCATTCTTTCTGATGTTGAGACAAAGGTATCATTCCTTTCAAGACATTCAGGCAACATTCGCACTCGGTATCGATGACGACTTCAGAGGCGCTTTGAATGAGTTGCTTTCGCATAAATCCAGTAAACTCGGTAACATACTCGATCTCTATTGGACTTTGATTTTGGGGGCAGGTACTTTGTTAGCAGCTGCTGTTGAGACTAAAGAGGAGGAGGGTGTCACCGCCGGAGGAGAAGTTCCTAGAGACACGGGTATCAATTTGGTTCATCAAATGGGGAAGGACGGGTGTCAAACTGGGCTTGGCGTCCTGGCCATAGTGCCTCTCTTGCGGGAAGAGGCTGTTTTCTGGGGTCTTTTCTTGGAAACGTTTCTTTTCTGGGGATGTGACCTGGTCTTGACATCACCGTTCTTTTTCTTCTTGGAATGTTTTGGCTTAGGAGAGGCTCTTTTCTTGGGGGTCACTGCTTGGGAATTAGGGGATCCCATTTTAAGAGGGAGAGAATGATGACACCTCCTAGAGAATCGGTACCTCCAGGTTTCCAAATTATTTGCTTTTTGGTTTGAGTGTCGATTCGGGGATCTGTCAGTTATGTCAAGGCTACTTTATTTCTCTCAAAAAAGCGTTTGGTTTGATGAGGGATGTGAATGATGCCTTGAAGTAATTGACGTGATGTCACCGTAAACCATTATAAGACTTTTTTGAGACTGGCTTCTAAGACACGAGCACGTATTTGTGGATATTTCGCGACTGATGCCGTATAAGGAACAAATCAATTTGATGGAAAGATGAGACTGAAGGGACGTCATGTTGATGATGTGTGAGACAGAGCAAAAGTGTCGTAAGTTTTTCTAAATATTTTTTTAAGTCGACGGAGACGTTTTCACAGCAGGCCCTCTGTTTTGGCACCAGTGGTGAAACAGATGGGTACGAAATCGCAGCTAATAGGGTGTAGTGGGTTTAACACATTAACCCCTGGTGACGAGTTTACGTGGCAGGAAGTAGTAGCCTACTGCCGAGCTCTGTAGCGTCAAGGTCATGTATGATACACTAAAGTTGGTGGTATTATAGAAAGGTAAACAAATGATACCAAATAATCTGCAATTTCTAGTTGCACTACAAAATACAGAGGGAAAAACCTCATTTTTTGGACCCGATTTTTCTCTACCCAAAATTCGTCCGTGGTCGGAATCAGATTTTGTGTCCGGATTTAAGATGTTTCGGTCTCAGATCTAAGGCAGACCGGTATGAACTGCAGACAGACAGATAAACCTTTGCAAAAAGTAGGACAAGATGGACGTTTGGAATAAAGAGTGGTCTCGATACGAAAATAATGAGTCCGTTAAGCAAAAAAAAAAAAAAAAAAAAAAAAAAAACCTCCAACTTTTACCCTTCTGCTCATGCGCGAGCCAAATAGCCAATAAAACACGATGTTTCTAACACAATTAGGCAGTATGTTATTGGAAGATCACCCGGTAGCTGGTGTTTTAGGATGTATTCAGAAATAGTTTTCAAAATATGTTCCCTTCTCGAATTTCTGAAGAAAACGACAAAAACCTCCAGGAGTTAATGTTATAAAATCCACGAGTAAATAGGCGTGAGGGATTTGAGCGGCATCATCGTAAGCATGAGTCAGCCAAAGAGTTCCTAACTGTTTGGCTAACACATGCACTTGCGATTTATCTCTGAGTCTTTTAAACAAGACTACGTCATGCGCATTGAGACTGATGGTACGATGAGCCTTGTTTTGTTTAAACAAATGTCAGGTGATGTAAATGACACTGGCATTAAGATGATGCCCCTAACGCGTAAACTACATTTGAATTTCTTCTTTGTCTCCTCTTAATATGTCGTCGAAGATGACCAGATGGGTTTGACTGGGGTCAGACACGATCCTGCCTTCTTCGCGAGGAATGCCTTCCACTAACACGATGGAGTTTCCTTGACTTTATCGCAGGAGGCTAAAGCCGATTGCCACTCTCTGTAACACCACACGATGCGTTGAGGTGGACGATCGATCAAATGACTTTTATGTTCAATCCAACGTTTGACAAATTCGGTTTTGTCTGAACCACTGGGTTCAGCAATTAACATGTTAAAGAGATGGCGAAGATATAAGGCCTCCCAACTGGAATTTTTCGTCGATGACTTTGAAAGTAGAGGAAGAGATAGCAGAGACATGCGCAGACGTTCACCGTCCTAAAACTGTCTGATGACACATCAACACAATGGAGAGGAACCTTAACAAATCGTACTCTATTAGAGCACTTCCACTAGACAAGGGATAAAGTACTTCAGAACAAAATACTCTTAGAACTTCCTTTGTTTCTCAATATCTCAATGGGAATAGCTTTGGCATAATCACTAACGAGCGTTTTTGAACTCATCGACATGAATGGCTAGTATTTCTCCATAACAACATCCGATTGAGGTATGATATCCCCAACAACTGTATCTCTTTCAATACATGGTCATGACCCTGATCTCTTTAGAAGCAAGATCAAATGGAACAGCTCTGTATTATTATTATACTGCTTATTTGTACTCTATAGGAATCAGAAATAACTTGTTCTTTCCTTTTATAATAAGTGTATCTGGAAAAAGATAAGGATATCTGATCCTTCTTATTAAAAATTTGATTCCTTATAGTTATACCAGTTGGAGACTTGTAAGTACTCGCACGAAACTTAAATGGTTTCTTAACAAAAACCTCTTTCGAGTATGATTTCTACACAAATGGAACCATGTGAATTAAAAAATAATCATCAGCTACCTTTTCTAAAGTTTCAACCCCTTTCTCATCAAGGCAAGTTCTAACTTCACTACTGACATAATTGCCCAACTCCTCATTTGTCTTCCTCTATCTTCCTTCTCTCTATCTCTCCGTCGCTCTCCTCCTTCCTCTCTTCAATCGTCCCAGGACAGTAAGTCCAAATAAAGGGTCTAAAACCTGAAGACTTTAACCCCTCTTGTGTATGATCTACAATAAGATTCTCTACTTTGGATGTCAAGATGAAAGTTTGTTGATTTCACTATAAATTTTCCCAGTTTTGCAATGAAAATACCAGAGGGTACGGAAACTAAAAATAATGAAATTCATATTTAAAAATAAACCCACAATCTCCTGAAATATCGAAATCTCTGAAATACTAAAATTTTGAAAATATTCAACTGAAATTAAAATCCTGAAAATATTCCAATGAAATTCAAATACTGAAAATATTCGATTAAAATTAAAATCCTGAGAGGAGCCCTCGATTTTCCTCTTACGTCCTAACGGTTTAAACTACGTAGCAAGAAAACAAGCAAAAACCTAGAAGTATTCTATAATCCAAAATATAAACTTATTTCCATAGAATATAATGTCAAACAAAGTGAAAGAATTAAACATAACTTACAATATGGTATGAATTTATAGAATGTCTTAAATATACTGTTAATTTCACAATAATCCGGAAAAGCCCCATAAGTATTCCGAGTGAAAGTTCTAATGTGCTTATGTTCTAGCTCCACCTTGTTATAATATCGAAGTCTTCACTTGTTTAAGGTAACTCTACTGAAAAGTTAATGTCACTAATGCCCTTGAATGTTTCGAGGTAATCCAACGAAATTAATAAATATCCATGGCCTGGAATAATTTCACAGTAATCCAGCAAGGTACTATTTATTTACAATAAATGTTTCAGCTTAGCAATTTCAACGATCAAATTATAAATAAATGGAAATTCCTCTCATAACACTCTCAAGACTGGTACAGCATAGAACAGAACAAGAAAGCTGCGTATCTAATTCCTTGATATAATCACCATATACGCATCAGATAAGCAACATAAAACCCCTTGAATATAATTCCAGTTATTTTAAATTATTCTACACTTTAAGATGCAGCACTTAACTTTTTTTATAATTTAACCAATCACATGCTAAGGCAGTGTGACCTCCTTTCTACAGTACAATACGCACGGCCTATTTAGAATAAATATGATGTTAACGTGAACTTGGTAAATCGACCTAGATTTACAAATGGAAACAGTACCACGTAGTGTACATGTACTCAACACACGCGACGTGACACCACCTGTAAAGTGTATTCTATAATGTTAGAACACCAATAAGAATATTGTTATTTATCATGTATATAAAATTTGCAATATTTGTGAGGGTTTTTTAATGTCATTATATGTTATAGGTCATGTAAAATTGTAAAGCTGACCTTGTTCAAAATCAGAGACAGTTTTATAAACAACATCGTTTACTTTTTTCTGACTGAAGGATAAATATATGAATTATTATCTTAAACTGAGACCAGGACATTGTGTTTACCTTGTTCTTTATTATAATTTTAGTAAAAGACCTTCCAATTATAACTATGATTTTATCTTGTAAACATTTTGATTCTTCTTCTAGAAGGAAATTTTTCAATAGGTGATCTTTTTTATAGAAAATTCTAATTGTGACCTAGGTCAAGTAAGTAGAGGATTATAAAACCTTGCTTACTGGAAAAAATATTTATTCCTGCAATAATAGCTGAAGCAGAAATTAGTTTTATTGTTGTGTCCAGTATTTCATTTGGGCTGGAATTTATTTCAAATTATTTATAAATCGGAAATACTAAGTGCTCATCGAAAATAATAGTCTTGGAAATAGAGACTTGGATTATAGTGAAATTCAAATAAGGATATATTCTTGGATTTATAGTGACATTCAAATAAGGATATATTCTTGGATTTATAGTGAAATTCAGATAAGGATATATTCTTGGATTTTATTATTGCGATTCAACATCATTACTATTCAGGCCTTCACAGACACATCAACACTTTCAGCGTTGGATTCAGTTTGGAATACCACTAAAGTTTATTCAGAACTTCATTCTTTAAGACATGTTTTAGTAGTGTTATGAATAGTTATGATTATTATGGATTTGATTCGCAATACAGTAAGTTCTTTTACATTTTCACTTTGTATTCTAGGGATATTTTACAAAACTTGTTGGTTTTTGCTCTTTTCTGTTATTTCGTTTAACACCATATAGTCGTGACACATTAACCCAAATGACTCGAATAAAAACTATATTATAAAAATAGTATGTGTTATATAGAAGATATACTTAGCACAGGCGAAAGACAAATGGCAGGAATACAACACTTCCAGGAGGCTCTGAGCACACATGAAAAAGAAACCACAGCTGATCCACAGCCACCCGCAGTCTCGCCTGATAACGTCAAAAATTCCACCAAAGAAACTGAGAATAAAAACGAATCAGGTACCCGATGAATGGGACAAACTCCAGGGCCATACGTGATCTACGCGGAAATGCTGAAGCGGACGCAACGAGAACAGTTAAACCCCTCTCAGATCTCTTCACCGTTATACGGAAGGACGAAATAATCATCGAAGACTGTGTGAAATTCTATGTGACTCACTGTTATGCGTTGGGGTGGGGTGCCCCCAATATTTATTTGAATTACTGTGGAATTCCCACCCTGGCTCGTTTTTGTAGGAAGTGAAATTAGTGATAGAGAGAGATACAGCTCCGAGCCCCCAGTCAGCAATACCGACAATTAAATTATTAAGAACACAAAGGTGAAATCCAAAAGAATAACAATTTAATACAAATTAAACGATATTAATTTCTCAACCAATCTACTTCCTCTCGACCGTGTGACAACCTATTGCATCACGTGATTTTAGTGTGAGATGGCTTTCCCCTGTACTTCGTTTCTGCTCATCTGTGTTTACTACGCCAATTGCTTTCCTCCTTCCGGCGTTCTCCGATTCTTCTTGTCCTCTTCCCCTTTCGTCTTCTTTTCTCCTCCTTTTCTTTCTCTCTTTCTCCTTCAACGAGGCTTGTTCCCCGCCTACTTCTATTCTCTATTTCTCCTTCCGGCGTTCTCCGCCTACTTCTATCCTGTCTCTCTGAGACTCGGGACTTGACTATTCTGTCCCCAAAAGCTTCCTACGAAAAACACAAGGACGTTACCATTTGTGTTAGCCATCTCTCTCACACTAAATCATCAATCAATCAATCATCAGATCAAGGTTATCTACATCTTTGGTCACGCATTCGTGCGCATCGAAAAACACACACGTTCTTATAGAAACAACGTTGCAATAAGAGCAGTATCCTACTTATCATACAGAAATAACTAAATTGCGTCACATCAATATATATATATATATATATATATATATATATATATATATATATATATATATATATATATATATATATATATTCTTAATCTCATTATTCTCAACAATATCACAATAATCCGACGCATTTCTGTACTTTACACTCCCACAAGTGTACACAAATATTCAAATATCCATATTATTTAAATTTACACACTGCAGCCATTTTACAAGCTACCATTTAATTCACAATGGCAAAATCTAGAATATCACATGAATAAATACACTAGTTTACTACGAAGTAACTAAATAGCGAAATACAATATTAATTCTGACGAGCGAGCAATCTACATAATCATAGCTCATTTCTCAAGTACGCATGTAAATTAAACAATACAAGGGTAATTCTACGTCCTAACGATTCTAGTAAGTAAATATACATACTGCACTTAATTACAATTACAATGCCGTAACATTCTGCAACAATCGAGCAAATAACTCACTGACCTTTACGAAGCTTTCTGTCCTTAGAATGTACTAAGAGTTTTCCCGCCAAATCACGAGTGGCTCCCTCGGAGTGAGTATATTCTGCTTTACCAGTACGACGGCTTACAAATCACTAATTCGTTATCAGTTCAAATGACCGTTAAGTTCTGGTTCGAATTGATGACCCCACCCTTCCTCAGTTCTGATTGGATATCAATTCTACAAACAAAATCGCCGTAACAGTGCAGGGTCGACATACTCATTGCGCTAATCTTTGTTCCTTTGTTCCTAACTTACGTAATCGCGGGCAGGCAAACGTGACAGACTGTATCAATGACTTCATCTTCAGAATTGCTAAGAAAGGCGATCTATGGACCTCAGTCTACTCGCATTGCCCAAATAGGTCTTCTGAAAGATCTTAAACCTCAATCAGGCCATTGACAACCGCCTACTCTCAGAACAGGCGAGGTTCAGGAAAGGAAGTGGCTGGGCAGACTAAATATCATAGAGCATCAGATGGAACGTTTCACTGTGTATGGGCTTCACAGACTTCTCATAGGACTGTATACACCGCAACAAAGTTTCTGAAACCATACAGCATCCAAGATGAGATAAGCAAGCAGTTAAAACTGTTCTGAAACTTTCAGTGCAGCATCATCGTCGGCAAGTCATTTCCGAACTTGGTACTAGTTACAAGTGGAGTTCTTCGGGACTGCATTATTATAGTAGTAGTAGTAGTAGTACTAGTAGTAGTATTGCCATAGTAGTGTTTATTGTCTTTTTTTTCCCTTAAAAATAATGTATTATAGATGCATTCACCATCCTTGATTTTTATGTTGCTCCGTCATCATGACCATGCGTACCAACATACGTAACAGCTTTGTTAATGCCATTAGTTTCCGTATGTTAACTTTTTTTCCTCAGCAAATTTCATACAATGTTTTAGTTTATTTGATTTGCCATTTCAAAATGGTTTCAGTAAAATAGTTTTCAAAACATTTTTTTTCTCATTTCGATACCTTTTATTACAAAAGTAGTCATACCTGCTTGAAACTAAATCGATAATTTTGGCCTGCAACTTTCACTCGTGCCTCATTTATCATCTTGTATGACTATTATATTATTGTGCAGTATGTTTTCCAGAGTTGTTGTGTATCTTAGCTGTACTATATACTGCTGTTGATTATGACGCCGAAGAATCGGCGAGTTTTTTTAGAAAGACAATGAATTAAAGTTAGATAGCCATTCGAACCCCCACCACACACAACTGTGATGACAGTCTTGCCCTGTGAAATATTTTTAATTTCACTGAAAATCAGCCACATTCGAACCAGCTTTCCGGGAAATCTTCCGAGCAAACGTTGACACCCTATTCATTTATGAAGACCTTTGAATTTAATCTCATATATAATTGTTAATATTATCGCGAATGTTCATTTAATTATTAATATTGAACGCTTATCACTGAATAAACATTGGTATTCTTACTTCAAACTGCACTGGTTGTAAAGGACCTTGTGAGTAGCTAGTATATATAACCAGGGGAAACAAATCTATGTGGTCCTGAGCTCACCAAAATACTGAACCTACGATACTAAAAGCATAAAGTAGAGGTAACGTGTATAAAACTAACAGACTTGATCCAGTTATCAAGCTTCATGATTCGCACACAAACAAGAAATAAGAATGAAACAACATTTCAGCGAAATAAACGAAACATAAAGCATACATCAAACAGACAGTTTTTTGCAATAGGGGCGTAGTGCTTAACAAGATGCCATAGAGGAGTGGGGTCGCAAGAGAGTTAATTTCAATTTCTTCTTTATTGATTGACAATAGTTTCCTGTACATGATCCAATTTATGCAAGTTTACTTATAATATACATAATGTTCGTGCTACTAGTGCAGGCTGTAACCCCGTTACACTCACTATGACTATATGAGTGTTATGAACTCAATGTGTATGATGTACATACAGTCTGTAACCCAACTACACTAACATTTACTATTCGTACAATCTATAACCCAACTACACTAACATTTACTGTTCATACAGTCTGTAACCCAGCTACGCTAACCCTCATTACACGATTGTTATGAGCTCACTCTACATTATTTACACCCATCTTCATAGTTTATTGTGAATCTAAACATAAACTTTACCTACAAGGGATACATCGAACAAATATGTGTCAAGCGATAAATAAGTTTTGCAGGCTGTTTAGATTTCTAAGTGACTGTCTGGTCAAGGTGAAACAGCAGTCCTGAGCTTGACTTTGTGTTCACACAATTTTGGTTTAGCTCAACTGGCTTCACTACCAAGTGAGTCTATATATAGACCGGTATTGTGTCCCGCGTGCGTCTTCCGTCAACAATTGCCATTTTCAACTTATCTTAAATTTCGACCAAAATTTGCAGACAGTTCCCTGGCATGGAAGTCTTTTAAGTACAAATGATACGAATCCGAAAGAAGGTGGAGAATGGGTTGGCAAACAATCAAGGTGTAAGCAACGACATCTCCGAAACGCTAACAAATTCAAACTAATTTAGACAGAAAGTGTCTTGTCTTAAAGTTCTTGCACTTTGTGCAAAGCCAGTTCCCTTTAAACATAGCAACCAAAATAAAAAATCTTAAAATTACTTTCTCTCACAAGTAATACAACAGAAATAGGCATGCATTAAGGTTTTTAACGTTTGTAAATATGATATCGAAGGGCCATTAAATATGGCTGCCGTTACTAAAAATAAATATTGTTCAAACTTCTGAATACACTTATATGAAAATATTACGTCAGTTAATTTTACTGGGGTCCAGAGAAAGCAACATTTTGATATTTGGGGATACCTTATTTTACAGTTTTCTGATATAATTGTACATTATTTCATTCACAGCAACAACTAATTATTGATTACTCCAGCTCATCTATAATTGTGCAACCTCTCCAGCTCACCGTGGGTTTTTCCAGGTCGACCTACGATCTCTCAGGGTCGACCTACGATCACTCCAACGATTTGGCGTGCCATACTAAATGCACATTGGAGAATGAGTTGCGTCTATCTTTAGATTTTGCCCCCGGCAAAGGCTAGATCATATTCATGTCACTGCCATGGCATATTTACGAGGTTCCTTCATTATTTGTCCCAAAACGTCATGTTGTAATTATTTTAAATTTCAACGTGGTACTAAATATCTTTCCTACAAAACAAATTTTGCAGCGTTTGAGAAAAACAGGACATAGCCACATTATACAAAGCGGGGTTCAAAGCGTTTGTTTTACATGTGTTGTTTCCGCTTCCTTATGTATTGAATTGTGGTCTTGATATTCTGTGGCATTTCCCGCCTAATTTTATCACAATCACTCTGATTAGGGTTGTGCATGGGCTTGGCCCGAATCTGTTGGCCCACTTTATTCGTCACTTCCCATATACTCCTCAAGTAGACAACAAAACTGATGCAAAAGCAGCGGAGCAAATCAAAAGATCAGGTATTGCAGTACACGCCAAGAAAAGTACTGTCACGATTATATCTAATGTATTCGGCACAAGTGATTTGGCTGCTTTGTCATTTGGATTGTTTCCGTATTTCACATCAATGCTGTCTAACACTGTTTATATAGTCGTGACAGTAAGTTTATTCCTGATGTACAAACTGTAATATTAGTTGACACGAATTAGGTAGGTATACAATTTTCCTCTCGTATCAGAGTCGAGAATCAACTCAATACCACATAACGGATGATATAATAGGAATATGTATACCTGTTAGTACAACTACAACAATACAATTTTACTGAACTCTTGAGCCTCCTTATCTAGTACAGCTACTACAATACAATTTTAAATGAAGCTGTTGAGGGTATGCTAAATTAGTAAAACTACTACAGTACAATTTTAATGACTCTTGAGCGTATCCTTAATTTGTACAACTAGTACAGTACAATTGTTTATAAACTCTCGAGGGTACAACTGTACAATTGCTACAATACAATTTTTAATGAACTCTTGAGAGTTGCAGTATCCTTAAATTGACACTTCTTGATTGCGTTGTTTCTTAATTTTCAGACAAATTTGCCACAGGATCATTCATGGTGTGTGTCAAATGGAAACTAAAAGGTTGTAATTGAGTTCTCAAAAATTTTGTTTACTACATTAAGAGCTCTGGAGAAAATTTAACTTATATTTTACATGAAGTTTGAGATTGATAATTTCATTCCAAATATCATATTAAATTGAAAAGCCTGTTGTGGAAGGGGTGTTATTGATAATTTCATTCTAAACATCATATTAGATTGTAAAGTCTGTTGAGGAAAGGGTGTTATTGATAATTTTTATTCTAAATGTCATATTAAATTGAAAAGCCTGTTGTGGAAGGGGTGTTATTGATAATTTCATTCTAAATATCATATTAAATCGAATAGCCTGTTGTAGAAAGGAATTTATTGATAAGTTCATTCTAAATATCATATTAAATTGAAAAGCCTGTTGTGGAAGGGGTGTTATTGATAATTTCATTCTAAATATCATATTAAATTGAAAAGCCTGTTGTAGAAAGGAAGTTTTTGATAAGTTCATTCTAAATATCATATTAAATTGAAAAGCCTGTTGTGGAAGGGGTGTTATTGATAATTTCATTCTAAATATCATATTAAATTGAAAAGCCTGTTGTAGAAAGGAAGTTATTGATAAGTTCATTCTAAATATCATATTAAATTGAAAAGCCTGTTGTGGAAGGGGTGTTATTGATAATTTCATTCCAAATATCATATTATATTGAAAGGTCTGTTGTGGAAGGGGTGTTTGAGTTTAAAGGTGAAATTTCATCTTTATACACAATATTACAAACTCAAAAATAGACTAGAAAGAAGGCAAACAAACACTCAGTTAAGCAAACTATGAAAAAGCCCCTTTCAACGAATATGTCTCTTAATTTTACCTAAAATGAAGAAGCCGTCACGGAGGCACTAAGCTCCTACTGACCGCTGTGATATTGAATGTCTTTTTAAAATCTATAACTGTGCTTAATAAGGGCGAATCCATTGCCATAAGTATACACATTATAATTTATGTCCAAAATATGCAGTGAATACTGATTGAAAACTGCTGCAGATCTGTAATGTCAGCAAACTTGTATCGCTCCATTATTATCTGCAGTCATATTCCTTTCGCACCCTAACCCATAATGCTCTATTTCTAATCTCTTTTGGAAACCAAACATATCCTGTTCCCACTTTTACCCATAATACTCCAGTACTAATTTAACTCTTACCCATAATGTTCCTTTTCTAATCTCAGTGTAACCCTTAATGTTCATTTTCTAATCTCAGTGCAACCCATAATGTTCGTTGTCCTAATTTCAGTGTAACCCATAATGTTCGTTTCCTAATTTCATTTCAATTCATAATGTTCATTTCCTGATCTCAGTGTAACCCATAATGTTCATTTCCTGATCTCAGTGCAACCCAATGCGCATTTCCTATTATCTCTTGGAAACCAGACACATCTCCTTCACTCCGTAACCCATGATACTCCTTTTCTAATCTCAGTGTAACCGATAATACGCCTTTTCTAATTCCAATGTAACCCATAACTTTCATTTCCTAATGTCAGTGTAACCCATAATTCTCATTTCCTAATCACAGTGTAACTCATAACGCTCATTTCCTAATCGCAATGTAACCCATTATATTCATGTCCTATTATCTCAAGGAAACCAAACCCATCCTTTTCACACAGTAACCCATAATACTTATTGTCTAATCTCAATGTAACCCATAATAATACATTTCTAATCTCACTTTAACTCATTATGTTCATTTCATATTATCTCTTGGAAACCAGGCATATCCCTTTCACACAGTAACCCATACTACTACATTCGTAATATCAGTGTAACCTAATCTCAGTGTAACCCATAACACTAATTTAATATGTATTATCTCTTGAGATCAGACCTATCCCTTTCACACAGCAACCCATAATACTCCTTTTCTAATCTCAGTGTAACCCATAATTCTCATTTCCTAGTAACAGTGTAACCTATAATGCTACTTTTCTAATCTCAGCGTAACCCATAATAATGCTTTTCTAGCAACTCATAATGCTCCTATTCTAGCAACTCATAATGCTCCTATTCTAGCAACCCATAATGTTCCTTTTCTAGCAACTCATAATGCTCCTATTCTAGCAACCCATAATGCTCCTATTCTGGCAACTCATAATGCTCCTATTCTAGCAACCCATAATGCTCCTTTTCTAGCAATTCATAATGCTCATTATCTATCAACCCATAATGTTCCTATTCTAGCAACCCATAATGCTCCTATTCTAGCAACCCATAATGCCCCTTTTCTAGCAATTCATAATGCTCATTATCTAACAACCATAATGCTCCTATTCTAGCAACCCATAATGCTCCTATTCTAGCAACTCATAATGCTCATTATCTATCAACCCATAATGCTCCTATTCTAGCAACCCATAATGCTCCCTTTCTAGCAATTCATAATGCTCATTATCTAACAACACATAATGCTCCTATTCTAGCAACTCATAATGCTCCTATTCTAGCAACCCATAATGCTCCTATTCTAGCAACTCATAATGCTCATTATCTATCAACCCATAATGCTCCTATTCTAGCAACCCATAATGCTCATTTTCTAATCTCAGTGTAACCCATAATTCTCATTTCCTAGTAACAGTGTAACCAATAATGCTACTTTTCTAATCTCAGTGTAACCCATAATGCTACTTTTCTAGCAACCGATAATGCTCATTTTCTAATCTCAGCGTAACCATAATGCTCATTTCCTAAAATCAGAGTAACCCATAATATTCTTGTCCCATTATCTCTTTTCACACAGTAACCCATAATACTCTAATATCAGTGTAACCCATAATGCTACTTTTCTAATCTCAATGTAACCCATAATTCTACTTTTCCAGTCTCGATATAACGCATGCTGCCCATTTCCTATTCACAGTGTAACTCGTAATGCTACTTTTCCAATCTCAATATAACGCATTTCCTATTCACAGTGTAACTCGTAATGCTACTTTTCCAAAATCAGTATAACGCATTTCCTATTCACTGTGCAACCCATAATGCTCCTTTTCAAGTCTCATGCTACGTTTCTAATCTAAGCGTAATCCATTGTGCTAATTTCCTATTACCTATTGGAAATTAGTTTCTGCCGTATCTCATTTAATTTAAATTAATTTCTCTATTTTTCAAGTTGTGAGTGTCGCGTTTCCTACTCTTCATACCTTCAGCTTGCACAAGTTTGAAGATAATTGACTTAGCTCACATGAATTGGTCACAAGCAAGTTTATAGAGCCAATTAATTATTGTAGTTATGAATGAATGAATGACATAGGGGCTGTTTTACGGATGTCTTGGGAATTAAAATCTTAAAACCCCACTTTTGAGTGCTTATTGACTGCCTGATGAAATTAACACACGGAAACTGACCTGTGGTCACGAAATGTCCTCTAACTACCATTGACTTGACGAGTGTTTCATTATTAGGTCCTATGTCCGCGTATATAAATGCATGCTCAATGACCTGTTTAAAACAAAATTTATCTCCGAAGATATTTTGCTGTAACTTTCTTTCCTTGCGGCGGGTCTTTAGTTTGGATGACGTATACAAATGACTACATATTGATGAGTTAAACAAATGACCAAGTGTTGATGGGGCACATAAATGACCACGTATTGATGAGTTAACAAATGACCAAGTGTTGATGGGGCACATAAATGACCACGTATTGATGAGTTATACAAATGACCAAGTGTTGATGGGGCACATAAATGACCACGTATTGATGAGTTATACAAATGACCAAGTGTTGATGGGGCACATAAATTACCACGTATTGATGAGTTATACAAATGACCAAGTGTTGATGGGGCACATAAATGACCACGTATTGATGAGTTATACAAATGACCAAGTGTTGATGGGGCACATAAATGACCACGTATTGATGAGTTATACAAATGAATAAAAGCTTGACATTTTTTTTATATTTTATGTAAATTTATGTAAGCGCAAATTATATCCCGGATATTTCATTGTTATATTAGTAATTATAGGCTATTAGTTGACTAATAAGCAAATAACAGATGTCAATATGGCTCATCAATTTCTAGGTCAATATAAAATATTTTTCAGCATCCGCATTAAGTTAAAGTGAACTAGTTGAAAGAAAAATTCAAGCTTTTATTCCTGTAAAAATAGTAATGTAAATTTCTGTAACCTCAACGATTTTCAGGGTTTTGTTGGTTTGTCTTGTCTCTGTTTTGTATTTGCCACTCATTTAGAGTCGAAAGTGCTCAGGCTAGTTAGAAACTAGTTTTGCATTGTTCTTTGTAAGTTTATTGCATTTATCTTAATCAATCTCTAACACACGTGATCCCTTGCTGGATCCAGTACACTTGAAAGGACTGTTATTCGCCATATGATGTGTGTGTGTGTGTGTAATACATTAACAATTTGAACAGTGTTTCAACCTTTTTTAAGAAGAAAAAACGTGATAGACAATTATTTTGGTCACAGTGGGGCGAAAGAAAAGAAGCTAAGACAAAAGAAATTAAGCATAGTAAAGAAAAAGAACTATTGATTGTACTTATTATAAGAAAACATTAAAATATTTACGGAAAGTATTTGCATTTCTACCCAATAAATATTAGAGCACGCATACATGGACAAACAAGTTCACAAATTTATCACCAAGCTATGGAAACCACGGATATATATATATATATATATATATATATATATATATAATCTTCTTCGCGTAAGCATCTTAGAAACATTGTCCATAGTTTGCTCTTTCCATATCCCAATGTTGATTCATCTTAAATACGACAATATCTCGCAATATAACACACTGTTAAATGTATATTTTATTTATTTTCAATGTCACTGTTAGGGTGTTGTCAATGAAATGTACACAACCTCACATATCGGCGGTTGTCAATGAAATGTATACAACCTCACAGATAGGCGGTTGTCAATTAAATGTATACAACCTCACATATAGGCGGTTGTCAGTTAAATGTATACATCCTCACATATAGGCGGTTGTCAATGAAATCTATACAACCTCACGGATAGGCGGTTGTCAAATGATATGTATTCGATTCCTTCTTTTCTGACCTGTAATCTGCATTAGAAAGAACGTTGCTTGCAAATATGAAAATTAAGACAACAACACGAGGTGTGTCTTTAAACTGACTCTACATTTTTCACATCATGATGCTAAAAAACGAATATTATATTGTGTTAGTTTCTTCAGAAATTCGACTTTGTAATTTGCTATCAGTCAATGTGGTGCAAGAAAATTTCCCATACTTCGTACAGTTTTGTGTTTGATCTTGATTAATTACCACACGATTGCAGCATGTTGTGATAAAATGTATCTTGTCTTACCAGTTATAATCAATTAATGTCTGTTAAAGTACCAAAATCATTCCGACTGTGGTCGAAAACGAACGTGTACAATCCCACTGCACACGCCTGACATCATCACGGCAATACTATGCCGTAATAGACCAGGTAGCGAGAGTAGGAAAGTTTACATTCATTGGGCGTACATGTAGACACTATCCCCTGATTGGCCAATTTCGTATTTACCTCAGTTTTCTGGACGTAAGCCTGCAAATCCATCAAACATGAAGGCATTCCGACAAATTATTGTTTTTTCCACTCGACGCGTGACCTGCATGCGATATAAATACGCCCGTCACATAGTGACTAAGTCAAGCTTACAGGGAGGATAAACAGACAGGAGAGCGAAGACCATTTGATACAGGTATTTGATATAGGTATTTGATATAGGTAATTGTGTAATCTTAATTTGCTTATCAAAACTCCTACATGATATAAGCGTTTGTCATTCATGATAAAATCTCGTTAAAAAAAACTTAAACTCACCAATGGATATATTCATTAGATTTATTAGTTAATTATGTACCCATGTGCGTTGCGTTATTAGTTAATTATGTACCCATGTGCGTTGCGTTATTAGTTAATTATGTACACATGTGCGTTGCGTTATTAGTTAATTATATACCCATGTGCGTTGCGTTATTAGTTAATTATTTACCCATGTGCGTCGCGTTATTAGTTAAGTATGTACCCATGTGCGTTGCGTTTTTAGTTAATTATTTACCCATGTGCGTTGCGTTATTAGTTAATTATGTACCCATGTACGTTGCGTTATTAGTTATGTACCCATGTGCGTTGCGTTATTAGTTAAGTATGTACCCATGTGCGTTGCGTTATTATTTAATTATGTGCCCATGTGCGTTGCGTTATTAGTTAATTATGTACCCATGTGCGTTGCCTTAGTAGTTAATTATGTACCCATGTGCATTGCCTTAGTAGTTACTTATGTACCCATGTGCGTTGCGTTATTAGTTAAATAAACATCTCACACAATCACAAGACAAAAAGAAAATTAAGTATCGTAACCTTCACGTCAATTATCGTTCCTTTTTTTAACTTTCAGAATCAGTCAAATAAGGAAAGAGGCCAATGGATACTAAGACGGTGTTAATTTCGATGTTCATAGTTGCAGTTTCAATTGCACAAAGTAAGCTGGAATAGTTCTCTCTTGTCATTTACATCCACAGCAGTTTTAATTTTTGTTTTCTTCAGATTTGTTATTTAAATTATTTTTAAGCTAAATACTATTTTTAATATGATAGATGTTATTCGTTGTTTTATAAAGCTAACATTTTCTAATTTAAAGAAATTACTTCTTTTTAAATCCAAATGCAAATTGTATCACATTGTTTTCTTCTAGATGGATTTATTGAGATGACTACTTAGACTGACAATTTAAATTTAACTGACACATTAAAAATGTATCTTCATTTGTAAAATCAGTATTTAAATAACCAAATTGGATCCACTCTATTCTGCCGCTAGTATGTTTGCTACATACTTTATCTTATAAATGCTTAGCATAACACTTACAAGGCTGCTTTTTCTACGCTTTAAAATGCTTAGCCTAACACTTACAAGGCTGTTATTCCACGCTAACAAATTCTTAGCCTAACACTTACAAGGCTGTTATTTCACGCTAACAAATTCTTAGCCTAACACTTACAAGGCTGTTATTCCACGCTAACAAATTCTTAGCCTAACACTACAAGGCTGCTTATTCCACGCTCAGAACGTCATAAAAGACCTGAATGGCCTTTAGTCAACTCCTTAGTCATCTTTGTTTAATAATATAGTGTTTAAAACTATAAATACAAACTCAGGCGCATTTCAATAACCTCAGGAAAATTATTGTGATGTTGTATTGATGCCAAAGCTTTATCAGTTATGAAAGTCAGCTTGCCAGAGGACAGTACATAAAAACGCTGAGAGTTTAGAACTTTCAGAAACTCTTTCTGTCTCTGTCTCTGTCTCTCTCTCTCTCTCAAATGTGTGACTTGCTTTGAAAAGTTGAGCTTCTGGAGCCGGATATGAACTTTTCCAGGCATCGAACAAGTTGACTTATACTTATTTGTATGGGATATAGATGAATTATAAAGTAAGATAAACACTGGGATTACTCTTTTGCTGTAAAGTTGACAAAAGTAGTCATTATATTTTTATTTGAATTTCGCTTTCGTTACAGATGTGCGCCAAGAACAAGGTCCTACAGGAACGAGGGATGTTCTGAAGCCAGCCCCCAGCGATGCCATCATGAAGTCTCTTTTCAGCGTGGACCCTGTCTTTGCGGCCAAGGTAGATAAACATCAGCCACAAGACGTGAATATCTTTTTTCCGACAAACAACTTAGAGCCTGGACCCATTGCTGTTAAATCCTCAGGCCCTTCTCCCATTGTAAATGCGCCAGCTCTCGGGGTCCAGTTCGCCAGCAGTGGTGGCCCTGTCGTCAGACCCGCTGATAAGGTGCCCGTGGTCGATACGTCAGTATCCCAGAACATTGGAACCGTGGTCAAAAAAGTGTTTCCAGACGATCCTTCTGGAACAGCTCCTTTGGCACCCACCACGACGGCGATAAGAAAGGACATAACAGCCCAAACCACAGCCGAACAGCCAGTTCTGAGACCATTTGTAATGCCTGCAGGAAGACCAGATTCTAGACCTATTGTCCAGGTGCCGAAGCCGACTGAGAATCCAGCACCAATTCCAGATCCAGTACAAAGGCTCGTCTTACCTGTACCAAGACCAGCTGTGAAACCAGAACCGGTAGTTAAACCAGATCCAATATCAGTTTCACAGCTTCATGCTGGACCCGAAATGGCACCAATAATCAACCCTGTTATCGAACCTGCAAGAATTCCAGAGCAAATACCAGTGAAGAAACAGATAGACCCAGTTCAGCAAGTATTGGGATCCAAGCAACTAACTGGCACCTTAAATGTACCTGAAGTGACTCCTTTCGATCGCATTCTATTGCCGACCCAACCAGTAGATAATAACAGTCAAATAATAGCCCAAAGTTCAATGTCTACAACGAAAGAAAGCATTCTTGCCCCGAGCGATGGGTTGAAAATGCCCAAATTCACCGCCCCAGCAACGAGAGCGGAATTTGATCGAATCTACCTTGTTCCGGCCATCTTGGAATACCTAGAATCAAGAGCCGCGTCGCCGCTGTCAAACTCTTCTATGTCAGAATCCATCTATTTAGACTGGTTGCTTTATCTTCGTCAGCGATTGTATCATTAACATATTTGAAACTCCTGATGGAAATGCCTGTGATAGTTTGACAGTTTTCGATGAAATGGTGACAATTATATTAAAATAAAATGCTGAGCCAGTTGCTTTCAGATAATTTTAAATGCTTGCAAGTCACGCACGTTAGCTGCAGTTTTTCAAAGGCATCAAATCCACTTATAGGTAGGGATATTGTGTACTGGAACGTGCCAATTAATCTCTTCCATTTAGGGAATCGGATACTGTTTATTTCTTAGAAATAAATTATGTAAAACGGGAAGACACTGGCAACTGTTGGAGTAACATTATTTAGAAAGTTAGAATTTATAGATGATTACATTTTTAATGCCTGAACAAATATCTTCTTTCAACATATATCGAGGATATCGCTTATTACAATTTCACAGAGATGTCCAATTAAAAAGCAACAAAATCATTTGAAAAAGCAAACAAATAATTACATTAGACATGTGGAGGGTATGCCACTATAATATTAGTGAATATGAAATGTTGACATCTAGCATAGCCCTATAACTCTTTTATCTTCCCTAAAAGACGTTTCATTTAAAGTAGAGACTAAAATGTATTAATTCCAAGTATTGCCTCTTTGAATTTACTATAATCTTCATTTTTGTTTACCAAGCCTTTGCAACAGGCATTGTGAATCTTTAAAATCGCATAATACAACGCAGAAAACTATAGGGATTCTTAACACCTGAAAGGAAGTTCTTGTTTATTTATGCACCCTTCTATTATGCTTTGACAATATTTGAAAACCGTTTTTAAAATAATTATTTACTTCTGAACTTTCCGTATCAACATGTAATTATGAAATCTGAAGTCCATATTTTTCAATAAATATGAAATCATTAAGCTTGGAAATCAATTATTGCTTGAATACTAGAATCGATTACACACTGCATGAATACTGGAATGATACACACTGCATGAATGGCCGTAGCAAAGTTATTAAATTTTAAAAAGTTGCATATAATGTTTTAAAAACTAAACATTTTATTATTATTTTTAAAACAAACTCTAAATTTATACTTTAATTTTAATATCGGGTTTCGTTTTTAGTTCCATTCTATATATTTCGTTCCGATTTTGTACTGGGCGAAATAGTTTGTCGTGTTGATAAGATGTAGGTGAAAATAAATGTGCTTGATAGAGTGATAACAATGCTATGACAAAAGCACGATCAAAGTGCAATATTTCATTCCTGTGTAAATCCGTCTTCTTTCCTTTTCATTTTGACTGTATTGATTTTGCATCACTGTACTTATCATTTCCTAGAATGTTATTTTTTTAATAAAGTATCTCCATTTGAATGGTTGTTGTTAATACAAATTACGCACACGCGGTGTACACAAAAATTCATAATACCTTCCTTGTATAGGTTATGATATTAGAATGCAAAATACTAATGAAATGATAAAACAGCCTGATGAAATGAAGTACAGTCTGATCTCAATGACATGATAAAACAGTCTGATATCGATGAATGAAGTACGGCCTGATCTCAGTGAAATGATAAAACAGCCTGATCTCGATGAAATTATAAAACACCCTGATTTCGATGAAATGAAGTACAGCCTGATCTCGATGAAACAATAAAACAGCCTGATCTCGATGAAATGAAGTACAGATTGATATCGATAAAATGATAAAACAGACTGATCTCGATGAAATGAAGTACAGATTGATCTCGATGAAATGAAGTACAGCCTGATCTCGATGAAACAATAAAACAGCCTGATCTCGATCAAATGAGGTACATATTGATCTCGATGAAATGATAAAACAGCCTGATCTCGATGAAATGAAAAAAACAGCCTGATCTCGATAAAATGAAGTACAGACTGATCTCGATGAAGTAAAGTCAAACGAGATCTATCAAGACTTGATCAAATGTGAATGGTAATAAATACCATGCCATCTAATTTAATACCAATAACTATATCGTAATAATCTCTATGTTTGTCTGTTTCTCTGTCTGTTTGATTGTATGTCTGTCTCTCTCTCTCTCTCTCACACACACCCACACACGCAACTCAAATGAGAACATAATCTATAATATTTTCATGGCGTCATCACTGGCATCCGTTCAATATGGGCGGCGTTTTTTCTGTTTTTATTGTCGTTGTTATTTCTTTACATGTGCCTCGTTTTTCAGTTTAGGCCATCATTTCTATAATATCAGGAAGAAAATTATTTTAAAGCTTACAAAAACTATTTCAAATTCATTTCCAGTCTCACAGTCTAAAGAATCTTTGTATGTTCTTCACTCTATGACGATTTTAGTTTGATAAATATCAAACGATTACCTAACCTGCCATTTGTTTGTTTATATGCCAGTGTTATTTAAATCGTAGCACAGCATAGTATTTTCTACATAGTATTTTAATCCAGCCTGAACACGAGTTTGGTCTTGCACCTCCCTCTATTACATTTTGTTTGATGTGGAGTTTGGTTTCAGACCCCACACTATTACATTTTGTCTGAAGTGGAGTTTGGTTTCGGACCCACTCAGTTACATTTGTCTGAAGTGGAGTTTGGTTTCGGACTCATTCTATTACATTTTGTCTCAAGTGTAGTTTGGTCTCGCACCCACTCTATTACATTTTGTTTTAAGTGTAGTTGGGTCTCGGACCCACTCTATTGCATTTTGTCTTAAGTGTAGTTGGGTTTCTGACCCACTCTATTGCATTTTGTCTTAAGTGGGGTTTGGTTTCTGACTAACTCTAATAAGTTAGTCTGAAGTGTAGTTGGGTCTCGGACCCACTCTATTGCATTTTGTCTTAAGTGTAGTTGGGTCTCGGACCCACTCTATTACATTTTGTTTGGAGTGAAGTTTTGGTCTCGGACCCCACTCTACTACATTTTGTCTTAAGTGTAGTTGGGTCTCGGACCCACTCTATAACATTTTATCTGGAGTGGAGTTTGGTCTCGGACCCACTCTGCTGCATTTTGCTTTAAGTGTAGTTGGGTCTCCGACCCACTCTATTGCATTTTGTCTGGAGTGGAGTTTGATCTCGGACCCCACTCAAACTACATTTTGTCTGCAGTGGAGTTTGGTCTTGGACCACTCTATTACATTTTGTCTTAAGTGTAGTTTGGTCTCGGACCCCACTCTATTGCATTTTGTCTTAAGTGGAGTTTAGGATTAAAATTGCATGATTGTTTATACTAATTTTTTTGTTTACATGGAATTTACGGGCAATTCAAAGACTGGCACTCTTTCAAATGTAATGTTTTGTATTTTTTTAACGTTGTCATAACCTATGAGTTTCGTTAAAGGAGTTAGGGTTAGTGTTAAAGGAGTCATCAAGTGCTAGCATATGGATCATTAAATAAGGAATACTGTTACGAGCCTATGCTCTTAAAATAAATGACAGAAAAGAGTGGAGACAAGCTTTGTAAAATTTAACAAATAATTTATTTCTCTAGAATACAAAGTGAAAAATGAGAAAAAGAGCTTAGTTTATAGCGAATTAAATCCATAAATGATCCGAGAATTAAATACACAAGTCTTTGTAATAAAAGTCTTGAATAAAACTCAGTTCAAGTCTCGATGAGATTTAAAATTGAAGGCGATGACTTGTCTGTTGTGGTCTACGTCGTACTGATGTGTCAATAGTCTCTTGTAGAATCACAGAAATATTATTCCAGATTTGAATTCATTATAAATTCCAATGAATGTTTTTCCAAGAATTTTTTCTGAGCACTTTTGTATTTCCAGAGAAAAGAATCACTTGAATTCAATAATTTGAAGAAAATAAAATTCAGCCCAAACTGGACAAAACATGATAAAACTTAAAGTGCCAGATTTTAAAGCACGACTAGTAAAATCCCTACAGTCACAAGATAATATAGTTCTCTGCTTGACCCCAGGGCACAAATTAGCATTTTCTAAAAACAACCATTTCCTAATGGAAAATAACTTTCTAGCATGATTTTATGAGCCTTTTTTTATTTAAACATAATAGCCTATAAAATTCACTTTGGATTCTCCAAAACCCTGACCCAAATCAACATGTTTACCTGAATTATAATTCGGTTAATAAGCCCTTACACATACAGAATAATAAAGTTATTATTAGTTGTTTACATCAATGAAATAATAAATTTAAAAATTTTAAAAAATCAATCTGGTCAAACAGAACTGAATTTAATTTTGGACAAGGTCAAGTCCAGCAGATAATGTTACATTACTACAACATGTAATGGAATAAAATATATACAAAAACATAACAAACAAACAATTAAACTAAATATATATAACAATACGTGTTAGAATCAGGTCAATTTCAATATCAAGTCATAACTCAGAATTACATCAGTAGTTTGTACGTAATCCATGAATAACACATCACAGTCAACATCAATCATGCACTGGCATCTAACATTGTAGGAAACGGCATCATTTTACAGTGCCAACAGTCAGAATTTTAAACACCTCAACAAATTCAAATTGGGAGCGGGGTAACAGCATAAAAAAATCATATCTTTTTCCTCTATACTACACGCAATAATGTTATGAGTGTATTCTATTTTAAATAGTACATTTAACGCGTGACATGGCCATGTCATACCGTGGGAGCTAAGTACCTTTCCCAAAGACGCTCCGGGGCAGCCGACCCGGGCTGGCCTGGGTGGGTATAAAGCGTGCGGTCCTTGGATTGCGAGTCCGATTCTCTATCAAATCAGTTACTGCGGTCCCCATGAACTTAAAAAGGACACAGAATAGTGAAATTTATAAATAGCGTGACCTGAATGAATTAAACCAAGTCGAAAGAGACATAACTTTAATCTCAATGAATTGAAACATGTCAAAAGAGACACAACTTTTACCAAGAGCTGAACACGTAGGAACATCAGCAGATATATGATATTTTTCAAGAATTATGTGACAGTACTTTCTCAAACCCCCCCCACACACACACACACACGTGTCGCACATACAATCGTTAAATTCCTGTGTATTCTTCATGTGTCTTCCATTTTTTAATTAATGCAAAACAGAACCATTTATAGAAAGTCAAAAAATTAATTTTAAAAAACCCATATCAACCACACGGTCAAGAAACAAGTTAATATTGAAGCCTAAGACGTTTTTTTCTTGCAACATTTCCTGACCCATTCTCACCAACTAACATTTCCTGACCCATTCTCACCAACTAACATTTCCTGACCCATTCTCACCAACTAACATTTCCTGACCCATTCTCACCAACTAACATTTCCTGACCCTGTCTCACAAACTAACATTTCCTGGCGTGTCTCACAAACTAACATTTCCTGACCCTGTCTCACAAACTAACATTTCCTGGTCCTGTCTCATGAACTAACATTTCCTGACCCTGTCTCACAAACTAAGGAGATTTTGTTTGTTCCTCTTTCTATCATGATTTGTTTTACACTTATCAAGCAATGACATTGCCTTTGGTTTGTTTGCTTATATGCCAACTTTATCTAAATCACTTTAAATACAGCTTTATTCAAGCGCATAGATTAGTGTTTTCTACAGCGTACCAGAAACCATCCGGACCCCCACGTCATATACGTTTTAAACCTGAGTTTAAACATGAGTTTGGTCTCGGACACCGCTACGTTATAAATATTGGGGATTGCACCACTCATGTAACAAAACAACAAAAAAAAACAATTTTCATTTTAAAATGTAATGAAATTGATTTGCAATTTTAGTTGTTGTTTTTTTCTTAATGTATTACTTAGGAGTTTCTTGATATATTTGGCGTTTCAAGCCAGAATGAAAAATCTACTGGAATCGATTGCTTCAAGATCAAAATACAAAGTCATAAAGTTTCCACTCTTGTTTAATGATTTTGAAGATTAATGCACGATGTAGCTGACACTATTTGGTGGCAAATCCGAAACAAGATGTTAAACAAGTTTTATGGAAAAAAAGATAAGAAAAATGAAAACAAAGACAAAAGAACGAACAGCTTTGTTTTGCGGAGTAAGAAAAGGAAACAAAGAATAAATGTAAGCAACTAAGATCAAGCTGAGATTAAGATCAAGCTGAGATTATGATCAAGCTGAGATTATGATCAAGCTGAGATTATGATCAAGCTGAGATTATGATCAAGCTGAGATTAAGATCAAGCTGAGATTATGATCAAGCTGAGATTATGATCAAGCTGAGATTATTATCAAGCTGAGATTAAGATCAAGCTGAGTTTATCCCGTTAAACATGACTAAACAAAAGAATCAACTCGTTAAAAAGCAAGATAAAAACATATATCAGTTTCAATATAAAGTCATATCTCAACATTGTATATGCAGTCTTCATCCAAATCAATATAACGTCATATCTCAATACTTTGCCTATAATGTGTGCAGTTTAATATTTTTTATATTATACATGTAAACATATGACTTTAAATGATTCTGATTGGTCAAAAAAAACCCATAACCCCTGCCTTCTGGAACTTTTTGCTTTCATTTAACATTTTTGGCCGCCATTTTTTGATTTGACTCGGAAAAGGGAATTGGAGAAAAATGGTCTCGTCTCGTCTGTTTCAATATTGCCAATTTACCCCCACAGTGGTTTGTTATGTCAAGTATAACATATTATAACATGAAACATGGCAAAAACCCCAACACAAGAACAATAACAACAAGTAAAACTACCGGTATTTCTTAGATGATAACGAGGTTGAGAGTGGGGATGGATGGGTGGTATATCTGTAGCATGGAATCCACCCACAAGCTTGGTTTAAATGTGAACTTAAGTAAATAAAGTCACCTTTGTTCACAGGGGAATGTAGACATAAACCGGTCTCCCGAACTGACAGAACGTTATCCAACCACAGCATATTTACGTTGTAAATATGTATTGTAAGTCCGACTCAGAGTTTTGTTTACGTCTTCTGTACAATCTAATGTTCCAAATCAAATACTGCAAATACCCGGTCACAAATACATTACAGTAAATATGTCTGTTTCTGCATCCAGTAATGTTCTATTCACAAAAATATCGCAACAATGTAATGTTTAGTGATGTGATGTAGGCCAACTCCTACCGCTACTGTGCACCGTATTAAACGATGTGACATCATACGCATTGGACATTTTTGTGTTGACAAATGTTTTGTCTTTTGTAAAATGTTCTGTTTATTTGGATGGACGCTTTTTCTTTGAAAGTAGTTCCTTTATGCACGTACGTGAATGCAATATGTGTACTTGCACGCGAATTCAGTATCGGGTAATACTGAACGATTCTGACAATGTAATGTTAATGGAGAAAAAAATGAGCATATAATAAAGTGTCATATCTCAACACTGTATATGCAGACCCCATCCTAATCAATATAACATCATATTGACACTGTATATGCAGTCCCCATCCTAAGCAATATAACATCATATCTCAACACTATATATATAGTCTCCATCCTAATCTATATAACCATTGCACGATACCAGATTCGACATCACTCATCCATTTACATTTGTAACAAAAATTTTATAAAAAAATAATTTAAAAACAAAAAACAAAAAAAACCCCATCAGTTTTCACTGAATTTTTCTGTGCGTGTTCTGCCTGAGTATTTCAGTTAGTTTAATGTCACATTATCGTCGAATTCTAAACTTTTCGAACTTCACACATCTCTGCACATGCAAAAAGGCCCGTATCCACGACATGGTATTGAGAAATTATACAGCAGCTCTATAACGCATAATGTCTGGCGAGCTTCTTTCTACGTTTTTTTTTTTTATTTCTGGATGAAAAAGAAAGAAAGGAGACAAAACAAAAGATAACTAATGAAAAGTGAGTCTAAGAACATCCTTCGATTGCAGACTGGATATTATCTGCGATTTTCAGCCATGTTTTAAAAGTATGTCTTGACATCCACAAATGATAACCAATTGTTTATTCCATTAATATTTATTCTATTGTTTGGGTAACCCGAGGTGGCTGTGTTGGTATTGTACCTGATTCATAATCGATTTGACACGAGTTCGATACCCGCCATGAATAGCCCAGGTCGACTGACACTGTGTGTCCTGGGAAAAGGCACTAAGATTAAACAAAAGAAAAACAAAGAAAAACAAATATTTAAATTAAACGCAGAAGACAAGCTTATCGGAAATGTTGTATGGTATTGATTATTAAAACTCGTAAACAAAAAACGTGTATATATGTGACATTCCCTATAACAAATTGTGTTTACAATGTAAAACGTTATCTTTTGCATGCGAGTACACACACAAACCTATATGTTTCTGTTCAAGATAGAAACTAATCACGAAATACGAGTATAACAATACATTTAAAACAAAACACGACCGTTTTTTCTTCTAACGTTTACCACAAAATTGTAATCTTTCTTGCGGATTTCACACGCTATCGAATGGTGACATAAGGACCATCAATAATCCCCACATGACAAACCTCAAATCATATCGTGTTCAATCTGTCATTGTAGGCGTGCGGAACGCCAACGAAAAAAGCGTTGTATTATGTCATAATATAAACTTCCCGACGCACAATTTCATCCTTGAAATTACTCAGCTGTATCTCTCATTAACATGTTATACCTAGAGTCCATACTATCACTATTTACATTTCTATAGCCTACGCTATCACTTTCTATTTACACTTCTATGGCCTATACTCTCACTGTCTATTTACATAAAAATAGCCTATAGTCTCACTTACTATTTACATATTAATAGCCTGTACTATCACTTTCTATTTACATATCAATAGCCTATACTATCACTGTCTATTTACATTTCTATAGCCTACACTATCACTGTCTATTTATATTTCTATAGCCTATACTATCACTGTCTATTTACATTTCTGTAGCCTATACTATCACTATTTACATATCAATAGCCTATACTATCACTGTATATTTATATTTATATAACCTGTACTATTACTGTCTATTTACATTTCTATAATCTATACTATCACTGTCGACTTACATTTCTATATTCTATCACTATTTACATTTCTATAGCCTTTACTGTTACAGTCTATTTAAATAGCTATAGCCGATACTATCACTGTCTCTAAACAGTTCTATAACATATACTATCACTATTTATATTTCTATAGCTTATACTCTCACTGTCTATTTACATTTATATAACGTATACTATCATTGTCAATTTACATTTATTTGGCATATAATATCACTATATACATTTCTATAAATTATAATATCACTGTCTATTTACATTTATTTGGCCTATACTCTCTCTAATTAGATTTATATATCCCATACTATACCTCTCTATTTACATTTATATAGCCTATACTATACCTATCTATTTACATTTATATAGCCTATACTATACCTCTCTATTTACATTTATATAGCCCATACTATACCTCTCTATTTACATTTATATAGCCCATACTATACCTCTCTATTTACATTTATATAGCCCATACTATACCTCTCTATTTACATTTATATAGCCCATACGATACCTCTCTATTTACATTTATATAGCTCAGACTATACCTCTCTATTTACATTTATATAGCCCCTACTATACCTCTCTATTTACATTTATATAGCCCCTACTATACCTCTCTATTTACATTTATATAGCCCCTACTATGCCTCTCTATTTACATTTATATAGCCCCTACTATGCCTCTCTATTTACATTTATATAGCCCCTACTATACCTC
Source organism: Sinohyriopsis cumingii (assembly GCA_028554795.2). Classification (NCBI taxonomy): domain Eukaryota; kingdom Metazoa; phylum Mollusca; class Bivalvia; order Unionida; family Unionidae; genus Sinohyriopsis; species Sinohyriopsis cumingii. The sequence goes on along the minus strand of CM068828.1, from coordinate 20,155,890 downwards.
TCTATTTACATTTATATAGCCCATACTATACCTCTCTATTTACATTTATATAGCCCATACTATACCTCTCTATTTACATTTATATAGCCCATACTATACCTCTCTATTTACATTTATATAGCCCATACTATACCTCTCTATTTACATTTATATAGCCCATACTATACCTCTCTATTTACATTTATATAGCCCATACTATACCTCTCTATTTACATTTATATAGCCCATACTATACCTCTCTATTTACATTTATATAGCCTATACTATACCTATCTATTTACATTTAGTGCAATGTTGTATTGAAAAAATATTTACTGACCGTTCACTACTATCACTATTATGTTACTAATTTACTTCTACTGCTTCTCTCTCTTTCTGTCTCTCTCTCTGTATATGTCGCTGTCTGTCTGTCGGTCTATCTGTGTGTGTGTGTGTGTGTCTCTCTCTCTCTCTCTCTCTCTGTTGCACAGCACTTGGAGACTGTTGTAATGCTTTCTTCAACATCAAGAACCCCTCGCCATAAAAAAGAACAGAAAAAATACTGCCGTTGTTAGACAAATCACTTTTTGTCTGTTAAGAAAGTTTAAAAAAAAATTAACAATGTAATAGACAGGGTGTCACTTCTAGGACCCTAACCAGCCACATATGCTGGGACGGGGCCAAGGAGTGTCAACAAAACAAATAATTTTTGTTGTTGTGAATCATCTATAAATGGAAATGAAAATTTCCTGCACCAGTAGATAGTGGCATTGTCCATTTGGACATTTTAGCCAGCGGCAATGTCCTTCGCTACGAAATTTCCAAGTAAATGAGAGTTATATTTTCACTTAATGTTCTGGCTTCTGTACAAACTTGCTAGCGAGATATTTCATTGGTGCCATTTATCTATGACAGATTAAATATTTACTATATAATCTGCTTATTCAGTTGAAATCACAAAATATACTTTTTTATTATTCGATCTTAATGTTTCTCACTTACTTTTTCATTAATAATTTTAAAATCTTACTCTTCGTCACCAATAAGAGGCGACCTTGAAACAACTGATTTTAAATCTTATTAAAATAAATTTTGACGCCTCAATGGTTTTAAACTAAGTAACAGAAAAGATAAAAATAAAATTAAAAAAGTGTTGTAAATTTCAACAAATAATATTATTTTCCTAGAACAGAAAGTGAAACTTTACGTTAGTGTGAATTAAATTCCAAATAGTCCTAAAAGTTCTACCATAAGTCCAAATGTATGAAATTCCACGCGAGAAAGCTTTCCTCCCCATTGCACACATCGGCTTAAGCCTCTTGATGTCTAACAGCTGCCTCGCTTGGCGCTCAGCATTAAGAGGTTAGTGTTAGGACTGGTCGGCCTGATGTCAGGATAATGTGACTGGGTGGGACATCATGCTTTATGTCTGCGGCATGATACCCCAGTGCAAGACATCACTATAAACTGTTACACTGCAGACATCGTAGCGATATGACTGAAAAATTGTTAAAGCTACGTTAAAAATCCAAACAACACACACACATACACTCTTGGTGTCAATTTTTTTTCAAGGCACTAAAAAATGTTTACAAATTGGAGTCTGGAAATTGGATGACAAGCATTCCAGGAAGACGAATATACGCATTTGAAGTTGCTGGAAATTTGTCGGCAGCATATAACAGATGTGCGGGTTTACATAAAGCTGTCACTGGTTTTGAAGCCTGCGGGTTTTGGCCTCGTAATCCAAATAAGTTCACAAATGACGATTTCGCTCCTTCTATGGTAACTGATGAACCTCAGCCAATGTCATACAGGCCTAATGCATGTCAACAAGTAATACCTATGTCACCTCTGCTGATTGAATCAAATAAAGATCGTCGAGGAATCTGGCAATTGGGAAATTTTTGATGAAGCTATTCTTGCTGGAAGAATGGCAGGTGCTGCCTTGGGGGTATCTCATAACGAATTATGAACATATTGCTTCAACGTTCGCCGAAACCTAGAATATCCAGTCAGCGAAAGGGAAAAGCAAAATCAGCCATGAACTTAACACCATCACCGTATAAAAAGATTATTATTGAAAAGCAAAAGCAAAGAAACACGGTGACAAATATAAAAGGCAAATGTGATAGGACTGTGCAGGCAAGTGGTAGGAAACGGAATAAAGCCAAGGATTCAAAACAGAAAGTAATGCAGAAGAAAAAAGGAACATACTTGTAGAGAGGACAAAACGATAAATAGAAAGCCAGAGAAGATTATGAAGATAACTTGTAGAGAGGACCATGTAAAGGGGAAAAAGGCATCAGATCCAAGGTCGTTCGCTAAACGTGATGTTGCCTTCTCAGCAGAAACAATATATAATACGGACATTTGTGGAGACTGCGAATTTGAAAATGGGGGAAGTGATCATCCCTTTTATGAAAATTCCTGGTCACAGTGCATGGAAATGCTCCAGGTGGTGCCATGAATCATGTGGCACACTCTCAATATGCAATTTTGCTGTGCTAAGTGTGAGTAATAAAGAATTTACCAGGAACATACACGACTTTTGGGCTTTGTCTTTTTCTTCATTAAAGGTGGAACTTAGGGACTATTTACACTTGAATATTGTTGTAGCTGTTTCCTATCCGCATTGTTGTGCTTATTTGATTGAGGCAACAGTATGTAGTTTTAGCATAATTGCCATAATATAAAAGCGAATGTTCTGTAGCTCGTTTCTTGTCTTATGCTTTTATGAGGACCACCTCGATGTCTGTTGGAGGTCACATCATCGGAAAAGCCGATCCAAAATAATCTGCAATCCAAAATTTAAAATCAAACCTAACCTACTAAAGTTATGTTAGAACAACACCTTGATTAAATTTTAAATGTCTGCAAAATTCCATCATATGATATATGATGAGCACATTACATGAGACAAACCACATAACGGAGCTTATTAGAAGATGCATTAAGGATCCCAATCTCCTCGAGCGGACAAGGACACTCTTCTCAAATAATCTTGATCTTTAATTCGGTCCAAAATAGGCTATGGACGCCATGTTTACCACCTCCATTCCCGGTCCAGCCCATCACTACTCAGACTATTAGATCAAATACAATATAAAGCTCTGCTAAAGCCGGCACTCTCTTAAGTACATCTCTGGAAGAACTGCAGATACTAACCGGAGAACCACCCCATTAACCGTAGACGAAAAGAAACTATTCTAAGAGATGCGGCTAGAATCTCTATCCATGACAAGTCGCATCCAGCTATAAAAATTATTGATATGTGCAACACACTCTTCGGACATAAACTGGTCTCAACAAACCCAGGGGGCAAAATAATTCATGAACTAAAGAAGGAACTAAACGTTTTAGATCTCCAAAACAGATATGGTCTACTTCCCTGACCCTGCATCATGGATCTGTAAAACATTAATTATTACCTTTTCGGCATCCGAGTATGGATCCCAAAATGACTAACCATTGGAAAATAAGGCTAAAATAATCTCAGAATCAATCCTTACATTTTCCGGGCCGGGTGAGTTTTCCCGTGTTGAGTCAAATTAAGCCGCAGGCTCCACTCCTGGTGGTGCCCTTCCGTCAATTCCTTTAAGTTTCAGCTTTGCAACCATACTCCCCCCGGAACCCAAAAACTTGTATTTGAACTATTGGAATTGTTAGGAGATAGGAAAATTACAAGACTTGTTTGGATTTGACCCAATTGCACAGGTGGTTTACACATTATTGGTTATGTTAGGGTCCAATAAATAACTGGACTAAAACTTGATTAAGTACGGGCTGGTGTTCAGTGACTCTCGTACGGATAGCCTTCTTACCGGACCGTTTTTCCTCTCTTGCCACTCTCGGACATTCGTACATGAGCGGAGATGTGGAACAATTTCCACCCGCAAAAAAAAACCAGGTGTCCCAGTGTGACGTCATAGTCGCCGACCAGTCGCGACTGACATTGCATACTGCTTTGGTTGACACCCCACTGACTGGTAAACTATTACCTTAAGAACGTGAGTGCGTGGGTCCAGTCCCACTCATGAAAGCTCTCCATTCAGACTGTTAGGGTCCAATTTGGATCCACAGCTGAGGCTAATTAACAGTGCACTTTGTGCACATAAACGCCTGGGGGATGAGGCACTAATTCTTTCCCCCAGGATTAATTACCAGGCAACAGTACGAAAACCACGTTAATTCAACTAACTAACATCAATCAGTCGCACAGGCTGAATGGGCTAAAACGACTCTAATTCAACAGATAGACAAAAAGACAGACTGCTTTACCATTCATCGTCAATCCGACAAGAGAATAAGATGACAGAAAAGTTATAAGAAGCAGTAAACATCCTGATCGACATTGATCAGCTAGCTACTCGTGCAAGTTGAGACTTAATGGTAACGCTAAGCCAAGTGATAAGGGAAGCGACAGCCCTCCAAAGAGAAAAGAACTTGATTAAAGAAGTGATGGAGGAAGGAAAAGAGAAGAAGAAGACCGTATGGGACATGGAGAGAAAGGAAAAGGAGGAAAGTTGAATGAGAGCAAACAACGCGATTTCCAAAGAATGAATGAAAAGTGGACCAATGTCAAGGAAATACTTCCGAGCCATAGGTCATCTTGTCTGGATCCATGAGGATGGAAAGAAGAAAGTTAAGATTCTTGACAAACTGAGGAGATGGTGGAAGAACTGGAGGTCAGGAAGAAAGCAGAAAACCCCAACGGCCCTTTAAAGAGCCATTCATATGCCTCGAAAAGATGTTCTTTCACTCTTGCCAAATTGTGTGTGTGTTTGTGTTTGTTTGTGTGTGTTTAATAGTTTGTCCCCATCAACACTTTTGTCCTCATAAACTCTTATGACCCTATAAACCCTTTTTGTCACTATAAACCTTTTCCCATGTTAAAACTATGGAGAAATTTAACATAGGATTTACCATACTTATTTATAGCAGCACTTATTAAAGTCAACTGCAACATTGTTTCGAAGCCACCCACATGAGGTCAGTCACTTGTAACACTGTAACCATTTTGTCCAAGATCGTAAAGGTCCATTGTCCTCGATAGGCTCTCCCTTGTTAAATTCTCCCTTGTCCCACAAGGGGCTCTTTGTCTCCAAATTCGCTCATATTAATGCTGGTGTGTATTGTTGAAATATGGTCATAATGTATTCACTGGAGTTATACGCTGTCTGTTCTAAAATTAAGAGCTTCCTTATCTTTTTAACAGTGTTTGATACTGTCAAAAGAATTGGTGTAGTACTAGTAGGTGTTTTGTTTTGCAGCTGTACATGCGATGTGCAAATAACTAAAGGCCATATACTCTGATTTAATACCTTCATTTTTTAATATGTCAGAAAGAAGGACCTATATGTAGCTAGCCAAAACACTGGTGTTCATTCTCGATGGTCTTCTGGCTCATCATCAATCATTGTCTTTTCTTTTCCTTCAGATATATCTTATCACGGTCTGGTGGAACTGTAAAATTGTTGCACATCAAGACAAATGTTTTCGTCTCTTTGTGCTGTTGCTATTTGATTTTAATTCATCATCACCAGGTAATGCTTTTTTACACTGAGACAGCAAGTGTGTGGATGTAAAATAAAATTTAAAATTGCGTGCTGATATGACTGATTACATATTTATCTAATAAATGATATATTAAGTATTTATCTATTAAATCTCGCAACCACATGACGTCCATACTGCCCCGTTTAGTTCATTTTTCTGCCGTCACGCTGTTTTCTTTATCTATCCAGGCTCGGCTCTAGGATGTGCGGGGCCAAAGGCAGCGTGCGGGGCCCAAGGCAGCAAAAGCGATAAGCGGTGCCCCAAGCAATACAATTGCATGCGGAGTTGATTTCCTGAAAGCGCGGAACCCATGGCGGTTGCCTCGTTTGCCTTGCCCTAGGGCCGGGCCTGTATCTTTCTATAGTCACCAATCAAAGTATTAAGTGTAGTTTTCCGGGGTCTTCCCGTTTTGTTTATTAATTTTTTTTATTTTATTTTATTTTTTTACTGGCCGCCATGTATAGCATATCTTGTGCTGAAAAATAGCGTTAAGCCCTACAACATCAACAACTACACGGGTTTCTTTTCTTCATGTCCATTTTTTAAATTTTACAACTGTATTTTTTAATATTTTTCAGCACATGATAGACTACACGTGGAGGCCAGTATATATGGTTAAGGAAGAGACAGGGAAAACATTTGAACAACGGGGGCTACTGGCACATTGGCCTATCCCGAGACTCAAACCCACTCAGACAGAGGTGACACTCTTGTGATCTGTAAGTGAGATCGACTTATACCTCGCGATCACCCAGGGTTTGAATATGTGCACTTTTCGCGGACATGTGGTTTGGCGGCTAGGTTTGTCGTTGTTGTTTTTGGGTTTAAAGCCATTTCTCAACGCAAGACAGGCTATAAGTGGCGGTCAGTATAACTGGTGTAAGAACCCGTTAAAATCCGTTATAAACCACTGACACACAGTTAGCTACTCTTACATACCCTTACTTACCGATCCCGAGACTCGAACTCACGCGGACTGAGGTGAGATGGCAGTAATCGGTAATGGCGTGTGCATTAGACTGCTCCTCCTCCAGGGGCGCCGGCTAGGTTTCACTCGTATTGTATTAATTTATTTTTCTGTACGGTAAAATTATTTTATTCTTTGTAATGTGGGATGAAATTTGATACCTTATTTATGTAATTTTGTCTAAATATTACCTTTGCCAAACAATGCACATACTACCTTTCTTTTATTTTATTAAATGAAAACTTTTATTGAGTTGTCTAAGTCCATTATCTCATATTCTGGCTTGCTTTATTGAGTTGTCTTAGTCTAATATTTCATATTCTGCATATACTACCTTATATTTTAAATTAGGAACTAATTGACAAGTTTTGACATTCAATATAGGTTTATATTACGTAAATAACTGATAGCTATGTAAACAGGAAATTCTCCACTATGTAAAACTGATTGGGATTGATATCTGGCTATCCAATTGAAGTTTTTAATTTGCTTCAGCTGTGCGTTCACGCCCTCTTCTCGTTTCATTGTTCAACATTACTCAGTTGGTACTTTGATTATTGTCAAATTTTAGAAAAGACATTTTTTTTTTATTTAAAAAAAATAGGCTAGTAAATTAGCTCTTTGCAAAGATTGTTTTTTTTTTATCATGATATTCTTTTTCACCGTTTCAAATTTCAGGAATGCCAAACAATATTGTCAATTAACCAATCTTAAAAGTTTCCCTTTGCAATCCTTTATCATTACAACCTATAATTTTCATTTACATTGGCACCAAATAACCTGTGGTGTGCTGACAAGCCATTAAACTCTATAGAGATATAGGCATCAGCGTCTTCAAAGGGGGAATTATCCCCACCTAGTTCCTTTATTTTTAAAAATATCCACTGTCAAGTATATCAATATAAGCAGCAAAGTGGGCTGACACCCCAAAAATGGCGGCCGAATTTTGTTGTTACCCATCAATAAAACCTCCATTGTGGAATCAGACGCTTTTATGAACAAGAGACAAAAACAATTCTCGCGAACGACCTAAATTTATACGAGACTCACAGACATATACACACAAAAAAATAGCAAAAGGAATTGCTTGTGACCAGGTTGAACGACGTTGGATATCTGTTGAATCTTGGGTAATTGATATATTTTTTTCTTTGTAATTGTTATATTTTTTCTTGTGTCTCCATTGTACTTGTTGAATCTCTAAGTGCGAAACAAAATTTTAGAGACCCAGAGGGGTTTTAGTTTGTTAATTTATAATCAAGCACACACACAACCTAAGTGAACCCCGTGTGCTTTAAAATAAAAAACCTTTCTTAGGTTCGGAGGGGCCCATGTAAGCGCACATGGGTTAGTTTTATAAGTTTACAATTACCCATCCAACGATATTTCGTCTTTTTTTCATCGCAGGTACTCCGGAATACAGCTATTGCTGAGATGTAGTTAATACAGATAAAAATTGTCTACGTCCGGAAAAAATTTAAATCAGCGACTCGGGGGTGAAAAGACCTGACGTATGATGTGAGATTACCTGAATGCATGACGTTTTCATTTTGGTTATTGAAAACTTCTTTCGATAACACTGGTCAACAGTGAAATCATTACTGACTTGAAAAGGCCCTAATCTGTAGTATTTTGGTGTGCCGAACACGAATATAACCGTGAAAAATTTGTATTGGCTCTCGTTTTGAAGATATTCATATACCTCATTTTCTATGTTTCACTGTGTAAATTTCTCCAGTAGGACTGCAGCAACATCCGGAATAATGATGTAACATTGCATAATACCATCATGCTCACATCATCCACAGTTGATTGCATCATTTTCTGATGCAATGCAATACTAATGCCATGTGGCTGCTGAAGTAAGTTGACATCAGCAGTGTACTATACATGTGTAGGCCTATTATACTAATGCCAGGCGGCTGCTGAAGCTGACGTAAGCAGTGTACTATATAAAGCCCAATCAGATAGGTTCAGCATTTAAAATATTTTAGACGTTGTGCGAGACAGTTCAAGCTACTGTTACATAAAACTTATTATTTTATCCATTTACGTACAATAAAGAACAGTAATGCCTCGAAAGTGTGTTAATACCGCGGACAATTTTTGCTATATTTGTGGGGAAGTGACATTTGCCAACCAGAAGAAAAGTATCAATTCTCAAGTGAAGAAGGCATATCATCTTTACTTCGGATGCAAGGTTGGTGACCAAGACAAGCCTTGGGCTCCGCATATATGCTGTGCTACATGTACAACACAGCTTTCACAGTGGTTGAATTGCAAAAGGTCATCAATGCCGTTTGCAGTCCCAATGGTGTGGAGAGAGCCAAGCAACCACCTAAATGACTGTTACTTCTGCTTGGTTCCTCCTCTTTCCGGCGGAATAATGAAGCGAAAGAAGTCGAGAATAGTCTACCCAAACATTCCGTCTGCATTGAGACCAGTTCCACATGGTGAGGGACTTCCTATTCCAGAACCTCCAGCAGAATATTCTCTTGATTCATCTGACGAAGACAAAGGTGAGTCGACCTGTTCTTCTCCTGGTCCATCAGCATGCAGTGATCCAGATTTTCACTGTGGTGCATCATCAACCCCACACAGAATAACACAGGAAGAACTAAATGACCTGATTCGTGATTTGGACTTATCAAAGAACAAGGCAGAATTGCTAGGATCAAGACTCCAACAATGGAATCTTCTAGAAGAAGATGTCACAATTACTGCATATCGAAAGCGCCACCAGCAATTGGAGCCTTTCTTCAGAAAGGAAAGTAATCTGATATTCTGTTCCGATATTGAGGGCCTCATGAATGCTTTAAAAATCACTCATGACCCACAAGAATGGAGACTATTTGTGGACTCTTCGAAACTGAGTCTCAAGGCTGTGCTTTTGCACAATGGAAACATTCTTCCATCTATTCCAGTAGCATATGCTGTCCACATGAAAGAGACATACGATAACTTAAGGCAGCTACTGAATTCCATTGAGTATAACAAGTACAGCTGGCACCTCTGTGGTGATTTGAAGGTAGTTGCCCTTTTAATGGGACTGCAGCAAGGATATACAAAATACATGTGTTTCTTATGCGAGTGGGATAGCCGAGCAAGGGAAATGCACTACATGAGGAAGGAATGGACTCACAGGCAGAATGTAGCCATTGGAGAGAAGAATATCCAACACCCAGCTCTGGTTGAGGCTCAGAAAATCTTGCTACCACCCCTTCACATCAAACTAGGTTTGATGAAGAACTTCGTGAAAGCCATTGACCGGACTTTGCCAGCATTCCGATACCTGCATGAAAAATTCCCTTGACTCAGCGAAGCAAAGATTAAAGAGGGAGTTTTTGTGGGTCCTCAGATTCGAGAGCTTTTCAAAGATGACCGGTTCAACAACTTGCTGGAAGGTGACGCGAAACAAGCATGGAATGCTTTTCGCCTAGTTTCTACAAACTTCCTCGGAAATGTTAGGGCAGAAAACTATAAGGAACTAGTAGAAGACATGTTGATGAAGTATAAGAAACTTGGCTGCAATATGTCTCTAAAGATTCACTTCCTTCATTCCCATTTGGATTTCTTTCCTAGCAACTGTGGTATTGTTAGTGATGAACACGGCGAACGTTTTCATCAAGATATCGCAACAATGGAACAAAGATACCAGGGAAAATGGTCCACTACAATGCTGGCTGACTACTGCTGGACACTCCTCAGAGATGCTCCCGAACAGCTGTACAAGAGACAGGCGAAGAAATCTAAGATGTAGTCAATGACTTGATTTTTTATAGGTAGGCTATTACAGTTGACCTTTTACTATTGGAATGCATTTCGTTATGTAAACATTAATTTCTTGCAGATTACAAAAAAACTAGAGCCAATTTTGCAATTTGACTGTCATATTCGTGTTCAGCACATAAAAATTGATAAGAATTGACTAATTTTATTTCAGTAACATGACTTTTGTAAAAATTTGTTGTCCAGTGTAATGCTTTTATCATAAACCTGAATTGATCCTTTACTCACCGCCATCAAAATTATATGTCCTTATTGTGCGTGATACAAAAATAATGAGTCATTTAGACTTAACTGATTGGTGTTAGTTTGGAAATTAGAGGTACGCATAATTCAATTCAAATGTGTGAATAAATTAAAGAAATTTGTTGGACTTAATAGATTCGGTTAATTATACAGGTGGCCTACACATTATTGGTATTTTAAATTGTTTATTAGAATAACTGGACTAATTTTGATTAGAGTACAACTCCGATGTTTCAGTACTTCAGTTGGCGCTTGCCACCTCTTGCCGAGTCCCTCTCCTCCTCTTCCTCGCTCGGAACACAAAAAGACGAAATGTGGGACTACTCCCACTCGTCTAAATTAACATGTGCCCCGATGAAGGTGTAAGTACGGAACCGGGGTGGCGCTATGAATGGGTTGTTATCCCAATAAGTGTCTTATACTAGATACAGACTTAGACAATGGGCATGTGTGTTTCTATTCCCGCCCACCGTATGTCCGGTGGCGAATAAATGCTTTGGAATCGGACAAATTAATCAGCACAATTTGTGTGCATAAACGTGCTGGGGATTGAGCCTCTTTTTCCTTCCCCTGCGATTAATTAATTAGCCCGCGGTGGGGGCATTAACCCGTCGCGCATGCCATATGGCGAATGCGACGAAAATTAAAAGTCGAGCCAAGTCAAGTCTCGAAATCCATTGCTGACTGGTCAACACAAACATTTTTTCGAAATTAGCGAAGCTGAACGGAGGCAGCGTACATCTGCATCGTGTCTGGCAGAACCTGATGCAGAAGCCGAGAGAAATAGACAATGTCAGGATGCTTTAAGTGGCGCAAGACCTAATCGGAGATGTCTTTAGAGAAGAAGTGAAGCAAGAAGAAATGTGGACAGAGAGATATAGGCAACAGAAACAAGGTCAGCAGCAGCAACAACAATACAGGCTGCAGCATGAGCAAGAAAGAGGTTTTGTGGATTGTAGAGTGGACACTAAGGAGTTCTTCTCCTTCTGAAGAAGAAGACCGTATCCTGTAGGAAAACCTGTAGCGAGTCGTGACAATCCTCCTCGCAGACGCTAACAGATTACCAAAACCCTAAAACAAAAACAGTCATTTTCAGGGCTACCCAGATCTCTAGAAAAGATATACTACTCCATTGAGGAAATTATTTTATTTGTTTGCAGCCTAGTGAGATCGTTTGTGAAATTTCATCTTCTTCAATTATACTCCAAACTAACGTGAGTCGTTTTGGATTGAATGTGCATGAGGTGTTGAGTGGTAGATAAGATGTGTGAGAGTGTGTTTTGTTTCCTTTCAGCTCCTTCTTTTGCACTCTAACCTTACACAGGACGTTTTTGGATAGTGTGTTGGGGTGATGGATGGTATAGATGAGGTAATGGATAATAATTGTATGGGGTATTGGATGGCATATAAGGTGTGCAAGAGTGTGTCTTGTTTGTCCCTAAAAAAAAAGTGTCCCAATAAAATTAATTTCACCTACACACAGTAGCGCATGTTGAGGTCAGCCACTTTGCAACACTGTTACTCAACATCCGCCTGATTGAGATCAGCCAGTTGCAACATTGTTGCTAATTGTTCCCCAGTGTCAAGTACTGTGATGTAATTGAGGCTAGAAATTTTGAGGCTATAAATATAGACTTGGGTTTTCCATAGGAATTTCCGTAAGTTTTGGCTATAAAATGATACTGGGTTTCTTCCATAGGAATTTCCACAGATAGTACATATAAATAAATAGTAGGGCATTTAAATAGGATTGTGATACAAGGTGAGGCTATAAATATATACTGGGTTTTCCATAATATTTTACCACAAGTTGTGACTATAAATAGATAATAGGCTTTTTAAAATGGACTTTCTGACAAGTAGTGACTATAATTGCTAGCTTTTTACCATATGGTAATTTTGTGGTGTCGATTTTGTGAGATCTTATATCTTTTTCTTGCATTTTAAGCCAACACATGGCGTTTGAGTATGTGTGCTTGTGTGTGTGTATATGTATGTGAATGTATATGTCCATGTTGTGTTTGTCCCTATGAACCAATGTCGCTATCAAGTTCATTTCACCTACCTACCTACGGCAGCTGGTATTCAGGTCATCCACTTGCAACACTGTTACTAAGTAGCCGCTCCGATTGAAGTCAGACAGTTGCAACATTATTGCCAATTGTTCCCCAGTGTCTAGTACCGTGACATCATTTTGAGGCTGTAAATATAGACTTGGGTCTTTTCCATAGGATTTTGCTAAAAGATGAGACTATAAAGAGATACTAGCGTTTTTTTTAAAGGATTTATCACATTTTATATCTATAAATAGAGAGTGGGTTTTCCCCACACAAAGGAATTTCAGCAAGACAAGTTGTAGCAATAGATATATACTGGGGTTTTCTACAGGATTTTTATACAAGTTGTTGCTATAAATAGTTACCAGGTTTATCCATTTTCGTCTAAATCAATAATATAACGTTCAGGCATATGTTTAGTCTCCGTTAAATTCTGGAACAAATTCGTAATTTTAGCGTACTTTTAGTCACATCCATTTTGGCGTTGGTCTTTTCCTTGATTATAGCTTTTTATAGCATCATTACAATTATGCAAATTTATGAACATCTCCAACATCATTTCAGATCTAGGTAATGCTTTATATATAAATCTTGGATACAAGAATGTAGTCATTATGCAACAGGTATCTAGTACACACGTGTGCAATCTGAGGTCAGCAACTTGCAACATTGTTGCTAACATCTCCACCCGATTGAGGACAGCCACTAGCAACATTGTTGCCAATTTCCCCAGTGTCCAGTACCGTGACATTACCCATGTTAATTTCCCATATTGCACCCAAGTGTTCCACGATATTAATATCCCATATTGCCCTATAGAGGCTCTATGTAATTCCCCTGTTGCCCTAGACAGTCCCAACCCTATGTTCATTTTTCATATTGCCCTCAATAGTCTCATTGCCCTTGACAGTCACAACCCTATGTTCATTTCCCCACATTGCCCCATAGTCCACTGCCCTGAATGGTCCCCATATACTACTTATACACTACTATTACTTCAAACAATGTAATGGATCATTCATTAAAATCATGACTACAGAGCTGTGTGTCAAGGTTTGCAGGCACTTTTGGGAATGACTGAATCCCATTGGTCATAGCATTGAGAAGGTTTTGAACTTGAGAGTTAAAAATCTTTTCTGAGTGATTTAGAAAACATATGCAAACAGGAAATTGAGTATCATCATTCTTCTTTTGTTATCAATTATTTACAAGATAATTTGTTTTATTCTTGGATTGCCCCTTCGTAAGTCATTGACTACAAAAATAAGTCACCATTATGCATGTTTTGCTCTGAAACATAACCTTAACCCTGCCCCTAATATTCTGTACTTGATACTTCAAATTATTTAGGCCTGTACAATAAGCCAAAGTCTTTTCTGTATTTGGTTCTTCATATCCTTTAGGTCTGTATAGCAAGCTCAATATCTTTTCTGCATTTGATACTTCATATCCTTTAGGTATGTACAGTAAGCTCAGTATATCTTCTGTATTATATACTTCAAATTATTAAGGTCTGTACAATAAGCCCTATGTCTTTTCTGTATTAGATACTTCATATCTTTTAGGTATGTACAATAAGCCAAAGTCTTTTCTCTATTAGATACTTCAAATCATTTAGGTCTGTACAGTAAGCCCCATGTCTTTTCTGTATTAGATAATTCAAATCATTTAGGTCTGCACACTAAGCTAAATTATTTTCTGCATTTGGTACTTCGTATCCTTTAGGTCTGTGCAGTCAGCCCCATGTCTTTTCTCTATTAGATACTTAAAATTCTTAAGGTTTTTCATCTGTCACCTTGCTTGGGAGAAAGATTTTGTTTTTATTGCCTTAAGTGATACATGTTGACATTTACAATATTATAACTGAAAATATAACTAATTTGTCTACAGCTTGAGGCCAGCATGTTTCTGACAGAAGTATTTAATCATCTGTATAAAATGTTTCATACATTTCTTTCCTAGTCATAGGTTTGAGTCACGGAAGAATGTTTGTATAGCATAGAAATGAGGTCAAAAATATCGTCTGTGCCTGGCTCTTTTTATCATAATACAAGGAAAAATGTTCTTGCCAAACACATGTGCATAAAAAGTGCTTTTAAAAAAAAGAAGGAATTCAATTGCAATACCTCATTGAAATCCTAATAAGAGACCCAAGGCAGCCTGATATTACTTTGGTAAAGTGTTAGAAAGAGGAACACTGTGTGGAAACATGTGTATTTCTTTCTTTTAAGACAGCCAAGACCAGAACATTGTATACAAACAAGACAGATGGCTCATGTTTTTTGTGGACTTGATGCCATTTTTCAGCACATGGTAGCCTATACATGGTAGTGTTATGTATATATAATTTGTATTGTGTGAGTATATATGTATGTATAATTTGTATTGTGTGAGTATATATGTATATATAATTTGTATTGTGTGAGTATATATGTATATATAATTTGTATTGTGTGAGTATATATGTATATATAATTTGTATTGTGTGAGTATATATGTATATATAATTTGTATTGTGTGAGTATATATGTATATATAATTTGTATTGTGTGAGGTTGTATATATATATTTATATTTGCATTGTGTGATTGACCTTTATCCATAACAGAAGGTAGGAGTTGGACTAAATGTCTTTTTTATATAAACAACATGTGTTACATTTGTGTGTGTGTGTGTGTGTGTGTGTGTGTGAGAAAGAGAGAGAGAGAGAGAGATATTTTGATCGTTTTTAATGCAGCTTTAAAAATTTTTCAGAATGCTGTGTGGCAGTGTATAGTGATGTCTAGGACTGGGGCATAATGCCACAGACGTAGCATCATGTCCCACCCAGTCACGTTATCTTGACACCAGGCCGACCAGTCCTAACAATAACCTCTAAAAGCTGAGCACCAAGCGAGGGAGATGTTAGTACCATTTGTGTAAGTCTTTGGTATGACTTGGCCGGGGATCGAAACCCATGACCTCCCAAATCCGAGGCAGATACTCTAACCACTAGGCCACTGGAGCAGTACATGTATGTGTGTGTGTGTGTGTATTTATTTATGCATGCACATATGTACATACATATGCACACACAAAGGTATGTATGTATGTATGTAAGTATGTATGTATGTATGTATGTATGATTGTATGTATGTATGTATGTATGTACATACATATGCACACAGAAATGTATGTATGTATATATGTTGTATGTATGTATGTACGTATGCATGTATGTATGTACGTACATACGTAGGTAGGTAGGTAGGTAGGTATGTATGTATGTATGTATGTTAGGTGTGTATGTATGTATGTACGTATGTATGTATGTATGTATGTACCCAAGCTAGACAGCTGCAACTACATTTTTACAAGTCTTTGGTATGGATCGGTTGGGGATAGAACCTGCAACATCCCGCATCAGAGGTGGATGCTCTAACCACTGAATCCACTGGAGTGGTCAGCATATTACATAGCTAATTTTTGTCTATGAGTTTAGATCATATATTACGAGCATTATTACTTGCAGGTTAACATGTTTATGTGGCCTTTGACCTTGGAGCTTTCTACAAATCTATCTTGTTTATGAATTTGATTGGAAATGACCTTACTCCAGTTTTTTATTTAAGGGAAAATTAAACTTCTTCATTCATATCTAAACACCAGTCTTGGAGTCAGTTTTATTTGTCTTTAGTTAATATTTGAGAGGATTTATTAATTTAAATTATTCACTGGAATAATAAAGTGCCAATTATTAATATTCTGGATTAAATCACAATTATGTGATAATTATGAATTTATCTAGATACATTTTTGATTATGTCATTGTGATTACATCAAGACTGATAGCATACCAACACTATTCCCAGCCATACCAGCACTATTCCCAGCCATACCAACACTATTCTCGGCCATACCAACACTATTCCAAGCCATACCAACACTATTCCCAGCCATAGCAACACTATTCCCGGCTATTGTTACTTCAGCATTTTCAAGACTGGAATTCATTTGGAACACTACTGATATTCATTCAGGATACTCTATACTCCAATTATTGTATTCAGTGATCAAAACCCTTACTTTCATTAGCAAAATGAAATGCAAAAATAAGAGATTATTAGGGTCAAGTTTTGATGTTGCAGGAGTACAATATTGACATCAGGCATGTCAAGGGAAAAGACAATTTAATTGCAGATGCACTTTCAAGTGTATATAAATATTATATTGCTTCATGTATATTTTATGCCATTCACAAGAAATAATTTTAATTATATGTATATTCAAGGACATTTGGGATTATATTACTGTGATACATCAAAAGACTTACCACATTATCACATTCCAGGCCATTGGTACCTTTGTGACTACAGACACATCACCATATTCAATACTGGAATTTATTTGGAACACCAGTGGAGTTCAATTGGAACTTCATACATTTGGACTTGTGATGGAACTTTAAGGATATTTGGGATTTAATTCACAATATTGTAAGTTCTTTTAAAAACTTCACTTTTTATTCCAAGGAAATAAATTATTTGCTGAATTTTATAAAACTTGTTGGTTTTCACTCTCTTTTTTGTTGCTTAGTTTTAAGACCATAGAATTATAATACCAGGTATAGGGTATTATCATGTATAGTATATTTACACAGTAGAACCAGACATAGGGTATTATGATGTGTATGTGTACAATATGACCAGGAGGTATGTGGTATTAAAATGTATATGTGTACAGTGTGACTAGGTATGTGGTATTAACATGTATATGTGTACAGTATGACCAGGTATGTGGTATTAACATAAAGACATGTAGAGCATGACCATGTATATGGTATCACGGTACCAATTGTTTTTCCATATACCTCAATGCTAATGTTTTGTGAAATAAATATACTTTCTGTCCTACTTGGGCATGCATGTCACACACTGTCATATAGAACAATGCTAGATTGTCAATTTGACAATGACATAACCAGGTACTCCATTGCATTTAAGAGAGATAACTCTACTGGAACTAGACAGGGGTAAGAGTTATCTAGTCACAACAAGCACATTTTCAGCCATGTGTACCATATTTTAAAAAAATCATAAAAAATACAAAATATGATCTAGATAGAAATTAACACAAACTCACATGTTGCCAAGAGGCTCAACTTTTTTTTAAGCCAAACAGAAAGTACAACTCTTACATAATGCACCAATCACAGCTAGTGTTGTTCTTTAATTCTGAATACAATGTTCCATACACCTTAAGCTCCGCCCACCTGGACTTGCGCAATTGGTACCGTTATACCTATAGCAAACCTTAATTTTTCCAATAATCTGTGAAATAGTTCAGGACTGTATAAGTAACAAATATACTTAGTCTCACTTGTGAAAAACAATTTGATGAGGTACTAAGCTATGTGTTATATGAATGTGTATAGAAATCTCATTGAGCTGTTTTGAACTATTGTTTTCATACTTTTGCTTCATATCAAAATCATCTTTTGAAATAAAATGAATTCTTTCAACTATGAGTTGTATCTTATTCATATCAGCACTTATTGAACTTCACATAGGTGATATGGGATAAATCACATTATGTCATATTATGTAATAACTAGGTCAAAGGTCAATGTACCAAATAGTATGTACCTGTCCTACTTCAAAATGTACAATTCACCTAAAAGATAGGAATTTATATTTGTTTGGTAGGTGCAGAACTTAACATCAGAGACAGGTGGACATGACCCAATCTTATTATAAAGTATAAGCTTTGACCATTTTACACTATCTGCAGATACAAGAGGTCACTAACCACCAGTCCTCACACAAAGGTCCACCTACCCATCCTCTTTGTAACACAGATAGTAAGCTTTCCTCCTTTGTAATGTGAATAAAATTGTTTCAATAAGCCAATCAGTCACCAAATATAGTAAATTGCACCTTCTAAGTGGTTATGTTGGATTGGGGGTGAAATTAGGGGAATAAAATACAGAAAAATGCCAAATATAAACACTAAGTATAGCACATCAAATGGAGTTAAAAACAGGAGGAAAGTGTTTATCTAAAAGGGAGAGGTAGCTTATGATAAAGGAATTAAAGGAGGCAAAATCAGCAATGCAAAAAATGAGAAGTGAAAGTTTTATGACCTTACCTTGGACAAATATATGGGGCAGGGCCCAACAGGTCCAAGGACAGCCCAAAGGCAACTGTGCTATAACTTCCCTTACAGGTACCCAAATTTCAAGTGAAGTTGTGTTCATTTCCATCTAATATAAAAGGGTGAATAATTTAGATAATATAGATACATATAAAGTATATTTCTTCTACATAAGAATTTAATAATAATTGGCATAAGATAGAGAGAAACTCATCTCAGATCCAAGCAGAACATACCTTATCAGTTTTTAAGCTTGTAAACTTTACTGTGAGAAATTATTAAATTGCTTCTACTTACATTTGCATCAAGATTGAGGGCTAATATAATACTTCACAAATCTTCTCTTTATTTTCATAACCAGTCACTGAAAATGTGAGATTTTATTTCCTTGAAATGTTATGACTGGTGTAAGGGAGATAACTGAATGATATACATAAGGTGTGGTAACCTCTAATACATTATCCATGTAATTTTGGTAACCTCTAATACATTATCCATGTAATATAGATGAGTTCATCAACAACCTGTATTAACTTCATTGCAATTAAATTATCTCAAAATACATTACTGATAAAGTGAGAACCTAACATTTAGACTCCTATATTTAGTGGAGACCTCAAGAGTCATGTAATTTTAATTTCTAAGATGACGCACCTCTTTCATATCACATAGTTCATATTTTCTACAATGCCGGCATGTAGAGTGCAGCCTTCCATAACCATGCAGATATCATCTGATGCCAATTTGGATTCTTGCGATGGGATGCAAAGTTAGTCTGAGTGTGGATTTCAATGGAATGAATATGCACTGTGTGACTAAAATGTTTATCATTCTGTAATGTTGGACCAAACATGGAAATTCCACAAGAGCAGCTTGATGGAAAGAAATAGGATTAATTGAAAGTCAATAGTAGATTATAATTGGGCTTATACAAATGCTGACTTAAGGAAACTGTTCTTGTTTGTTGGTATTCACTGCTTCTTCAACAAAAGGGAATGCAAGAGAACTGAACTAACTACATGAACAATTTCAAAGCAGGAGAGTGTAAAAAAAAAAAAGGACAATTAGAGCAGGACAATTCAAATCAAAATGGGAAGGAATACCATATCCTTAATAAATTACCTAAAAATTACTCATGCCAGAATATCCCACATGGTACAAGTGATCTATGTACTTAGAGTGTTCTCTATCCTGGTTTATGGCACGCCTTACAAGAACAAGATAGCTGTTTTTGTACGCATGATTTTTCATCTTTTGCAGGTAAAATAGCCAATATTTGACCAAAATCAACTATATTATGTTTACATAACTTATTTTATTGCATGCATTCCAATCTAGGAGGTAACATCACATACATAAAGGCATCAGGTAACACAAGCCTATATCTATCATAGCTATAGTTATCAAAAGTCCCCATCCAAAGCCATCTTGTGCTATTTTCTGAAGATTTCATACATTTTATTCTTAAAGAACTTTCAATATTTGACCAAAAAGTGTTCAGCACACATTTGTTTTCCTACATCAAACTAGTATAGTTCATAAATGCCGCCCACATGTATGCGTTTCTATGGATACACTGTGAGGCTATTCTTTCCTTTAGGTATCACGGTACCAATTGTTTTTCCATATACCTCAATGCTAATGTTTTGTGAAATAAATATACTTTCTGTCCTACTTGGGCATGCATGTCACACACTGTCATATAGAACAATGCTAGATTGTCAATTTGACAATGACATAACCAGGTACTCCATTGCATTTAAGAGAGATAACTCTACTGGAACTAGACAGGGGTAAGAGTTATCTAGTCACAACAAGCACATTTTCAGCCATGTGTACCATATTTTAAAAAAATCATAAAAAATACAAAATATGATCTAGATAGAAATTAACACAAACTCACATGTTGCCAAGAGGCTCAACTTTTTTTTAAGCCAAACAGAAAGTACAACTCTTACATAATGCACCAATCACAGCTAGTGTTGTTCTTTAATTCTGAATACAATGTTCCATACACCTTAAGCTCCGCCCACCTGGACTTGCGCAATTGGTACCGTTATACCATATGGTATTAACATGTACAGTATTACTAGGTATATGGTAAACATGTATATGTGTACAGTATGACCAGGCATGTGGTATTAACATGTATATGTGTACAGTATGATTAGGATTCTGGTATTATGTATGGCATGTGTGTACAGTGTGACCAAGTATATGGCATTAATATGTATATGTGTACAGTGTGCCTCAGTATAGGGTATTATCATAAATGGCATATGTGTACAGTGTGATCAGGTATGTGGTATTAACATGTATATTTGTGCAGTGTTATGTATATATAATTTAATTGTTTGTTTGTTTTAAAAACAGTTTTATTTCATTTCATGCTATTGCAATGTATTATTATATGCTGGACTTGACCTTGTCCAAAATTTAGTTCATTTCTGCTTGACCTGATTGACTTTTTTTTAATTTTATTCATTGTAAACAACTAATACATAGCTAAATTATTATCTCTTGTATGGGATTAATATCAGGATCATTATTAATAGAAGATATAATTGTGTTTATTTGGGTCAAAGTTTTGGAGTTTCCTAGGTGAATTATATATAATCCAGGTTATTGTTTTGTCAAAATCAGGATCATTCTAGAAGGCTATTTTCCATTAGGTAATGTTTTTTTAGAAAATGCTAATTGTGACTTGAGGTCTAGTAGGGAACTATATAACCTTGTGAGTATGAAAACTTGGTCATTTGTGCTTCAACATCTAGCACTTTCAAGTTGTATTGTGTTGTGACCAGTTGGGCTGAATTTTATTTTCTTCAAATTATTGAATTCAAGTGATTATTTTCTATGGTAAAATCCTCAGTCACAAGATAATATAGTTCTCTGCTTGGCCCAAGGTCACAAATAGGCATTTTCTAAAAACAACCATTACCTAATGGAAAATAACCTTCTAGAATGATCTAATGAGCCTTGTTTACTTACAACACTGTAGCCTGTAAAATTCACTTTGGAATCTCCAAAAACCCTGACCCAAATCAACATGTTTACCTGAATAATAATTTGGTTAATAAGCTCATACACACAGAGAATAATGAAGCTATTATCAGTTGTTTACATAAATGAAATAAAAAAGTAAAAACATCAATCAGGTCAAGCATAAATGAACTCAGTGCTGGATAAGGTCCAGTCCAGCAAACAATGTTACATTACAATAACAGGAAATACAATTTTTTAAAACTAACAGACAAACAGTTAAATAAAATATACATAACACTGGTGACACCTTTACTGCATGCCACATTTCTGCAGAATAGCCTAAAGGCATATTTAAACAGAAGTGATCATTAACCACTATGAATACCTGCTTAAAGTCCTTTCAAAACATAGTTATTGGAGAGATGAATTTTTTTTATATATTCAGTAAAATCTGCAAACTTTATAAATGTAATTTAGTATGTATTGGAAGATATGATTACTTGTAAATAGTTTTACTCATAAAAAAAACAAATTAGAAGTAAGATATTTGTAAAGAATTTTTTTAAAGTATATTTGAGTTACTAGTTGAAGGCCTCAAGGGAGATTACCCTTAAAATAAAGACATAATTATTATAATATCAGTACATTTAGAATATAAACAGTTTTAGGTGGAGGATGTTTTTTATTGGGGGAGGGGGGCTAAGGTAACACTCACCTGAAGTGCTGTTCACCCAGTGTGAATCTGCAACAGCCCAGAGTATGACTAGACATATGGTATTATCATGTATGGCATATTTGTACAGTATGACTAGGCATATGGTATTATTATGTATGGTATATGTGTACAGTATGACTAGGTATATGGTATTATCATGCATGGTATATGTGTACAGTATGACTAGGCATATGGTATTATTATGCATGGTATATTTATACAGTATGAACAGGCATATGATATTATCATGCATGGTATATGGGTACATTATGACTAGGCATATGTTATTATCATGTATGGTATATTTGTACAGTATGACTAGGAATATGGTATTATCAAGCATGGTATATGTGTACAGTATGACTAGGCATATGGTATTATCATGTATGGTATATTTGTACAGTATGACCATAATAAATATAAAAGGACAATAATTACAAGTATTTTATAATAGTACTGAATTGGAAGGCCAGGAAACATACTTGCTTCCAGAATGATATTTTGTTCAACCTGGGTTTAAACAATCTTGGTGCTTACCTGAAAAGTGCTTGAATTTGAGGTCACTTCCAGAAAGTATTGGCAAAATGCTTGAATTTGGGTCAGTTCCAGAAAGTACTGCTTTAAACTGCCAAGTAGTCCTTAAAAGGTGCTTGAATTGAAAGCAAAACATTAATCCCCAGATGTAAATACATGTGCCATGGGGTTTTATTCCATCCATATTTAGGGGAAAATCATACAAATATACTATTCTCAAATGTCCATGGCATTTATTTGTAATCAGAGAAATTATTCTAGTCTAGCATAACATGAAATACATACAAGTTCCATAAATTATCTAATGTCTCTTTCTTTATTGGAACTTAGATATAATCTGATGAATATTGGCCATCAAATGTTCAAATAGGGATTTGAAATTAGATTACAGCAATATTAACAAAATACATTTCATAATTAAAACGTTAAATGGCTGTACATTATTCTGAAATAAATAAATTAAAAAAAATACATATAAAATGCATATGGATACATATAACATAAAACATTACACTAACCTTCTGGGTGGATTCCAGTAGCTACCTATAAAAAAGATGGCAGAAATCTTTTGAAAGAATCAGGCCTGTAATTATAAAAGCAGGGACCTTATATAAGCACCTTCTACTTACTCACTCCAGGTGCTTATTGTGTACAAGTGCAAAAATATCAGCAATCCATGCATATAGTCTCCTGTTAAATTACCGTATGTATCCCAAAAGCCTATCCATGAATATGGTCCCCTATTAAATTACCTTATGTATCCAAAATGTCAACCCATGTATATGGTCCCCTATTAAATTACCTTATGCATCCCAAAAGTCTATCCATGCATATGGTCCACTATTAAATTACCTTATGTATCCCAAAAGTCAACCCATTCATATAATCCCCTATTAAATTACCTTATGTATCCCAAAAGTCAATCCATGCATATGGTCCCCTACTAAATTACCTTATGTATCCCAAAAGTCAATCCATGCATATAATCCCTATTAAATTACCTTATGTATCCCAAAAGTCAATCCATGCATATGGTCCCCTATTAAATTACCTTACATATCCCAAAAAGTCAACCCATGCATATGGTCCCCTATTAAATTACCTTATGTATCCCAAAAGTCAATCCATGCATATGATTCCCTATTAAATTACCTTATGTATCCCATGCATATGGTCCCCTATTAAATTATCTTATGTATCCCAAAAGTCAATCCATGCATATGATCCCCTATTAAATTACCTTATGTATCCCAAAAGTCAACCCATTCATATAATCCCCTATTAAATTACCTTATGTATCCCAAAAGTCAATCCATGCATATGGTCCCCTATTAAATTACCTTATGTATCCCAAAAGTCAATCCATGCATATAATCCCTATTAAATTACCTTATGTATCCCAAAAGTCAATCCATGCATATGGTCCCCTATTAAATTAATTTACGTATCCCAAAAAGTCAACCCATGCATATGGTCCCCTATTAAATTACCCTATGTATCCCAAAAGTCAATCCATGCATATGATTCCCTATTAAATTACCTTATGTATCCCAAAAAGTCAATCCATGATATGATCCCCTATTAAATTACCTTATGTATCCCAAAAGTCAACCCATTCATATAATCCCCTATTAAATTACCTTATGTATCCCAAAAGTCAATCCATGCATATGGTCCCCTATTAAATTACCTTACGTATCCCAAAAAGTCAACCCATGCATATGGTCCCCTATTAAATTACCTTATGTATCCCAAAAGTCAATCCATGCATATGATCCCCTATTAAATTACCTTATGTATCCCAAAAAGTCAATCCATGCATATGGTCCCCTATTAAATTATCTTATGTATCCCAAAAAGTCAACCCATGCATATGGTCCCCTTTTAAATTATCTTATGTATCCCAAAAAGTCAACCCATGCATATGGTCCCCTATTAAATTACCCTATGTATCCCAAAAGTCAACCCATGCATATGGTCCCTATTAAATTACCTTATGTATCCCAAAAGTCAATCCATGCATATGGTCCCCTATTAAATTATCTTATGTATCCCAAAAAGTCAACCCATGCATATGGTCCCCTTTTAAATTATCTTATGTATCCCAAAAAGTCAACCCATGCATATGGTCCCCTATTAAATTCCTTATGTATCCAAAATGCCAACCCATGCATATGGTCCCTTATTAAATTACCTTATGTATCCAAAAAAGTCAACCCACGCATATGGTCCCCTATTGAATTACCTTATATATCCCCAAAAGAGTCAAACCATGTTTTGATACATGTTGTTTGGTATACCTACTCATATGAGTGACAGTGAAAATTGTTTTTATTTAGAACTATTGATATATGTGACTCATGTATGAAGAAAAAATATTTATGTATTGAAAACTCACAAACATGGTTTTCATTGAATTGTACTTCTATGTTAGGCTACGTATTGTAAGACTTCATTTGGGACACATAGTTTATTAATTATGACACTCTCTTGTGTATTAATTAATTCTGAGTTGATTACCTCTTTATAATTATAACAGTTGCTTAAATGTTCATTATTTATGACAGTTGCTTATGTGTTCATTAATTATGACAGTTACTTATGTGATCATTATATTTGACAACTGCTTATGTGTTCATTATTTCTGACAGTTGCTTATGTGTTCATTAATTCTGGCAGTTGCTAGTGTTCAATAGTTCTGACACTTGCTTATGTGTTCATTAATTATGACAGCTGCTTATGTGTTCATTAATGACTGTCGCTTATGTGTTCATTATGACAGTTGCTTATGTGCTCATTGATTATGACATTTGCTCTTGTGTTTATGACAACTGCTTATGTGTTCAATAATTCTGACAGTTGCTTATGTGTTCATTAATTATGACAGTTGCTTATGTGCTCAATAATTATGACAGTTGCTTATGTGTTCAATAATTATGACAGTTGCTTATGTGTTCATTAACTTTGACAATTGCTTTTGTGTTTAATAGGTCTGATATTTGCTTATGTGTTCATTAATTCTGACAGCTGCTTATGTGTTCATTAATGACAGTTGCTTATATGTTCATTAAAGTTGATTATGTGGTCATTAATTACAGTTGCTTATGTGTTTATTAATTTTGACAGTTGCTTATGTGTTCATTCATTCTGACAGTGGCTTATATGTTCATTAATGACAGTTGCTTATGTGTTTATTAATTCTGACAGTTGCTTATGTGTTCATTAATGACAGTTGTTAATGTGTTCATTACAGTTGCTTATGTGTTCATTAATGACAGTTGCTTATGTGTTCATTCATTCAGACAGTTGCTTATGTGTTCATTAATTCTGGTAGTTGCTTATGTGTTCAATAGTTCTGACAGTTGCTTATGTGTTCAATAATTCTGACAGTTGCTTGTGTACTCATTAATTCTGACAGTCACTTATTTGTTAATACTGACAATCTAATTTGAAACTCTAACAATCTCATGAAATTAAATGAATGAATGTTATGTTACAATTAAGGCTGATTAAAACAAAAAAGTCTTCAAGTGTTATCTGTTTGTTGAAAAGAGATGGATGTTTCATGAGAAGATGAATGTGTTGTGAAGGCTTGGGACAAAATGGAAAACAACAACAAGGATGAAATTAGAATATTTCTTCCGTTAGTGTTTGAAACCCAACCTCCCATGTCTGAGGTGGACGCCATTGGAATAGTCCAGTAATGTACAGTAATGGGGATGAGAACACAGTAATGTAAAAGAAATTCCAGCAATGGATCAAGAAATTAATCATTTTGCACATAGTTAGTGGCATAGCTGGGATTTTTGGGCCCCTATGCAAAGCTTACCGATGGTCCTCTGACTAAATAATTTGTGGGCTTTTGTTTTGAATACTCTTGCTATATGGGTTTTGTTAAATTCTAGGAATCTAAGTTTTTGTACAGTTTGTTGTTGCTGATATTAACATGATACAGGATGGGGTTTATAAATGGAACATCACTTGAATATGAGAGACTATACCATGTATGCATGTATGTGTGTGTTTATGTATGCATGTGTGTGTGTATGTATGTATGTGTGGGTGTATGTATGTATGTGTGGGTGTATGTATATGTCTGTCTGTATATGTGTATGTATGTGTGTGTGTGTATGTGTATGTATGTGTGTATGTATTTATGTATGTATGCATGCACATATGTACGTACATATGCACACACAAATGTATGTATGTATGTATGTATGTTGTTGTTGTTGTAGGGTTTAACACCATTTTTCAGCACACAATAGGCTATACATGGCGTCCAGTATTAATGGTGGAGGAAGCACCCGGGAAAACCCCCGGAAACAACCACCGACCCACGAGAAGCTACTGGCAAGCTTTCTCACCCACTATGTATGTATGTATGCATGTATGTATGTATGTATGTATGTATGTATGTATGTATGTATGTATGTATGTATGTATGTATGTATGTATCTATGTATGTATGTATGTATGTGTGTGTGTGTGTGTGTGTGTGTGTGTATGTATGTATCCAGTTAAAAGACAGCTTATTTCTTTCTAAGTATGATTTAAAATCGTTATTTTCAATAATGTGTTCAAATACCATAATCATAAAGAAATTACTGTAATGGCCATTGAATATTATAATTGTATTGTATGGACATAAATACAAAAAAACATTAAAAAAACAAATGTGTAGTTGTTATATTGTTTTATTAATATTCAGAAAATGTTTTAATGAAAATATTACAAACCTGAACAACTTTTATCTCTCTCTCTTTATATATATATATATATATATATATATATATATATATATATATATATATATATATATATATATATATATATATATATATATTGAAATTGATTGGTGAAGTGACTTTCCCATTTGTAGACATCACTGTTTGCTTATTTATATGCTTTTCTTTGAGAAATTTGTGAAATAATGCTTCTAGTTCATTTTCTGTTCTTTGGCACCACATATCAATAGAAGCCTTGTCGTGCATATAATCGGATGCCAGCTTGAAATTGCCTCTTCCAATCAATGACTTTTCGGTGTGTGTATATTGGTAAGTGAGAATTCACTGTAGTATGTCTCATATATCATTTTGCTTCCCAATCATCAAAATATTATTGTCAGACTCCACATTATTATTTGTACAGTGGGTGTCCACATTTTGTACCCTTGCTGGAAAGTTAACATGATCTTTCAGAATTGGTAACATTATTTTTTAAATGGCATGGACAATTGTCTTTCTGTCTTGCACGTTGACACTTACAATATATTCAAAGTAATCATGACATTTTTCTTCAAGCGCAGTGTACGAACAATCTGTGTTGCTTCAGGGAATGTCTGCTTTATACTTTTACAAAGCGCAGTTTCATCATATGAACCAAGATCAAGTTTTCTTTCTTTCTTCATCTGGGAAATGGGCAAAAAAAAAAGGAAACTTTCTGGTACTGGTTTGCACAAGTGCTACATTTGTGAAAACTGTTCAATTACATTCTTCCAAAATTAGATGTTGTGTCCACACCTAATACGGTAGCCACCTTCGTGCACAAAAATGTTTTATATCAGATTCTGTATCTGTGTGACAGTGTACGGTATGATGGATGGACTGAAATATGTCGGACAATGGTAATGAAAGGGTACCGAGAATACACTTTACTTTCTACATTTATAATCTGATCTGCAAAATTTCTGTAATAAACGTCTCTGGTGGGTTGTTGTTCTTGTCTTTTTGGTCTGTGTTTAGCGTTTTTGGACAACCTTGATATTTTGGGGAATGTCGTAATTATCTCCTTAATTTAATTTGTCGTACACAATTTTTGCCGAGTCTTGTTTTACCATACTTGCAGCCACCACTTTTGTGCATTGTATAGTTCTTATGTATTCTTTATGTACTTCAGGTTTTAATGCATTTCCATGAATTGTCCTCCTGTGAAATGTACCAACATATTCCATAAATGAGACAGATATAGATGGCACCATAGGCACATTACCTATCCATATCTCTTTTCCATAGAGTTCCCATGTTTGCTATATTCCTGTCCAAGTTGTATGTTTCTTGTATTGCAGAGAGTTCCTGTGTTTGCTATATGCCTATCCAAGTTGTATGTCTCTTGTATTCCAGAGAGTTTCTGTGCTTGCTACATGTCTGTCCAAGTTGTAAGTCTCTTGTATTCCAGAGAATTCCTGTATTCGCTATATACCTATCCAAGTTGTATGTCTCTTGTATTCCAGATTGTTTCTGTGTTTGCTACATGCCTATCCAAGTTGTATGTCTCTTGTATTCCAGAGAGTTCCTGTGTTTGCTACATACCTATTCAAGATGTATGTCTCTTGTATTCCAGAGTTTCTGTGTTTGCTACATGCCTATCCAAGTTGTATGTTTCCTGTATTCCAGAGAGTTCCTGTGTTTGCTACATACCTATCCAAGTTGTAAGTCTCTTGTATTCCAGATAGTTCCTGTGTTTGATACATGTCCTATGCACAACTAACACGTCAGAAGCATCTGGTTGTGGTTCGAGTGGATGATAGATGTGTAAAACATCTAATTGTTTTTCGGTGCAGTATTGTCTGTCTGTATAAGGTTGACCAATTTCTCGTTTATACAAGTACCTTTTACCCACATGCCATAGTCATCCCAAAAGTTTCACCTCTTACCAGTTTTCATTCTCTCCTATTTAGTTTATTGTCAACCATAAAGGACTCTAGCAAATTTTTTTACGGACATCAGTAAAACAACTGAGTCACTAAGACATGTATGATTTGCAGGACATACAGACACAATATTAATACAGTACAATTGGACAAAACACATTTTGCCCACTTAATTTGGTCAATCTTTCTTATCAAAGAATCAATTTTAGACGGAAAGATATAACATTAATTTATAGACCAAAAAATAGCCATTTGCAATAAGTAATATATCAATACTGAAATAAATGTTATGTAGATGTAGATAATTTATAATAATGTTAAATGGATAACTGGATGCTTGGACATTGAAACAAAATTTTGGACTGACAGCTCAAAGACTTTGCAAGGAGAATAAAATAATAATAATAATGAAAATGATATAAAGAAAAGAATTTAACTTATTTTGTCAACTCTTATTCAGCTGTGTCTGCAGAGAATTAGAAGTATAGAATTAACACCTGTCTGGTGAAGAAAAACCTTAATTACACGACTTGGACAAAAAGAGCCACCAATGGATTCTAAAACACGTAAGCTTTTAATTTTAAAAAGCCAGACCTAGTGAATTAAATGCAATGTATAACCATAACAATACATAAGCATTCAAAAATGAAGACATAGCTTACACAACTACAGTAACTAAGTAACAGAAAAGAATGAAAACCATAAAGTTATGTAAAATTCAACAAATAATTTATTTATCCATAACACAAGAGAAGTTTGAAAAGAACTTACAGTATTGTGAATTAAATCCCAAACAGACCTAAAAGTTCTATTACAAGACCAAATGTATGAAGCTTCAACTGAATTCCACTGGTGTTCTAAATAAATTCCAGTATTGAATGTGACAATGTGCCTGTAGTCTTGAATGTGCTAATGTGCCAATGGCCTGGACTGTGACAATGTTTTAACAGTCTTTTGATGTATCCCAATAATATAATCCAAAATGTTCTTGACTAAATTCACTATAATTCCAAATGAATGATTTAGTCTGAGAAGTATTAATTGATCACTAGCAGCAGGGAAGGCGAACAGACCAGTGGTCGAAAAATGTCCAAATGTCGAAAATAAGCCTTCCTACAAACGATCAAAAAATAAAAAGCGTCGACAAAATTTAAAAAAGTGTCGACACTTTTACTGAGAAAATCTCTCCGGAATTTTTCTAATTAATATTACTCCATTGTCGTTGGTGATTTTTTCTAGTTTATTATGCACACGCTTTACGCAATTACATCTTAATTGAGGTCGTGCCCTTCCTGCTGCTGTTAATTTATCCAAATATTTTATCGAGACCTACACGATATCTAGGATCATATAAATTTATTCTTATATATCCATGCGGAGTAGCTTGCACTCGTGAAAAGAAGTTTCTGAATTTAATCATATCCATGTCACCGCTGTACCAAGTTTGATGAATATTTCTCATCGTGTGTGTGTCTACACCATTAAACACAACTAAAACATTACAGTTATCCCTGATTACTTTCGGAATCTGTACATATCGCGGAGTAAGATATATCACATCAGTGTTTTTATGTCTTCCTCGAGAAAATATTCTAGCTGGATTTGATTGTTTGTCCAGCATCACATCATCATATACAACTAAATTATTAATAAATCCATCTAGATCATCTACAGATGGTGCTTCATCAATATCGGTTATAAATTTAATGACATTGTCATCCAGTAATCGCGTGTTTTCATTAAAATCTTTAAGCACATCGTAGCATCTCTGATCATCAACTGATGGTGCTACCAAATACAACTTATCCCATTTTAGCCATCTCATTATAAGATTAAGTAATAACTGTGTCTTACGCGATCCAGATGGTCCTATTATTATCATCCTAATCGAGTTCGGTAATGCAGGATGGTGTTTAAGTGGCTCTTGTTTTCGAGTCGCTGGGAAATCAATTATATCCATATTATATAAACATATGAATCTATATTGTTTACGCTGTAGAACCAAAACCCCAACTAATGATCTATCCACGGTTACAACAAAAAATGTGAGAATAGCATATGCTGGAAGATGTGCAGTATGTAACAGAAAAAAGTTTTCTTTTTTACCTATAAAAGATGGTGGTGATATTGCTAAATTAATGTCAAAGTTCCCAGGAACTCTCTGGGCTAAATACCCTGGAGAAAAACATCTACCAGGATATAATTATTGTGGTCCTGGTACTCGACTTGATATCAGACTTGACAATCAAGATCAACCAAAACGAGGTGAGTATCCAATAAACGCTATTGATAAAGCGTGTCATGTTCATGATGTAGCGTATAAAAGTGAAAATCTACAAGATAGACATATCGCAGATGTAAAATTAATTCATGTGTTAAATTCTATAAAAAATAAAAATATAAGAGAATCACTAGCTAATTGGTTAGTAAGATCCGCGATGAAAGGTAAATTAGTGCTAGGTGCTGGTAATTAATTATAAATGGAAACGATTTATTATTCCCCAAGAGGATACTGGAAAGGTAACGCAGCGATTAGTAAACTCGCCGAGGCAGCAAAAGTTACACGTGTTACTGCAAAAAAATGTTTATCCAAACAGGCAATATGGCAAATTTACCTACCACCACCGAAACAAATTCAGTGTGCGTATTTCGATGTTAGTGTTCCTAATGAAGTTCATCAAGCTGATATTCTATTTTTACCACATGATACTGTACGTAGAAAAACATACAAATACGCCCTAACTGTCGTTGATGTTGCAAGTAGATATAAAGAAACAGAACCATTATTGACAAAGACAGTTGCTGAAGTAGCTTCTGCGTTTAAACGAATTTATCAACGTGGAGTCTGGACCCTTGCAATGACCACAGCTGCTACAGGTTGATCCTGGCAAGGAATTTCTTGGTCCAGTATCATCGTTGATAAAGCAACATAATGTCACCATCAGACAAGGACACACTGCAATTCATCGTGATCAGGCAATTGTTGAACGATTTAATCGAACACTTGCTGAGCGGTTATTTGGATATCAATACGCAAAGGAATGTACTCAAGACAAGAGATCTCGTGAATGGGTTGCAAGATTACCAAGTGTGATAGCCGCGTTAAATAATGAAGTAACTCGAACTACCAACATGAAACCTATTAATGCAATTACAAAAAAAAATATACCAATACAACGATGTGATTTTTCAGCGCAGCCAGTATTAAGTAATGTTACTGTAAGGTATTTATATGAACCCGGTGAACTCGAAGGTGGTAAAAAAAAGAGCGACTGATCCTATTTGGAGTGCTACCACGCATAAGATATCTAACATAACAAGATCCTCAGGTAGACCTGCAATCTACAGACTGGATTCAACTGCTCCTCAACGTGGATTTACACGTGAACAGTTACAAGTAATTCCTGAGGATACGCAATTACCACCCAGAACACTTAACTAGCACCCCTACGTCGATTACACTCAAGACAGGTCAACATTACATTTTCTCGTGTATGACCGCAACTGTTATCTTTTCTATCTACGGTAAATTGTCTTGGATTATTATTTGAATATCTCCATAACATCACACAATTACAACTTGTACAATGACTTTTCTGCTGTTGTTTCAACGTGCTGATAAATTCAACGTCGAGATCAAATTCTCGATTATTTTTTTTTATCGCTTTGTTTATAACCAGATAATTTTTTCTTATTATATCATTGTCAATATCATCACTAATCACTGACTCGTCCAAGATAATTCTCCGTAACTGAGATATTTTTCTAACTCGAGATACTGCAAGATAAACTAAGTTTGACCACTCGATGCGATCATCAACGATCCAAACAACTGTATCGGTAATAGTTAATCCTTGAGATGAGTGAATTGTCATTGCATATCCTAGTGTCCACGGAGATTTTTTCAACGATAATGCATCTTCAATAACATCAACATCAACTGTGATAATATCATTTAATACTAAATTCTGTTTCTCGGTCTGTCCTGGTATATCAACGTCAATATTCTGCCGCCGTGTATCAGCTGGTCGATAACATAACGGAACTGGTAATGTTGGAAATTTTTCTTTATGTAACTGAAACAATTCCCGTTGAAGTGTATCACGAACTATTTTTCTACTTGCAACTATCAGATCATTCGGTTTCCAGGTTTGCAGAAAGTTGTTCATAGAGGTTTCTGAAATTATCCCACGCATTACTTCACATTGAATTGTGTTCGGCTGTAGTCTGATTAATTTTTTAAATTCTCTTGATTCTGCATCAAGCGCTCTATGATCATCAGTTATTTCTTCATAGTAATCAACGAAATTTTTCAACCAATCATGTGGAGATGGTCCAACAAACGGTGGTGGTTGACCATGATCGCCGCACATTATCACAGCAGTATTTCTTGTTAACAACCAATCTAGAAATGTTTTTAATGTTTCTAATGGCACCGTGCATATTTCATCCCAAATGAAGATCCTTGTAATGTATTTCTCGCCCATCCTTAAAGATGTCCATGCATCGCCGCTGTATCTAAAAAAGCTGTGAGAGGTACATGATTGTACTCCTCGTTGTTTCATCTCTCGCGCGAGTCTGTGTGTGGGTGTTAGCACGATCATAGCTGAGTTCTGAAACAGTTCGATCGCTCGAGTGGTTTTACCAGAACCCTCCAGGTCCGTTTAGATAAATTGTTTTATTTCTAGTTATTGGATCTTACACCGATGGTGCAGATGATGACTGTAGTGTTTGATGTTTTTTACAATAAATATCTTTAACTGCAACATCAGCTGATTCGGAATAATCGAGTATATTTTCTTTTTTTATTCCACAAGTGTCTATATTTAATTTTTCTAACAGTCCTGAATATTTTTTATTGATATAAAATGAATCTGTAGCGACTCTGACAGCGAGTGTAGAAACTCTATTTATCATCGATAATAGATTTATCGAAACGTACGCAAGCATCGATGATCTTAAATGAGTATACTGAGGTGACTCACCGTCCATATAACTTACAATTGTACCTAATTTAGTTCCATTTGACAAGAAAGCAATTTCTCGACTTATAAACGTATTTTCTGTTCGTTGTATCAGCGATTATAAAATCTAACTCGGCATCATCCATAATCAATCTTGTACAATGTCATCTGTGATCATATGCTCCTCCTTGGGTGGACTTGCCGATTATTTTTCTACCGAGATCTTTTGTAATTTTATTCTCGTAATCGGTTATATCAGGATTTTCATTATCAGAATATTTCTTTTGTTGTGGTAACCAAACTTCGGTTTGTTTCCGGTATGATATAATTGCTTCACTTACAATCAATAGTGTTAATATCGCACAATCAAGCATATACCGTAATAGTACTATTGGTACCCACATTTTTTCTGAAAAATGTTTTCCAAACCAGGTATAACAAATCGCATGGAGATCTTTAGACATTTCAAATGACTCGATACAAGCAAATCCAGTTAAGTCAAAATCCGGTAATGGTCCATTTATCGATACTCGTGTCATCTCGTGCGTCGGATAACCGAAACGCTCAAAGTACACAGAACAATCTCCGTATCCAAGAAAACTTCCAGGATAACATGCAACCATATCAACTGAAATAACATCTTTATGATCGTATTTAGTATTCCATAGTCCGCCGTGTCCGTATTCGACACAACTCAGTATTATATCATCGAGAAAATAAGACCGAGTTGGTTTCCTCAAATGTTTCTTTCTAGCAAAATGATCCGCAACTGACGGAACAGTAAAACAGTTGCTCAATAGTTCGTCAGTGTCATCAGTATATTGCAGCGCAAGATTTTTCATTTTTTCGTGGAGAAGATCTATACGATAAATGACACCATTTGGTCGTACAAACTGATCGAACTTGATTTTTTCTTCGGTACAAATATTTCCATCTGATCTAATAATGGGATCGTCGTTTTCAGAACTCTGAAACAGCCATACTGACACAGGATCGTTTCTACTCATTTCGTTAATAAAATCAAAAATATTTCCTTGATAAAATTTAACAGTTCGATTTCGTGGAAACAGTTACTGCGCTAGTCCACGCGTGCGCGTTATGATCAATAATTTCGATCGAAGCTCCTTTTGATTTATATTTTGATTCATATAATATTTCTCCTGTTATTGTTCTTACGGTTATATGGAATTTTAATTTTTTTCCTAACTCAGTGACATCTTTGATAGACACTCCGGTATCTTTAACCATCTCGCCCCACTCGTTTATTATTTTACGTCTTTTATCCGTTTAACCGTTTCCACGAGTCGAAACGGTAAAATGTTCCGTTACTCGCTCGGCTACACAATTTAGTTTTGAAAATCTCATTGGGGCTAGTTTATTAATGCTGGGTTTTTCATTTATCGGATAAATTCCATAAATAACTGCTGTTACAGGATACGCTCGCTCATAATACGGTTTGTCAATACCAGTCAGCGCTCCTGGTTTGGAATTTTTACTTAATATAACGATTTTTTTATTACCAATGACAGGATCATATTTGTCACGGATAATCCAGTTATCTGTTTCTGTTAACACGACAAATTTTATTCTAAAAAGATAACTTCTATCATCGATCTGCTCAATAATAGCTGCCGCTCGTTTGTCATTCATCGTAGCGTCGATGATATCTTTGTCGCGTATAATCTTGAACGTTGACCATACATGAGATGCGCCATCTGCGTGAAATTCTTTCTTGGCGTCGTGAATTTTATTGATCAAACTTTTATTTTTCTTATCAACTAGATGTTTAATTGGTAAATCAGAAGATATCCTGTCGAGGTTGAATTTACTTGTTTTCCAAGGCTTGATTCTGGATAATCTCTCAAACTCATCCATATTATATTTCAGACAAGTATTTAAATAAAAAATATTATATATACAATGTCTCAAGAGAACAAGTGCAAATGGTTGATAATCGGATCATTAAATGCCTGCAATAAACCCTGCAGGAAGGAATTCTGCGGGATTCACTTGCAGTCCGTTCGTAGACGTTGTTTAGGACCAATACCATGAGTACGAGATAAAACAGAGTTATGTGCGAAATGTGGTGGAAAAAATATCGCGAGCTTAAAAGATATTATGATAAAAAAATTAATGTCAGTGACGGAGCTATAAAATCCGTGGAGGATTATTTAGCTAAGTTTTCAGGTAAATTATGATTTAAACAAATAATATTATTATATAATGGAGCAAAATGAATTTGTCCCACATCCTATAATAACAAACTACGAATCAAATCTTGGTGGTGTGATCAGCAATTGTGAGAAGAAAGTACCAGTTGGTTATATTAATAATACTGGTTATCTGATGTTTACTGTTGGGAAGAAACCTCATCTCTGTCATCGATTTGTGGATGAATGTCACAAGGGGTTGATCAAAGACGGTCTTGTGATTGATCATATTGACGGGAATCCTCAAAATAATAATTTATCCAACCTTTAATCTATTACACAGAGTGAGAACTTAACACGGGGAGGGGCGGGTAAATACTCAAAAATCCCTAGATCAGTTAAATCCTTCAATACAGAGACTAGCGAAGAAATTATATTTCAATCAATGAATTCAGCTGCGAAATACTTTGATGTTAACTCGCGTTCGGTACAAAAAGTCGCGGAAAATATATATAAATCTACTTTTTCCAAGAAATATAAACAGAAAATCACCTTCCAATATTGTTAATGAGATAAACTATCATCACTATCAAGTAATTAGGTAGAAGTATATTTATTAACTATTTAATTTTTGGGGGTTTCAGCATTCTCCACTCGTATACTACTTATTTTTTCAACTTGAGCGAAAGGGAGATAATTCTGTAAATATATTTCTCCGTAGATTTCTGATTTTTATGGTCGTAATTAGTCAATTAACCATCTACGTCGTAATTAATATCAATAATTATACTCGTAGAAAGATATTTATGGTTTTTTTAGCTTACAAAATAGAAGAATAAACGTATTTTACATCGTACAATATAGCGAGTTCTTTTAAAATCTGTTACGAGAAGTCAAGGCAGAACACGCTGTTTGAGTGCAGATATTTACAGTCTGTTCAGAAACCGCTTTTATAATGCAGAAATATTTAAACCGATCTGTAGGTAATAAAACGTTTGATGGTGCAGTGGTAGGAGATGTACATATATTTCATCAAGGCAGAACACGCTGTCTGAGTGCAGATATTTACAATCTGTTACGAGAAATCGAGACAGAACACGCTGTTACATTTATATATTTACAGTGTGTTCAGAAACTGATCTGTAGGTAACTATAAAATATTTTATGGTCAAGTGGATGAAAGATATTCAATTTTAGGATGCTTTCGCTATTATGATAAAAGACTATTTTTTCAAGGCAGAAACCGCTGCTTTAATACAGAAATATATACAATCCATTCAGAAACCGCTGTTTTATTATATCCATACAGAAATATATACAATCCATTCAGAAACCTCTGTTTTAATGCAGAAATATATACAATCCATTCAGAAACCGATATAATAACTTCTGAAAAATATATTTGTCAGATGATTTCCGTGGCTTATTGCTAGCGTGCAGAATTACTGAATTCGAGGCCCGGGGATCGAGTCCCATGACTGACAACTGTCGGTGGTTACGCTTATTAGCAATTTTTATAATTAATTGAGGCTCCGCCAGCCCTCAAAACTCAACAGAAAAAAGATACCCCACCACCACGTCACCGGTGGTGGATACATGTTTTGTATCACCCACGGGCTGATTATGTGGGGTGTGTGTGTGTGTTTGTCAAAATCTGTTGAGCGTAGAGAATGGCCCCATATATGTTTGTGCCGTCCTTAATTAAGATTTATGTTTGTACTGTCATTCATTCATTGTATATATTTCATATATGTTTGTACTGTCATTCATTCATTGTATATATTTCATGTACCCCTGAACTCGCTAGAACACTCATGTGGGGATTGTAATTCATTGTATATATTCCATATATGTTTGTACAATCATTCATTCATTGTATATATGTACCCCCTGAACTTGAATGTGGGGATTGTCATTCATTGTATATGTTTGTGCCGTCCTTAATTAAGATTTGTGTTTGTACTGTCATTCATTGTATATATTCTATATACCCCCTGAACTTGCTAAAACACTCGAATAGAGGTTCATGTGGGATTGTCAGTCATTGTATATATTCCATATACTCCCTGAACTTGCTAAAACACTCGAATAGAGATTCATGTGGGGATTGTCATTCATTGCATAAGTTGTGCTGTCCTTGAAACATCCTCCTGAACTCGCTAAAACACTCAATTTTTTCACATGGGGATATATATATATATATATATATATATATATATATATATATATATATATATATATATATATATATATATATATATATATATATATATATATATATATATATATATATATATATACCGTATAATAATGAAATACGAAAATATTAATGATATTATTTCTGCTATTAAAAAATTGGAAAAAATGGAATTAATATATCTGATGAACTAAATCCTGAAAAAATAATTTCTGATTTTGAAATTTTACAAGAACGTAAAATTGATGGTGGTTATGTACTTCCATCCGAATACAAGTTCATAAAACGAATCCAAGCTACGATGTTCCAGTCGCTAGCTACTGTAGAAGATGATCAAGTGAAGGAATTCGTTCCTCTTTCTGCTGCAGTAGAAAAAATTAGATCGGAGTTATCCCACGAATACGAGGCAAAGAAAATAATTAGTACTCGTATAAGACAATTAAGAAAAATTATGTCAGATCATGAAACGACCGAGCACGTGTAATATTTTATCAGAAATATTTTATTTTTTCTGAAATATTTTATTTTATTTTATCAGAAATATTTTATTTTATTTTTTCTGAAATATTTTTATTTTATTTTATCAGAAATATTTTTTTTGTAAATATTTTATTTTTTCTGAAAATTTGATCATTTTACATAATTCTGAGTAACAACTACTCCATCAAAATTACGAAATTGATTGGTTGGTACGATTCTGAGTACCAACTACCCCATCAAAATTACGAAATTGATTGGTTTGCACGATTCTGAGTACCAACT
This sequence comes from Sinohyriopsis cumingii, assembly GCA_028554795.2. Classification (NCBI taxonomy): domain Eukaryota; kingdom Metazoa; phylum Mollusca; class Bivalvia; order Unionida; family Unionidae; genus Sinohyriopsis; species Sinohyriopsis cumingii. Next base: position 20,116,205 of record CM068828.1, on the reverse strand, counting down.
ACCCATCAATTTCAGAAAAAAATAAAATATTTCTGATAAAATAAAATATTTCAGAAGAAATAAAATATTTCAGAAAAATTAAAATATTTCAGAAAAAATAAAATATTTCTGATAAAATAAAAATATTTTTGATCAAAGATCATTACGATAAAAGTCTTTAAGACAGAAATCATTACGATAAAAGTCTTTAAGATTTCACATGTAGATTCACAACTAATTCCTCCCCACGCAGGTCAATTAATCGTCCTATGTGGTCGGTGAGTTTGAAATTGATTCGTGACAAATACTGATTATGTGTACGTAGATAAACAGGATTGGTTGGCTCTTGCACGATCAAACTCCCAGGAGATACTTGTGGTGTGAACGTGTATAAAATATATCCTTGTTGAGCCTGATTTGACTTTCCAAGATCGATTTGATAGCTACCATCGACTACGTCACAAACAAGATTGACTGCGATCGTTGATGTTATATTAACGATTCCTGGTGAAATATGTCTACCGCCTCCTTGTCGGTCATTGTTGTATCATCTTTCTCCATGCCTCAACAATTTCATGAAAGTTTTCGTTGATAAGATCATTGAGGGATTTTTTTTAACTCATCTGCATTGTACCCGGGAAATTTAAAATTCGGTAGATCAGCTTCTTTTATCGAATATTTATTTAAAAAATCTTGTTTGTCCTCACCGGTGTTATTAATTGTTGCCTGGATTACTCGCTGGTTGATATATTCCATGTCAGATACAAACTGATTTAATACCTCCACGCGACCAATTATTTCTCTACATGAACTCGTTGCATCAAAGATACATTCTTGGAAATATTGCCGTAGTCGCTCTAGTTGTGTTTTGTATTCTCGGTTGATTTCCTCAAAATATTTAATGATATCAGTTAGGCGAAGAACATAACCCGCCCTCCCCCCCCCTTATATTTTTTTCAATTTTAAAAAACCAGGATACATCACCTTCACCGTCGAATAAAATTGAGTAATCAAATATTGCGTCTTTTACATCAAGTAGATGTTGTTTGTATGATGGGGTAATTTCATGATATGATTGCCTATCCGTGACATAATCAGACTTTTTCGGTTCTGGTGGTATTGGTTTTTCAGGTGGAGGAATTTCAGGCCAACCTAGTACGGATCTTATCGATGATTGATAAATATCAACGGCGTAATCAGGTGAATGTATTTCAATAATTGCTGATAAAGTTGGCTCATGAACGTTAATTGATATTTTTGATTCTTTTCCTGTTATTGATTTTATTCTACGTTGAAATTCGTCGTTGATTTCCTCGACCTCATAACTGCCAGTTGGTATTCCAACAACGACCCAATCAGGTGTTCCATCGGGCGAGTTTTTATTACCAAATACAAGCGAATTATTTGCTGGTGTTCCATTAAATGATTTCAATCTGATATTTGGCCAACTATAATATACTCGTAATTGCGCTAACGCGATTTCATTTGCGCGAATCGCAGTTGGAAAATTAACACTAAATTCAGGATTAGTCGAGCTCATCGAGATCATTGTTGTTTTTTATGGAGCTGTGTTTGTCACGATCTGTTGAAGTAGCTCCTGTGATGTCATTATTAATACTCGTATCTTTAACAGCACTGTTATATATTTTAATCATTTCTGAAAACTCGAAATCAGAAATTATTCCATCGCTGAGGCTTGCTGATAACAACGAAGATAACTTCGAGTATGCGACCGTCGCTGTGTGTAATTTTATTATGTAATCGGATAATTTTTCATTCATGCAGGTGCATATTTTTTTTGCAACGACATTAAGAACACCTGCAATAGTTCTTGCTGTTGAAATACAGATTGTCACGGCTACTGGTGCCATCATTGTCATTGTTGACAATATAACACCTGTTCCAGCAACAACAGCGGATACTGAATAAACAATCACATATCTCCTCTGTATATTGTTCGATGATATCTTTTAATTTTACTTGCCATTCACGCGCTTGATTGTACCTGTATTGAGATGCATCGTCAATTGAGGTACTCATTATATTTTATGCAGTAAATAATTGAGGTGTTTCAGCTACAAATTCCAAACACCACCAGTAAGATGTTGCGTTTAATGTCTTATCAGCTGCTTCCAGCATAAATTCTTCTTCGGTTCCTTTATTTAACACAACAGACACAACCACGGAAAACCTACCGGTGGAATGTCGCCATAGATACTTTGTAAATCTCTCAAATTTTGCAGCACTGAACACAGATAGCCTGTACACGCCAGTGACTGTTGCGGTATATTTAATAGTTTTATTTTTCTCTGACCATGTTGCGAATCCAGATGATACCGTGTATACGATGTTGGTAATATACCGGGAGTTATTCCAGGTGGAATTTTAATCAAACTAATTTTGTTAACGATCTCAGGAATTCCCGCTACCATGTCTTCGAGTGTTCGTTTGATCGTGTCGATGTTAGTTTTGATATCAGATTGTTTTATATCAGCGGTGGGCGGAGTACCAAAAAATTCCTCTGCGGTTTCGTTAATTTTTCTAAAATTTCTACGGAGATTTGTGAACGCGTTTACGTGAACATCATACTCGGCCCGCAATGTGGATAATTTACCATCTATGGTGTTATAGTTGGTGTCGACGTATTTCTTCGTCGCGGCATCTTCGTCGGATGTTGGATCCCTCAACACTACTATCTTATTCCCGTTCATTCTGAGTTCTCCTGTCATTGTGTCGCCAGTGTTTCTTAAACGATTAGCAACGCTTCTTGCAATTTCATCTCTGATGGTTGTAAATGATATACTTGAATCCCTGATTTTTCCGCTGTCAGTAAACACAGGGATGTTATCCGTGACCGCACCGAGTACTCGTCGAACTATATCATTTTATTTGATGTTACTCGTTTTTAAAACAACGTATCGGTCCTGAAAAACAACAACTTCATCTCGGTCAACTCCAGCCAGGTTCATAATATCAGTGAGTTCATCTTTAGTCGCGTACTTTGACAAATCGATGTCATCCGATTTTTTCTTACTTTTCTTACATGTAGAGGAAGATCTTCCGTAAATATCAACCATTATATAAGATCCTTGATCTGTTTAAAACACTTTGCGCGCAATGAAGCGGTTACTCGTATAATCATGGACACCTTTATGTGGCGGTTTGGATGATTTTGATATGGCGTTAAGTACATTAATTGCTTCATGGCCGCATAATGGCGGATCTGTCATTGTTTGTGTTGGTAGCGTTGAATACCAAACTTTTTTATGAAGTGGCTCGACATACTTGATAAATTCAATGGGTGGAGCTAACCCGTATGAATTGAAATAAATAATTCCACGTGGATCAATTGTGTATGATACCCAGTGAGTACTGGGTCCTGAATTCGAGTCGAGATTAATAATACCCGTTTCGAGTTCGTTCGGTTGTTTTGGTAATTGATCTCGCATGAAAACACCTGTAAAGGCAAATCTTTTTAGTTGTTTAACAGCATTAAGTAAATCAAAATTTGATGCTGGAACGTCTAACGTGTTCCTGGAAGCCTCAGACCTCTTCCCCAATGAAATCCTGGTAATCTTTGGGCGCGTCCCTTTTTTTTGTATCCCTTTCCTGTTGCTTTTGTTAAAGCCATTGCAGCAGTGGTTCCAACAGCACCTAACGCAGCCGCTTTTGCTACGGCTGGAGCAGCAGCAGCTATTAATGCCGGAATGGCCGCAAGAAGTGGAAAAATTCCACCTGTTTTAACCATGTCCTTGATGGTGCTCGGAGAAAGATGAAATTGAACTCCGGTTTTTTATTCCAGCACTTTATTGAGATGTTTAATCTGGTTATTTGTCATCGAAATTTTTTTGGACCGCCACTAGAAATCTGATCTTGCTTTAGTGATATTTTTGTTCCGCATTTTTTGGCATTTTTTTATTGTAATTTTTTTACCTGACCAGGAGTCAGAGCAACATTAACATGACTGTACGACATTTTATGATAAATATATTTTTCTAAATAACACGATTAAAGATTTTACACTGGTGCATCAATGACTCTCATTCAAGTAACATGGCTTTATTGCTGAGTATGACCGTGATTACTCTATAATTAGCACCACCTGTATTTAATTTTGCTTTAAGATGTATATCAATGACAGATTGTTTTGATAGATCAAGATGCTCCAGCGAAGAATAATAGATAGGATACAAAGTTCTGAAATCATGTTGTGATATTTGCAAACCAGTATCCACATTTTGATCACATCCCATGAATGACATCAAACGATGATATACACGTCCTATATGATTTTGTTCATAATTAAGTTGTAAATTTTCTGTTGGTTCTTGTTGTCCGTTTATCCGTAAAGAAATATCTGTGATACCTAGTTGGTCAAATATCAATATGAGAGTGAGTTTGTGAGTTTAATCGATCATAGTTCTGAAATGCAATAAAAATATGCCGTGGTGCAGAAACACCTTGCTGTGATGCTATATGCCATGTAAACTGATTGTTAATGTTACTTTGTATACTATCCGTGCTTGTTGTCAACCACGACAACAGGGATTTACCACCAGTGTCATGAAAGAAAGCAATTTTTGTTCTTCTACGATCGTTGGAGTCATTACCGGCATCCACAAGGAACATTTTGTTAATACTACTTTACCAGCATCACCAGCAGGTCTCCACAGAGCATCATTATCATCACCCTTTCTTACAAAAACAACCGTGTGTCTAGCTCCAAAAATAACTTTTCTAACATTCCTACAAAATCCCAAAATATGCGACAGTGGAATTGTACATGAAAAACTTCTATTGGCTCCTAGCAACATATTTTTACGCATTGCAAATCTCAAGTTGAAATTTGGGTTAGCACCATGAACTAGTGGAGTCACATCAGCATCAGTGTTTCCGGCAAAATTTCTTGGTCGTCTTATATTATACGCATCACTTTCAGGGTGACCAGTATTATCTTTTACAAACATCATCGTGGTACCTGCTGATCTTGTATAATCATCAGAATATCTTGCTAATCCTATTATTGTTGTAGCAACGCCGACATCTTTCTGAATCGATTCAATATTTTTTCCATCAATCATATATGTGGTGCTATCAAACAATGCCATGATCCTGTTGTTGACAAAACCAACTTTTACTGCATCTCCGTAATTAGTATCATCCGTTTTTACAATTGTACCTTCTACCTCAATAAAAGCCTCAGCGGATAGAAAGTATCTACTTGTATCATGAACTTGTAGTTCAATTCTTCCATGTCAAATGCTGTGTTGGACATGCGCTTGAACATTTTATTGTAATTATTTTCGTCTAACACGTTGATTACCGTGTTCGGGAAATTTTACTTTGGGAAGTTCCACTTCCGGATATTAAACTTGAGATATTATTTTCCGATTCACCGAGTCCCTGATCTGCTAGTTTTTTATTTGCAGTTTGATTTATTATTTTACTGACATCTGCGGGCATCACTTAAGTACTTGGTAATTTTACTGGTTGTCATTTTCGTCGTATTAATCGTGCTAGTCTATCTTTGATCGCCGAGAACGCCTTACCAGCAACATTGATAATTGCACCAGGAGCTTTTTCATGAACAACATTGATAGACTTCATCGATAATTATTTTGCAACAGGTGCTACTTTTGGGGCTAATCTTCTAAATAATCCCTGAATAACATCACCAAGTCCATCTCCGTAAATTGCTCCATAGACTGGTAGTCGTGAGTTTACTACTCTGACCATTACAGGTCTACGATAATTATTATGTATGATCATCTTATCTTATTTACCATTTATCTAATTGCGGTGACTTTAGTCATCAACGAGTTCATCGGTAAGTTCCCGGTAAACGCCGATATCCATGATGCTGCCGCGAAACAATCGCTGGCAAATATCAGCTGCTTCATTAATTATTTCTGGTGAGTTATTTCCGGCACGTATTCCTCCTATGAGAACTTCTAATCGTGACACATCATTGAGGATATTGTCAGGACAAATAATATTACCTCCAAAACCACTACCAGCAGCACCTGGTGCATCGTGAAATTCTTCTTCTGGAGATTGTGGTCAAGGAGGTTGTTTTTTCTGTTGTGGAGGAGGTTGTTGTTTCCTTTGTTGCTGCAGTGGTGGAGTTTGTGATTTTTGCTGTGATAGAGGAGGTTGTTGTTTCCTTTGTTGCTGCAGTGGTGGAGTTTGTGGTTTTTGCTGTGATAAAGGAGATTGTTTTTTCTGTTGTGGAGGAGGTTGTTGTTTCCTTTGTTGCTGCGGTGGTGGAGTTTGTGATTGTTACACTCGTGTATAAAATCTATCTATTGCATCTAATAACGCAATATATCTAAGATCATGGGTTTTAGCTTGATCAAGATCATAGTGTATATGAAATATCCATTTTCACCAGTTATCACGACCTATAGCATCATCAACATACTCGGATTTTAAAAGTCTTTCTCGCTGATCATAAAATATTTCGATAAATTCAGCTAATTTATCTACATTTTCAATTTTCTTTATTAAATTAATACTTTCTTTGGTAAATTTATTGTTTGCACCAACCTTAGCCCTTGCTTGCTCTGTTTCTGTTTCTGGTACACGATCTTTTATATCACCTATTTCAGCACGAATTTTACCAATACCTTTGAGTATTTCTTCACTGATGGGTGGAGGCTGAACTGCAGCTATGTCAGTTGGAAGAGCCCGTAAAATTTCTTTTATTTTCTTAGCTCTTGCTGCTATTTTTTAAGTTTGTTTAACTGATGGAACAAGTCCTTCAGTAACTTTTGTGACGGGTTTAAATAACTGTTCTGCGCCTTCTGCAAATTCAGCTCGTGTTTCCTGCTGCGCTCGTAAGTTTTCTCTAAATGAGTCTCTAACAGGGAGAAATTTCTTAATTGCTTCTAGTCTCTCTCGGGCTAATCTAGCTGTGTGAGATTCTGGATGGACCATTATTTTGACATAACAATTTTTTAATTAACAGCAGCAGGAAGGGTGCGACCTCAATTAAGACGTAATTGCGTAAAGGGCGTGCATAATAAACTAGAAAAAAATCACCAACGACAATGGAGTAATATTAATTAGAAAAATTCTGGAGAGATTTTCTCAGTAAAAGTGTCGATCGTTTGTAGGAAGGTTTATTTTCGACATTTGGACGTTTTTCGACCATTGGTCTGTTCGCCCTCCCTGCTGCTTCACTTTGAAATTCCAGTGAATAATTTGAATAAATAAATCCACCCAAATTAAAAGCTGAACACAATAATAACACTGACCACTTCTGATGTAAAGGGTATGAATTAGTAACTAAGACACAATTTAAGAGCCAGGTTGTAGGTCAGATTCCTTTATTTTTGTACTTTATTAATATGTTTAGCTTTTCAGTGTAAATGAAATCTAAAACACTAATAGGGTTTTGTCTTATCACAGACCCCCTCTTTTTGTGCTTTAAAGATATTTAAAACTGCATTGTAAATGAGATACAAAACACTGATATGGTAATGTATTTACTACAACACCCTCTTTTTGCACTTTAAAAATATATTTAGTTTTACAGTATAAATGAAATACAAAACACTAATACAGTTTTGTATTTACTATAGACCCCATCTTTGTGCACTTTAAAAATATTTTTAGCTTTACAGTGTAAATACAATACTAAACAAACTGAGATCAGCCATGTGATACTGAAAAACAGCATGAACAGATCAGCCATGCGAGATTGAAATACAGCATGAACTGATCAACCATGTGAGACTGAATTACAGCATGAACAGATCAACTATGTGAGACTGAAATACAGCATGAACAGATCAATCATGTGGAAATGTAAAAAATATGAGTCTTGCACTGAAACATTATAGATCATGGGACAGGCCTGACAATGAAACCTTGTGAACTGTGAGACATGTCTGACACTGAAATCAAGTAGATCATGGGACAGGCTTGACACTAAAAAATTATCAAAGATTTTCACAAAGTCATTTATTTTCTTGCAGGTAGATAATTTTTCATGACACAGTTCACTGTAATCAGAGATTTAGTTTATTGTCTGATCCATCACGACTTCCTTTCTCCTGAATAGTTTCTGTGTGTGGACAGATCAGGATTTTCTCCTCCAGTAAAACTGTTGAATTACAGGCTGACCCTGTAGATGTGTCTAACAATCTACTCCACACTACTGAACTGTTTCAGACAGGCTGTGTCTTAATGCCCCCACACCAGTCAGGCATCACCATTAACACCACAAGAATTAGGCATAACTCATGGATTGCATTTCTCAACAGGAATTTGCTTTAATCCATAGAATTTTTAAATTTTATCCTGGACAGTTATTTGTTGCAAAACAATTTCGTCGAAGTGATTTGCAATAGGGTGAACTGGTTTCTAGGCTGTCCACTTCAAGCATCTGAAATGAATATGAAACATGAAATTATTTTGTGACTACTTCCTGATTTAAAAAAATAGATTATAAAACACAATTTTGACTGCAATTTCGTTTTTTTAGGCATCCTAAAATACAAACAAAAGAAAAGTTCTCTAAACCAAAATCAAAGACAAATAATAATAGTAATTTGTAATAAGTAATTTGTAATGATTGATGGTGTATGAAAAATAGTGAAAATCAAAATATATGAAAAATTAAGAGTATATGAAACAGAACATGAAAAATGAGTATGAAAAATTAGTGTGAAAAATCGGTGTTTGAAACATACTGTATGAACAGTAAGAGTATATGAACAATGTGAGTGTTGTGTATGCAATATTTGATGTGTATGCAAAATTTGAGTGATGTGTATGCAAAATTTGAGTGATGTGTATGCAAAATTTGAGTGTTGTGACTGCAAAATTTGAGTGTTGTGACTGCAAAATTTGAGTGCTTTGTATGCAAAATTTGAGTTCCATGTATGCAAAATCTGAGTTCTGTGAATGAAAAATTTGAGTGCTGTGTATGCAAAATTTGAGTGCTTTGTATGCAAAATTTGAGTTCCATGTATGCAAAATCTGAGTTCTGTGAATGAAAAATTTGAGTGCTGTGTATGCAAAATTTGAGTGTTGTGTATGCAAAATTTGAGTGTATATGCAAAATTTGAGTGTTGTGTATGCAAAACTTGAGTATTGTGTAAGCAAAATTTGAGTGCCGTGTATGCAAAATATGAGTGCTGTGTATGCAAAATTTGAGTGTATATGCAAAATTTGAGTGCTGTGTATGCAAAAATTTGAGTGTTTTGTATGCAAAATTTGAGTATTGTGTATGCAAAATTTGAGTTCTGTGCATCCAAAATTTGAGTGCCGTGTATGCAAAATTTGAGTGTTTTGTGTGCAAAATTTGAGTGTTGTGTATGCAAAATTTGAGTGTTGTGTATTCAAAATTTTGAGTGTTGTGTATTCAAAATTTGAGTGCTGTGTATCCAACATTTGAGTGCTGTGTATGCAAAATTTGAGTGTTGTGTATGCAAAATTTGAGTGCCGTCTATGCAAAACTTGAGTATTGTGTATGCCAAATTTGAGTTCTGTGAATGAAAAATTTGAGTGCTGTGTATGCAAAATTTGAGTGCTTTGTATGCAAAAATTTGAGTGCTGTGTATGCAAAATTTGTGTATATGCAAAATTTGTGTGTTTTGGATGAAAATTTTGAGTACTGTGTATGAAAAATTTGAGTTCTGTGCATGCAAAATTTGAGTGCCATGTATGCAAAATTTGAGTGCTGTGTATGCAAAATTTGAGTGTTTTGTGTGCAAAATTTGAGTGTTGTGTATGCAAAATTTGAGTGCTGTGTATATAAAATTTGAGTGTTGTGTATTCAAAATTTGAGTGATGTGTATCCAACATCTGAGTGCCATGTATGCAAAAAATTTGAGTGCCGTGTATGTAAAATTTGAGTGCAGTGTATTCAAAATTTAAGTGCTGTGTATGCAAAGTTTGAGTGTTGTATATGCAAAATTAGAGCATTTTGTATGCAAAATTTGAGTTCCATGTATGCAAAATTTGAGTGCTGTGTGCATAATATTTGAGTGTAGTGTATTCAAAATTTGAGTGCTGTGTATGCAACATGAGTGCTGTGTATTCAAAATCTGAGTGCTGTGTATACAAAATTTGAGTGTTGTGTATGCAAAATTTGAGTGCTGTGTATGCAACATTTGAATGCTGTGTATACATTTGCTGTGTATGCAAGATTTGAGTGTTTTGTAGGCAAAATTTGAGTGCCGTGTATGTAAAAATTTGAGTGTAGTGTATTCAAAATTTGAGTGCTGTGTAGGCAAAATTTGAGTGCTGTCTATGCAAAATTTGAGTGTTGTCTATTCAAAATTTGAGTGTTGTGCATGCAAAATGTGTGCTGTGTATGCAAAATTTTAATGGTGTGTATAAATCTGAGTGCTGTGTATGCAAAATTTGAGTATTGTGTGTTGAAAATTTTTGTTTGTGTATGCAAAATTTGAGTGCAGTGTATGTAAAATTTCCATGTAGTGTATTCAAAATTTGTTTGCTGTGTATGCAAAATTTGAGTGCTATCTACTCAAAATTTGTGTTGTGTATGCAAAATTTGAGTGCTGTGTATGGAAAGTTTGAGTGCTGTGCATGCAAAATTTAAGTGTTGTGTATGCAAAATTTGAGCACTATGTATAAATTTGAATGCTGTGTATGCAAAATTTGAGCATTATGTATAAATCTGAGTGCCGTGTATGCAAAATTTGAGTACTGTTTATGCAAAATTTGAGTGTTGTCTATTCAAAATTTGAGTGTTGTGTATGCAAAATGTGTGCTGAATATGCAAAAAATCTGAATGCTGTGTATAAATTTGAGTGCTGTGTATGCAAAATTTCAGTGCAGTGTATGCAAAATTTGAGTGTTGTGTATGCAAAATGTGCTGTGTATGCAAAATTTGAATGCTGTGTATACATTTGAGTGCTGTGCATGCAAAATTTGAGTGTTGTATATTCAAAATTTGAGTGCTGTGTATGCATCATTTGAGTGCTGTGTATTCAAAATCTGAGTGTTGTGTATGCAAAATTTAAGTGTTGTGTATGCAAAATTTGAGTGCTGTGTATGCAAAATTTGAGTGTTGTGTATGCAAAATTTGAGTGCTGTGTACATATTTGAGTGTAGTGTATTCAAAATTTGAGTGCTGTGTATTCAAAATTTGAGTGTTGTGTATGCAAAATTTGAGTGTTTTGTAGGCAAAATCTGAGTGATGTGTATATAAAATTTGAGCATTGTGTATGCAAAATTTGAGTGCTGTGTATACAAAATTTGAGTGTTGTCTATGCAAAATTTGAGTGTTGCCTATACAAAATTTGAGTGTTGTGTATGCAAAATGTGTGCTTTGTATGCAAAATTTGAATGCTGTGTATAAATCTGAGTGCTGTGTATGCAAAATTTGAGTGTTGTGTATTCAAAATCTGAGTGCCATGTATATAAAATTTCAGAGTAGTGTATTCAAAATTTGAGTGATGTGTATGCAAAATTTTGATTGTTTTTTTTATTGTTGTAGTAGGGTTTAACGCCATTTTACAGCACAAGATAGGCTATGCATGGCAGCCAGTATTAATGGTGGAGGAAGAACCCGGGGAACCACCAACCAGCAAGAAGCTACTGGCAAGCTTTCTCACATAACCACATTAGCCGAATCCGAGAATCAAACCGACGCAGACTGAGGTGAGATGGCAGTGATCTGTAACGGTGAGCACTTTAGACCACTCGGCCACTCGGGGCCCCCAAAATTTTGAGTCCATAAAAATTAAGCATACCATATATACTCATTTATAGGTCGAGTCCAACTGCAAACTGCACAGATCAGATCTGTCATTGCATAATGTGCTGGTAGATCTGGTCTATGGCTTTATTACTTTCTGGATTTAACAACATTTTTCAGTACATGATTTGTTATACATGGTAACTAGTATATTTGGTGGATGAAATACCTGGGAAGAACCACCAAACAATGGAAATGTGCTGGCAAACTTTTCACATATCCACACAGGCTGAGCCAAGACTTGATCCCATGCACCCAGAGGAGATATGTGAGTGATCTGTAAAGGAAACAGACCACTCAGTTACCCAGAACCCCTGACAGATCTGGGTCTATACAGTTTGCTATGAGTTATCAACAGAACAAACAAAATGGACCCAGATCTGCCAGTGCATTATGCGATCACAGATAAAGGATTAGGTTGTCTGAAGTTGGACCTGGCATATAAGCAAGTACATAAGTAAATATGAAAAAATTACGAGAATGAAAAAGCAAAAACAACAGAAGGAATGACATACCCTTTCTGTTGATAAAAGTGTTATGTCTGAAATATATATATATATATATATATATATATATATATATATATATATATATATATATATATATATATATATATATATATATATATAGACTTAATATCACAATAATATTGATGATGCTGACACACTTGTAGAGCTCTCACAATAACCAAGGACACAGGCAAACACTTGCAGACCTTGCTCAATAAGCAAGGAAAAAGAGGCAAACAATTTCAAGCTCTCTGAATAACCAGGGACAAAAAGGCAAACAATTTCAAGCTTTCTCAATAACCAGGGACAAAGAGGCAAACACTTGTAGAGCTTCCACAGATGCAAACCTGGTAGAGCTCTCTCAATACTCAGTGAGATAGTAAAACTGAATTTTAATGCTTGAAGGTTTCAAACTTAATGTCTCCTGCATATGCCCAATTTAGCTTCCTGTAAAGTCTTGTGATGTTTTGGGAATTCTATGATAAACAATACCTTGTGCTGATAACTAAACTAACCCTGGAGAAACCAACAAGAAATTAGTTTTTATTGGGACTTGTAATCCTAGGGTTGCAGGTTCAACATCCACCAAGGGCAGCCTGGGCTGGCTGTTGCTCTGTGTCCTTGCAAGAATTGCTTAGCTCTCCTTTTCCCTGCATGATATTGCCAATAATATGTTAAAAGTGTTGATAAGACCAATAACAAGAAACAAACGTTATGGCAAAGCTCAGCATTGCAATGATCACACTTACTTATAGTTCTTATGATCAAAGAATCAAGATAATGAACAAGGTGAGTAGTCTGGTTGACAGCCTTGAACAGTCTGAGCAATTAGGAAGTCTAAATTTAAAGTCTGTGAGCATCCATCTAGGGAGTATATATTTCAATGGTATTACTCAGCAGAATTTAGCCTCCTGGGATTTTAAATATATCAGCTGTCAAAACTGAAATGCACTAGCATGACTATGCCCTTTGCTAAGCATGGCATCTATCAATCACCTATCCCACTGCATGTATTCTTACAGTCCATTAACAACCTTGACCTCCAAGCCCACTACTGGTATATAATTATATACTCTTGTGACTGAACAAAAGCTTGCCCAATTTAGTGGGGCTAATAGAATAAGCTTGAACATTTGAGTAAGAATAGAAAATGCCAACCCAAATGTGTAGGGCAAACAGAAAAACCCAGCCCAAATGTGTAGTGCAAATAGAATAAGCTAGACCACTTGAGAAGGGCTAAAGAGAAAGCTTGCCCATTTGAGTAAGGCAAATAGAAAAAAGCTTGCTCAATTAAGTAGGGCAAACAGAAAAATCTTGCTTGACAGGGTATGGCCAATGGAAGAAAGATTTATTGATATACAAATTCAGATTTTAAAATTTCAGCATTCATGAAATTATCACAAAATACTTATCAGCAATGTTGCAATCACTGGAAAAATTTTGGAAATGAAAAAGCCAATTAAAGAAATATACAAATTAATAGGTGACACAAACTCATTTTTTCTGATCAGTAAATTATTCAAACAAAGCAATAAAGAAAAATCAAATACAGCAGCAATAATTATTGTACAGTAATTGTATATTAATGTATAACCAACTGGTGTATACAATGAAGACATTCAAAACCAAACTAGATAACACATTTTCTATAATTACAAATCAAATAACTTGGAATTTACACTCAGCATAAAAAATATGTATGTATCAATGTACTTTATGACAAGGCAATATGGGTACATAAATTATGAGTACAGTAAGAAAAAAAAGAAAATGATAAATAAATGACTTTAAGAATTCAGCTGTTACTCTTCAAAGACCAAGTCTGATCCTCAATATGCCCAGAGTCCCTGACACTCCATTTCAAACTTTTACTGTGTATACATAACCTAAGACAGGTATATAAATTGACACATTTGTCATTGTCAAGGAGAACAAGTTGCCTGAAAACCTCTCATTTTGTAAAGAGCAGTATATACCTATATATCAGTGCTGTGTCAATAACTTTATACAGTACAGTTATACCTATATATCAGTGTTGTGTCAATAATTTAATACAGTACAGTATATACTATTATATCAGTGTTGTGTCAATAATTTTGTACAGTGCAGTATATACTAATATGACAGAGCTGTGTCTGTAAAAAGAATACATTATTTACCAAATCAAATATATTAACAATATGATGGCAATCATTTACCCCAAAACAATTCTAAGATTAAATTTTGTAAAATGAGATAAACAACATCTAGAACAATTAATTTTTTCTACTGTAATAAAAAATTAAACACTCACATTGATTAACACTGTGGTGAATAAAGTACTCAGCATTGGTACATTACAAGTTTGATAAGTCACTCAAAAATCTAGTCTGTGGTACTGAGAATTTGAAACAACTTCCCCAACATGGAACCAAAAATTTAGTCCTGCAGTACTTCATGTTTTCAAAGTTCTAATGTAGTTAGTAAACAGTAATTAAGTTTAAAGTTGACCATGATAACAGGTCCCTGTATCTGCAATCAGGACTACTGGTCTCTAATTGTAAGTACAAATGAGGAAACAAAACACGCTGGGTGCAGGTGCAAATAGTCAAGTGAATGAGATACAAACCTTGTATCTTGATGGATTTGCAAACATCTGGCACTGCAATAACAAGATAGGGAATGAGATACAAACCTTGTGTCTTGATGGGTTCTGAGACATTATAATAACAAGACTGGGAATGAGATACAAACCTTGTGTCTTGATGGGTTCCGAGACATTTTACACTACAATAGCGAGACCCACAGGATACACAGATGTAGCTGGATGGAAATGTGGATATGTTAAGGAAACAGCAGCTTCTTTGTTTTAGGATCACATAACCCTTGATTGATTGATTGATTCATAGACAGACTGACAGACAGACAGATAGATCGATAGATACATAGATAGATAGATAGATAGATAGACGAGTCTTACCTTATGATATGCATGTTAGTGTATATATGCACAGTTTGCATGTTAATGTCTGTACGCATGGTTTGCATGTTAGTGTATATATGCATGGTTTGCATGTTAGTGTATATATGCATGGTTTGCATGTTAATGTCTGTATCCATGGTTTGCATGTTAATGTCTGTTTGCATGTTAGTGTATATATGCATGGTTTGCATGTTAGTGTATATATGCATGATATGCATGTTAATGTCTGTATGCGTGGTTTGCATGTTAATGTCTGTATGCATGGCTTGCATGTTAATGTCTGTATGCATGGTTTGCATGTTTATGACTGTATGCATGGTTTGCATGTTTATGTCTGTATGCATGGTTTGCATGTTTATGTCTGTATGCATGGTTTGCATGTTTATGTCTGTATGCATGGTTTGCATGTTTATGTCTGTATGCATGGTTTGCATGTTAATGTCGTATGCATGGTTTGCATGTTAATGTCTGTATGCATGGTTTGCATGTTTATGTCTGTATGCATGGTTTGCATGTTTATGTCTGTATGCATGGTTTGCATGCTAGTGTATATATGCATGTTTGCATGTTAGTGTATATATGCATGGTTTGCATGTTAGTGTATATATGTATGATATGCATGTTAATGTCTGTATGCATGGTTTGCATGTTAATGTCTGTATGCATGGTTTGCATGTTTATGACAGTATGCATGGTTTGCATGTTTATGACTGTATGCATGGTTTGCATGTTTATGTCTGTATGCATGGTTTGCATGTTTATGTCTGTATGCATGGTCTGCATGTTAATGTCTGTATGCATGGTTTGCATGTTAATGCCTGTATGCATGGTTTGCATGTTAATGTCTGTATGCATGGTTTGCATGTTTATGTCTGTATGCATGGTTTGCATGTTTATGTCTGTATGCATGGTTTGCATGTTAGTGTATATATGCATGTTTGCATGTTAGTGTATATATGCATGGTTTGCATGTTAGCGTTGCATGTTAATTGCCTGCATATATTATGTTATTCAATTGGTCGAAAACAGTGTAAGTATTGAACTTGCCAGGTCTTTAATTTGTTCTCATAATAATAATAATAATAATAATAATGAGGACTTTGTATAGCACCTAATCTTTAGAAGCTCTAAGCGCTTTACAACATTAGACAACACCTATAACATAAAAACATATATAATAATATTATTACAAAAAAAACAAACACCATGAAATTAGAAAACATAAAAAACATGCTGAAAATATTTAAGGTAGAAAACATTATCAAGTCTTTAAGTTTGGTCTTGCAGTCAAAATAAGTGAGTTTTAAGAGCACAGTTAATGAGATCACTGTGTCTTTGTGTCTAATTTCAGTGGGCAATTCATTCCACGTTGCTGGGCCCTGGTATGCAAAAGAACGTTGTCCATATGACTCTGTTTTTGTAGTGGGAATAATGAGTATATGATTGTCAGAAGAGGAGCGTAAGCATCTTGCTGGTGGGTACACATGGGTGAGGTTGGATAGGTATGTTGGACTGGAGTCCATCAGTGAAACGTAGCACAGAGAACAAATTTTGTGTTTGATTCTGGATTGAATGGATAGCCAGACTAGTGTAGGGTATAAAGCAGCGGGAAGGTGTGCTCTGATTATGGTACTCTAAGTATGATCCGAGCAGCTGTGTTTTGAACTTTTTGAAGTTTCTGAAGTAGATATTGAGTTTTATCAACATTCATCTGCAGCTTATTACACGTCATCCATGATTTCACATCAGAAATGCACCTCTCTACACCTTGGATGGTAGCATCAACTTCAGCTGGGTGGCTAGATTTGTATGGGCGTCATCAGCATAATGTTTATGAGACACTGGATGATGATCTATGACACTTGAGAGCAGCTGAGTGTATAGAATGAACAGAATAGGTCCAAGAACAGACCCCTGTGGAACACTAAAACATACATTAACTGGGCTGGAGTGTATTCAATTTGCAGACCCAGTTTGTGTCCTGCTGACCAAGTAGGACTTGAACCACAGTAAGGCTCTATCACGAATGCCAAATACATGCTGGAGATGGTGAATATATCATGGTCTATTGTGTCAAATGCTGCAGACAAATCAAGGAGGGTGAGGACTGTAATCTTTCTGCTATCGAAACCAGACAGAATGTCATTAACTACTTTTAGAAGAGTAGTTTCAGTACTGTGTCATACAGGTGGTAGTATTGTTTTAAACATTAAACTGTCATCTGCGCTGGCATAATTTCATTCTTTTGTTGTCTTTATTTTAGGTCTTTTTAGAGGTTAAACCATGAAATTAAATACCTACTAATATGCAAATATTCACAGGCAAAACCACAAATTTAAGTACCCATGAAAATGCCTTCTTTTTTTAATACAAAACCATGAAAATTGAGCCCAACAAAAATAAATGATAATACAGTATCCCAATTCAATATGTGGCAGTAAAATAATATATCATGCTTCATTATAAGGCAGTGTACTCTATGGCTGTCATACACATAAACCCCATCCTATTATAAGGCAGTATACTCTATGGCTGTCAAATACATAAACCCCATCCCACTTAGCACTATAAGGCTGTATACTCAATGGCTGTCATACACATAAACCCCATCCCACTATAAGGTAGTGTACTCTATGGCTGCCATACACATAAACCCCATCCCACTATAAGGCTGTATACTCAATGGCTGTCATACACATAAACCCTATCCCACTATAAGGCAGTGTACTCTATGGCTGCCATACACATAAACCCCATCCCATTATAAGGCAGTGTGCTCTATGGCTGCCATACACATAAACCCCATCCCATTATAAGGCAGTTTGCTCTATGGCTGCCATACACATAAACCCCATCCCATTATAAGGCAGTGTGCTCTATGGCTGCCATACACATAAACCCCATCCCATTATAAGGCAGTGTGCTCTATGGCTGCCATACACATAAACCCCATCCCATTATAAGGCAGTGTGCTCTATGGCTGCCATACACATAAACCCCATCCCATTATAAGGCAGTGTGCTCTATGGCTGCCATACACATAAACCCCATCCCATTATAAGGCAGTGTGCTCTATGGCTGCCATACACATAAACCCCATCCCATTATAAGGCAGTGTGCTCTATGGCTGCCATACACATAAACTCCATCCCATTATAAGGCAGTGTGCTCTATGGCTGCCATACACATAAACCCCATCCCATTATAAGGCAGTGTACTCTATGGCTGTCATACACATAAACCTCATCCCATTACAAGGCAGTGTACTCTATGGCTGTCATACACATAAACCCCATCCTATTATAAGGCTGTATACTCTATGATTGTCAAAAACATAAACTCCATCTTATTATAAGGCAGTATACTCTATGGCTGTCATACACATAAACCCCATCCCATTACAAGGCAGTGTACTCTATGGCTGTCATACACATAAACTCCATCCCATTATAAGGCAGTGTGCTCTATGGCTGCCATACACATAAACCCCATCCCATTATAAGGCTGTATACTCTATGATTGTCAAACACATAAACTCCATCTTATTATAAGGCAGTATACTCTATGGCTGTCATACACATAAACCCCATCCCATTACAAGGCAGTGTACTCTATGGCTGTCATACACATAAACTCCATCCCATTATAAGGCAGTGTGCTCTATGGCTGCCATACACATAAACCCCATCCCATTATAAGGCTGTATACTCTATGATTGTCAAACACATAAACTCCATCTTATTATAAGGCAGTATACTCTATGGCTGTCATACACATAAACCCCATCCCATTATAAGGCAGTGTACTCTATGGCTGTCATACATATACACTCCATCCCACTATAAAGCAGTGTACTCTATGACTGTCATACACATAAACCCTAACCCACTAAAAGCAGTATACTCTATGGCTGTCATACACATAAACCCCATCCCATTATAAGGCAGTGTACTCTATGGCTGTCATACACATAAACCCCATCCCATTATAAGGCGTAGTTCTCTATGACTGTCATACACATAAACCCTAACCCATTATAAGGCAATATACTCTATGGCTGTCATACACAGCATTATCACAAGAAATTACTGAATGCATGTATAATTAATTATAAAGGATATCCACACACTGCACAGAAATGTCTCTCTGGGAACTTTGAAGGAGGAGTGGAGGCACTGAAGTAATTGGGTGGATCTGTGCTTAACATTTGCTGCAACAAAATTGAAGACTTGTTAGGATTAGTATTTGCAAAGACTTGTACATGAGGGATTAGAAACTCCAACCGTATATAACAATGCCCCAATGAAATAATGTGTACTGACATAACAATGCCCCTGTGAGATAATGTGTATTGACATAACAATGCCCCTGTTTGGTAATGTGTATTGAAATAACTATGCTCCAATAAGATAATGTGTACTGAAATAACAATACCCCAATGAGATGTGTAGTGACATAACAATACCCAATGAGATGTGTGTTGACATAACAATGCCCTAATGAGAAAATGTCTACTGACATAAGAATGCCCAAATGAGATAATTTGTATTGACATAACAATGCCCCCATGAGATAATGTATACTGACATAAGAATGCCCCAATGAGATAATGTGTATTCACATAACAATGCCCCAATGAGATATGTATGTTGACATAACAATGCCCCAATGAGATAATGTGTATCAACATAACAATGCCCCAATGAGATAATGTGTACTGACACAACAATATCCTAATGAGATAATGTGTATTGACATAACAATGCTCCTGTGAGATAATGTGTATTGACATAACAATGCCTCAGTGAGATAATGTGTATTGACATAACAATGCTCCTGTGAGATAATGTGTATTGACATAACAATGCCTCAATGAGATAATGTGTATTGACATAACAATGCCTCAGTGAGATAATGTGTATTGACATAACAATGCTCCTGTGAGATAATGTGTACTGACATAACAATGCCTCAATGAGATAATGTGTATTGACATAACAATAGCCCAATGGGATAATGTGTGTCGACATAACAATGCCCCAATGAGATAGTGTGTATTGGCCAAATATGATGAGTTATTCAATGATTCAGATTGGAAAACAATTTAACATATGTAAAGTGCAGTGAAATCATCACTCAACACATGAACATTTTTTAAATTTGGAACTTTTAATATTGAAATGGGCAAGTGTTTTCCCCTTATTTGAACATTATAAAGGGCTCATCCCTGAAGATGCCTTGTAACTGACTCTCATGTTTTGGTTAATAGTGGTCAAAATTAAAAGTAATTCAAATCATGAAGACTTGTCTTTGATTAAATACGATAACCTTCTATACAAAATGACCTTTTTGCTACAATATATTAAAGGACATGATTTATATAATGTGAACAATCACAAGTGCTTGTTCATTAGTTGAAATTTCAAAAATTATCAGGCTTGTGTATTTTATTTTATAATATTTAAATATTAAAACTGGCCAAATATGTATCAACACTTAGCTTCTTGCATAGAATTAGCAACAAAAAGGAAATGGTAACTTCACATGAGACATACAATGAATGTGGCATGATAAGTGATTTGACAGTTTCAAATTCCTAGCATGTACAAATCTTTGGCATTCAAGAAAAATGTCTTTATGACTAAATAAAAATACTATGAATGGTACATTATACACCTGCCCCATGTTAAATTGTGCTCTTTGAAGACACTAGTAGGGTAATGTACATTATACACATGCCCCATGTTAAATTGTGCTCTATGAAGAAACTAGTAGGGTAATGTACATTATACATCTTCCCAATGTTAAATTGTGCTCTATGAAGACACTAGTAGGGTAATGTACATTATACACCTGCCACATGTTAAATTGTGCTCTATGAAGACACTAGTAGGGTAATGTACATTATACACCTGCCCCATGTTAAATTGTGCTCTTTGAAGACACTAGTAGGGTAATGTACATTATACACATGCCCCATGTTAAATTGTGCTCTATGAAGACACTAGTAGGGTAATGTACATTATACACCTGCCCCATGTTAAATTGTGCTCTATGAAGACACTAGTAGGGTAATGTACATTATACACCTGCCCCATGTTAAATTGTGCTCTATGAAGACACTAGTAGGGTAATATACATTATACACCTGCCCCATGTTAAATTGTGCTCTCTGAAGACACTAGTAGGGTAATGTACAGTATATACCTGCCCCATGTTAAATTGTGCTCTGTGAAGACACTAGTAGGGTAATGTACATTATACACCTGCCCCATGTTAAATTGTGCTCTGTGAAGACACTAGTAGGGTAATGTACATTATACACCTGCCCCATGTTAAATTGTGCTCTATGAAGACACTAGTAGGGTAATGTACATTATACACCTGCCGCATGTTAAATTGTGCTCTTTGAAGACACTAGTAGGGTAATGTACATTATACACCTGCCCCATGTTAAATTGTGCTCTATGAAGAAACTAGTAGGGTAATGTAAATTATACACCTGCCCCATGTTAAATTGTGCTCTATGAAGAAACTAGTAGGGTAATGTACATTATACACCTTCCCTATGTTAAACTGTGCTCTATGAAGACACTAGTAGGGTAATGTACATTATACACCTGGCCCATGTTAAATTGTGCTCTGTGAAGACACTAGTAGGGTACATTATACACCTGCCCCATGTTAAATTGTGCTCTATGAAGACACTAGTAGGGTACATTATACACCTGCCCCATGTTAAATAGTGCTCTATGAAGATACTAGTAGGGTAATGTACATTACAAACTTGTCCTATGTTTAATAGTGATCTGTGAAGGCACTAGTAAGGTAATGTACATTATACACCTGCCCCATGTTTAATAGTGTTCTATGAAGACACTAGTAGGGTAATGTACATTATACATCTGTCCCATGTGTAACAGTGCTTGGTGTAGGCACTAGTAAAGTACATTAAACACCTGTCCCATGTTTAACAGTGCTCTGTGTAGACACAAATAGGGTAATGTATATTATACACCTGTCCCATGTTTAACAGTGCTCTGTGTAGACACTAGTAAAGTTCATTTAACATCAACAAGCTTTGTCCTTACTACAGATGCAAGAAATTGACGAAGTTTAGTGCTTGTATGTGATGTAAAACTAATGTCATTATGCAAAAAACTTTTATTCTTTAAGCCACAGTGACTTTGACCTTTGATACTTTCACCTGAAATTTGATATGCTTAATCTGCAAGACATCCACTAAATCAATGTTGTAATATTTGATCTGGTATTTTACTCTGTGGTGTGGAACTAAGTATATTTTTTAATATCGGATAGGGTATTTTGTGAATGAATCATACTGACCTTGAATTTTGACCTTGATATCAAAATGGTTCTTCCTTATCCCAAGTGCAAGCAATCTGCAAACTTTGTAACTGTAGATGGTGGATAACTCAAGTTATTATACAGAAACCCTTTGGCTTCTTTCCGTCAAAGTGACCATGACCTCTTGAAAATAAAATCAATATGGTTCTTTACCCCAATAAGTATAAGATATCCATTTGGTTTTTTAACTGTAGATTGTAGAGAACTTTCAAGTTATTGTGCAATGACCTTGACCTTTAGACCCCAAACCTGATATGGCTCTTCCTTACCCCAAGTGAAAGTCATTCACAAAGTTTGGTTAGTGTAGAGTGTAGACAGTTTGAGTTACTTTGGAAATGAAGGATGGATGGACAAAATCAAAATTCGATAAGCTCTACCTTATAGAAAGAGAAGAAAAAAATGCAATTTATTGCAATCTGAAAAAATGAAAGTAAAATAGTTCTGAGTCCTAGAATTTATACAAGTTTTGATGTACAGTATATGCCACTTATGATTCTCCTGTACTCTCAATTTTGTATACTATTTACACTTTAACTTGTTTCTATGGTAACATAAAAATAACAAATGCTGAAAAGTCTAAGTATTAACTGGCACTTCCAGGCAATTTGCTAAACATGTGTCTCACTGGCACTTCCAGGTAACTTGCTGGACACATGTCTCAATGGCACTTCCAGGCAACTTGCATGACATGTGCATACATGCCAACCCGGTGAGGTTGAAGCGTAATTATTGCTATTATGAGTGGCAATAAAATGCAGTCTGGGTGTAAAAAGTGTCATCTCTATATTACATGCCTGAATACATGTATGAATAAAAGACAAATTTTTACTACTAACCTGGTTCTGCAGCTGGTCAAAATTCTCATCACAAAGGACAAAATCAATATGGATTAGGACCAGAATACAAGCACAAAATATACTGAAAAATTAATTATATTCAGCACTCATTAACTATTCCACATGTAAATTTCAATGAATGATCATAAACCAGAAATCTCTATGATGTCAGATGCTCAGATTGCTCTATTACATTACTCTCGTATACTTTTAAAGTTTGCAAAGCTGTGTTGATTTGTCATTTTATCTGATCTGACATGTTTTGAAGTATGAAAAGATCCATCTGCTCTTATATTTTCCATCATATAACATCACAACTCACACCGTAAAGCTTTTTCCTTAACATCTGGCATCATTTTCTTTAAAAGTACAGACTGGTTCACAACTTAATTTATCAATGACATAAACCTGTGAGGCAAGGTTCAGATTTGAAGAAACATGTCTGTTTTCTTGGAAATGGATCATAGATACAGTTTTTATAAATATCAAATAAGGAAAGTACTTTTACGCTGTTTTCATGAAGCAGTCACCTTTTTAAGAATATTCTAAAACTCATATAAGTGGAATGAAAGAGATGTTAATAAAAATGACAAAAACAACTTTTATTGTTTTATTTTTATTTTATTACTTAATGTGGCAAAAAAAGGCATACTCCATGTACAGTCAAGCATAATGTGTAATTTGGAGAAAAAAGCATAATGATTATGCCTAAAGTGTAATGGTTGGCATGTATGCATGTGTCTCACTGGCACTTCCAGGCAACCTGCTGGGCACGTGTCTCACTAGCACTTCCAGGAAACCTGTTGGACACGTCTCATTGGCACTTCCAGGCAATCTGTTCGACATGTGTCTCATCAAACATGGTTGAAATACCTTGAAACCTTCAACTTTGTGAGAGTTGTGTTCCAGAGATGACCATGCCTATGAACAGACAGACTGACAGACAAACATAATGATAACTACACTGGGGAAGTGGGGGGGAGGAGACAACAAAATGGCTATTTACCTCTTCCTTAATGTCAGACAGACAGACAAACATAATGATAACTACAGTGGGGTGGTGGTGGGGAGGAGATAACAAAATGGCTATTTACCTCTTCCTCAATGACAGACAGACAGACAAACATAATGACAACTACACTGGGGTGGTGGTGGGGAGGAGATAACAAAATGGCTATTTACCTCTTCCTCAATGACAGACAGACAGACAAACATAATGATAACTATAATGGGGTGGTGGTGGGGAGGAGATAACAAAATGGCTATTTACCTCTTCCTCAATGAGAGCAGCAAAACTCTTCTTTAGTCGATATTTAAAATACTCAGTTCTGTTTTTTTTCTTCTTCTTGGCACTGCTGATTTGGCCTATAGTCAAAAATGATTTATTATTCATAACTCAATTATAAATTCTTTAATACAAACTATTGAGTTTTATTTAGTAAACTTCATATATTTTATCCACAAACATTCAGAGTTTTTACTCACAAACCATCAGATTTTCTTCCTCTTGTTACTTTGCATACATTAATTACAAACCAATTCATAACACAGCAGGCAACACATATCCAAGAAATTACAAACTAAATCATATCACAGCCGACAATAAATATCCAACAAATTACAAACTAAATCAAGTCACAGCAGACAAAACATGTCAAGGAAACTTTTAAAAATTCAAGGAAGAGTTAGCATCGGACAACCACATCATATTTTTTTATATTTTACACATGCATTATTCACTGGACAAATCTTGTAATTCAATTTTTAACATACACACATCCATTATTCACTTGACAAGTCTTGTAATTCTATTTTTATCTTACACACACATTATAAACTTAACAAGTTGTGTAATTCTATTTTTATATTACATACTCATTATTCATGTTCTATTTTTATCTAACACACCCATTAATCACTTGACATGTCTTGTAATTCTATTTCTATCTTACCCATTATGCACTGGACAAATCTTGTAATTCTATTTTTATCTAACACACCCATTATTCACTTGACAAGTCTTGTAATTCCATTTTTTTTTTACACACCCATTATTCACTTGACAAGTCTTGTAATTCTATTTTTATCTTACACACCTATTATTCACTTGACAAATTGTGGGTTCGAATCCCAGGTTCAGCTAATGTAGGTATGTGAGAAAGCTTGCCAGTAGCTTCTCATGGGTCGGTGGTTCTTCTCTGGGTTTTCCTGGGTTCTTTCTCCACCAGTTATACTGGCCACCATATATAGCCTATCTTGTGCTGAAAAATGGCGTTAAACCCTAGAACAACAACAACCACTGACAAATCTTGTAATTATATTTTTGTCTCACCCACCCATATTCACTTGACAAGTCTTGTAATTCTATTTTTATCATACATAATTGTAATTCTACTTTTATCTTACACACCCAATATTCTCTTGACAAGTCTTGTAATTCTATTTTTATCATATATAATTGTACTTCTATTTTTATCTTACAAACCCAATATTCTCTTGACAAGTCTTGTAATTCTATTTTTATCATATATAATTGTACTTCTATTTTTATCTTACAAACCCAATATTCTCTTGACAAGTCTTGTAATTCCATTTTTATCATATATAATTGTAATTCTATTTTTATCTTACACACCCAATATTCTCTTGACAAGTCTTATAATTCTATTTTTACCATGTATAATTCTAATTTTATTTTTATCTTACACACCCAATATTCTCTTGACAAGTCTAGTACTTCTATTAATTGTACGTTTTATGACAAATAATTTGCTATTCTATTTCATCATGGAAATGTGAAAGTAAAGTGCAGATTGTTACTACAAAGCAATAATGAATGCAATATGTAAACTATAAAAATATCAACGAACAAAACATTTAAATGTATAAAAAAAACAACATGCTATACAAGCAAGTTTGAACAGTATTGCTGAAAAGATGAATAAATAAGCCCCACCTATTTGATATACATTTAATTTAATCGTGTCCAGCTGCAAAATGCACACACTCAGATCTATCGTTGCATAATGCGCTGTCAGATCTGATTTTAGTCAGTCTGTTCGACATAATCAGTACAATAAACAATGAAGGCCCTGATTTACTTGTACATTATGCAATGGCAGATCAGGGTCTATTCTGCTTGCAACTTATAAGTGCAGATATATGGTTGATATAACATTTCGTATAACTGAAAATTTAGTATGGTGATTTTTCCCCCAATTTTGTGTATGTAAAACATAAAAACAAAAGTAACTTAATTTTCTGGTTATTTAACCTTAAAAATGTGTTTACTTCTATCAAATAATTATTGATTCTGAAAATCTTTGATGCCATGTTAGTTATAAAGTGGAGTGCCAAAAGTGAGGGTCAAGTTGTCAAAACCAAGAATTATGGCAAAAAAATATTCCAGTTTGGGTATAAAGATTATTTCAAAATAACATGACTATTTCCTAAATATTTTGTGATGTGTCCTTTTGCCCTTAGAACATGCCTTATCCTTTTGCCCTCTGAACATGCCTTATCCTTTTGCCCTTTGAACATGCCTTATCCTTTCGCCATTAAAACATGCCTAATCCTTTTTCCCTTAGAGCATGCCTTATCCTTTTGCCCTTAGAACATGCCTTATCCTTTTGCCCATAGAACATGCCTTATCCTTTTTCCCTTACAGCATGCCTTTTCATTTTGCTCTTAGAACATGCCTTATCCTTTTGCCCTCTGAACATGCCTTATCCTTTTGCCCTTTGAACATGCCTTATCCTTTCGCCATTAAAACATGCCTAATCCTTTTGCCCTCTGAACATGTCTTATCCTTTTGCCCTTTGAACATGCCTTATCCTTTCGCCATTAAAACATGCCTAATCCTTTTTCCCTTAAAGCATGCCTTATCCTTTTGCCCTTAGAACATGCCTTATCCTTTTGCCCATAGAACATGCCTTATCCTTTTTCCCTTAGAGCATGCCTTATCATTTTGCTCTTAGAACATGCCTTATCCTTTTTCCCTTAGAACATGCCTTATCCTTTTGCCCTTAGAACATGCCTTATCCTTTTGCCCTTAGAACATTCCTATTCCTTCACAGTATGAAATTAAAAAGGGTACACTGTATTAGGGATAAACCAAACAATGATGCACACTGATAAGGCCTAACCCGACTGTCTATGACACAGTACACTGTATTTGGGATAAACCAAGCAATAGTGCACTTTGATCAGGCCTAACTTCCCTGTCTATGACATGGTACACTGTCTTCGTGATAAACAAAACAATAATGCTCTTTGATAAGGTCTAACTCCCCTGTCTATAACATGGTACACCATGTTAGGGATATGACATGGTACACACCGCTTTCCCGTCTAAAATTGTATACCTATATTCCCTATCTCAATGGACTCCTCAAATTTAGGAGCTTTCTTGCTCATTTTCAAATCTGCATGTGGATCATCCTGGAAATTGTCCTGTTCCAAAGCTTCTAGTGCTTTCCTCTGTCTCCTTCGCCGGGCAGGCTCATCTAGAATACGCCGCTGCTGAAGTTCTTTTACTCTTCCTGAAACACAGTACACAAGTATACAGGTAAAATCAAACTGAAATGACTTTTTGGGGTACAGATAATTAGACTCCCTCAAAGAGACTGCTACTCTACTATAGTAAAAGGCATATAGGTCATGTAGGCATTCAGAACTGTTTCGAAAATGGGTGATATTTTGTTAGAATCTGATTATACCTACCTTTAAATGGCAATTATTCACATTATTTTGATCTTCATACAGCCATATTCCTTTGGAAGATCATTATTTACACAACCAAAGAAATACATCTGGCTAAATCAATTTTAAATTATGTTGAGATCTTTGGAAGTGGTCAGCCTATAGGCGTGATCCAGTAGAAACCAGACCGAATGCTACACTGTGATGTCACAATGAAAACAGCATGTCTTGAAAACAAATATTTGTACTACCCTGTTCTTTGCTACAGTAGACCTGATATCCTCTTTTCTTGACTAAGTTTAGTACCTGGTCATAATTGTACAAGTCCATAGTTATCAATGATTTTCATCTGTAAGGTTTTGATTACACTGAAGGCAGAAAGCATTCAACAATCAGGACCAAACAGACTTCGGTTAAACTAAACGCACCTACATGACCACATTGACATACAATTTAGTAAAAATGTATTTCCTGGAATCTGCAATAAAAAAATCTTGTTTCTTCTTCCCTTGTCTTTTCAATAAACTGCTGGGTATTGAAACTATCTCTGAGTACTAAAACTATCTCTGAGCACTGAGACTACCTATATGAGTACATGTACTAAAACTATTTGAGTAGAGACTGAGTATTTAAACTATCTGAGTACTGAGACTATCTGAGTAGAGACTGAGTACTAAAACTATCTCTGAGTACTGAGACTGAGTACTAAAACCACGTACTAAAAACCATCTTAGTACTAAAACTATCTCAGAGTACTAAAACTATCTCTGATATTCTTCTTAAATTCCAATATACCAAATTCAGTAATAAAAATATTTTCTTACATGTATGAGTTAGCAAGTCCACAAGATACAGGTAAGTGCAGTAAAAAAAATTTAGCCAAATATCATGGAAAGATAAGTAAACCTCACTTAAAATACACCCATGTGCCAAATATGGTTAAATCTACATTTAATATATTTTACTAGTAAGCAAAAACATGCTACATGAAGAAATAAGGTCACAGCAGGAAAGGGAAAACAAAGAAATCTAAAAATGACACCTTTTCCAGAAGAATATGTGAATAATAAATTTAAACTCTGAATTCTTTCACCAAAACATTATGGCTAAAAGTGCCTGAACAATTTCCCACCTGATGCCATGATTTCATGGCAAGTAATAGTGACATTTCTGCTCATCTCTGAACAAACCTATTTGGAATTATTTAGCCCATTACAAATTCTGAAACTTACTTCTCCTTAATGAACTGTATCTGACAAGTCGTGCCATCATGGCAGAAATCTGAAGGAGAGATCTTTTTAAAATTTATCATTCTACCTCAATTTCTGCCATGACAACTCTCTCTCTCTCCCCCAAATTTCTGCCATGATGGCATGAATTATCATGACTTGCCATGATGACTTAACCACAGCTCTGTTCTAAGCATTAGTTAGTCCTACAATGTAAGTCACAGACACTGATATTTATGTTTTGGGGTCAAGGTCTTACTGCTTACTACAATGTAAGACATGGACCTTGATATTTATGTTTTGGGAGTCGAAGTCTTACTGCTTACTACAATGTAAGACATGGACCCTGATGTTTATGTTCTGGGGGTCGAGGTCATACTGCTTAAATAACTGTGCTGTGTGGCACATTTGGCAGCCCATATCAACACTTTTCTGCAAAGCAAAGTCATGTTTTAGTCAGATTTTACTTACTCTAATGTCTATTTTCTAATAAGTTCTGTTGGTTTATATTTCATTTGGCCTGAATATGATGGAAACCGAGAATGGTGAAATCGGATCAAGTTGAAATTTGTTTCTTTTAAAAAAATGAATAAAAAGATATTAATATTGAAGACAGTACACTGTATTCAGATAGCTTTGTTTCATTCAAGACACAGTGTGACCCCTACTATAACACACTCTGTTATAACATGAATTTGGCATGGTTCCTGAAAGTTCATATACATGTATTTTTCTCATACCCCAATTTTTTTCTTTCTTAAAAGTATGAAACGAAACATGTAAAAAGTTTAATTTCATTTTGGGGAAGAGATTGTGTATGAATTTTAATATATAAAATTGTGATTTGGCTCCTGCAATTTCAGATAAATGTATTTTTCTCATACAAGAAATGAAAATTCTTCTTAAAAGTATGTTAAGTAATGTGTAAAATGTTTATTCAGTGATCATACTGTCTTTGCTAATGTTGGAAATTGTGATTTATTCTCCTTACTGGCGACAAAATATACAATCTGGCTAATCTTTTGGTGTGGAGATTGTTGGCTGTTTAAACTTGTATATACAACCTTGGGTCTGGAGTGAAGAAATTCAGAGGCACCATGGAAGGAAGCCTTAAACTTGATACAAAATACACTGGAATGTATCCATTATCAGATAAACAAATTCTTTGTTCATACTGACAAAATGTATAATCTGTTAGTCATT
The DNA here is from genome assembly GCA_028554795.2 of Sinohyriopsis cumingii. Taxonomy (NCBI): domain Eukaryota; kingdom Metazoa; phylum Mollusca; class Bivalvia; order Unionida; family Unionidae; genus Sinohyriopsis; species Sinohyriopsis cumingii. Next base: position 20,085,684 of record CM068828.1, on the reverse strand, counting down.
TTATTTTAAAATTTCTGTAGCATGCATGAAAGGCATCATCACTCTGCTATCAGAAATGTTAACCTCTCCCTCCCCAAAAAAGCAAGATCTACTATTTGGTCTATCCAAAAATCATGCTATCAGGACTAACTACAATCGATCAACTTTTGAAGGCAGGAACAGTAATTGCTAGTACAACCGACAAAATGACAGCTAATTCCTCTTGTTTTTAAAATGTACCCAGAAAAAATAGTTTTGCTGAAACTTCAAAGAAAACTGATTACCTCTGAAGCACTGATGATTCTTTTTGGTCATAAATCCTAACCAAATGAAAAACAAATTCAGTCTCAATCACTATTCTACAATTTTTTGACATTGCTGCCGCAATAAGAAATAGACATCTGTTTCGACCTCCAAAGCTGTCCATTAGCATTAACTTCAATACCACATGCACCCTTCATCAAAGAAAGTTGACTACAGTCTTCATAAATTAAATACAATGAACCTTTCATCAAAGGAAGTCAGCGCCAAACTTAAAAAAATAAAAGCAATGGAAACTGATGGATTGTTGCATTTCCAAAGTGACAGCAACTCATTTACTGTGCCGTGAAAGTTTAATTTTTAATGGAAAACATTTTAGGCCTATAGTCTCTGACAACTGCAGTATAAAACGCAAATAAAATTTTAAATCCTTTGAAACCATAGATATCTGGTCTTCAAGTTAACTGAAGATGGAATATCTTGCAAAGATGTTTATTAAACTTTTTAATTTGTTCACACGTTTTCATTTCCCTATGAATAGCCTCATCCCCTGGGTAGCCTCGGCAAGATGACAGCTGTCTCCAGGTGACCAAAATCTAGGCCAATTTAAGTACATGTACATGATGCATGTTAGCAACTACAGCCACGTGCTACTTGAGACAAATATAGTGAATTAAGTGCCAATCAGATATAACTCAAAACGAGGACAAACAATTTTTTTATATACGTGTTTTTTGTGTTTTCTAATAGGATATGAGTCATACATTAAGTTTATAACATGTGAGATCTATACTCAAACTCATAAATTTATTATATACTTGTACAGTACATAACGGATTATGGATTGTACTACACAAATATAAGTTGTCAATATACAAGTGTTTTTCAGACTAGTTGTCTTCATTTAATCAAAAGCACATATTTTTTTGCCCACTTTTATTAACTATCCCCTGTCATATTGCATTATTTTCTTCTGCCAAATGACTTGGTTGGTTTTAAAAGTTTGGTCCATAACATCGTCAGGTTCTATGGATCCAAGTCCAATTTTCTTCTGACTCTTGTCACCCCATTTTTGAAATTTGGACATTTATGTTGGGGTGTTGGGTCAGAGTCAACTCCCTATCGTAAATTTGGAATTCAAAAGGACCAAATGGTGTGGACAAGGGTTAGCCGCTTACTAGCTGGCTCAGCAAACTTTAATGACCTTTCATCAAGATGTATCTGCATGAAATCGATAGGAATATGATTTATTTTCTCAAAAATCGTGAGCATATAATTTGTCATGTCTTTGATCCGCTGACAGATGAGACAAAAGTACGTCATTGCTGAAATTGCACAATCCCTCATTTCACAATTTAAGACTTCTTCATTAACTGTATATGGCTGCTCAAAATTGGTCCAAATTATGAAGAAAATATTTAAACATTTTGACATCCAAAACTGAATGTTGCAACATACACAATTTACACCATAGAAATACAGATTTACTGTAATAATAAATTATGAGAAACCTGTACAATATAAAAAAGTGAATGAGGAATTTGTCAAGAGTTTTGTCCACATGACTGACATCCTTTGAAGAATTCTGGAAGTATTCAGTGTAAGTTATTTTTGTTACTAATTTTAAAGATATGAAAACTGACCAAAACTATCATAATTCAATTCTAAAGTGACAATTGTTGTTTACTAAATTGTGATTTCATATCAACACATATATGTACAAGAACACTGTAATGGTTATACACTACTAGTTTTAAGAGTAAGATATAGTTTCAACAAGTGTTTGACTCATAATTATGATATTTCATGCAAAAATGATGGGGATGTGCACTTAAAAAAGGTACAAAAAGGCTTAAAAAGTACCTGAAAGAATGAAAAAGTGAATTTATTATTAAAGCTGAATTTTCACAAAAAATTTCTATATTACCATATGCAAATTTCTGCTTGAAAAAACCGTGAGTCCAGATTTTGCATAAGGTGACCAAAGTCCAATACAGTGGTCTGCCTCTTATACGGCCACCCCTTATGCACCAGGAAAGTGGCCTTATAAGACAGGTGGCCTTTCCAGAGAAGGACTAAATTTTCTGTGAGAAGTATACATAATGTACATAGTAAGAAAGCTACATACTTCAAAGCATTTAATATCTTCGTTTAAAAGTAACATTAATTATTTAAAGATTCTTCTTCTTATAATAATAGACTTATTTCAACTAAATATACATTAATAGTTCTCATTCTTGGTGTAAGTGTGATATGCGAGCGAGTAATGTTGTCATGCACATTGCAAAACCATTCAAAAATGTCATTTAAATCTTGGTACATACATAATTCTCTTTCCATTTGTTCCATTTTCCCAATGCTGCTGAATAACTCCTTATCATGTATGACATTGTTTATTCAAGTCTTTTCAACATAAAATTGTTTTATTCGTGTCTTTTGTACATAAAATTGTTCGGTAAGTCCCCCTCCCCACCTCACCCAATGTTGTTGAGTAGAATAAACTGACTTTCTTCTAAAATAATACATCTCTGTTCACATGATGACATGTTAATGTCTGGTAATGATTCATTCGGATGTTGCTAACTGTATGCAATTTAATTATGCAGATTAAACTCGTCAAGTGGATGAAATGATTTCTTCATAAAGGAAGCAATAAATGTGCCGTCACGTGATTTTTCGGTCTTGGTCTGGTACCCTGATTTGTTCAAGGTTAATTTTTGTGTGTGTGTGTGTGTGTGTTCATGCACAAAATGTATTTTTAGCATATGCTGACCCTTTTATGATCTTGACAATCATGACTGGTTGTAGGCCTAATCATCAAAGAGAAGAACTTGACAGATGTGTGAAGCCAAAAACTCTATCATAACATTGTTTAACCCATTTCCTGTATATGTTGGCTCTTTTATAGACAATGATATAATATTAATCTAAGTGTTACATGTACTTTAGGGGGCCCCAAGTGGCCGTATGGTCTAAAGCGCTGACTGTTACGAGTGACTGCAATCTCACCTCTGCATGCATGAGTTCGAGTCTCAGGCTCAGCTAATGTTGGTATGTGAGAAAGCCTGCAACAAAGCTTCTCGTGGGTTGGTGGTTCTTCCCGGGGTTTTCCAGGGTTCTTCCTCCACCAATTATACTGGCCACCATGTATAGCCTATCTTGTGCTGAAAAATGGCGTTAAACCCTACAACAACAACAACATGTACTTTAGTCAACACTTCTTTCAGTATCGGAAATTTGACATTGGGAGACATGTATCGACGGCAGAGATAATCTGATTACTTACCTTATGTCATGATATGAATTAAGAATTGGTTCTGGATACATCTGACGAAAAAAGTGGCCAATCATGATGGGAACATTTCCCATTTTTGTACTAATATGCTGGCTGCTAGTTGTGAGGTACTTTTGAATACAAACTTGTTGGTACCATGGGATTCTGCCTGTAAGAAGCGGTGGCCGCTGGTCAGGGGGGCCATTCAAGAGGGGAACTACTGTATTAAAATGGTGAATGGTTCATCTGTTTCAATCCATGTTGTGAATTTGTTTGAAAAGATATCATAGAGTTCAATTTTGAATTCTGCTCAAACAAGTTATGCATACAGCATTAAATTTTAAGAAAAACATATAATTTCAACTTTTTGGACTCAAGAATATAGTATTTCATGCAAACGTGTTGGGGCAAGGGTGGCACATGATAAAAAGTCACAGAGAAGTTCCAGAAGTAGCAGAAACAAAAAAAGATATATTTATTCTTATTGCTGAAAGTACACCCAAATTTCTAAATAACCACATGTAAAAAATATGCAAATGTCAGCTTGCAATAATATTGAGGTCAAGATTTTAAAAAAAGTGACCAAGACCAATATTAAAAATGGTGGACGGTGAATGTGTTTTAATGCATGCTGTGAATTTATGTGAAAAGATATCACGATAATGAGTTCATTTTCTGAATTCACCACACTCGAATTATGCGGAAAGCATTAAATTTTCATTTATTCTAAAATCCTGAAAATATCATCCCCTGTTGCTAATTGCCAAATAGCCCATAAGATATGTGTCACATCATAAATAGGTCACATCAAATACAGAAGTGCCCCCACCCGGTGTTAATTAAGTACGTGAATTATCTGAAGAAACATTGCAAGTAACGGTACAAGCCCCTGTGACAGGCTTGAACACTTCCAGCGAAAAAAGGTTACGATCGAAATTAGGCGAACCCAAATCGTGGCCACTAAGTGTGCATGTATTTCGCTAAGCCAGACAAAGTAAGCACTTCGAAAAATATAAAAACTGTTTGAGTTCAAATGTCGTTCAAAATACATTATGTTAGTGGAAAAAGGCATCAAAATGCTACTGGTAAACAAAAACAAATGCATTCATATCCTACCAGATTCTCGCTTGTCCGCCATGCTTACTGTAAATTAATTTGAAGTTTACGACATGAATGTTTTCAATATAAAATCTTTTTCTTAACAGTAAACTGTCTTCATATAATTTCGATACAATTCTTTAAAATTATTATACATTCTTATGCTGCTTTATTGTGGCTAGAATCGTTAGCGGTAACAGTTGTCTGCATGCTGCTTTAGTGTTGTTATAATCGCTTCCGGTAACAGTTGTCTGCATGCTGCGGTGAAAATGTGGGATAATGTAGCACCGATAGTACTGTTAAATATATTTAAATATCTGTCGTTAGGAGAGAAGCTGTCAGCGTCAAGTACTTGCAGAAACTGGAGAACCGTGTTGGAAAACCCAAGATGTTTTCTGCTGGAATCTGTTCACATTGATTTTATTTGCTCTCAGAGGAACAAAAACATCGACCTCATCAAAAAGTTCTTACGGCAATCAGAGAAAACAATATTTGAATGGAGCATTTGTTGCGAAAATGATATTCTTGAAATTTTACAGGGCCTTACCATACAGTTTAATCATATTAGGGAGATAACTTTGAAGCCTAGAGGGAGAGTACTATGTAAAAGAAGATGTAACTATTTTGATACTGAAAATACAGGAACGTCAGTCAAGGAATCGGATAAAGTTGCAGATGTTCTCAAATTAATAGTGTCAAAGTCATGTCACCTTCGTTTAGTATCATGTGGCTTTGATCCATGCATTAGTGTCACAGTCATGTCAGCAGTTCATGAGAAACTGTTCAGCCATTCAACACAAGCCAAATCTAAGTCGTTATGCGGTCTTTCTGTAGCATCATGCTCATGTGAGACTGGACCAGGAAACATAGAAATGCTTACTAATATTTTATTGTTTTCAAATCTACATTGGTTATGTACAAACTGGGATCAAAATTTAAGTCGTATTCTAGATGTGATTTGTGATAATCCAGGGCACCTTCAGGTTCTATCTCTTGTAGTTCTTAATATGAACCCAAACAGCATTGTCAGAATAAATCCAAAGATATGGGAGAGTTTTGGAAATTTAGTGCCAAATCTTCAGCTTCATCTAATACTTGTTGAAACTGATCAGACCTCATCGTTTCCAGAAATCTTCTGCCCAACAATGTTGCTGAAGTCACTCACCATTGTGTTCCAGAGTTTACTTTTTATTGATAACGTAGTTCAGTATTTCCGTTGGTATAGCCACTGTCTAGAAACTCTTGGAGTACATAGCATGGGGGAAATTTTAAATGAGCCTGCTATACCTCCTCAAAATGTTGGGGCATTTCTACAAAATTCACTGAAGAATTTGAGGAGACTCCACATTAGTGGAGTTCATATTACAGACAAGGATGTTTTAGCGATAGCTACCAATTTCTCATCTCAGCTTCAGGAGCTTCATATATCCAGAGCAGACATAGTCAGAGAATGTATGGCAACAGATTATGTTGTAAAACTGACCCCAGCCCAATTATATGGTCTGGAGAAGACAGTTTCTTTACAGTTAAGAAGGCCATGGACAGCAATTTCTAATCCACCAATTCAAAGAAGAATAAGACAAAATACATTTCGATACCTTGCTAACATGGACTTGTCTGTTTTAGAAATAATTCCATGTGTTCTGCAAGATTGTGGAGTATGAGGAACTAAATAAACAGTTGACAAGGGTGAAATGATTAATCGATATATTGATGTATTTTATATTTTTTCCATATTGATACAGTAGGTGAAGAATCAGTACAAAAGGATACTGACCCTATAATCTTCAGCAGTCTGAACAAATATTAATATTATGCCTTTTCTTTCCTTAAATTGAGAATTCATTTGAGATAGCCATAGGGGGCCATTCATTTAGTACGTATGCAAAAATCTGGCAAAGCTTGACCCCTTCCTGTACACAAGTGTACTTTTTTTACACTTCCTTAGCTGTGTATGTACGCTTGACACCCCCACCTCCGAATTCTGTAGAACAACCTATGTTTAATCCATGCTGAAACGATTAAGGATTAATAATATTAACATGTTTAATAAAACAGATAGTCCGCCGATGTTGAATGTCTGGCTGCATCAAAGAAATAAGCTGTGTAACTTTAAAAAGTTTGTCTAGTGTCCGCTAAAATTCAAATGCCAACTGAACCCAGTCGAACAGGTTACATATGAGACAAATTATTATCGAGGTTTCACACACAGACACCCTCATTTCTTATACATACGTACATTATCAGTAGACCAACCGCATACGCAAGTGTATGCATTTGGGTTACCCACCCCTCCATGCATACATACTAAATGTACAGCCCCTAGCATGCACATGTACTTATTTATATAACAAAGAAAAACTATTGACAAGACTCACTAGCCTTCAACCAAGTTGCAAACACATGGTCACTAACTCAAGTAGATTGAAATCTGCACTCCCCCCTTGCTAATTCCATTCTGAGTATTTTATCCTGTCTGCATGTTCAGCCACAGTTAACAAAAAGTAGACGTTCCAGATTTGTTTCCATGTTATAAGTACTTTACTGATTATTTTAATGCAGTTTCTCTATTGCTTCTATTACATATGAGAGCTACACTTTGTATTACACAGTGAAATATGTTACATTCAGTTCTGATTGGTGGTTATTGTTATTCAAATCTAAAGTATAACAGTATGGTGGAGGAGTATAAAATAAATGATATACATCTCAAGCATTCTGTAACCTGTTGGACTCTGATTAGAATAACACAAGGTCTTACTGATTAAAAGCAGTTGTGAAATGGCAGTTTGAAATTTTGGTCATGACCTTCTGCCTCTCTTGACTTTGTGCTCATATCATCGTGTATACATGTTAACAAATGGATTGTTATCCATGAAAGGTACTACATGCGTCCAATGCAAGAGGAGAGTTGGGGAAAAGGGGATAGAAGGACATGACCTGTATCAGTAGCCACTAAAAACAACACTACTACTGTACACATTTTTGAGATTGTTACATGATAAATACAAAAGCAAAGACAAATAGAGACACAAAGTACCACCAGAGTATGACTCAGTACAGCACGTGTTTGCATAAGTACAATCCCATTCACTTTTATGACCACATACATGGCTTGACATGGTAAAGAAAGCACTTGGTATACCGAATGTTACTCCATTACTTCTTCCTCTTTTTTTGTTCATCTTCACCTAACATCTCATTTGTCAACTGTTTGCCTGCTTTTGGAAATTGTTGTTTCATAAAGTTTATTTGTAATTAGCCGAAAGTCTGTATTTATGCTTTTGGTCTAATTTATAATTAATTTTTTTTTAAATGCCAATAATTTTGAAACGACACAATGCTTCCAAGCTAGCAACATTTTACACCAATAATAAATTGAATTTTCAAATATAATTAAACAGAACCATGCCATTGTGTTTTCACTGACATTTATCACCAGTTTAGAAAAATGACTACCGTATATACTCGCGTATAAGCCGACCCCCAGACTGAACAGGTATAAACACTAAAAAGCGCATGACCCGCGTATAAGCCGACCTACATCTCAAGATGCATGAGGTAAGTTCTAAATGCATTTATTTAGGCACACTTGTATTTTAAAAAATTAAACATATAATTATCTCAAGGTTGGCATGCATGATTATTAAAAAGAAACGGTATAAACTTTTTTGAAAACTAATTTATTTAATTTTGTTTTCTTATTGCTTCTGCCTAATTTAGATTTGTGTATAATTTGATCGAACGATGACAAGAATTTAGCAATCGCGAACTGCTGTAACACTACCTCTCCCTTTTGACTCGATTGTTGTTTGTTTATGTATTATTGCATTGGACATTATATATCAGTGCACTGGTAATTACATTTTTACTTTGCTTTGAAATTGTAAATACCCAACTTATTAAAATATAATCCCAGTATGACAACACAACAAACAAACAATACGGTTTGATTCAACCCTCGCAATTAGGCTATTGAACATATTTACATAATGGCGCCACCTCATGTACATTGTAGATTTGATTATGTGCTGAATTAAGTACACCCCAGGGAATTGAATTATGGGCACTATTGTGCTAAACTTTAATGATATCTCCAAAATGCACTAATAAAGTTTCTGAAATAGAGCTTCAAAAGTTATGCTAATACCATAAAAGCTGAGTTGTAGTATGCTTTGATGTAAGCAACTTTACACCATACCTGTCAACTTTCACGCTGGGAGGGAAAAAAAACTTTGAATACCACATAATTTTTGTTGTTGTTCTAGGGTTTAATGTCATTTTTAAGCACAAGATAGGCTATACATGGCAGCCAGTATAACTGGTGGAGGAAGAACCCTGGAAAACCCAGGGAAGAACCACCGACCCACGAGAAGCTACTGGCAGGCTTTCCCACGTACCCACGCTAGCCGAATCTAGTCCTCGAACAAACGCAGACAGATGTGAGATGGCAGTGATCCGAACGGTGAGCGTTTTAGACCACTCTGCCACTCGGGGCCCCGAATACCACATAATGGTAATGTGCATAACTTTTTACATTCTCTTGCGATCTCATGGCAAGCATGTATCGATGAGAAAAATAAAATATGGATCTTTCATTAAATTGAACAAATTATGAGGAATACACAGATTTGTAAGATGAAAGCAATACCTTGAAAACATAGCAGTACAGAAAATAACATTGTGGTATGTGTTGCCAGAACAGCAAACTACAATATCGCCGCACCACTTAGCACATGCAGTTATGTTAGCTAGTGTCGATCATCATTTCCAATACATCAAGCATCTTGACAAGGAGATGAGTCCAGGTCCCTGAGAAATCCCCACCTGGAAGGCACTCCAAAGTGGGGCTTAAGAGGCAAGATGGGTACATGGATTTTGTAGCTTTTTGTTGAGATCATGGGGCAAAGCATTAACGATGGGACAGATTTCCCTTTCTGCTGCCTTGTCCCCCTTGACCTTTAGACAGTTTCTGCATCAGCTGTGTGAAGGAGGAACAAGAGGCACAACCTGGAGAGGATCCTAACCTCTGATGAGGCTCGGGGTGTAGATCTGGTGGAAGGAGGCAGCAAACCTCATTTACTATCTTATCAAAAGTACACATTATCTTAGTCATGACAATTAAAAGGCTAACGAGGTGACAGCTTCCAGGAACTAGCTAGTCACACAAAAAGTGACAGTTCATTGTCCTGTCTTTGCTAAGATTGGACTATTTCACCTCAGTTCCCTCCTGGAAAAAAGAGACTATCTGTTTGAGCCTCTCTTGGCACTGGTGGCAGACTCAGTCTCCTTACCTATGTTGTGATGAAGCATGGAAGATCTAAGGCATGCAGTCCATGATATGCAGAGCCATCGGAAAACCATCCATGGGGTGGTTCATCTTCCCCCATATACTGTCTTTAAATTCACTTTGCCTGAACCATTACACTGACTTGCACTCTTGATTTCCAAGTACTGTTGAACTTGATGAAATATTTTGTAGCCGGCAGTTTTATTAGCATTTGGAGACGGTGCATATTTTGGCATGAATTGCCCCCCCCCCCCCCAGTGCTTCCTTAAATATTTCCATTAAAACATCTGGAAAAACACCATAACAATTAAACTGAAAAGGCATCATTACACCAGTCATTGCCCTGGTGGAACAATTCTGATCACCAGTAAACTGGGTTTTATATTGTTTGGATAATGTCCATGCAAATACTGGTTTGGTTTTTCAATTTAGTATTAAAAAAAATTAATTGTTGAAAATTGGTAGGTTTCAACTATAAAACAGTATGGCCTTTAAAATGCCTTTAAAATGCTATTTCTCTCCTACCAGTGGTCGAATCACATGTATGGTTTTGTCAAAACTGAGTTATACCTTCTCAACTATTAGTGTTGCTGAAACAGTTGTCACAGAAAGGAAAACTTAAGTACCTTCTCACTATTTTGAGTTTGCCTGATGCCTGGAAATCTAATAGCAAATGAACTCTGTATGCATCTTGCTGCCCCTTGGTCAGCTTGATCCCACAAAATCTGATACCTTGTGAATTCTGTATGCATTTTGCTGCCCCCCTAGTCTGTCTTATCCAAAGAAATCTTTTTACTGGAATCTGATACCATGGTAACTCTGTATGTGTCTTGCTGCCCCTTAGTCTGCACTCTATGTTTCCAAAGCACATCATTGGGAGAGGTTGTTGCTGTTTGTGTCAGCCATATCACAGGTAAGTTGCAAAACCCTGATTATCCATCACAACCTAAAAACCTCTAAAGCCAATTCCTTAAAGTGGATTACCATATTTGCGAGCCTATAAGTCAATACAGAATATAGGTCGAATTCACCAACTTTGTAAATTTTCCAACCTTCATCCATATATAAGTCAATTCAGAGTATAAGACCAGGCCAGGCCAATAACTTGGCTTTGTAATTTACACTAGTAACATCCGGTTTCATGAATATTAATGGTATCACTGTATGATATTCCATATTACCAGCAATCGTGAAACTGCATCACCGATGCTAACATGCTTGTGATTTTACTTCTGTACAAGGCACTGCTATATTCCGTTATCAATTGACACAGCTGAATAAACAGTCCATGCTTGTTTTAATTATGATATCCATTGCAACAAGAGCCACATCCCTATGCATGCTATGTACATGTTAAAGGCCTAAAGCTTTAACCTAATTATTCCAGTTGAAACCAGTCTTGAGTGCAAATTTCAACAGATGAGATAAACTCAGTGAAGCGAACAATAGGGAAATGATGCTATCCATAGGGAAATCAGAAATGTTAAGAAACAGAAAACAGAAGCATTACAAACGGAACATAAAAATACTTTTTTATTATACCTTAACATATCTATGAAAAGCTGTATCAAATTTACACAAATGAACAGTTTTATGATGCATATTATTTAACATGTCAATTATAATTGAAAGCACATCGATGTTTTAATTCATTTTATTACCTGTAGTAGTACTGTTCCACATTCTAATTAAGAAAATAATGATTAAGAGTTCACTTAATCATCTCCAATATCTGAAAATCCATTTGTTTTCGTCTTCCGTATCGGAATGAAAAATGGCAGCTATCTCAGGGCTCAGATCATTGGAAATGATCTCATTATCATCTGTTTCCATCTCATCATCCTCATCTGGCTTCTCTATCCTGCTGACAATTTTTTGCGTTAGCAAAGCCATTCACAATAGCCGATTCAGGAACTATGTCCCATGCATCCTCAACCCAATGTGCAACATAGGAATACACAGTATGCTGCATACATCCAGTGTTTGTGAAGCTGTGCTTGCCTGCCATCATCCAATGTTCCCACAACTTCCAAAGCTCTGCTTTAAAACAGAATTGTCTAATTGTTGTAATAACTTTGTCATACCACTTGGGATGATGCCTAACGTCTTATTGATTTCAATCTTCACCTGTCTCAGCACTGATGTGTGCACGCGTATAATCCATAATGAAAGACTTCTTAGTGAGGAAAAATGCAAAATGATTGATAATACTGTTTTGCAATTTTGTTTTTACAAAAATTATTAATTGTTGGTGAGAAAATACAATGATTGATGCATTAGCTCTCATTGTCATTACAATATTCACTGGGGCCCCGAGTGGTCTAAAGCTCACTCTGTTACTGATCACTGCCATCTCAACTCTGTCTGCGTAGGTTCGAGTCTCGGATTCGGCCAATGTGGGTATGTGAGAAAGCTTGCCAGTAGCTTCTCAAGGGTCAGTCGGTTCTTTCCAGGGATTTCCCGGGTTTTTCCTCCACCATTAATACAGGCTTCCATGTATAGCCTATCGTGTGCTGAAAACTGGCGCTAAACCCTACAACAACAACAACATTTACTGGTGTTTATTAACAAATGGACAAAGGACTTCACAGAACATACCTTTCAATATTATCGATAATTAGTTCTCCTGACAAAGTCTGTCACCGTAACAAAACACCACATGCATTTTAAAATGAATTCGGAAGCTCTTTGATGTTTTCTTATATAACAAAAATTACATCTCAGTACATGCTAAAGTGAAGACCACAGACCCTTGGTCAACTAGACTTATTGTTTCATTATAGTCATATAAACGTAAAATATAAAAACCTTGTCATTTTCTGTTGTAAATTTGAAAGTCAGATTCCGTTAAATCGATTTGTATACATACATGTACTATCTTTTATGTGTTTGTTCTGTTTTGACTTGGATATAATTAACATTTTATTGCAAATCTATTCAATGATATACCCCTCTATTGTCTTTACTGGCGAGTTTGAATAACAAGTAATATGTATGATCACTTGTCCTTATAATAAATTCCGTATGGACAACGGCTTCAATAGCACATTGACAGATTTTTATTTCCCTAAAGAGAGCCTCATTTCCCTACTGGCAGCCTCGCTGATTTGACATATTCTGTCGATTCTTGCTCTCAATCTGGTTTCAACTGGAATAACCAAAGTGCTAAGCATGTTTAATTACCATTTAATAACAGTGCATAGCCATGTCGTTGTTGTGACAATGTACATCATTATTAAAACAAGAATGAATTGTTGATTTAGCACCGTTTACTGATAATGGAATATAGTAGGATCGTAATACATGAGGATTATCACAATCGTCAGGTAACTCAAAATAGTCTCTTTTCTCTTTGCAAAAGCTACAAATAAAAGCCCCCTTAATAAATACCGTCTTGTACACAATTTGTTTTACATCTCTCTCTCTCATGTGCTCACACACACTCGCTTATGTGCATTAACTAAAACGTGATTTCAAGTTCTTTATTTTTTATTGCAATTTGAAAATGAGATTATTGCTGCTGTAAAAATACAAGTTGCACTTAATTTCTTGACAATGTGGACTTGTATCGTTGCATACAATTTACCAATAATACCCTTAACCAATACATGTTCAAACCATCTTAATCATTTTCTCTAGACCTACATGTAAGACCTCGACGCTGATATTTGTTTTGAATTTTGTGTGCACTAAAACATAACAACATGTGATACGTCTTACATGTAGGACTATCATTTTGCCAACATTACACAACATAACAGCTACATATGCTCTAGATGCAGATGAACTTTCACAGTGAGAGATAATCCTCTCTCTTGTTCACTAATAACAACAACAAATCGTTTGAGTACTTTTTTTTATTTATTGTAATTAGATTCTTGAGTTGAGAGTAGAATGAGACAGAAAATATGTTTACTTTGTACACTTGTACCATTAGGTTGTCGAGTAGCCCATGTTCCGTAGAATTTGTTCAGGTACAATCCCTTTATTTTTATAATCATTTATTTTACATATAATTTTTGTACACTGAAATTAATAATTATTTTTTTGTGTACGAACAATTACATGAAATACGGTAGTTTAAACCATATTTATTTGAGAAACTTTGTCAAATACAATTATAAGATTCAGGGATTCAGTAGAAAGCATAATCTACGGTATTTTATAAATGATCATAGAATGCTCGAGTTAATATGGATTACATCCCTTTGTAGGACCAATTAGATCAATGAAAAAGCTATACAGGTAATTGCTCGCACACATCCAACGGTATGCTGGAAAATCAAATATCAGTGGACCAGTTGCTAAAATGTGATCAGGAAGAATGAAGTATGGTTAAAAAGGATGAATAAAACAAAATTATTTCATCTCTTTATTTAGGAACAAACAATATGCTTTGAATTAGAACAGTACACTATAGAGTATAGACCGTAAGTGTCCTTTGCAGCCCAGTGAATTTTGTTACCGGTAATGGTTTTCTTTTATTTCATGTTTGAGAAGTAAGAAAATACACGCAGAATGAAAATTAAATGATGACAAAACTTATAAACAGTCGTATTAGTTTAAAACAATTTATTGACATAGTAATTTAACAAGACTTTGTACTTCTATATGACCTGTTTTTGATTATGCCGATTATAAAGCAATATTAATAGCATACAGGGTACTGTTCTATTCAGTCAAGTTTGTCATATGACTTTTTGCAAATTTAAATGGATTGTAGTTTCCCAAAAATTTTCAAAGTAGTTTGTTTAGGAGTAGTGATAAATTATACTAACTGATGTTCATTAGACAAATGACAACATACCATCCCACAAGTTCTTCTGGTGTAGGACTAGTACAACTAAAAATTTCTGTACAAGTTACTTTCACAAGAATGTATTACCAATGGATAAAATGAGGCTAGGTTTCTTAAACATTCTATCACTTTAGTGTACGAGATTTTGAAATTAACACATTTGCATCCAAAACTACACAACTGCCCAGGAAGCTGCATTCCTTATCTACATAAATATAAATGTCCATCAGATAGAATATGCCATCATATAGCACTGTCCTCAAAATCCATTGGTTTGTTCATTTTGCAATGATTATTTCTATTGGGGTTTTTTCCACCTCAATTGTCAAGCCTTGTTTTCATGTCTAACTTCTTCAAACTGCCAGCCCATTGTTCTTCAGCACACATATTTCCTTTACACACTTGCTGCCACTTTACCATGTGAGAGATCTGTTGGATTATAGTAATATAGATAATGATGACAGCAGACATTTATTTGCACCATTCATAAAACACTAGTCCAAACAAACTTGCTGCTACTTGTCTGCATGACAGATCTGTTGCATTATGGTTGTACAAAGAGCTATGATTTGAAGATATTCATCTGCACCATCCATCAGACACTTGTCTACAATCTGAAAATACATGTTACTATAATAAACTGCAAGACATGAAAATATTACTCATGTTAATTCATGTGAAATATACATTTCTAGGAAATTTGTAATGAATATACAGTGAAAACCATCTTGAAAAATGTTTGCTAAAGGGGTCCACCAGTCTTGAGAGAACTGATTCTTAGTACATGAATCTGTTCTGTTCTTGTCTGATGACTGTCTGAGAAATCATCATCTCAAGATCATCTTTTGATGGCAGAAGTGGAGGACTTGCAAGAGATGTTTGGTTGTAACACACAACATATAAGGAATTTTCAACAGGCCTAGAATTTAGCAGAAATTTCCTTTAGCCAGTTAGACCAGTAGATTGAGAAATTTTCTAGTCCTGCTGAATCTTGAAGAGTTCTTCGTACAAAAATACATAAGATTAACAACACTTTTATATCTTAAATGTCACAATTATTCAGAATTCATAAGTACAAATCTTGTTTTTAGAAAACCACCAGGGTTACTTACCCAGAAAATATGTTTAGTAACTCCATAGACAATGTCAGGATGGTATACTGTTATACAGCAAAAGCACAGCGAGAAGATCTTTCATACATTTGAATAGGCATTGTTTGGGTATTTAAACAAGATAACTAACTTTTCAACAAAAATGTGTCTCAATGATACTAATTCTTTGAAGATGGAATAGTTAGTCATAATATAATATGATGACCATGCAATGGCAGTTTGACAAGTCTGATTAATATAATTCAAAAACCTGTAATGAACTTTAAACTGGCTTAAAATTTAACCGAATTTTCCTTTAGACTTTTAGTCCTGAGTTTTCTCGGACCTTTCCTACCCAATTTGAAATATTCCGACATTTAGGTTGGGGTGTGAGGTCAGAGCTTATTGTCTGTCACTAGGCTGGTATTGGCTGAAACTGCAATGTTGGCATAGGGTGGCCACTTACTAAAGCCCCAAGCAAACTTAAATCACTTTACACTGAGCTGCATGAAATCGATATGAAGATGATGAAGATGGTTTATCTTTCAGGTGAATGCATATGAATTAGTTGATATCTATTGATGTTTTAAAAACAAAAATGTTAGAATTGGAGCTGATTACGTATTTTTTATTTATTTGTAATTTATTTATTTGTAATTATGACAATTAAGCTCATCTATGTTCTAAATGTAGTAAGAATTAATTAGAGTGTATGGTTTCCACTATACTTGTGTAAATCAAATGGCCAAAGTGTAAACATAACCTTAATTTATGAGGTATGGACCCTCGATTCTGGCTGGTGCAAGAATATTCGAAACAAATGAACACTTACAAAGCTTGTTATCTCAAACTAAAGAAAACAAAAAAGAACAATGTTATCCATTTTGAATAAAAACAACAGATCAAAGTTGGAAATGAAATATGGTACACTTCACTGCTTGGGCAAACATTCTGCAGAAAGACTTGCTATAAGGGCAATTTTATGTAACGGTTGTGCCACAAAAATGGAGGAAGAAGAATCAGGAGTATCAGTGAGAACATGCACAACAGCCAAGACAAAATAACCTCCTGGAACATGGTTGCCAAACCAGTGCCTGCAATGACTTAAATAACCAAGATGTGGCAGATGGACATATAGACAAGGGTAACTCTCTTATACTAAGGCAGTAAATATGTTAAAGTCAAATCACAAGCCTATTCTATTTATGAATAGCACTCCACCTATCTTACTGTCAGCTTGTAAGATAAATTTAAAAAAAAAAAATCCAACTCCCATTTTTTCCCCCATCAATGACAAGGATAAATTTGCACAAGAAAATTTAAGAACATTACTGATGACATCTCTTTTACATTTCTCTAAACATGATTAAGAAAAGGAAATCCCCAATCCAAGTTGTATGTCTCCTATATCAGGCAGTAGTTAATAAGCATTACCATACAAACAACTTTCTCTAATACATAAACCTTACTATACAAACCCCTTTTCTCTAATACATAGTTACTATGCCTTACTGTAAACAAAACAAATTTCTAATACATAATTACTATGCCTTACTGTACGAACCCCTCTTTCTCTAATACATAGTTAATAAGCCTCACTATACAAAGCCCTTTCTCTAATACACAGTTAATAAGCCTTATTATATAAAGCCCTTTCTTTAATACACAGTTAATAAGCCTTACTATACAAAGCCCTTTCTCTAATACACAGTTAATAAGCCTTACTATACAAAGCCCTTTCTCTAATACACAGTTAATAAGCCTTACTGTACAAAGCCCTTTCTCTAATACACAGTTAATAAGCCTTACTGTACAAAGCCCTTTCTCTAATACACAGTTAATAAGCCTTACTATACAAAGCCCTTTCTCTAATACACAGTTAATAAGCCTTACTATATAAAGCCCTTTCTTTAATACACAGTTAATAAGCCTTACTATACAAAGCCCTTTCTCTAATACACAGTTAATAAGCCTTACTGTACAAAGCCCTTTCTCTAATACACAGTTAATAAGCCTTACTGTACAAAGCCCTTTCTCTAATACACAGTTAATAAGCCTTACTGTACAAAGCCCTCTCTCTAATACAGTTAATAAGCC
This sequence comes from Sinohyriopsis cumingii, assembly GCA_028554795.2. Taxonomy (NCBI): domain Eukaryota; kingdom Metazoa; phylum Mollusca; class Bivalvia; order Unionida; family Unionidae; genus Sinohyriopsis; species Sinohyriopsis cumingii. The sequence continues at coordinate 20,067,796 of CM068828.1, read as the reverse complement.
TTACTGTACAAAGCCCTTTCTCTAATACACAGTTAATAAGCCTTACTGTACAAAGCCCTTTCTCTAATACAGTTAATAAGCCTTACTGTACAAAGCCCTTTCTCTAATACACAGTTAAGAAGCCTTACTGTACAAAGCCCTTTCTCTAATACACAGTTAATAAGCCTTACTGTACAAAGCCCTTTCTCTAATACACAGTTAATAAGCCTTACTGTACAAAGCCCTTTCTCTAATACACAGTTAATAAGCCTTACTGTACAAAGCCCTTTCTCTAATACACAGTTAATAAGCCTTACTGTACAAAGCCCTTTCTCTAATACACAGTTAATAAGCCTTACTATACAAAGCCTTTTCTCTAATACAGAGTTAATAAGCCTTACTATACAAAGCCCTTTCTCTAATACACAGTTAATAAGCCTTACTGTACAAAGCCCTTTCTCTAATACACAGTTAATAAGCCTTACTGTACAAAGCCCTTTCTCTAATACACAGTTAATAAGCCTTACTGTACAAAGCCTTTTCTCTAATACACAGTTAATAAGCCTTACTACATACACCCCTTTTCTCCAATACACATAAATCATACATCAACACATTTTCCACATGCTACAACGAGACTATACTTGTCTAACTTACAGCAAGTTTGTCACAGATAATAGATTTCTGCTTGTCCCCAAGTTCATCTGACACTACAATCTTATCATGGATCTGGTTTATTAACTGCATTCCAGAGTGACCATTATAAATCTGTTCCTGCAAAGACAACAAGACAGTCCTCACTTTAAACATGATGGTTTCCTTGCAGGTTTTCACAAACCATAAATAACTGCTATAACCTAGGATCGACATCGGACACCTAAGCATTGAATAATAGCAACAACCTAGGGTCTACATTGGATACCTAAGCATTGAATAATAGCAATAACCTAGGGTCTACATTAGCTACCTACTATAACCTAGGGTCTACATTGAATACCTGAGCTTTGAATAATTGCAATAACCTAGGGTCTACATTGGATACCATAGCATTAAATAATAGCAATAACCTAGGATCTACATTGAATACCTAAGCACTGAATAACTGCTATAACCTAGGATCTACACTGGACACCTAAGCATTGAATAATAGCAATAACCTAGGGTCTACATTGGATACCTAAGCATTGAATAATAGCAATAACCTAGGGTCTACATTGAATACCTAAGCAGTGAATAACTGCTATAACCTAGGATCTACATTGGACACCTAAGCATTGAATAATAACAATAACCTAGGGTCTACATTGGATACCTACTATAACCTAGGGTCTACATTGAATACCTAAGCTTTGAATAATTGCAATAACCTAGGGTCTACATTGAATACCTAAGCACTGAATAACTGCTATAACCTAGGATCTACATTGGACACCTAAGCATTGAATAATAGCAATAACCTAGGGTCTACATTGGATACCTAAGCATTGAATAATATCAATAACCTAGGGTCTACATTGAATACCTAAGCAGTGAATAACTGCTATAACCTAGGATCTACATTGGACACCTAAGCATTGAATAATAACAATAACCTAGGGTCTACATTGGATACCTACTATAACCTAGGGTCTACATTGAATACCTAAGCATTGAATAACTGCAATAACCTAGGGCCTACACTGAATACCTAAGCATTGAATAACTGCAATAACCTAGGGTCTACATTGGATACCTAAGCATTGAATAATTGCAATAACCTAGGGTCTACGTTGAACACCTAAGCATTGAATAACTGCTATAGCCTAGGGTCTACATTGGACACCTAAGCATTGAATACATACAATAACCTAGGGTCTACATTGAATATCTAGGAATTGAATAACTGCAATAACCTAGGGTCTACATTAAATACCTAAGCATTGAATAACTGCAATAACCTAGGGTCTACATTGGATACCTACTATAACCTAGGGTCTACATTGAATACCTAAGCATTGAATAATTGCAATAACCTAGGGCCTACATTGAATACCTAAGCACTGAATAACTGCAATAACCTAGGGTCTACATTGGATACCTAAGCATTGAATAATTGCAATAACCTAGGGTCTACGTTGAACACCTAAGCATTGAATAACTGCTATAGCCTAGGGTCTACATTGGACACCTAAGCATTGAATACATACAATAACCTAGGGTCTACATTGAATATCTAAGCACTGAATAACTGCAATAACCTAGGGTCTACATTAAATACCTAAGCATTGAATAACTGCAATAACCTAGCGTCTACATTGGATACCTACTATAACCTAGGGTCTACATTGAATACCTAAGCATTGAATAATTGCAATAACCTAGGGCCTACATTGAATACCTAAGCACTGAATAACTGCAATAACCTAGGGTCTACATTGGATACCTAAGCACTGAATAATTGCAATAACCTAGGGTCTACGTTGAACACCTAAGCATTGAATAACTGCTATAGCCTAGGGTCTACATTGGACACCTAAGCATTGAATACATACAATAACCTAGGGTCTGCATTGAATATCTAAGCATTGAATAACTGCAGTAACCTAGGGTCTACATTGAATATCTAAGCATTGAATAACTGCAATAACCTAGGGTCTACATTAAATACCTAAGCATTGAATACATACAATAACCTAGGGTCTACATTAAATATCTAAGCATTGAATACATACAATAACCTAGGGTCTACATTGAATATCTAAGCATTGAATAACTGCAATAACCTAGGGTCTACATTAAATACCTAAGCACTGAATAATTGCTATAACCTAGGGTCTACATTGGACACCTAAGCATTGAATAACTGCAGACCTGCCAACCCTGATGAGTCCGTCTCAGTAAGGCAGTTGATTTTTTCTGTAAGATTGACCAGTTTTCAGTAAAGTGTAACAAAATATCAATAACTGCTATTGCAAAGCTGGAGAACATAATTAAGAGTTCGACACATCGACGATAAACGTTATGTTCAACTGAAAAGTTTGTAAAGTACATGATGTCTTTATTTACCACTAGTACAGCAGCACAAACTCTAGTTCCAAACCCTATGCAGTTCAATGATTTGTTGCCATCTCTCACTTGACATAATTCTTGGGAAATTCTTTTCAATTTCACATGACGATGGCAATCATATCTTCTGCCACAAGATATATTGGCTTGTGATGTCAAATAATGTAACTGTGTCCTTTCCCACTTTTATTCACAAGAATCTGAATACTCCTTTTTATTCTTCTGTGTTGATTATTAACACTTTTCTAGAAGCTTATTTTTCCTTTTGTCATAAACATGCCTCGCTTTCTGGACACCATTATTAAAAATTCTATAATCAACAGTTTGGTCATGCAGATGTGTCACATTTACAAACAGGTGCAGTTTAAAACCTCTGGGGTGCTGCTGTAAAGTTAGTCTGGTTCCCTGACTAATTTCACTAAGATGAAAACCAGGTCCAAATAAAACCTGGATGAACCAATTATCCAGATTTTTCAGCAACGATCATTTTTCCGTAGTTTTTGCTAGTTTGCTGTAAATCTGTATTTTAAGGGTAATTTTCTTAAGACTTATGGCAAAATCGTAAGAGATGGCAGGTCTGTAATTGCAATAGCACAGGGTCTATACTGGATACCTAAGCATTGAAGAATTGCAATAACCTAGGGTCTACATTGATACCTAAGCATTGAATAATAGCTATAACCAAGGGTCTACATTGGACATCTAAGCATTGAATAATTGCAATAACCAGACATGATTTTGATATTCACCACCAAAAAAGATGAAAACCTGAAAGGGGGATTTGATTTGGGGGTCCTCCCTCAACAGGGTGTCGAGGGGCAGCACCCTTGATCCAGGGGTACAAAAATGCATTTTACAATCATAAAAAACTGCTCCTGGTGCAACTTATGATCATAATATATAACAAAATAATCATTTCAAAAACTAAAAATTTTCAACTTGAATAATTTCACAATATTTATTGTCACATGAATTTGTTCTCCATTTCTGTTGGTACTTAAGTTACTTCATGTGCATGTCAGTGTTCATATCGTAATTAAGTCAAAATAATTTCTCAATTTTTGCAGCAAATATATTATACTTCTCTCTTTTCATAACAAATCTGTAAAATAAACACCCAAGTACATCAACTATATACAAATAATCCCATACATTCACTTGTCTTTTTCTCCAATGGACATAACCTGTTGATATTCCAGTCGAGCTCTTTTTGCCGCCTTGGCAAATATTTGTTTAGCCTTTCTTTTTGACTGACTTTTTTTGGCTCAATGAGCAATCAGTTCTTCTCCTTCTCAATGAGAGCCTTTTTTCCTTTCAAGCTGGTGCTTGTATTGGTGACATGCAGTGCACATATTCTGACAGAGCTACATCTGTTCTCTTGTGCAAGAAATCTTTCTTCTTATAGTAATTAACTGCACTTTTTCCAGATGCCTTCTAAGCTTCAATTTTTCCGTATGCAGCTTCTTTTGTAGGTGCCATTTTAAAATCTTCCAACCGCGATTATTGTAGAGCAGAGGTTACAAAATACCAGTGCTCTAGCTTACAGTTTTCGTATAAACTGACCAACTAAATTACCATCAACTTTTCACACCAGCGTTCCCATTTCGATACGGTTTTTAAACCTTTATCTGAACTTCTTGTCTCATAGTCTCTTTCAACAACTCGGGACGCCATGTTTTTGCTGCAAGCACGCTTCTTCTTTCCATAGCCATCAGTTTCCATTACATGAAGATTCACTGGATGACTTTAAAATTTCAACCATCAGAATACTCTTTACAAGAATCGTGGGCTAACTAATATAATGAATGAATACGTTACAGGGGTCGTTGTGGACTGGGACCAAACAGACCATTAAAAAAAAACGGATCATAGATGATAAAAATAACCCGGCCTATAACAAGAAAAATTGGATTTCAGTCAGGAGAAAAGCAGAATTCTGCTTTAAAACGGTGAAAAATCATGTCTGAATAACCTATGGTCTACATTGCATACCTAAGCATTGAATAACTACTATAACCTAGGGTCTACATTGGGTACCTAAGCGTTGAATAATTGCTATAACCTAGGGCCAACATTGGACACCTAAGCACTGAATAACAGCTATAACCTAGGATCTACATTGGATACCTACTATAACCTAGGGTCTACATTGAATACCTAAGCTTTGAATAATTGCAATAACCTAGGGCCAACATTGGACACCTAAGCACTGAATAACAGCTATAACCTAGGATCTACATTGGATACCTAAGCAATGAATACAGGTTATAAGCAAGTCTACATCGGACATCTGAAGTGCAAGTTATTTTGCAGTAGTTCTCCAGCACTTTGCAAAGTGCAACACCAAACTGCAATTGGACAGATGCACAGACACAAAAAAAACAAAACAACAGAATTTATGAAAATAAATTGTCACATAAGCAACATAATGAAATTGTCTTTTAAATTCAATGAATCTTCAAGCAATGTTCATTTAGCACAGGGAATTTGAGGGCTGACTGGGTAGTACAAGCAAAGGAAAGTATTTTCTCATGGCAAGGATGTCATTTAAGGAAGACAAGAAGAAAGTAAAATAAAATAGGCAAAATACCTACAATTTTTCTCAGACTAAAAGTCACGACTCAATATACACTTGCCCTTAACTTTCATAAACTTTAACAGAGGGGCCTATCAGAGGAGAAAGTAAATTGTTTTTGCAAATTCAGTTACTCCAAGAATACAAACTCAATTATGTTAATATTAGGTTATAAACACTACCAGCCAAATTCAAGAATCCCAGAAAGATGAAAATTCCATCTTGTCTGTCAATATACCAAACAGAAAGGAAAAACCCAGCTAACTAGATGTTGACCAATGAGGATAACTGTATTTGCAGGGTTTGATCAATAACCAAGCTGGCATCAGTTTAAAGAGCCAGGTGCAAAAGTAGTTGAACAAGAAATCAACATCAGTATGATGCCGTCTGTTGAATTTTTTTTGTTGCTGACTGGTCAATTTCTGCTCACCAGTTTCTGAACACTTGTTAAAAATTTTGTTTTACTATTGATAGTGGAAGCTATATTTGATGGCAGACTGGCAACATTGGTACAAATTTTAAAGTCAGAATGCCTTTTATCTGTAAAGTGTGGTCAAATTCTTTTGAGCAATTATTTGTATAAGTCATTTAAATGTTTTTCTATAGTTTAGCAAAAGTGGCCATATTCAATGCCAATGCTTAGGGTTTAAAATATACCTGGCACCCAGAGAAGGCACTTTTGAAATCGATACCCGAGTACTCGGATTACTCAAAAGAGTTTATATGAAGATGATACAGAATTCTAAATTGCATGCAGAGTGACCATTCCACATCAAAAGTGCCTTCCCCAGATTTGGTCCAATTCTATTCAGCAGTTTTGGATCACAAGTTCTTGAACAGTTGTTTTTAATATTTTTAATAACAGCTACTGTATTAGATGGTGGATCAGCATTATTCTTTTGTACAAATCTGAAACGTCTTTGATCCAGGATGCTTTCTGTCAAATGTGACCAAATTTGTTCCGTCTTTGTTGAAGTTATTTAACCCAAGTAATGAAACAGGAGGACATTTCATTCTATCACCAATGTGCCCACCAACAATCGACTCCTGTTACATCCAACATCTGAACTTTCTCTCCGGAATGGTACATAACATCCAACGTTTTGAACTCACTCTTTGGAACAGGACATCACATCCAATGTTTTGAACTCACCCTCTGGAACAGCTTTTTATGCATAGGCACCACCTAATAAACTGGTGCATTTTGCAAACTATGGAGGCATATATTCTCTAGATGCAGACTCACCTTTATTGTTTTATCCAGCTTTTCATACGAGTCTGAATGGCAAACTTTGATAATTTGATCTATTACTTCAGCTGGAACTACCTGCAACGGGAAAGTCGAACATCAAAATTGTCCATGAATTAATGATTACAAGGCTCATGAATTAATGATTAAAAAGGACCATGAGTTATTGAGTAAAAAGGTTCATGAATCATTGACTGACAAGGTCCATGAATTATTGCCTAAAATAATCCATAAATTAAGGACCAGAAAAGCACAATAATGTCGAATGATCTGCACTGAAAGCATAACTCAGCTGTACAAATGTAACATGATTGGTACATTACCTATCTGTCCCAAGTGCAATAGTCCTCTCTATGTAGGCCTCACTAGCAAGGCACTGATGTCTCTGGAAATTATTGACCAGCATGTCTCAATGATATTGACCTTGGATTGTGGTTTTGATTTAATTTACTATGAAGAAACTGTTATTCTTTTGTTAGACTTACCGTAACCTTTGATCGTGTGAACTAATAATCTATAGGCCTCTAAGTGCAAACCATGCATGAAATTTGATCAAGGACTAACTCTAAACATTATTGTTCTAAGCCCATTATTTTTCTCAAGTCAATTACTTTGACCATCAACTGTTTGACTCCAAAATCAAAAAATCTCTTTCTTTACATTAAGTGCAAGCTCTCCAAAAGCCATGGTTAAGGTATGCAGTTTAAAATTAAAGTTCTTATGCTAAACACATTTTTCTTCTTTCAGTCAGTGACCCTGACATTTGACCTTTTGACTCTAAAATCAATTCATTTCTTTACTGCACAATCATAAGCCAACTACAACTTCTGGTCATGGTACATGGTCAAGAACTTGCATTTTCTGTGCAGAAACAATCATTCATTTTTCAGTCAATGGGCTTGACATTTAACCTTTTCACCTTGAAATCAAGTCTTCTTAACTACTTTAAATGCAAGCTATTCACAAGTTCAGTAGAACCAGAGTTGTAATGTGAAAATCATTTTTCTTCTTGTGGCACGCATACAATAGAAATTTATATAAAAAAAATATTACATCAAAAGTCAATGAAAGAGAATTGTGTTCTAATGACCAAAAAATGTCGGAAATCCAAAAGTCTGTTTCTTCCCTCTTTTTGCTGAGGATTAAAACCATCTTGAACCAACAACACACCACATTTGGTAATAAAAATATTCTAATCTTTCTCAAAGCCTCTAACCTTTAACCTGATGTCATGGATTAAAAAAAATCATAAAACTTCCCTCAAATACTGTCCATACATTCCTCTAAGGTTTCTCTATTCCGTAATGAACATTCCTGGAAAAACTTACTGAACAGCACCATTCAAGGTGATCTTCAGACAAATCCAGACAGGAGTTTGATATAAAAAATATCATTCATACAGTTTTGAGTTGTCATGCTTAAAACTCAAGCCATTACCAATAAAAACCCCAAGTCAAGATTCTTGACCTTGAAATCATTGTCAGACTATTTACAAACAATAAAGACTGGTCAAAATACATGTACAGATAAATCATTGTGTTCATATACTATATGAAGCGACATTTGACTTGGTTTGCGTCAGATATGTACCATTCATTCAAAACTAATAATGTGAAAGTAAAATCCTAATGTTAATACCTCCGTTCCTTCAAGAGAAATAGCAATAACAGTTTCACATGCTCACCATGATTACCATTTTGGAGGTCTGATCAATACCATTTTCATTCAGGACATGCAATATACAGTTCGAACTGAAATCCCATGGTGATATAAAAAGATCTTTAAGATATGGAACAGTATCCTTTTGATAAAGGACCAACTACAAGACGTCTTTTAGTGAAATCCATATTGATTAGCAACCCCCCAATTTGTTTAAGATAATAAAAATGAATGAAACTCATTCTAGATGAAAAACTCATTGAAACATCTTCAGAACAGATTTAAATTATCAAAATATCTACACCAGAACCAAAGTTGCAATAATTTATTGTTGACAAAATTTTGTCATTTTCAGAATTTTTAGTCTTGTATAATGCCTGACTTGTTTTTCTTGATAGCAGACTTAAAACCAAAATGTCTTCTGTAAAATGTAATTTTTGTATTTTTAAAGATATTGCCATAAAATTTTGGTATTTCAGAGAAAAATTTTGTATTGCTATGAAATTTTGCATTGCTTTGTAAATTTTGCATTGTTATCTAAATTTTGGCGTTGCTATGAAATTCTGCATTGCTATCTAAATATTCCTGCTGAATCTTTTGCTGTCAGATACTTCGTATGTATAGATGGTAATGTGATAGTGAAGACAAAAACATAAAAATTGTACCATTTACAAAATTTCTCATAAGTGAACATTTACAAAATTTCTCATAAGTGAAGGTTGATCTTTGTCATCTCTCTTATTTACAACTGAGTAATGTCCAGTTCTGCTTTCTAATGATTTCAGTTTTTAGCTTGTTCACTTATTTTATTTCCAAAGTTTGTTTCTGCATCGTTTTTTTAATTTGGTTGTTTTAGACTGAGGATATCTTTACTGTGACAGCTTCTTTCTCATACTCTTTCTGAGTATTCATACTTAAATGAAACCATAAGCTTTCCCCAAATACAGATTGAATGTTATTTGATGATTCATTGGTTGCTACTTGATTAGGTTGCTGGTGGTTCAAACATGTTTTCCAAGAGGTATGATACATTTTAGAAGCCTGCAATTGGACTAACTTGATTCTGAGTTCGCAAAGTCTGGGAAACTTTGTTGCTGATGATTTCTGATTCACTATATTGAATCCTGGGTCCAACTTTTAAAATGACATTAGGAAGTTAACTAGCAGCTCTCTCAAGGAAAATACTAATTTCAAGTACAACTCTAGTGGATACAGGCTCTTGATTATGGACTTGATTCAATATTCTTTCATTTTGTCAAATCAACTTTCTGGCTGAAGGGGCCAGGATAATACATTCATAATTCCAAAACGGCTTAGAAATCAAGATTATCATAATCATATTAGGGGCCGTCCATTTAGTATGTACGCATGGAGGTGGGTTAACCCAACTGCATACACTTGCGTATGGAGGGGTCTACTGATATTGTATGTACGCATAGGAAAGGGGGGGCAGGCCTCAATAATAATTTGTCTAATGCATAACCTGTTCGACTGGGTTTAGTCAGCATTCGAATTTTAGCAGACACTAGACAAACATTTCAAAGTTACACAGCTTTTTTCTTTGATGCAGCCAGACATTCTATGTCGGTGGACTATCTGTTTTATTAAACATGTTAGGTGGGGGTGTAAAAAGGTATGCATATGTACAGGTGGGGGGCGGGGTCAAGCTTTGCCAGGTTTTTGCAAATGTACTAAATGGATGGCCCCTTATTATTTTTAACAAGTGTTTACTGTAAGAAAGAGACGAATAAATTAGTATAAACTATTGAAGTATGCTGAACAGGAATATTATATGGAAGGTGTAATTTTCATAGCATACATACATAAATATTCAAAACAATTATTTTAGTTCACAATTTTTAATCATTATATTCTGAACCAAACTGTCTTTTCTGTAAAAAGTAATAACTGTAATAATAAAGAACTCACAAAAGATTACATTTGACTGAGAAAACTAAATTCATAAATTCAACACTTTATCTGGGATTCTGAATGGTCATCAAGAACGATTCTCTTGATTAATTTGCAAAAATGTTATGCATCCAGACTGCATTTTAAATATAGAAGAATAATTTTATACTTTGATGATGGCATAAGATCAATAGTTTTTTCTCTCAATATATCTTCAGTATTGGCTAGTGATATTTTAATTCTTCAATTTCAGCATTAACCATAATTCAGTTTTCTTATTGGCTAGAAATTTTCGTGAATATTTCAAGTCCTTAACTCGGCTGCATAATTTTCAAACTTAATTACACATGAGGAATGCTCCTCTCCCAAATTTCATTTGTTTTCCTCAAATGGGTTTTTGCGTAATCTTGCTAACTAGGTTTTTGTTAAAAAGACAATGCCCAAAAGTTCATCAATGTGGGACCATAACAAATCTGAACATTACTCCCTCTTCCTGGTAGATGTTAAGGGAACAGGTGTCAACAATCCTTAACCTTGAATACATAAATTATACTAAAGTGGAATGCCAATGTTAATTTGCCAAGTTATGCCATTACTAATTAATCTGCCCATTTATGCCAATACTAATTTGCCATTTTATGCCATTACTAAAAAGCCATATAACAAAAAAGACGAGGCTTTAAAAGATCAAAAACACCATCTAATTTTTAATAGTACACAACCTACTTACTCCTGCAATTTCATAGATATCATCCTTGGTGATGGTCTCTTCTCCTTTAAATCTAGAAGCACTCTGGAGATGTGTGATAGCTTTTCGTAAATCTCCTTCAGAAGTGTCAAGTAAGGCTGTAAATGCCTTTAAAACATGAAAAGATTGATACAAATTTGATAATAAATACACCTCAAAAGCATTCAACATATACATAATTTATATATACAATTGGGGTATTTTTTCACTTGCAATTTCAATTATTTCAACATCTGCAGCAAGGACATTATAATACTAAGTCATTTTCAAGATGCATTAACTCAAAACATTAACCTGTGAAACAGGAAATGTAAATGCTACAAGTTACAGACATAAAATCTTTAAGAATGGTTAACAATTTGCTCATGTAAATATATTCACCCCTTTCCCACATCCCAACCCTACATACACAATGGAAATGTGCCTATAGAACTATGTAAAAAATACACACACACCCACAAACTGACACAAGTTGTAAAACTTATAAAAGTGCAATGACTCGTGAATACAACTGTTTGCTGTTACCATTACAAGCATGAAAAGTTATATCCTTTACCACAACCACCCAGTGACATAAAAGGTTGAACCAGTAGTGGTTCATCAGGATAAAATGCTGATATTATTTACTATCATTTCTGATTCTATTGTAATAAAACATAATTATGTAATGAACAGAGAATGTGACTTGAACCTCTGTCATACTTTTTTTTGTAAACTGTGTCGTCTTTTTTTTTTAGGGGGGTAGGGGGTACTAATTTTAATTAGGCTATACTTACCTGCTACTACTGCAATGCTTTCCTTTCTGGGACTCTAATCCCCAGTCAATGCTAATTGAAAAGAACATGATCCCAGTCCAACTCCTTAGTTACAGTCGACATTTGGAACACCATTCACTTTTGACTTGGACCTCAAGTATAGACATCAGAGTGGGGTCGAAGAGGGAACCCTGGCAATAGTAGCAGAATGAGGCTGAAAGTGTCTTCCATCTTATGTGCCAATGTTGTTCAACAAGGCCAAAAGTGCCTTCTGTCTGATGTGCCAATGTTGTTTCACGAGGCCGAAAGTGCCTTCCAAAGACTTGCCAACCCCAACGAGAGTCAAGGGAGATTTTGAAAAATTTTCAGGGATATTTCAATTATTGCAGGGAGGATTTCATCAAGGGAGAAACATGTTGAACACGTTTACAAAAAGTGAATGGTTTTCAAATAAACATGTACTATTTCAATTCTAAAATGGTTTATTTCTAGATAATAAACAACAATATATAAATAACAGACTGAGCAAAACTTAACAGTGAAGAACATCAATTAACACTACTCTTGGAGAGACATGGTTGTTGCTTCATTGCATATTTTAAGCATAACTTTGTCAAACTGTCTCTCTGAGCAAACAATACTTTCTTGTTTAACATCAAGAAGACTTTCTAATGTCTCAGTTTTCATACTGCTCCTATTCTTCCTCACAAAACTAAATATTCTTTCACAGGATGCATTGCTTTGAGGGATGGCGAGGATATGGCTCATCACTTTGGCAAGAAGTCCAAATTTTGCTTGACCCATGCTATCTCTGATCTCACCAATCTTCATCCAAGTTTGGTCCATGACAGCTGCTGAATTAGGCTCCAGCATTCCAGGAGGTAGTTGTTCAACTTGGTATAGAGAAAACTGCATTTGCAGCTGATCTAGTGAGGCTCCTGCCGGCACGACTGCTGGAAACCACTTCACAAAGAAATCCAGCTTTGCGAAGCTGATGAAGGGCCTCTTTGTCACATCTGCTACAACTGCATTTTTAAGTCGAGGTTCTGAAATATTTCCATGCTTAATTAGATAGTTATATGCTGTTGTAAAGAAGGCTTTTATAGAGGTAAAGAACGAGTCATGATTTTCTTTAGGAAGTTTTCATTCCTGCATGAAGCTCCGAGCTGCTTGACCAATCATTATTTCTTCATCATTCTTGATGCTGTATCCAATCTGGAAGTCAACAGATTCTGTATCCATGTAGATCATGGCAGAAGGTTTCACAAACATGGCCATAATATGCTTGATAAGCTCTTTTATCTGAGCAGCCTGTTTGCGGATCATTGCACTGACTGCAGCTCAAGCTTCACCCTGTCAAAAAAGGGAATGATGAAGTCCAAGAAGAGGAGGTTCAACTTAAAAGTCCTAGACCTTAAATTTTCCAGAACTCTCTGCTTCCTAGAGTGGCTGGCTTCCACACTTTATCTTGTTTTGACTTCTTTAGTGGCAGACTTCTCCTCTTTGCACTCTGCCTTAAAGAAGGCTGTAAGTGGATGCCACTGCTTGAGTACCCATTTTGTAATTTTTCCAAGAGACAGCCACCTAGTACTGCCATGCTTGCACACCTTAGTGATATCAACACCTGCTTTTTCTTGGCAATGTATGAATGCATGCATCCTATTGGTGCTCTTTTCCATGTAGTAATGAAAGAACGATTCTACATTAACAGTAAGCTCCTTGAAAGCCCATGCTCAAGCCAAGTGGAGTCGATGACAAGTGCAACCAGTTGCATTTAACTCTTGGCTGCTTTTGCAGCAAAAATTCATAGGCACCACTCTTAATTCCCATAACATTGGCATTGTCTTGGTGAATGCAACGCAATTCTTCCAAAGGATGCCTTTTTCCTCAAATTTGTTGTCAATCATTTTTGCGTGTTTCCCCTGTTCCATTTTCTGTGCACCCCAATAATGTTAGAAGTTTTGTTTTTGTATTTCCATTTTCACTATAGCAAACAATAAGTGGGTATAATTTGTCTCCCCTGTCAATGCTACCATCTGTAGCAATGTTAAATGGCCCACTTTTCATTGTCTGCAGCAATGCTAAATGGCCCACTTTTCACTGTCTGAACTAAAGTTTCTGTAGAAGCTGCTGCCAGTTCCTTAACAATACATGTTGTCTTTGTTCATCCACACTGATATTTTTTAATGCTGTCATATGCTGAATGGGATGGATGCAGGAAAATAGCCTTGAAAAGGGCACCTGCATGATCAGCTGCAGACAGAGGGATATTATGTTCAATGAGAAGCACAGTAAAAAGTGCTTCAACTTTGGTAACAGCTTCTTTAAGAGATGAATCCACAAGTTTGAAAAAATTTGACACATCCTGGGCGTTTCTCTTTATCTATGCAGATGTTAAGTGCCTATGAAATAAAGTACATGAAATTTAAAATACTGACTCAGAAACAAACCATAACAAAATATAAATTGCATTCATTCACAAAAATGAATTGCATTTAATTTTTCTTACTTTTTATTAAAACTTCAGGCATAATTAAGTATTTGTTTCTCTTCCCGATCTTACTATATATCTTAGGCAAGTAGATGTAGTTCTTAGGAAAGAGCTGATAAATCTAATATGTTAAAGTATATTTTCGGGTTTACGGTTAAATAATAATAATAATAATAATAATAATAATAATAATAATAATGAAGTCTTAGTATTTTCATTATAAGCAGATATATCGATTCAATTGTCATTTGTTCAACTGTACCTGATTTAACCGATCTATCTGTGTATACTAATTTCTCTAAATAAAAAATAATCATAATTTTAATGCTGGCACTCAAATTACAATTTGCATCATACAATTAAGGCCATAAAAAATAAACAGTAAGATTAAAAACTTACTTTTGTGACTGGAGATGTCGATGACAATCATCATGTCCACCAATGGCAACAATGAAACATGAATTGCACATTTTGCAAAATGCTGTATGTTTATCACTTCCACGAGTCAGGCATGGAAATTCCAGGCTATAAGAAGCTTGGAAAGAAGTTTATATATTTCTAACTTTCCAACTTCATCTGAATCTCTCTTCTTCTAAGACACTGTAGATGAGATCACCAAACATATGGTTCATGTTTGCACACGTTTCAAAGAATTTCTGCGCACTTCCGGTCCTACACGCTGGGGAATTTCCAAAACATTTTGCGTGAAACTCAATGGATTTTTCCCAATTTTTAAAAATATGAAACGAATTTTATCTGGGAGAAAAAAAATAATAATGCGGAGATGCGGTTGAATTCAGGGAGTCTTCCGCAAACAATGGGAGGGTTAGCATGTCTGGCTTCCATTTGATTTGCTAAAGATAGGTGGTAAAAGCAGGAGGCAGTCTGAAACCGACAGAAGGCAGTTCTCATAACATCATCCAAAGATGAGCGAGTCAAACAGGCCCAGAATGCAGCAATAGTCCTAGCCTCATGTGTTTAATTCTCATGAAAGTAAGGTTTTACTCAGTAAGGGGCTGACAAGCTCTCTTTATAGAGAGAACAATGGTGGCTTGCAAAATAGAAAAACCCTTACACAATTCTGACCAACCCTTCTCCATTTAGAGAAAATCCAAATTTAAAGCCCTAACTGGGCAAAGTAGATAATCTTGATTATCCCCAGCAGAAAATCAGAATGATTGTAAAGTAATATCAGCATCATATCTTGAAAAGTCTCTACAATGTTTTACTTTACATGTCATGGAGTGATTGTGGTAAGGAATATAACTTTTCATTGTTGATACAGGTAGCAGCAAAAAAGCAAACTGAGAATCTCAACAGGAAGTGGTAGCTGATTCTTAGTCAGAAACCCAAGTAGGCAAAGAAATGGAACTAAATCAGAAATATAAACAACCCTATTCCACTGACAGGCATGAAGCTATCTCCTTCTGCCTAAAGACAACAAGAATAGCAGGAAGAGTCTTATGGGTATGGTTCTTTAAGGAAGCTGAAACTTTCTGCCTTTTTCGATACCAGAAAAAATCCAGATAGAGAAAGCCCGAGTTTGATCAACTTCCACCCTATTGACTGTTCCATTTTGCAGAATGGTCTTTACCTATTCTCCTAACTGAAGCAGTTTTGACTTGCTAAAGAAGATCAGGGTCTGTGGTAGGCATGTTCCTGGAAATGAAGCTGGTAACCGTTCTTTGAAGTGGAATGTACCCACATATCATCCTTGATGCTCAACTAAACCCTGAATAATGGGCTAGACATACAGGAAAGTGGGAAACAAGACTCTGAAGGAGAGGGTGCAACACTCTAGAACCGACCCCCACCTATCTTGTAGAAAGGGGAGGAATCCAAGGACTTTCTCCTTGATCTCTTGGACTGCCACACCCAATGAATGATGGGCAGGAGGCAACTTTGAAATGAGGCTGCTTAAGAAACTGTTGAGGCTACACTTGCTTGAAGAACTTGGGAGAAGGTCCCATAGGTCAGTCAGGGTGGGCAAGTTTCTTGGCCTGTTTTGAAGGGACCAGCGCTGCTGCAAAGGATCTGCATAGTTGGTCCCGCAACCTCAGGTGGCGCAGACCTCCTTGATGTGGCCTAGCAAGACATTCAATGTCTCAAAGGCAATATCTATGTGGAAGTGAAGAATCTCTGCAGAGGGTGCAATCAACATAGAAAGTGCATGATGCACCATCGCCAATATAGCCTCCAGCAAACATTTAAGTACCACTTGGCCTTAAGCATCATGGGTTTTAGCTGAAAAGCATGCAAATGCCCCAGCTGATATCTCCACTTGTGATGCCCCAGAGTCCAAGTGTGGGTAGATGGAGCTTTAGGGGTTAGGCCAGTGAAGGGACCTGATAACTGGACTCAAAAACCTGTGGCCAAAGCATAGTAGAGGGCATAAAGCACCCCTTCTAGTGCTTTGCAAAATCTTGTCCTGGGAAACTTTCGTGTAGGCTTCAAGACCAACGCAGAATGCAGGAGCAACAAAAAGGTCTGGATGAGATTCTGTCGCATAGGGCCTATCCAGACTGGATAATATTTTTGTCCTCGGCACCACAAGGCATATTCTTGTCCTCAGCACCACAAGGCTTATGACAAGTATGGGGGAAGAAGTAGTAAATATTTGTTCACCGCCTATACAAATGTTCCAACTTCCTCTTCCTCCTATTTGCCTGTCAAGTGGGAAGGAGATGGGGATCATAATAGAGGGGGAGGGACCATCACCAATGGTTACTTTGAGGACTCATTTGAATCCAGCATGCAAATAGCATCATGATCCTGAGCCAGTGAAATAGGATTGTCCCCCTCAGTATCTCTCTCTGGAGAAGGAGATCAAATTGGGGTTGTCCTCATCCCAAAGTCCCTCCTGGGGGTGCAGTGTGATGCGATTAATATTACTAGTGGAACTCCAAGGCGAGTGAGATCACTAATCCCTTCTATATTGTCTATGGGTGAGTGGCAGCCCCCCCCCCCCCCCGCCTTTATGAGGAGCCTTACTAGAGGCAATGGAGCAGGTCCATGGTCTGTCATGGTCACCTTATCTTGAAACCAAGTCAGGGAATTCAACGTGCCAAGGAGGGATCTGCACATGTGATAGAGATTAAAAGTGAACAGCGTGTGTGTGTGTTTGGAGGGGGTTTCAATCTGATTGCGCTCCATGTTTGGGTGAGCACAACCTGACTATGCCCATTGGGAAAATGTAAGATAAGAACAGGTGGAGAGTACTGACCCAATCCCTGTTCCCAGCCCGATAATAAAAAACCCACTTCAGATTTATTTTTATGAGACTGCTGCTATTCCTCACAGAAAGAAATGATTCGAATTTATCAGTCACCAGGACACCAACACAAAGAGGGTGTTCCTTGTCCCTAAGTGGAAGGTACAAATCGCTCTCATGTTTTTCCTTGTTGGTAGGGGTCAGGAATCCTTAGTTGATCTCTAAACTGCAGAGGTCACAGAAAGTTTTTGTCCCACAATAGCAGCAGTCTACCCTCACAATGGAAAGGGATCCAGACCCCTCCTTGGACTAGAGGGGCTGTCCATTAAAGATGACAAGGAAAATTGGTCTTTCTTCTTCCTGCTCTAAGTACAGTGAATTTCTATGAAGTCCCACACCTGCTCAGACAAAAAATATGTACATACTAAGCAAGTGTGGTGTGTGTCCATTCGAACCTTCCTGTGCCCAAACTTGTCCAAACCTTGTAACTTCAGAAGATAAGAGAGAATAAAATTCATGCAAAAATTCAATAACCAAAAAGGGGCACAAAATACACCAGAACAGTAATGGAGGATAAAATTTAATGAAGCATCCCATACTATGAATGGTGCAAAATAGACCCCAAAATTTAAAATAAATACAGACAATACCTGACTTTAAGCAAGGATGGAGGAGGCAGCACTCAATCGATAAAAAAAGATGAAATGCACAAAATGACTTTAAAAGATCAAAACAAAGGAAAATTTCAACAAGTGATAGAGCACAATGTAACACATACATTGTCCAATAAAAAAGATGATGAGTTAGCTGTGACTAAGGACTTAGTCTGAGTTCATGTTGTTTTCAGTAGTCTGGGTTCATGCTGTTTTCAGAAGTTAGTCTGGTTTCTGGGTTCATGTTGTTTTCAGGAGTTAATGTGGGTTCATGTTGTTTTCAGTTTTGGCCCTCCAATTGCAGGAATAATTAGCCTGGACAGAATCAACACTATAGTGGCTGGTAGTGTATTACTGCTATATTTACTTTGTGGTATGTGACTGCAAAGGATTGAGAGACAGAACTTTGTCAGTGTCATTCAGGTTTATGAAACTTACAGTGCCTAAATTGTTAAAATCACAACAGAGATTCCATGTCATGAATTTAAAGCTAGGATGCTTGCCTACATTGGGTAACACATGCTTGCCTACATTGGGTAACACATGCTTGCCTACATTGGGTAACACATAAGAAGAAAGTAACAAGCTATATACTTCCATGGGCCTGTAAACAGTAACAATTTGAGATCCAGTGAAATAAATGGTGTATCCATTCCTCATATTCCTGAATTACTTCAACAATTTTTGCCATAACAATAACCATACACAGTTGAATGCAACAACAAATGTAGAAAGATTGTGACTTTCAAACTCTTTAGAACAAAATCCCAACATGGTTTACAAGAATTAACAAAAACTGTCTACTTCAGTAGCCATGACAAGACAGAAGTCCTTGCATATATAAACTTTACAGCCATAGTTGTAATATTGTAAACTTCAATATTTTTTCAGCTTTTCTCTAGAGGAAACCTCAGGCCACTCTGTCTTGAGTGAAGGAGGTCCTCCTACTGCTGGAGAAAAGACAACTTCTTCATTTTCATTTTCCCATGTGGACTTGGGAATGTAGAATGTTTATGGTGCATTTTCATGTTGTATGTAATAGAGGGAATCATTTTGCCTTGGACCCATGCTGAGAAGGCCACTGACTTTGTACAGTTATATTTATTTTAAAAAATGGACTTTTTGTATTGAAGCTGACTCAAAGTTACTAAATTATTGAAACTTTACCACAAATGATATTATACTTTTAAAAAAACACACAAACAAACAAACCTCCTCTTCACAAGTTATCTCCTCTTTTCCACAGATGTACCTCAACCTCTTCTTCAGAACCTCTTCTGCCAGCGGTTTAAAGCGGAACTTAGCACATCTGGAGGCTATAGGTTCAATGATGCGGCTCACATAGTTACAGATCAAACAAAATCTGGTGGTCTTTGACTCCTTTTCCATTGTTCTTCTAAGGGCGGACTAAAAATGTAAAGAATGAAAAATGCATGTACATATGTATGTAATGGGTTTAATGGTACATCAGTACAACCTGGCTATACAGTGCTGATGAAAGGATAGTTCTAAAACCTAAAAATGTCTAACACCTTTAGAATAATATAGAATAAAACATAAACTGAAGTAAAAAGAAAATGTACAATCCAAAATATAAAATTTGATAGGCATCATACTTTGATGAAGTGATACATTCTGGGATTTACAAATCCACTCGCCTCACTCCCAGGAAAAGCTCAAATTTGGCTCGGTCAAGCTTAAGTTTGCAAAGTACATGACCATGAGCAAGTAAAAAAAATTGAGATGGATAAAGTGGACATGTTCAATTTGTAGTGCTTTATGTTCTTTGGCTTTTATACCCTGTAATCTTGGCACAGTACATATATCAGCATCTTGACACAGTACATATATCAGCATCTTGACACTGTACATGTATCAGCATCTTGACACAGTACATATATCAGCATCTTGACACAGTACATATATCAGCATCTCGACACAGTACATGTATCAGCATCTTGACACAGTACATGTATCAGCATCTCGACACAGTACATATATCAGCATCTTGACACTGTACATGTATCAGCATCTTGACACAGTACATATATCAGCATCTTGACACAGTACATATATCAGCATCTTGACACAGTACATATATCAGCATCTTGACACAGTACATATATCAGCATCTTGACACTGTACATATATCAGCATCTTGACACTGTACATATATCAGCATCTTGACATTGTACATATATCAGCATCTTGACACTGTACATATATCAGCATCTTTATTTATTGTTTACATGTACCACATTCTTTTATCACACTACAGCCTAGTTTCTTTCATCTATCATATGTCATTTCTATTGTGCAGTCAATGTCAAGGCCAGCCTTCCATTTTCTCCTGCAGACATGTGAATATTTAATATTTAAAGGAAGTTCTGACAAATGGGTGTCCATTGTCTGTTCTTCGACCCGTTCTTTTCATTCTACACAATCAGCCACTCTCAAGTGTCATAGATCATCATCCAGTGTTTCACCAATTGTATGCTGACGACACCCAACTATACAAATCTAGCCACCCAACTGAAGTTGATGCTACCATCCAAGGTGTAGAGAGGTGCATTTCTGATGTGAAATCATGGATGACAAGTAACAAGCTGCAGATGAATGATGATAAAACTGAGGCCATTCTGATCACAACAAAGACCTTCTCATTCACATCCTTTACCTCAAACAATAAATATCAGCAACACCAACATTAAATTCACAGTCAGTACGAAACCTAGGTGTTACTCTGGACAGTACTCTCACATTGCACCATGTCATGAACATATGCAAGTCTCTATATCTTGCGCTGACGCATCAGCTCAATTCGCAAATATCTTTCAGCTGATGCCACTAAAACACTTGTATGTTCATTAGTACTTTCAAGACTGGACTATTGTAACTCAATTCTGTCTGCTTCATCTCAATATCTACTCCAGAAACTTCAAAACACAGCTGTTTGGATCATACTTAGAGTACCATGATCAGATCACACCTCCTTGCTGCTCTGTACTGAAGGCAGATATTTTATACTGACAGCTCCCCAGGTATTATCTTTACTCAAGCACCATTTTTGAGGGAGAAAAAGTCTGACTTCTACCATTTATGATTAGGGTTCATTCAGACTTCTGCCACATAAACAGTGCACAAAAATTGCAGATCATACCTCCATGTTAATGTCAATGTTTTAGATGAAAATGATAACTACAGCAATCTTATTGGTCTGATCTCTTTATGGCACAGCAACACAAATGGGTTATTCAGTTTTAGGATTTTGAACCTGTTCCCTTTTAGTCACGAGTCTGGCATGCTGAGTCACTAAAGGTTTTGCCTCCATTGTCACCTCTGTGACATGTGTAAGGGCACACAGAACTTATTCTGTCACACAGCACCTATTCTGTATTCTTGAGCCCTCTGGGGGTTAATGTAGAAATAAGCTAAACCTATTTTGTATTCCTGAGCCCTCCGGGGGTTAATGTAGAAAGAAGCTAAACCTATTCTGTATTCCTGAGCCCTCTGGGGGTTAATGTAGAAAGAAGCTAAACCTATTCTGTATTCCTGAGCCCTCTGGGGGTTAATGTAAAAAGAAGCTAAACCTATTCTGTATTCCTGAGCCCTCTGGGGGTTAATGTAAAAAGAAGCTAAACCTATTCTGTATTCCTGAGCCCTCTGGGGGTTAATGTAAAAAGAAGCTAAACCTATTCTGTATTCTTGAGCCCTCTGGGGGTTAATGTAGAAAGAAGCTAAACCTATTCTGTATTCCTGAGCCCTCTGGGGGTTAATGTAAAAAGAAGCTAAACCTATTCTGTATTCTTGAGCCCTCTGGGGGTTAATGTAGAAAGAAGCTAAACCTATTCTGTATTCCTGAGCCCTCTGGGGGTTAATGTAAAAAGAAGCTAAACCTATTCTGTATTCTTGAGCCCTCTGGGGGTTAATGTAGAAAGAAGCTAAACCTATTCTGTATTCCTGAGCCCTCTGGGGGTTAATGTAAAAAGAAGCTAAACCTATTCTGTATTCCTGAGCCCTCTGGGGGTTAATGTAAAAAGAAGCTAAACCTATTCTGTATTCCTGAGCCCTCTGGGGGTTAATGTAGAAAGAAGCTAAACCTATTCTGTATTCCTGAGCCCTCTGGGGGTTAATGTAAAAAGAAGCTAAACCTATTCTGTATTCCTGAGCCCTCTGGGGGTTAATGTAAAAAGAAGCTAAACCTATTGAGAATAGAACAATCTGAAATCTAAATGCATCTGCATAAGACAATTAGAAATAATCTGATGAGAGTGAATTGCAATAAAATTCATAATATGGTATTCATCTGGAGAGGCTTTCTCAAGATAAATGTCATAATCTAGATCAAAAAGCATGATACATTTTGCTTTTTTTCTTGAATGTGTATATTTAGCTGTTTAGCTTTAAATGTTCCGAATTCACAAATTTGATAAAGTTTGGAAATCTTATTTAGCCACCAAAATGATTTTAAAAAATAAAAGAAATTTCGGATCTTTTACGGAAACAATGTATATTTTCTTGTATCTTTGTTGGCACCCAAAAACTATATGGTGATTAAAGTTATCCCAAATTATATGTGTAATTAGTACACGTTGATATATATGTATACAAGAAAGGGTGGGAATGCAGATATAGCCAGACGAGCACAAATAGAACCGTACATGTTTACAGAAAGATAATTGGATAGGTAAAGAAGGTTTAGGAAATGGTTGGAATTTTAAGAGAGAGATATGTTTAGGTTTAAGACCATGAACTGAAACGTTAAACAACCAATAACAGAATTGCATTAATTTAATTTTAATCATGTTTTAGTATATAACATTGCTTTTCCACTTAACATTCAAATGATCTTGGATATTGTATGAACATGCTAAAGAACATTAGTCGTATTCTAGCCAGGGGTCATCATTAATCGAAAATGATTCAAACTTTCTTGCATGTTTCATGGCATTGTACATGTTAAAGAAAGTTATTAATAATAAATAATAATAACAATGAGGACTTTGTATAGAGCCTAATCTTTAGAAGTCCTAAGCGCTTTACAACATTAGACAACACCTATAACATAAAAAACATATATAATGATATTATTACAGAAAACAAACACCATGAAATTAGAAAACATAAAAACATGCTGTAAATATTTAAGGTAGGAAACATTATTAGGCTTTTAAGTTTGTTCTTGCAGTTGAAATAAAGGAGTTTTAACAGCACTCTTGAATGGGATCACTGTATCTTTGTGTCTAAGTTCAGTGCCCACGGTGGTGGGCCCTGGTATGCAAAAGAACAATGTCCATATGACTTTGTTTTCGTAGTGGGAATAATGAGTATACGATTGTCAGAAGAGAAGCATAAGTATCTTGCTGGTGTGTACACATGGGTGAGGTCGGATAGGTATGTTGGACTAGAGTCCGACAGTGAAACGTAGCACAGAGAACAAATTTTGTGTTTGATTCTGGATCCAATGGATAGCCAGTGTAGGGTACAGAACAGCGGGTAGGTGTGCTCTGATTGTGGTACTCTAAGTATGATCCGAGCAGCTGTGTTTTGAACTTTTTGAAGTTTCTGAAGTAGATATTGAGACGAACCAGACAGAATTGAGTTACAATAGTCCAGTCTTGAAAGTACTAATGAACATACAAGTGTTTTAGTGGCATTAACTGAAAGATATTTGCGAATGGAGCTGATGCGTCTCAGCTCAAGATATGCAGCCTTGCATATGTTCATGACATGTTGGTGCAGCGTGAGAGTACTGTCCAGAGTAACACCTAGGTTACGTACTGACTGTGAATTTAATGTTGGTGCTGCTGATATTTCTTGTTTGAGGTAAAGGATGTGACTGAGAATTTCTTTGTGTTGTGATCAGAATGGCCTCAGTTTTATCATCATTCATCTGTAGCTTGTTACGTGTCATCCATGATTTCACATCAGAAATGCACCTCTCTACACCTTGGATGGTAGCATAAACTTCAGTTGGATGGCTAGATTTGTATATTTGGGTGTCGCCAGTGTACAATTGGTGAGACAATGGATGATCATCTGACATTTGAGAGCAGCTGAATGTACAGAATGAAAAGAACAGGTCCAAGAACAGACCCCTGTGGAACACAACATCTGCAGACACAATGTGTCCTGTTGACCAAGTAGGACTTCAACCACAGTAAGGCTGTATCATGAATGCCAAATACATGCTGGAGACGGTGAAGTAATATATCATGGTCTTTTGTGTCAAATGCTGCAGACGAATCAAGGAGAGCGAGGACTGTAATCTTTCCGCAATCCAAAGCAGAGAGAATGTCATTAACTACTTTTAGAAGAGTAGTTTCAGTACTATGGCAAGGGCAATATGCTGATTGTACATTGCTAAAAAGACTGTTTGAATTCAGATGAGATACAAGTTGGCATAGAACAACCTTTTCAAAGATTTTTTATATGAATGGGAGATTAGAAACTGGGCGGTAGTTCTTTCAATCATTATGGTCAAGTGTTGATTTCTTCAGCAGAGGCTTTACAATGGCGGTTTTGAAATGTGATAGGAATTCCCTGGATGAGATGGAGGTATTAATAACATCAGTTACTGAAGGCAATACTGGATCTAAGCACTCAGGCAGCAGTGATGTTGGAAATGGATCAAGTTCACATGACTTTGGAGCACTCTTCATCACGACTGTACATACTAAATCCATAGAGACAGGTTCAAATGCTGCTAATGGTTGCCGCTCAAATTATGTATCTCAACTGTATGGTGATGAGTCAACTGAAATTGTGCTGTCAAGCTAATTTCTAATGGTTTATACTTTGTCATGGAAGAAATCTGCAAACAGGTCTGGAAGGTTGACTAGAGGGAAGGTAGTTGGAAGTGATGTACATTTGTTCCTTGACATTAGCTTGTTAGTAATCTCGAAGAGCTCTTTGCAGCTGGAACTTTCCATGATTTTAGTACTGTAGTGGGCTGATTTTGCTGCATGGACTATGTTTGTGACGTTCTTCTAAGCAGCTTCATAGATTTGCTTACGAACAGTGAGTCTGGTGGAAAGCCAAAGCCTCTCAGCTTTATGGCGGTCTCTTTTAGCAGTGCGAAGCTGGTCCCTAACACTGCTATACCATGGAGAACACTTCTGAATTGATACTCTGCACTTGGTGGCTGGGGCATGTTTGTCGAGCAATGAACGCAGGCATTATCGTATTGTTCTGCTGTAGGAGGTAGGCAAGTTGTTAGGTTCTCTTGGGTGTCATGCATTAGTTTGGTTCTATTTATCATATGGAGGTTTCTCTTAGTAGCAAATAAAGGTGGAGGGTTAGGGATTGATATGTCAAGATGACATATAATGAAGAGGTGATCTGATGCAAGTTCGTGGGATGCCAGGGAGGAATATATTCTAAAACCATCAATTATATATTTTTAGAGAACCAATACTAACTTTGGCACTTTAAAATCCCAAA
The DNA here is from genome assembly GCA_028554795.2 of Sinohyriopsis cumingii. NCBI lineage: Eukaryota > Metazoa > Mollusca > Bivalvia > Unionida > Unionidae > Sinohyriopsis > Sinohyriopsis cumingii. The sequence goes on along the minus strand of CM068828.1, from coordinate 20,042,077 downwards.
ACTGAATCAAATTGTTATAAGAAATTTTAAATAGATTTATTACACGATTGCTATTAAATTTAAATGCTCTATAATTATTATATAATTCTTTATAAAGCCACTGCTATCTCCCACCACACTGCTCAAGTACACTAGTACTAAAATTTGTGGTTTTTTTCCATTGAGATCACACTACTATGTCAGAATTTGTTACAGTCAATCTAATAAATTTAGCTGTTAAGATACGCATGAATTTAATATAATTAATTTCACCATAATATGGTGTATTACAATGTTTTTTGGCATTCTGACACACAAAACTGCTCTATATTATCAGAAGTTGATATTGTTGTGACAAACTATGCGATATGGAAAGGCATGTACTATCTCACCTTTATCATTTATAAAGCATTTTTAAGTCTTGAACTCTGGTCATTTCAATGTATAACACATGGAGTATTATAATATCTATAAAATTCCATCAATTTCATAAAGCCAAATTGGACTCAATGGTTGTTTCACAAAACCAATAAGACCCTAAGGGCATTTCACAAAGGCAAATAGGACTCTTAAGGTCATTTCACAAAGGCAATAGGATTCAAAAAGGGCATTGCACAAAGGCAAATAGGACCCTAAAGGCATTTCACAATGGCAAATAGGACCCTAAAAGCATTTCACAAAGGCAAATATGACTACACAAGTATTTCACAAAGCAAATATTATCTATGGGCATTTCACAAAGGCAAATAGGTCTCTTAAGGATATTTCATAAAGGCAAATAGGACTCTTAAGGGCATTTCACAAAGACAAATAGGATTCAAAAGACATTTCACAAAGGCAAATAGGACCCTAAAAGCATTTCACAAAGACAAATATGACTATACAAGTATTTCACAAAGCAAATATTATCTATGGGCATTTCATAAAGGCAAATATGACCCTAAGGGCATTTCACACACACACACACACAAATACTGATTATTTATGATCAATACATTTATTTGCTAAAAATTTCTGGACAAAACAAACTCTCAGCAGAATCATATACATTAGAAATGGCCACACCAACAGAAATTTACCTGTGCATCTGCAGTCATAGAATCTGCCTCATCTAAAATGATAATCTTAAATGGAGGACAGGGTTTTCCACTGAAAATAGAGTACAGCACTGAGTTATGATGGTTCACTTAATTGACAAACCACTACAGTCAAGATAACCAGACCAACCAACGAACATTTTATAGTGAATGATTTACAAGTTTTCCTTTGAAAATGCTATCACTTTATTGGAAAGCAATTTTCTTTTACCAGTAAATATTTCCAGACTATCAGATGAAAGGCTGTATGCTTGTAAGAATTAGTATGCTATATGCTAACAAGAATTCTGTCGACAGCTGTATCTCACCTGGTCTACAATGGCATATTCCACAAACAGCTGTATCTCACCTGGTATACAATGACATATTCCACAAATCTTGTCAATTAAGCAAGAAACAAAAATCAATGTGATCTACTTTTGCCTATGGTGAGAAGAAACCAAGATAAATACATCCATCAAGTTTGATGACTATGTACAATAGTGGCACAGAAACTGAACTGAAAAACAAATGTAAGCACTGTAACATGGAAAGTATGTCACTGCGAGGCAAAAAAAGTATGTGTTTTTCAGGTCAGCTGACAAACCCTGTTTTCACTGCCAACCCTAGCACCCCACCCCACCCCAGATAAACAAAAATTCCCAAAATTGATTTGTGCATCTAATTGACCTTGTTTTTGCTCAATACTTGATGGGTTTATTACATATTATATATATATATATATATATATATATATATATATATATATATATATATATATATATATATATATATATATATATATATATATATATAGAGAGAGAGAGAGAGAGAGATAGTAACCCTGATAACATATATCTAATGTTTAAAAGAAGAAGAAAAAACTACCAATCTACTCTAATTTTAAAACCAGTGCAATGGGAAACAAATATTTTTTTGGGAGGGGGTCCTGACTTCCTTCTATCTGTGATGTAGAGTACCCTGCATGATAAATATATCTATGAAGTTTCCTGATTGTACGTGCAACAGTATCAGAGAAACTCAGCTCAATGTAAAAATTGAATGTAATCACTAGTATATGGAAAATAGTTCACTGAGACTTCTCTCTGCCGTGATGAGCAGTACCATCTACACTGAGACTTCTCTTAGTCTGTGATGAGCAGTAAATGTGTTTCTACATTTAGTAACAGTAGTCATATTTGATGGTACAGTGACATTATTTATATAACTCGGAAAGATATTCAAGCAAGGATCCTTTTCAGTTAAAGTTGAGCCAATTCTGCTAAGCGAGTATACACAAGTTGTTGAAGGTTTTTCTAATATTAGTAACAGCAGCCATATTTGATAGCAGATTGACATCATTTGCATAAATTTAAAAGCCATTTCTGTCAAATTTGGTAAATGTCTGTCTATGCATCATTTGTATAAACCTAAAAGCCATTTTTATCAAATTTGGTAAATGTCTGTCAAGGCATAATTTGTATAAACTTAAAAGCCATTTCTGTCAAAATTGGTAAACATCTGTCAAGCATAATTTGTATAAACTTAAAAAACCCATTTCTGTCAAATTTGGTAAATGTCTGTCATGGCATAATTTGTATAAACTTAAGAGCCATTTCAGTCAAATTTGTTAAATGTCTGTCAAGGCATAATTTTTATGAACTTAAAAGCCATTTCTGTCAAATTTGGTAACATATGGCGAGTGATATTTGACAAGTTATTAAGAGGATTTTCTGTTCTTAGTGTTGGTGGCCAGATTTAATGACGATATCAACACCATTTTCTGCTCTTAGTGTTGGTGGCCATATTTATTGATGCTTTCAACACTATTTGCACAAGCGCAAGACTTTCTGTCAAATTTGGTCAAATTCTAATGAGAAGTTCCTGAGAAGTAGTTTTAATCTGTTCAAATTGGCACAACTCATAAATGGTTGATGCAAAAAGTCTTGATGTCAGGATGCTTTCGGTGAAGCCTGGCCAAATTTCATTCTGCAGTTCTGGAAAAGCTGTTTAAAGTTTTTTTCTGTTTTTACTAATGATGCTGTATTTGATGCCAGATTAACATGATTCTGTAAATGTGAAAGATCTTTGTGCCAGTTTATTATATGTCAAAACTGATCAAATTCTGTTCAACGGTTTTTGAGAAGAAATCATTCAAAGGTCTTCTAAGTTTAAATTTGGAAATCCTTATGCCAAGATGTGCCGTGCCAAACTTGGTTCAAATAGGTCTGTTGGTCTTTATTATAAATGTTGAAAATGGCAAATGTTGACAGACAGTGGACAGTCATTGCATGAGGAGCCTTAATGATAAGTGAGTTAATTAATAACGGATGGATGGATGGAGTGGCAAATGTACAAAAACATTAAAATGAATTTTAGTGAGTAGCAACATGCATGCCTAGACCACTAATTTTACTCCACGAAAAGAGAAATAACAATTTTCACTCCATTTGCAAATTTTATTGGGAAGGCAATAACAAAAATTTAAGTCATTCAATTTCAGGGCTTAATTCATTGGCATAAATAGTATTCCTAAATAGAAACCATGATTTTCTTGTTTGGCGCATCATCAATTAACTTTTTGACAAAGTTGGCTTCATAAACTATGTGTGGATTAAAATGGTTCATGGTGTACTTACTCCGGCCTAATTCCACTGGCTGACTGTTGTGCAAAAGTCTTTACCTTTTCACGTACCACACTGATACCTCTCTCATCAGATGCATTCAGTTCCAATATGCGAGTCTTGTACATTTCATGTCTGAAATAATATTGGTAATATAATGAAATATCGCATTTGTTTGCTTGAAATGCAGGTCCAACTGCACAAAAAAGACTGACCAGCTGCCTTTAAATGCACCAGCAGATCAGGGTCTGTGTTGTTTGTTATACCAAATTCTCTAACATTGCAAAGATGCCAGAAAATTATGCAGATTGCAGCTGGACCTGACTTGTACACACACCAAACACTGTTCCGTTGAAATTTGCATAATATTTACCATATATATCTTCAAGATATGTTGACCTATAATTCCAGAGCAGGTGCCTGATTATTGAGCAATATTTCTTCACTGATAGTGGCATCTAATTAATGAATTAATCCATTTTCATTCCCCAGGAAATTTAAATCTTTTTAGCTACATGTTTTGTAGAATAAAGATTCATGTTCTGGTTAGATGCATCATCTGGTGTCATGCAAACACAATTCTTCTTACATTAATATTCATATGACTTTACCATGTGCACTGTTGTACAGTCATGGAACCCTAAGTTGCCATCAGCATAGGCAGTAGCATGACAGATATGGGCAACTCCCCCAAAATCATCGATAAAGTAAGAAATGGGGCCATTCCTGCATGTTAAAATTACCCATTCTGCCTCTTGTTTCACAGTATTAACATTATACCAGCCTCTTTGCAAATACACTTTCAACATGTTTCTTAGATATGATTTTCACACAGAATGAAAAAGTTTTTTCTATCTAGTATAGTATATAGTCCGGTTTTCTAATAAGGGAATATTTCTCCTAATATGATGTGTAAACTAGCTTTTTATTTGTTACATGTGTGCTGTATTACCAATATACTGGTTTGCTGCAGTATTTATTTCCAGTGCACAACATGGTATTTTTTTTTACTGTACCTGTATAGCGGTAGTGTCCAGCTATAAAAACATGGTTTTCATTTTTCATGACAGAATAAATGCAAAAATTATTAATTTGTTTAAAAAACAGATGTATTTTCTCAAATTAATTTTGATTATTACAAACAGAATTATATTTATGAACTTTACATTTTTGACATGTGTCACATACTTTGACAACATCCAACTTTTCGAAATATTTCAACAACAAAATGGAGAACAAAATGTCGTTGTTTTTAGTTATTTACTAGTGTATATAAATCTGTTAAGTATATGTATTCCTTTGTAAGACCGCAAATAAATTCTATAATCAACAGTTCGATCATGCAGAGGTTTTGTATGAAAAATTATGTGCAGTTTAAAGCTTTTGAGGTACTACTGTAAAGTTCGTCCATTCCCTAACCAGCTCCATTGAATTTAATATGAAACCTGGATCCAAATAAATAAATGGAGTCAATTATCCAATTTTACCACAATAATCAAATATCCAGTTTCTGGTTTTATTCTGTCTCTATTTTAACAGTCATTTTCGTAAGACTTAAGCAAAATCGAAAAGGTTGGCAGGTCTGTGTTCTGTTTCAGATGCATCATGACATCTAAAATACTACCATATCTACATGTATATGCTTTGTGTGGGGTCTATGTTTGTGGACGCTGCTGTGCACGAATTATTGAGGGAGAGGTGTATATTGTTTGTCTTTAGAGTTAATCCCTGTTGCCTAAGGGTGAATAAGGTCTTTGTCTATTAAACCAGTAAGAGGGAATCATTTTGCGAGATTTGACTGACAGTATTAAAGACTTGATGTGATGTGATGTTTTTTTTTTTTTTTCCCCCACCCATGTCACAGTGATTACATCCCAATTACTAAGTTGTCATCTATATATGTTTGTGCAACCGGGTTACACATTTTGTTTAGAGAGTTAATCCTCATATGTTTTCTTTGAATTAAGCCACTGACCTTTGTCTCTGAGTAAATGATTCTGTTTCTGGATGAGATAACTGTTTCTTTTTAGTACATTAATTGTTAGATATGCAATGCACAGGTATGGATTTTTCATATTTTCCCAAAGCCCAGTCTAAACTGTCTTTACAGTCGATATTACAAATGAGCACTAATAATGTTAATACCTAGTACCTTAATAACAATGGATGAACCTCCAACTAAAAATAGGCAAATTATAATGCTGGAGAAAGCAACAACTTGTAACTGAAAAAAGTGAGAGAAAAAACCCAGACCACTCAAAAAATAGCATTTTAAATGTTGGTAAAAGAAATTTAGGGAAAGGAGTAAATCAGAAACAATTTCAAATGCTAAAACATGTACAAGTGACCATCAAATGTAAATGTGATTTCATGTTTAATGATAGAATTATATCTTTATTGCTGTATAATTTGTTTTCAGATGAATGCATACAATATTTAGCAAGAACTGTTACTAAAGAATAGAATATAGTACAGTGATTGTGGTAATTTTTCTTTAAATTGTTCTGAAACTGGACCTTGGAAACTGGTCTTTTTGTACAAACCTGTTACGAGTGACCGCCAGTCTTGTGAGACCATTTTTGGTTTGCAGAAGGGGCGGTCTCTCAAAACAGGTTTTACTGAACTACACGACAAAACAAATATGATCCTCAAGTTACCTACCCAAACAATTCCCTGGAAGCAGCCAAGATGGTGGAAGTTTTACCTGTACCAGGTGGACCATAAAACAGCAGATTTGGGAGCTGAAAAATTCAAGGCACATCTACTGAATCCATTCTTTGAGAAAGAAGAAAAAACAGCTATTTAATGAAGGGATGAACCAGAAAGCACTTCTTTGATCATAATTACAAAAATCAATGAAATGGGACACTTATAAAGTAAGATGCAAGAACTGGGGTTAAAATGTCAATAAAAATTGTATACAATAATGTAAATTATGCCAAAAATACTTCAAATGCATACATGCAACCCCCCACCCCTGAGAGGTATAAGCACAATTATTGCTCTTGTAAGTGGCAAAAATGCATAATTTTGACATAAAAAAAATGTAATCTACATTTTACATGCCAGAATTACAACAGGTGTGAAATGTAAAGATACATTTTTATGACTAACTTGGTTATACAGCTGGTCAAAATTCTTGTCACAATGGGCAAAATCCATATGGATTCAAACCAGAATACCAACACAAAATATACTGAAAAATTATCTATATTCAGCACTTACTTCAACTAGTCTACAAGTGTAACTTTCACTGAATGATCATGAACTGGAATTCTGCAATGATCATGGTCAGGTACTCAGAGTGCTGTATTATATTACTCACATATTCTTCTTTTAAAGTTTTTAAAGCGGTGTTAATTTCTGATCTGACATGTTTTGAAAAGATCCATTTGCTCTAACATTTTCTATCAAATAACATTCACAACTCACACTGTAAAGCATGTCACTAAATATCTGGCACCATTTTCTTTAACAAACAGATTGGTTCACTACCTAATTAGCTTATCAATAAAATGATTGTTAGACAAAGGGAACTTTTGTAAAAACAATTGTTTTCTTGGAAATGGGGTCATATACAGTTGCAATAAATGACAAATAAGGAAAGTCTTCTTTTGATATTCTTATGCAGCAGTCACCTTTTAAAGACTATTTTCAAAATTACACGAATGGATCAAAGATGATAATAAAATAACAAAAACAACATTTATTGCTTTATTATTACTTTAGTCTTCAATGTAGCAAAAAGCGCAATCCATATGCATTCCTGCATAAAATGTCATTTGCTGAAAAAAAGCGTTATGATTATGACAAAAACATACTGGCTGGCATATACACAATGGTGAAAATCATTAAGTGCTCAGAAACATGTCGCAACCACATTAAGTCCAAGGAAAAGATGGGCAACGTTCTAAAAATAAAATGGAAGAAGATAAAACATCTGACTGAGATGATGTTATTGTTCTAAGATCCCCACTTGCTAAGTAAAAGTGGGAGTTAACCTTGGACTGGGGACTGTGAGAACATGTTGTCTTTGTTCCAAGATCCCCACTTATGAAGCAAAGGTGGGAGTTCACCTTGGACTGGGGATTATTGCCAAAAAAAAAAGAAATAGCAGTGCAATAATAAAATGTAAGCGCTTCTGAAATATTTAACATTTGGGAATTTGGGAGCTGAGACTTAAGAATTATTCCGAGCAAGGCTTAAAGCACTGAAATCTTTTAACCATAAAAGGGACATACATCAGATCCTTCCAAAGACTTTTTCAACACTGCAACAACTTCATCTTGGTAGGCAACATCATCAACACATCTAGGACGACTGTAAAAGAAAGAGATAAGAATCATTATATTGCTCACAACAAAAGGCGGCATCTGTGAAAATAAATAAAAACCTCCCCAAGTGATAGAGAATGCTAATTTAAAATATTCTCTTTGAAATGCAACGCAAGTTCTACCACAAATTACCTATTTGAAAACTTCAATTAAATAATTACACTAGCATACAAATGATAAATACCAGCATAAATATGATGTACACTAACATGGAAATGATATACACCAACATAAAAGTGATGTACACCAACATGGAAATGATGTACACCAACTAGGAAAGAGACTGAAATTTACCTCATCTTGGTACACAAGTTTTGTTATTTAAATTTTGCAGGTATGTTTTAAGATAGGGCCTAACGGAGTAGATAATTTTCACCGAGTACCGAATCCGAGTATTTGGATGTACTATCTGCCAGATCCAGGCACGAACCGAGTAGTAGGTGTGACTCCGGAAAGTACCGTTTGTTTCATTATTGTATGCGAAGCTTAAACTTTTCATGTACCGTATATATCGCCTCTTTAAATCTTCTTCATCATCTCTCTTTCTTTTGTGGCTCTCTGTGGATCTGGTGTATTCGTCACACACAGAGTGATGGAAGGATCGAAGGTGATTTAATAGAGCTGAAGTTCCATACAAACAAGCAATTTTGCTGCCTCGTGTTAGCCTTTCATTGCAGACATCACAATTTGCCTTCGATTCGTCCACAGCATTTATAGTGAAAAAGTTCCAAATCTTGCTACTTAATTTCGGAGTAGACATTTTTCGATGAGTATTTTAATATATATATTTATTATTTATTAATTTTATTTTGAATATGTAATAATTAAATTTTGTTAAGATTTTTTTACAAATGGCGTCTCTACACTCAAATATTTACCGGAAGCAGAAAAGTTACGCCACCTGGGGAATGCTAGTGAAATTACTAAAGGAAATTGAGTTAAATAAATTATCATTAATCATGATTCATGAAGTCCAATGGAATGTTAACTGTTTGTGTAATAATAATTTATTTTTAACTATATTATGTATTAAAAAACTATTTTTTTAAAAGTTTGATATTTATTGAATTATTTTACTTGTAACCATTTGTGCACGTATTATTTGCCGATGCGAATACTTCCGAATAGTACCGAAAAACAGGATATTCGGCCGAGGCGAATGTCCGGTTAGGCCCTATTTTAAGACATTAAAAAAGCTCTTTTCTATCCCAAAACACATGGTAAAGCCAGTATTAACCAAAAAAATTGAATTAAAATCTGCAAGAATTTTTTTTTTGAATAAGGCAATGGATAAACATAAACTAGTCTAAGACAGAACCTACAAGAAACTTATCTATGGAATAGAGTAGAATTTTTTTGATCATACAAGAAACTGATTCAACAATGCACACATAATATTTCTCCACTACTGGAACATCTACATGACACATCATATTTCTCCACTCGCGTTAGATCTACATAGCACACATAATATTTCTACACCCACGTCTAATTCTACATGGCACACAAATGTCTCCACCCATGTTAGATCTACATGACACATAATATTTCTACACCTACATGTTAAATCCACATATTTCAAAACCCATGTTAAATCTACATGACACAATATTTATCCACCCACATTAGATCTACATGACACGCCATGTTTCTACATCCACATTAAATCAACATGGTACATATAATATTTCTCCACCTACATTAAATCTATATGGCACAAAAAATATTTTGCCACCCATGGTACATCTACACAGGATATGTACTATTTCTTAACACCCAGTACATCTACATGGCACACATACTATTTCTCCACCCATGGTACATGTTTCCTCTTGTCTTTACTTTCTTTTGAGGAAGAACTAGATGGAGTGACCTTCTCCTTTGATGTCGATAATTTGGAAGATCCAGTCTTTAAGAATGCCTGCATAGCTACAAATTACTGTAAAAAAGAAACAAACAAAGCTAATAAATCAAAATTGGTACCAACTGTTCATGTTGATATGGTAATAACAGAAGCAATGGATTCAGTACATATTTTTGGGTGAACAATATTTATGAAAGTTAGCTATATATTGAACCATAGTTCATTGTTCACAGATGACCACCACGTTTCATTCTATCAAAGACTTTACCTATTCAGTTATGCCAAGTATTTTTTCCCAACTTCCCATAAAAAGGAGCTTTGTTTCACCTTGCTTATTATTATTATTATTATTATTATTTCAATGAATTCCTTCTCATTTTCAACCTGTCTATTACTATCATTATTTCAATGCAGTCCTTCTCACTTTCACCATCTATTACACCATTCCCTCGATAACTTGCAAACCTGCCTATAACACAGGTGAAGTTGTGGATCTCTTTATTTTTAACCAGAAAGTAACCAAAAAATGATCCTATTTGTGTAAGATGAAGAAAAGCATGCTTAAAATTTATAACTAAAACCTTGATATATTGCTCAAGATATTGTCCAAAACTGTTGCTATGACCTGGAAATATGGATCAACATTATGATCTTATGTTACATGTTTAACAGTAACAAAAGAAAGAGTGAAAACAATAAGCTTTGAAAAATTTAACAAATATTTCCCTGAAAAAACACTTTAAAAATGAAAAAATAAGAACCTAGTTTTAAGAAACAAATCCAAAAATAATCCACAAATTAAATTTTAGAACTCCTAGTAATGAAAAATTCTAATAATTCAACTTCGAGTCCCAATGAAAAATCCAAAATGGAAGGAGATGACCTATGCTATATCCTTTATAGTACAGCTGTGTCTACAGTTTTTTGCCCATTCACAAAACATATTCTGGTGTTTGAATGTCTGAATAAAATTTAAAGAAATTTCTTTGTCTAAGAATTCTGTATGAGCACTCAAATATTTCCAGGAAAAAGAATTAATAAAGTTTATCCAGAACAAATGCAGTCAAATTTGGACATCAGTTGTTAAAAGTTATGTACTCAGAGGTGATAAGTACAACAGAAAACAATTTACAATCCAATTTTGGTATCAATCAGAATTACTAATCTCAGCAGGCCATCTACTTTCCTTTGCCAGGAAAAGTGCAGCTAATTTTTTTTAAATCACATAATGAGGAAAACCCTAAGTGCTACTGGATATCATCCAAATTAAGGCAAAATGTTGTTCAACCATATTTTCAGACAGAGGAATTATTTACCAATAGTCATCTATTTTCAGCAGTTTTCTATGAAAAGAAATGAACAAAGTTATTTTATATTAAATTGACTTGTGTGTTTATTCATATCTCAAAATATTTAAAGTAAAGCAACATTTTCCTACAGGTTCTGATGTCAGCCATTGTCAAACTGCAACAGTCTAATGTCGATTATATAGTGATGTTTTACATTTCAGCAAAATTGTTTTGAAGTATAAAATGATGATATAATAACAAGAAAAGATCAACATAATAAAATCAGCATCTTTAACTTAATAACTTAGTACTTTATAAAGAGTGGCAATGTTGCCATGTTTATTAAAATCTTAAACTGCCATAAACGGGTCTATTTTGCTGTCGTCATAATCAGATTCAGAGCTGCCATAGATGAGTCAACTTCCTGAAGAATCTGAATGTTGAATCAAACTACACCAGTCTCCTCATATCAAATGACCATTACCTCATGTGATCAACATTAGTCACTGATGAAGGCAGTGTGATATTGCCAAAAAGTTCTAATTTTAAAGATATTTAAGCTCTGAGTATGGGAATTTACTAACATTCATGAATTATCCATAGCAAGGACACAACCTTTTCATAATATTTAAGGTTTTTTTTTGTCCGTAACTCTTAACGGCTAATAGGAATTTGCTGAAAACTTTTTATACTTAGCATGAGGTGAGCTGTAGATGAGGTCAAAGGTCACCACTAAATTGTGATATATTATGATAGAAATCAATTCGCATTTTTGATGATGAGCATGGCTTCACAATATACAGTGAACTTTGTTTCAAACATTTCCACTGGGTTATGTTCCTGTAATAGTATGATCCGTACCCTAACGTTTATACTTTCTTGGCATGAAAAGGTAGTCATTTATATAACCACCACTGGCCCCTACAAGTCAGAAACCGTTCATAGCTCCATCTTTAAGGATTCTACAATTACTTGACAAGAGGGAAGACTTTATGGAGTGTTAACACAAAATCTCTATTAAAAAGATTAACTTTGGAAACTAAATCCATCAAGTGATTACCACAGTAAATAACAAATCCCCCGAAGAGCACTGGGGCTCATAATAAATCATCCTACAATGCAAGTTCGCGTAAACAGTGTCGACTGTTTGTGGTTCAATAACAGTAAACTCGTTTTTGACACCCGTCCCATACCCACCCATATCAACTGACAGATAATCTTAATAAAGGAAGACTACTGTATAAGATTAGTGCTGAAAGAAGACAAGAGAACCGTTTCGCTTTTTGTAAAAGATCTATATGCACAAATACTTTGCGTTGAGGTTGGCGAATCACATCAGTAAGTTCTTCCCGCCACCGCAAAGGGAGTGCGAAAACATGGGCGCTTTTAAAATCGTAGTGATGGTAAAAAGCGTTTTATTAATTTCATGCTATAGCCTTTTTACCTTCAGAGTCAAAGAGTTGAGTTTGTTTTGGTAGTGTGAAACTAACTTCCACAACGATTCAATATATATCAAGTAGGATAATCCATATTACTCTGCAATGTCGGCTTCTCCAACCGCAGAGAAGTTACATGAAGCGAAAGAACTAGATCTTACTCTATCTGGACGTGGGGTTTGGTTAGTAAAGGTAAATGATTGCAGTGGTTTTTGTGAATAATGTATTTTCGAGGTCAGATAAGGCTTACAAACATGGTTGTCATTAATGCACAAAAATATCCACAATTGTTCGTGTAATTCGCAACACAGTGAAAAGCATACTTCTTATTCCTTGACGTGTCCTTAATTTGAAATTCTAAATTTCTCAGATTATTCATTGTTAAAAATAAAAATATTTTTGTATATGCAAACCAAAAACACATTTGATATCCTAAATGACCAAGGCTGTTGGCACGATCGCCATGCACCTTAGCTGTGAAAGACTATTTGTTCAGCTGCCATGCATCCTAGCTGCAAAAAACTATTCACACAACCATAGTGTACCTTTCACAGCAGCATGCCATATAATTTACTTAAAGCTATTTGCATGGCTGCCATGTACCCGATCCGCGAAATATACCCATTTTTTGAACTGTTTTCAGGAATTTCTTTAAAGGAGGTTTTGTAAATGGACATTAAAGGGAAAATATTAATTCAGAATATAAAATGCGTTTTTATTGAATATTTTTTTTATTGAGAAAAAACATAAAAGAGGGCATTTAATTCAGATCATTATGTAAATTTATGTCTATGTATGTGTCTGTATATGTGTCTGTATGTGCATCTATATATGTGTCTATATATGTCTGTATATGTGTCTATATGCATATATATATGTGTCTATGGACGCGGATGGGAAAACAGACCAAATCCGTAAAATCTTTTATTTAGTTCTACCTTGCATGCATTTGTCTTTCTGCATCAATAGCTAGGCCACTGATAAAAAAACATAAGAAATGTTAAAACTGTATAGTTTTTACAGTTAACACAGGGGTCATGCTACCAGTTTACACTTTGCCTTCTTCTGTTAGAAAATAGAAAAATACTTTGCCCTGTGATTTTTTCAAGGAACATTGAATGACCACCCTTTTTTAGATGCTCCCTCACCTTGCCAGGTTAGTTCCAGTGTTATAGCTCAAGGTGAAATGTAGGCTTCAAGCCATCAGATAGTTGGTATTGATATCAGTCGTGCCAACTAACTCTTGCACATTCTCTGGCATGTGTTTTAATAGCTGATTGGCCATTAACCCTTTCCTAAGTTAGCAACAATTACTGCCCAATTTATCCTTTGATGATAAAAACATACAAACTTGTGTTTTAAAACTTAAACTTATTCAAATAGCAATTTGTTTTTTATGAAATAAATATTTTATATGCCACATAAGTGAACCTGTCATGGGGAAATAATGGCAGGCATCACTGTGTCAGGGAAGTACTTCTTTATTAGACTGTCTCTTTTTTGTAAACCATTTGGCAAATATATTCAGGAAAATATATAATTCATATTAAAGCAGAATCTGAATATTACATTATTGAAAATTTAGCTTTAAAATGCTATTATATAGGTCAGAAACATTTGGGACAATGCTATGTTGTGGAATTCGAGAGACACTGTAAGGTCAGTGTTGTATTCTGAAGTCACTCCTTTTTGTGAAAATACGAAGAGAAAAAAACAACAACAGCAAAGTAAATTACATTTAACTAATGCCTAATGTTGCACTAAGTACATGTATGAAGAAAAATAAAAAGAAACTTTTATTTGCAATCCTACTAATTGATTTTTGTAACAAAGCTATAAAGTGAGTGGTTCATTAAGAAAAACTCTCCTTCTAAAAACATATGTACTTGCATGCTGGCTGTGTTGATTTGTTTGAAAGAAAGGGTTTAGTTTATTCATATACTGACTTTAATTCTTCATTGTGTTGTGTATGAACAGTTACAGCAAAGTTTTATCATCAACAAAAAAAATGGGATTTAACAGTATGATCAGAAATACGTGTTTATTTGCTCTCATGTAATGGTCCAGGCTAGTTTCAAACAAATTAAGAAATCTTTAAACTGCCATCTAAAGGAGCTGAACCCACCCAAGAACAGTTGTCTTCCCCCTAGACTTAAGCAAGATGATGATACAGCAACATCTGTATAAGACATTTTGGAAATGTTCAACAATGTCATCATAAGCATCTCCAGTAACAGTATTCAGAACCAGACTAACATCCCAGATGAACTTGATGCTCTTCTATCATTTATAAGAGCTAAAATTCCTGATGATAATTATTTTTCAATAGCTAATGTTAGTGAAGTTGATGTTTTTGATATGATAATTAAGGTGAATATTAATAAATCCTCAGGATTGGATGGTATTGGTCCACGAATTCTTAAAATTGCTGCACCAGTAATAACAAAGTCATTAATGCATATCATAAGCTTAAGTATAGTGAGTGGTAATTTTCCAGAAACACTGAAATGCAAAGGTTACACCTAACTTTAAGAAAGGAGAAAAGGAGGATCCAGAGAATTACAGACCAATAACAATTCTACTGTATTGTCAAAATTATTTGAAAAGCATGTAGCCATTCAGGTCTATACATTTTTTGAAACATACTCTCTATTTCATAAAGTGCAATCAGGATTTAGAAAGTACCACTCATGGCAAACAGAACATAACCAGATTAATTGATCTTTGGCTGAAGGAAATGGATAATGGACATATGACTGGGATTGTTTTTCTTGACTTCAAAAAAGCCTTTGATCTTGTTGATCATGAAATTTTGCTGCAAAAGTTTAACTATTACAGGTTCGACAATCGTTCTTTAAACTGGTTTAGATCATACCTAAACCAAATGTCTCAACAAGCAAGCATTGGCAATATTAGCTCTCAAACTCACACTATTCATTCAAGGGTCCCTCAAGGCTCAGTTTTAGACCCTCTCCTCTTCCTTATCAATATCAGTGATCTACCATTAAATAATGAATCCACAATTACAGACTTGTTTGCAGATGATGCAACCTTGTATACATCTAGTTCTGATACTGAAGTTATCCAAATGAGATTAAACTCTGACTTTATTAGAGTCCAAAACTGGGCACATCAAAATAGGATGTTAATTAATGAAGTTAAAACAAAATGTATGATTTTGGCAACATCACAAAAGCTACACAAGTTAGGGAACCCAGAACTATCTCTTGCAGTAAATAATCATCTGTTACAAAATGTCAAACATGAAAAGCTTGCAGGTGTGTCCATAGATAATAATTTATTATGGAATGACCATATTGATAAGCGTAGTAAAACACTGTCATCCAAAATTGCCCTACTCAGCAGAATCAATAAATATTTACCTATGGAAATTCGCAATCTATACTACAAGTCATATATTCTTCCAACAATGGATTATTGTTTAAATGTTTGGGGAAACTGTGCTAAATCTCAGCTTGACAGGATTTATAAACTTCAAAAACGAGCAGCATGCATAATTTTAGAGGCATCTATTGATCATCCCTCAAAAGAACTGTTGTTTACAGAACTAAAATGGTTCACAATACTTGTATATGAAATGATAGATCTTCACAAGGCAGTTCTTTTATATAAATGTTTACATGGAACTGCATCAGAGTATCTTCAGGACTTATTCAGGCCTTTTTCAACACAGTACCAGTTGAGATCAATATCACATGAAAACTTTCTAGCACCAAAACCAAGAACAGAGCAATTTGAAAAGAGCTTCCAATACTCTGGTACAGTTCTTGGAAACAAGCTTCCACTACATGTAAAATCTGCTGAAAATATTAGAGTATTTAAGAAGAGATATCATGAGCCTGTATGTGTTTCTAATAGATGATGGAATTTAGTATTTTAATACTAAACATGTTAAAATAAACAGTAATTATTGCTATCTTCATGTAATATGTATTGTACTACTCTCCTTAAGAGGGACTCAAGGGAGAATAGTCTTTGACTAATGAGTCACTCTCTATAAATAAGGCATTATTATTATTATTATTATTATTGTAGTGAACTTTCATAAAGTAAGAAGAAAACTTCTTGATTAAAGGTAGTTGATTAAGCATTTGCATTGCATTTGCAATTACAATACTGTAATCTAGTTATGCGGTTAAAATTTATTACAAGCTTCTGTTCTGTTTTTGAGAATGCATTATATGCCAAAATACATTGCATATGAATACCAAATGTGTTTATAATATAGATAGAACTATGAAAATTTTCTACTTCAAAATAAAGTATTGCTAAAATCCATTGTTAAATGCAGATATGCATACTGGGAAATGGAGAGCATAATTCAAATAAGAGAATGAAAACAATGCATACACATATATATACAGAGGTCTTGCTAGGATTTTAAAACTAGGAGTCTAGGACTCCCATTTTGGTAAAAATAGGAGTCCCATCATCAAAAGTTGCAGTCCCTTCTTTCCTACAGAATCAACACAGACATGAGTGCATCTATTTTTAGATGGAGAGGTTTTCGTAATGTAATCACTCACTATAATATAGCTTCATTACAACAGTCCATTGACAGGATCGTAAATTTATGGTTTATTTATTTGTATCTGTACTTGTAGTGATTTTAGGCAAATAAATAGTATCTGATTTGCTGTTTTTTTCCTGTATTTTTGCAAATATGTGTAAAGTCAGAAAACAGCTTAGACCTTAAAGCACATCTCGCGAATTCCACAACAAAGCATTGTCCCATACATTTCTGACCTACATAATTTGCATTTTAAAGTTAAATCTTTAATAAAATAATACCTAGGCTTTGGTTTCAATGATTTGTATATTTTTTCGGAATATATTTGCCCGATGATTTAAGAAAACAGATAGTCTAATAAACTGGTACATCCCAGACTAGGCGAAGTCCAGCATTATTTCCCTTTAGGCTTACTGGTTCACTTACAGTTTCAAACTAATTTTATGACGAAATAGTGTATAAGAGGCAGTTAATATATATCCAGATCACCGACTCTGATCTTAAAACACAAGTTTGTATGGTTTATCATCAAAGGATAGCATGCAGGAAATTGATAGTTGCTACCATACCATTCTGAGGTCACGTGCACTGCTTATTCTGCTACATTCGGAAATGAACACAGTAATGAAAGCTAAAGTTGTTTATTTGATGTACTTTTATAAATGGCCACATTTACATCTCTGGGTCTTTCTGCCTCTGAATTCAATCACTAAATATCTACATTTTCCCACACGGCCGACAGTCATTGCCTTTGAACTTGCCGCCCAGCTATTGCATCATGTTCTGTTTTATGTATTCTTATAAAATGGCAACATGTATGTATCAAGGAGTCGTTCAGTCACTGAATTTTGTTGTTGTAAATATCAGCACAGCTAATTGATGAACACATTTTCCCACAAAGCAGGTTCCTGAAGCAGGACTGGCAAGTCTTTGAATTTCGCCGCACACCTATTACATGCATACGGAGGACTCTCGCCTCAGTGATTTTCTGCATCCCAGATAAAAAAATTGGCATCCAAATATGCGTAATTAAGCGTTTCCAAGATCTATGATATATATAAATATATAAATATATATATATATATATATATATATATATATATATATATATATATATATATATATATATATATATAGTCTTTTGTTCTCACTTCTCCCTGTTCTGACCAAAAGCAAAAGTCACTTGTCCCTAAATTTCAAGTTTAGCTTGACCTGTGGTAGATAAATTCTTTATTCATATTGACAAATCATCTTAAGAGTGCACTGTTATATCATAATCCACTTATGCTGACATCTGACCTGAGAACTGCTGTGAGATCTCTGCTTTTCTTTGCCCTTTTTTTGGACATTTCTGCTAGTTGAGATCAGTCAGTTTTCTTTGAAGTTTCAGCAAAACTATTTTTTGTGTACACTGTTTATAAAAAAACAAAACAAAACAAATTTTTTATTATCTTTTGGTCGATTGTAGCCATTCCTGTTCCTGCCTTTGGATCTTGATCTTTTATAGCTAATCCGGTAGGATGACTGTTTGAGTGCATCACAGCATACAGTAGGACCCAGGCCAGGTGTCTGTATAAGTGGGTTATTATGTAAAAGTGCTATGTTTAGATTTGTTTGTCAGCATGAACAAAGGATTTGTTTATGTAACAATAGATAGATTCCAGTACATTTTATACCCAAGTTTATGGCTTCCCTTCATGGTGCCTTTGAATTTCTCCACTCCAACCCAAGATTGAATATACAAATTTAAATAGCCAAAAACTTTTGTCACCCCCAAAAATCACCAGAGTGTATATTTTGTCACCAATAAGTAAAGAATTGAAATTTGTGACATTGGTGAAGCCTATTGCTACCACTGAGTGGCTGTTCTTATTGAGGTATTAGTGGTTTGACAATTAATAAAAAAAGTTCTAAAAGTGGCCTGGGTGTGTATTGAACCCTGGACCATTTGATTACAAGTCTAACACTTATCAAGGAGTTTGTGTGAAATACAGTAATTATGGTGAGGATGTATCTTAGAAACAAATAACCATTAGTGTTCTAAGTTTCAGATCAAGATTTCTCAAAAATTAAGTGTTCAGTATGCTCATGAATGTCATGAAATTTTATGTCTGTAGTTTTGTTTCATTTATTTATTTCCGTATTGTGGAATACATTAACCCACCCAAATCTACTAGCATCCCTCAGAACCTAGCAAATCCCCATATCATCATTAATTTAGGGGGACAAAGGTACATTAACGTTTTCCCCTGACAGATCAATCATGATTCAGTGCTGTTAATTGGAGATTTGTAAAAATTATTTTATGGTAATTATTTCATTATGATAAAAAATATCAGTTTACTTTTATTATCTTATTTTATATTTTGTCATGTAATCTTTCATCCACAGGTTCCCAAGTACTTGTCTCAGCAGTGGCAGAAGTCTCCAGGAGATGTTGGCAAACTCAGAATTGCAAGAACAGAGTTAGTAATTGCTGTCTGACCTTGTGGTCCAAAAAACATACCCATATAGAAATGATAGCTCAAAACATACCCATATAGAAAATGATAGCCCAAAACATACCCATATAGAAAATGATAGCCCAAAATATACCCATACAGAAAATGATGGCCCAAAACAATGCCATGAAGAAAATGATAACCCAAAGCATACCCATAAAGAAAAAGATAACCATCATATTTGAAAAGAGAAAGAGAATGGAAAAATGTTGACAAGGAACAATCTCTGCCCTTCATATGCATAATATTTTGGATAAGGCTTGGCATTTAACTGATCGCAGTAGACTAAATGATTAGTAAATAAATTTGTAAATTAATGTTAGCTTTCGTTTGTGAAGTGGAGCATGTCACTTTCTTATGCACCCAAAATTTTAGTTATCATATGCTTTTTGGTGCATTTTTTATTTGAAAAATTAAAGTTATTTTATGATTCAAAAACAGCAGTGTATATAAGTGATAACTTTTCCTGTGTAATAAAAATGATATTCTTCCTGTGTAATAAAAATTATATTCTTCCTGTGTAATAGACCGCTCCGGCCGCCTAGTGGTTAGAAGGTCCGCCTCGGATGCGGGAGGTTATGGGTTTGATCCCCGGCTGAGTCATACCAAAGACTTACAGAAAATGGTACTGACAGCTGCCTTGCTTGGCGCTCAGCATTAAGAGGTTAGTGTTAGGACTGGTCGGCCTGGTGTCAGGATAATGTGACTGGGTGGGACATCATGCTACATGTCACATGATAGAGTCTTATCAAGTAAGTCACATGAAAGAGTCTTATCAAGTAAGTCACATGAAAGACTCTTGTCATGTAACTAAAAGAGAAGTCTTTTCATTTAAATATCATCTAGTGTTCAAAACCAGCTGGCTGCTTTTCTAACTATAATTGTATGTGAGGGATATTTTCACTGTATGGCCTAAATCAGTACCAAGAAATTCCAAGCAATTATGTCTTGCCTTCTTCTCTGCCTGACTCGGATATGATTTCATTTTCAGATGACTTTGACCTAAGGTAGGGGATTTGTGTATATATTAAAGCAGGGCTAATTCTACAGTCCAATTATGAAAGCTATCCCTACCATGTAAATGAATTTTACTAAGATTTAGCAAAGATTTTAAAATTACCTTGGCCTTGTCTGAGAGTTAGAGGTGGATAGGGGTACATAAGTTTGAAAGGGCACTGCTTACTGATTCAACAGTCAAACTCTGACATCTATCCCTCTCATATCTTGGGAACTGCTACCACACAGAGAAAAAAAATATGCCATGACTTTCAGATGACCTTATATGAAAATGGGAAAAGAGATAGGGGTGTGTGGATCTAAAAGGGCAAAGCTTCCTGAATCTACAGTCTAAGTACAATCACTGTTCCACTCATGGCTTTGGATATATGACCATTCAGCAGGGGTGGGCAAAATATGGTCCGTGTGCCAGATCTTGTCTGTCTAACTTTTCTGTCTGGCCAACAAAATGGTTAACAATATGAATGGCCTACTAAGATAACCTTTGGATAAATGTATATTCAGCAAATTATTATTAGGTGTACTTACTTTGTTGTGGAAAGAACTGAATGGGTCTTTATCCAGCAAATTGTTATCAGGTGTACTTACTTTGTTGTGGAAAGATCTTAATGGGTCTTTATCCAGCAAATTGTTATCAGGTGTACTTACTTTGTTGTGGAAAGAACTTAATGGGTCTTTGTACATCAAATTGTTACCAGGTGTATTTACTTTGTTGTGGAAAGACCTTAATGGGTCTTTATCCAGCAAATTGTTATCAGGTGTACTTACTTTGTTGTGAAAAGACCTTAATGGATCTTTATACAGTAGAGGTAATTTCATCGTAGAAATGTTCAGCATATGATGCTTTACCAATTTCATGATGTTGTCCCCCTGCACAAATTATTGCCCACCCCTGCCATACAGCAACAATGTAACAAAAACCTTAATCACTGTTGCCACCACCATCACCACCACAGTGACCTATGATGCCAGTGGCGGAATGAGTGATACCTATTTACATCTGTGATAAAGCATTCATATATATATATATATATATATATATATATATATATATATATATATATATATATATATATATATATATATATATACATATACATATATATATATATATATATATATATATATATATATATATATATATATATACACACACACATACATACATACATACTATATTGCAGTATCAATAAAGGCAACTTTAGTTTGAATTGATAGAACTGAAATAGACTCAATCAAATTGTACATTAGCAAACCTACCTGTAATATGTAGTAATTCAGTGTAGCTATATATAGGGGTCATGCTACCAGGCAAAGTGGGTGCCTTAGTCACCAGAAAAAATGTAAACTTCTTCTGTTAGGAAAGCAAAAACGACTTTGCCCTGTGATTTTGTTAGAGGTACATTGACTGACTATGCATTTTTAGATGTCCCCTCACCTTAGCCAGGTTAGTTATAGTGTTGTATTGTAGTGAAATGTATTCATCAAGCC